>CM076574.1:641410533-642624552 GCA_034641835.2 Pinus albicaulis
CTAGAAGGCTTTAGTGTTTCTTTCAAAAGAAGCATCAATGAACTTTGGCTCTGAAGAAGAAGTCTTCTTAGTATTATGCACTTGAGATAAAAATGCTTCAAGAAGCTTTTATTTCATATCTCCTTCATCAAGTGCTCGAATTTGTGACAGAATTTTTAATTCTGCATCTTCAGCAGTTTGGGCCATGAGAACCTTTTCTTTGAACTGCTGGGACAACTTCGATGCTTCAGGATCAGAAGAGTCACTTTCTGAAGTACTTGGTTCAGATTGACAAGAACAGTTGTCAGAATCTGAACAGAAACATGTGGCTTGAACATGATATTCTTCTTCAGACTCTTAAGAGGAATAGGAACTTTGAGAATCAGAGGAGTCTCCTTCTTGAAACTGCTAGAGTTGATCTCTGAATGTTATATTTGGGCAGTTTTCAGCTCGATGATTTTTAGAACCACATCGTAAGGAAAGTGTTTGTGATTCTATTTTAACAACTTGCTTGCCTTTGGCTGTAGCTTGAGATTTTCTTCCGTTGTTCTTGCTTGATTCAAGTGCTTCTGGGCACTTTGAAGATGTATGACCTGGTTTACCGCATAACGAACAGGTCAATTTATCCCATTTATCCTGCTTATGAGAAGGCAAGTGGATATCAACTGGCTGATAATAATGGGTCTTTGGGACATATTTGTAATATCCCTTCTTTCTTTGTGGACCCTTTCTACTTTTGCTGTATCTGGCTGGATATTTCTTGTTCTGCTTTTGTGCTTTCTTTGCCTGCTTCTTTGCCTTTCTTCTTTTGACAATTGGGTCATCTAAAGAAAGAACATATTTGTGACAAATAGATTTTTGGTCAGGCAATCTAGACATTTTCTGCAGAGAATTATTCATTTTCATATTGGTACATAATCCAACCATTGTCTTGGTGATGATTGTATATATTTCTCCCCATGTGTATGACTCAAATGGCAACTGGAATGTATCATGCTGTTTAAGAAAATCAACAAATTTAGATGGAAGTGCAACAAGATACACTTGTTTTCGGAGCAAGTTCTGTGGATCTTTTACTAAAAATATTCTTTGCTTCCAATCTCTATGAAAGTCTTCATACCGAGATAACTTGTGACATTTGATATTCATGAGAATCACTTCATTTTTATCAGCTATCTCTATTTCTGAACCACACCAATGTTCCAGAATCATGGAAGTCAAAGCACCAATCATATTACTCTAAGGAGTGCCATCAAGATTAAAAACAATATCACCTTGTTCATCTTTCAATACTTCACTTTCCATTTTCTTTATGAGTGCTGGGGATGATTCAATCTCCCACCATTTTGCCAAAATGCCAGTAAAACATTAAATTAGAGTTTTACAGGCCTCTACTTCAGATTTACCCCTTAAGCACATCATCTTATATTCAACAAACATTAAATCAATTACTTCTCTATTCTAGTTTACTGCCAGATTGTCTACATTCCATTCTCTGTGGGCATCTGGATGGAATGTGTATGCTTCTGGAGCTTTCCCTTTAATATCAGGAGCAGGATATCTTGTATATTGACTTTCCAATGGTTCATATAATGGAAATAAACAGGTCTCTGGTCCTAAGGGAGACTCTTCTTCTTTTTCTTTGAGTAAAGAAGATATGTTCAATCTTTCAGAAATTTCTTCTTCTCTGGGGAGAAGATGTGGAAATCTGTCAACTGGCTTGACAGGATGTTGAATTTTAATATTCCTTTTATAAAGGAATGAAGCTGGGACTAGTTTTTAAGTAGTCTTTATTTGAGCTTTATTTAACTGTATAGAGAGCTCTGCTATTGACCCTTGGGTTGAATGAAATTCTCTTTCAACCTCGGCTTCTAAAGCCTCAACCTTTTCCAAGGATTCTCTAGAATAACTTCTCATAGAAGAAGTTACAAACTGAATATTATTCAAACTGTTATTTACATCAGAAACTGAAACTGTAAGACTATCAAAATAATCTTTCACTTAGGTAGCTTTAGCAACATTCATATCTAGGCCTTTTATAGCAGTTTTAGTCCAATTCAATTGCTCACTATGTTATAGCATCATTTTTCACCCTCATGTGATTCATGATTGTCTCTTTGGCCTTGGGCACCCATTCCCACAGACTTGAACAAAGTTCATAAAAAATAGTGTTTAAAATCCCATACGCGGGTATGCCCAGAATTTTCCACGTGTATACGTGAGTCCATAGATACTTTTCCGCGTATGCCATTAAAATAATTAAAAAATATATAAAAATCCCTATTTTTGAGGCTGGGTTGATGGTTATTTCCGTAATTCAACCACCCCAGCCCGTGGCCAACTGTTTCCAACAGATTGAAACTACTTTGAGGGAGTATAAAAGCCCCTCATGTGCATGGCCTAAGGGAGAGAGAAATTTATAGACATTATACTCTGTTGGAGCCCCAATTCAAGTCTGATTCCTCGTGCCTCCTGCACTTCCCAGATTTTTACAGGAAACCCTTGTTTCCTGGAGATGTTCATCAGCTTATATGTCATCTCGTGTGCACAAGTCTTGAAAGTATCCTAGCGAGGCAAGGGCGGGACGGATCCAGACGATGGTCTGTTCGAAGATCGTGGAAGGATTCAGGTGATCTCTCCACCTTTCTATTATTGTACATGCTGTTCGTAATGAAGAAGAACCATCTTGTTCCCAAATTCACGTGTTAATATCTGCTTGCATATGTGAAAAGATTGTTAATTAAGCATTTATTATTGTTTATATGATGTTTCACATGGATTACACTGACATTTAGGAAAGATATACGTTGTACAACTAGATTTCTATGCATGTCTCTTCTTGATTTCCAGGTTGAAGAGGAAGAAGGGTTGCAGGGGGCTTGGACCCCGCAGGATCTACATCAAACGTAGGACCTACGGGTGAGTTCTACAATCGATGTTATCTAGTTTTCAGTGTACAAGTGTGGTTGTGTGAGTCCTTCTTGAATAGCGTGCCCAGATCTGTGGAGGTTTTGACCCAACGACCTCTAGGGATTTATTTCCCGAAATAGAACTGGCGACTCTGCTGGGGATCACATTTTTGTGATTCCCCTGTTGGGTGGTTTCATCTGTTTTAAATGTTTCCAACAGTTTTAATCATTATTTCCAGTCCAGTTGGCTTTTTCTCAGTCAAACTAAAGACCTAGTTCTTTAGCCAGGCTTGATAATTTTTATTTTTCATTATTTACCTTTCCATACGCGAGTTTGCCTGTACACAGTCGCGTATACATGCAGTTTTTGTTAAAGGAAGTCGTGTATACGCGGGTTTCCTTTGACACAGTCGCATATGCACGCTTGTTGAAAAATTGATAAGTAGCGTATGCCTGGGCAAATTTTGAAATTTTTGATTTCTTGACTTTTTAGTCGTGTCTGCCTGTGGAGACCTGTTCCTGCAGTGTCCTTTTAATCTCTGGATTGTGTTAATAGTGGTTACTGGTCTTTTTTCTCTCTTGTTTCGTTGAAGACTGGCTCATTTGGAAAATCTTGTTTTTTAGTGCTTGCATTTCTGGTTCGAGTACCAAGATCTCTTTCTGGAGATTCTTGGTTGTTCTGCTTTATCAGGACAGAGAGCTTCTGCTCATATGCTCTTTCCTAACTTTATGTCTTGCTTTGCACTTTAATTTTTGCCTAATTTTCGGTTGGTTTTCTTGATTTCATGTGACTAGGTCTTGTTGCAATTTTTGAAGAGTCAGTTTTGGTTCTTTGAAGTTTTTTTTGCTACAAGTTTGTGCTATTCTTCTAGGCTGAGTTACTGAGTTTCTTGTCTTCCTTTTGCTCGTATAAATCTTGCTACTAGTTGGCACTATAAGGTTTAGAGCATTTTTGTTGGAGTTTTTGCTTGAAATTCAGAGATTGTTTGGCTTGACGATTGGATAGTTTTCTTGGTCTATTTGAAGTCTTCTTTTATAAAATTCAAAAAGCTCAAAAACATTTTGTTTTTCCATTGCTTTTGTTTTGCATTTTTGTTCTGGTTTCTTTTCATCTTTTGAAGCTTTGTTGAGATGTCTTGCCTTCGGTTTCTGACTTGATTTGGGAAGGGAATTTTCATTGGTTTCTTTGTCTTGTTTCGAGCATATTTTGGTGTCTTTATACTGAGAGTTTCTGATTTGGGGAACTAGCTTTGTGGATGACCGGAAAAGTGATAGAACTGAAGGATTCTTTGGAAAATTCTCTTTTCTTTGGTAGATTTTTCATCTTACTATTGGCATGCTCTTAGTAATTTGCATTAGGTGCACTTAAACATTTTTAGTCTTTTTCATAAATTTTGCGAGTGTGAAGTTTGATATCTGAAAAGAAAGAAAAAAATATTAGTCTCGTAGAACCTGTGTAGAAATTTCTTTTCATCGAAAGGCAATTACTGCATCTGCATGTAGTTTGGTTTTCATTAATTTTCTGCGTCATAAAACATCACAAGTTTCATTTCCATATTCCCTTGACTTAACATAACAGCCAACTAAAATAAGCGCATAATTTAAAAACAACTAGCAAGTTTTTTTTATTAAGTGTCATACACCAACTAGCTAGGTTGTAGGGCCTTGGATTAGGTGAGTGGAGAGTTAACTCTCCAAGGCCGCTCAAACTAAAACATAGAAGTTTATTAAATGAGCAAAATCCAACTCCGTTAGGTGGACCGGGAAAGCTCTCCTCCAGAGAGTCAAGCGCTAGGGGAAGTGAAGGTTGAGACAAGAGATACCCCCTCTCTGATTTACTGGATCTTGCCTTAAGATCGTTCCGCCCGGCTGCTGACACGGATTGGTGCGCATAGTTGCCATTCCTAGGTTCCACACAAGTGACTGCGGGGGGGAATACCCGTGGTACCTGAGGCAGACGTCGTATCACTTCCAGCAGTACTTCTGGAGGGTGCCCCGGCGAAGCTTGGGTACTTGCACTGGCAAAGGCTATTGTTAGGAGGTCGGCGTAACTGTTTCTATTACCTTCGCTAGTAGGCCAGGGCCGTAATTATCCCAGACTACTTTCGAGAGGTCCTATTTTTCGCTTTCTCGTATTTTGGTGTCCGGTCCTAATCATCCGGAGCAGAAATAGCTGAAGGCTGCTTGCTTGGTTGCATCATAGGGATTTTTTTAGTGAGTGCTATTTGCTGCTAGCTTGCCTAGATTTATACTTTTTTGACTCTAATTAATCTATTAAAGTGGTTGATCAAGCGCCTCGTCGATCGAGGAGAGTTCGAGGGTTATCTCCCGAAAGTGTTGAGCCTTCTTCAAGAAGGCGTAGGAGTAATATAGCAGGTGAATATCACCCTATGGTATCTGACGCTGTGGAGAGAGATCATCCACAAGGGCTTGAAGGTTTTGTAGTTGGTTCCAGTGTTGGTTCCGAGAGGACCGTTCTGCTCACCTCGAGAGTCTTGTTTCCGGGAGAGCTAGAATTAGAAGTAGAGGAAGTACCTGAGTCTCCTCAGTCACTTCCATATCCTCTTCCTCCTGATTATCCGTTTGTTGTTGAGTACATCGGACCTGAGTTAGAAAGACCAGAAAGTCCCTATCCATCTTATTCATACCTTTCAATGGCCACAACTGGGAACACAGCTTCAGCTGCGAGTGCTGCAGGCATTCATACTCCTGCTTCAGTAAAAGGAGGAGGCACAATTGTTATATCTTCGATTGCTTCTAGTACTGCTATGTTTGGCTCTGGTTTCACCCAAGAACATGCTTCTCAATCTGGTCCCTTTTGTTTTGGAATTCCCACTAGTGGGATTCCTTCGTTTTCCTTTTCTGCTGCTGCAACTACGTCTGCACCCATGTCTTCCATGGCTAGTGGGTCAGCTTCTTTTCAAGGGTTCCCCTTCGGAAGTGGGCATATTCCTAGTTCGAATCCTTCCTTAGGGTCTTTTCCTTTTACTTCTCAGACTCAGAGTTTTAACCCTTGGTCTGGAGGTCAGAGTTCGACTACCTTTACAAGCTGGAACCCTGTATTTACAACAGTGGGGGCAGGGAATCAGTTTCTCGCTGGTCAACAAGGGAATGCTTCTTTCCCTTCGTCGAGTGCTTATCAGACTTTTTCCCCTCTTTCTAACGCTTGGAACCCCTATCAGGGGCTTTCCTCTTCATTCATTACTTTGAGGGGTGGAACTGGTCTGGTCTTTGGTAACTCTACGTTGGGAGGGGGTCCTTCTCCAAATGTTGGGTCCTATGGCCCAACATTTTCTACGAGTTCTTTCTGGCAACTTGGTGCCTCATCAAATCCAGGTTATTCTTTTCAGAATGTTGGGAATTCATCCCATCAAGGATGGAATCCTCAGGCTCCTCCTCGTTTACCTTTTCTGGCAACGTTAAACTTGCCAGATTTGTCGAAATTGACGAATGATCCAATCCGATATAGTCCGGGGTGGCCTCCGGTTCCTACCAAATTACCTTCAGACATTCCAAAGTTTGAAGGCAAGAATGGAGAGGACCCGGCTGATCATATCACCACTTTCCATTTATGGTGTTCATCTAACTCCCTGATCGACGATTCGAAAAGGTTGAGGTTGTTTCAACGCACCTTGACTGGAAACGCTGCCAAGTGGTATATTGAGTTAACTGGGGGCAGTTTTTCTACTTTTGGAGATCTGGCGATGACATTTCTAAATAATTTCTAGTTGCCTGTCTGTTATGATGCCGGGACTGAACTCCTAGCTAATTTTAAACAGGACGATGCAACCCACATTTCTGATCATATTCAGGAATGGCGGAGAAGGAAGAGGCTCATTAAAGCTCATATTTCGGGTGAATTCCTTTTGGAATGGTTTTTGAAATCTCTACAGTCAGATATTTCTAAGGATGTATCCCTGTCAGGGGTGTTTTCTGAGGAACAGGCTATCTTCAGGGCCCAACAGCTTGAATTGATATATTCTCAGTCTGGTGTCCTTCATAAATATTTTCCTGATGCTCCTCGCTCCAAATTAGACTTGTCCAAGACTAAACCCGGTCCTCATGGTGATGGACTTATTGGGTCGATCAATAGTGGTGCAGCTAAACTGCTTAGTCAATTACAGCAGTTGTCTATACAATCTGCTTCTTCTGGTCAGGTTGTGCCTGCTGAGTCATCGCCTTCTCAATCTTTGTCGGTGAATATCATTCAGACTTTCAACCCTAAAGAAAGTCAAAAATCCGAAGGGAAGAAGAAGAGACGGAATAATTAGAATAAAAAGGGCAAGAATGGGAAGGGTAATGCAAATAAATCCAACGAGCATGTTGGTGAGGGTCCAAAGGATAAAAAGAAAGTGAAGTTTCCATGCAAGTTATGTGTTGGAGACCATCTTACTCAGCTTTGCACTAAAATTCAGGATGTGCAACGCTTGTTAGCTCAGCAGGGTTCTTCTAGTTCCCAGGCTGTGTCGACAAACCCTTTTCCCCAAGGGCAACAGCTAGTTGTTGGCGCGAATTAGAATATTGGGGCTTCCTCTGGGGGCACCCAAGAAGGGGAAACTCCGTCAAAAATATACATGATGAGTGCTCACGCGGATATCGCCACGAGATCCCGTGATTATGGAGAAGATGAGTCTTCGAAAGCCAAGGGCGCTCCTGATGGTACTAAGCCGCTTCATATTACGAGGCCTACTGTTGAGCCTATACCTCAGATGCCAAAAGCATCTACTAAGCGTACGACGATTAATCCAAATGCCAGGGTTGCCCAGAACTACTCTATTGTGGAAGATCTGGCGTAGAGTCCTTGTGCCATGTCGGCTCTTGAGGTGCTCCAGTCTTGCCCAGCTCAGCGCAGTGCTTTGCTCACTGCTATTGGGGCTGTTGATCCAAAGAAATCTCTTGTGATTAAATTTGATATGTGTAATTTTAAAAAGAGACTCCCCCATCATATGGCTTTTCATATCAAATCGTCGTTCCGGAAATTCAATATCTTTCGGACGGTCATTGATGAGGGTGCTTCCACATGTGTGATGTCTCTCGCATGTTGGAAGGGAATTGGATCTCCCGCAGCTGTTCCATCTGCTACTCTTCTGACTGAGTTTGATGGTCATTCTCACAGACCGCATGGTATTGTCCCAGCTTTTCCCATCTGTGTTGGGGGAAAAACTGTAAATATAGAGGTTGAGATAGTCGATGCAAGCTTGGACTACAACCTTCTGTTGGGGCGAAACTGGATTTATGAGATGGATGCTATTGCATCCTCATTGTTTCGGATTATTTGTTTCCCTCACGAGGGGAGGATTGTTACAATGGATCAACTGGACTATTCTCCTGTAGACCGAATGCATCTGCTGACTCAACTATTCCAAAAGTGGATAATGTCAAGCTGTCTGTTGAGAATTTAGGGGTTGGAATGTATTCTTCTTTGATGGGTACTTTTGATATTCCACCTCCTACCGTTCATATAAATGAAATTTCATCCTCTAGGGCTCCTATTCGAAGAGAGTTATTCAAAACTCATTATTTTTCGGATCTTTGGACCTTGCCTTCCCCTACCGCCACATTAGAGGAAGGTCAAGTGGGTGTAATGGCATTTCCGATGTCTACAACTGAGATTGCTTATCAATCTATTGTTGACTCTGCAGAGTCCATTCCAGCTTCTCTTTCTCCAGAAGAGTTGGATGGCAACGTGGCTCCGGCTTGGACACTTAGTTCTTCTTCCGCCCAGGATTGCCTTGATACCACTCTTCCATCTAAAGAGGACATCCTGGAAGCTATGACTGGTATAGATAGACCGTGGGATGATTTACATCATCGGTCCTACTTTTTACCTGATTTGAGCGAAGTTGAGTCAATTTTTCCAAGTCCTTTGTCTCCTGGTCCTGGTCACCCAGTCCTGAACCCTTTAGCACCAACACAGGTACATGTTGAAGGGAACATGGCTGTGACTTCTCCAACTATCCCGGTGAACATTTCCAAGAATCCCAATGTTATAGAGAATGTCTTCATCGGAGCTGAATGTTCCCATGAAGAGATTCAGATTTACACCGATCTCTTTAAAGATTTTAGGGATGTGTTCGCTTGGTCTTATGAGAAAATGCCTGTTATAGATCCATCTATTGTCCAGCATGAGATCAAGACTTACGAAAACGCTAAGCCTGTGAGGCAAAAACTTCATCCGGTCAATCCTAGGAAGGCTACAGCTATCAAAGCCGAGGTGGAGAAGCTGCTCAAGGCGGGATTTATTTTCCCTGTTCCTTTGACAGAGTGGGTTTCGAACCCTGTTCCCGTAGATAAAAAACAGGGAACAATTCGAGTTTGCATTGATTTCAGAGACCTTAATAAATCATGTCCGAAAGATAATTACCCCACACCATTTATAGATCAGATTATCGATGAGTGTGCCGGTAATGAGATTTTCTCCTTCATGGACGGTTTCTCCGGATATAATCAGATTACTATCCGTCCTGAAGATCAGCATAAGACTGCCTTTATTTGTCCCTGGGGTACTTTTGCTTACAAGAAAATGCCTTTTGGTCTTAAAAATGTTGGGGCTATGTTTCAGCGGGCCATTTCATATGCCTTCCACGACATCAAACATATTATCGAGGCATATTTGGATGATTTAGCTGCTCGTTCTCGAAAGAGAATTGATCATCTAGCTCACCTACGTCAAGTATTTGAACGATGTCGTTTCTATAAGATTAGGTTGAATCCGAACAAGTGTGTTTTTGCGGTCACATCCGATCGGTTATTGGGATTTATAGTGTCTAGGGAAGGGATTAGGGTAGATCCCTTCAAGGTTGAGGCAATACTTCGGTTGCCTCCCCCGTTGTATATTCGTCAACTTCAAATTCTACAAGGAAAAGCTAATTTTCTTCGGAGATTTATCGTAAATTATGCCGAAGTTACCAAAGGATTTATGAGATTGTTGAAGAAGGGAGTTCCATTCTTTTGGGATGACTTCGCTCAACGCTCATTTGATGCTTTGAAAAAAGCGTTAACCTCTGCTCCTTTATTGAGTCCACCTGATTATAGCAGGGATTTCCTTTTGTATCTTGCAGCAGCAGAATCTACCATTGGTATGGTTCTGGTTCAGGAGGACGATGCTCTGGCAGAGCATGTTATATACTATCTTAGTCGAGGCTTGGTAGGACCTGAACTCCAGTATACTCTGATAGAGAAGCTAGCTTTAGCAGCTGTTCATGTTGTACAACGACTCAGACATTACATTCTTCTATGAAAAACTTATGTTTTGGCAGCAACCAATCCATTTCAGTTTGTTCTCAGTAGGTGAGTGATTGGGGGAAAATACAATAGATGGATTGTGATTTTGCAGGAATTTGATCTTGAGTTTATGTCTACCAAGTCCAAGAAATCATTAGCTTTCGTGGAATTAATCTCTGAGTTGTCTTGTGGGGAAGAGATAGTCTATGATGAATCCTTCCCTGATGAACATTTGTTTCTTATCTCTCCACAAGATCCTTGGTATGGAGATATCATCGTGTATCTTCATACTATGAAGTTTCCCTCTACTTTTTCGAAAGATGAGCGCCGTAAGTTGCGTCACTTGGCTAAAAATTACTTGATTATTGGTGATGCATTATACCGTCCAGGGGTTGATTCAATCCTGAGACGTTGCTTAACTCTCGAAGAAGTCGAGGATATGCTGAATGATTGCCACAGTGGAGCTTGTGGTGGTCATCTATCTGGGCTTGCTACAGCCCAAAAAATCTTGCGTGCTGGATACTTTTGGCCTTTGATTTTCAAAGATTGTATGGAGTTGGTAAAAAAGTGTCATCCGCGTGAAGTCTATACTCGAAAAATGCGCTCTCATCCAGCTCCACTTTTTCCAGTCATTACTGTTGGTCCCTTTACAAAGTGGGGTATTGATTATACTACTTGTAACCCGCCTTCGGCTAAAGGTCACAAGTACATTATTGTAGCAGTAGACTACTTTACGAAGTGGGTCGAGGCTATGCCTACTTTTGGGAATGATGGTGAGACGACAGCTCTTTTTCTTTTCAACCAGGTTATTGCTCGTTTTGGTATTCCTAGAGAGATTGTCACTGATCATGGCAGTCATTTTCAGAATAGCATGATGGCTGAGTTGGCTCTAAAATTAGGTCTCCGGTAGGAGCATTCATCTCCGTATTATCCTCAGGCCAATGGGCAAGTGGAAGCCGTGAACAAATCCTTGAAGACCATTCTTCAAAGGACAATTAATAAAGCTCGATCCAACTGGCATATCATGCTGTATCCTGCACTTTGGGCATATAGGACATCAGTGAAAACTGCAACTGGCTTTACTCCGTTTAAACTAGTTTACGGGCTGGAATCCATATTTCCCATTGAATGTGAGATTCCTTCTCTTAAGTTAGTTGTTGAGCTTCTTCCTGACACTTCTAGTCTTGAAGAATGTCTCCTTCATTTGGAACATCTTGACGAGCAGCGTCGCGATGCTGCCACGATGAATGAGGCGCATAAGAAACGATTCAAAGTTTAGTACGATAAGGCGGTCAAACCTAGGGTTTTCTCGGAAGGCGACCTCGTTTTGGTCTATGCCCAAGAGAAGGATGCCCTAGGCACAGGAAATTTTAAGTCTATGTGGTATGGCCCCTTCATCATTAAAAAATTACTTAAAAAAGGAGCATATGCCTTGGTTTATTTTGAAGGAAATGAGTTGGTGGAGCCCAGAAATGGGCTCTATTTGAAAAGGTATTATGCCTAGGCTTTGGCCTGGCATTTTTCTTTTGTATATAGTAGTTTTTATTTTGTACATGTCTGGTTTTTAGGTCTTTGATGTGATGGTGATGTTTTTGATCTGCTTTGGCAGGTTGTGTCGAATGTCATGAGTCATTATGGTTTCGCCGATGGTGCTAGTAGACACACCCGGAACTTGGCTTCCGCGGCTTGGGTGCTTCATCGTCCATCCGGTCAGCTGTTAGTATCAAGAGGAGTCTGCATTGGTCCTGCTTCCAATAATATAGCAGAATAAACTGCAGTTATTTATCTACTCTCGGAGGCAATATCTTTGGGTGTTGATTCGTTGGTAGTTTTATTGGACTCCCAGCTGTTGGTGTCGCAGTTGAACAATACTTATCGGGTTCGAGATCCATTTTTACTCCGGTTGTTTTTGAGGGTACGTTTGTTACAAATATCATTTCAATTTTTAACATTCATTCATACTCCTCGAGCAGACAATTGGATGGCAGACTCATTAGCTAATCAAGCAATTGATTGGCATATTACTCATTCAATACATTAAATTTAATCATCAAAAACATCATGCATTTTTATACATTTGACACATCACATCAAAAATCGTTGTATGTATATATATCATCAGAGTGTTCAAAAAACTATACAAAATTTGGATCCATAAGTCATACAAAAATTAGGGCTTATGCCCGATCATGTTCAATATCAAAAAATATACAGTCATCCGGTAATCATATCTATCTACTCCTGTGGCCCCTACCCAAAATTTGTGTTCCTATAGAACACGATTACAGTAGTGACACGACGGAATAACCATACCCAGTCACGTGGTACTCCTACTACTCGTCTCTGGATGGCCTCGGGTAGATCTTCCACTGCAGCCATAGGCACTTGGCGGGTTAAACCCTCCAAGTTCCTCTGTACAACATGGAGGGTTCTGTCTGGGTCTACTGTCTCCGCCTCGCCTCTGCAGCGCTTATGCCTTGGGTAGCCCTCAGGACGAACTAGTCCAACATCTGTATCATGGTCATCATAATATTGTAAGTCATTTGGAATCCAATCAAAAACATGTTTCGTTTTTTCACATATATTGAAAAATCCAAAAAAAATCACATAATTAAAAAATTGCAAGTCTTACTGATTGTGCCCCATGCCACGCCAGGTGGAAGGACGAGGTCTGGATCACCGTGGAAATCCATCCCAACATAGGGGTAGTCTTCCATGGCGATGATTTATTCTCCCCACCATTGGAAGAACTCGTCATCCCAGGTGGTCCGGGGAACTTCACTTCCCTCCAGTCTCTTCATCAGATCTACCCATCGGGCAATTCTTGGGTCTCTTGGGCTACTAATTGAAGAGATCACTTTGGGTCGAAGCCCAGGAATCTTCTCAAAGAAGAATGTCATCAAGATGGTCCCATATCCGAAATGTTTTGTTTTTTATTTTCGGATGGAGGTCAGTTGTTGCTTCATGTTCATTAGTAGAGCTGTGTACCAATCATATAGATGAACTAGGCATTCTACTGCTATGCTCATCTGCGTCCTGGATACCTGATGTAAGGAATCAGATCCTGACACCCTGCCGATGGTAAACAGGAGAATTTTCATGTGCAAATCTCTTAAATCTTTTATAGCAATTTGATTCCCTACTTTCTTAGACCCCTCTACACAGTAGACGTGGACGTAATCATCCACCGTAAGCCCTCCCAAAGGCTTACCATGAAAATCTACCGGATCTCCCCTCCGGGAGAGTCCAGTAATGAAGTAGATATCTTCTACTTCGATGTGTATGGGCATTTGATCTATTATGAAGCAATCTTCCTCCGGTTCCCAATAATTTACAAGCATTTCGAGCAATCGGACATTACTCTTCATATTTGGCATTTTGAAAAATTTGAGCAATCCACAATTTCGGACGACATTGAGTGATTGTTGATCTTGCATTACTTCATTATCAATTGCGCTGTGCTCACGTTCCCTCCAAGATATAGTCATCCTGAGAAAAATCATTAATTTGTTCATTATAAACGTTTTTTTACATTTCGGGTTGCGTATACGTGACTTACCCTATACACAGTCGCGTATATACACGGCTTGGTCAATATGAACCCGCGTATGCGCAGATCCGTAATTTAAAACAAATATTTCTACGGTGAAATTTCCAAATTTTAACCCTATGAATGGACAAAATTGATGACAATGATGGATTAAGAGCTTACCTGACTATTTTGGTGAAGTTTGACGGCTGATTGCTCCTGTTTTGACGAAAGAAGCTTTTTCTCCAGAGCTCTTTTTCCCAAATCAGGCAGTAACAATGAACCAAATGTGAGGTAACATGTGTATTTATGCCCAAAAAATTGAAATTTTTTGCAAAATTTTGTTATGCTTATTTTTTCAATCTATCTTAAGCTGCATAACCCAGATGCTTGGAAGTGCCCAGATTGGTATATTTTCAGGTACATTTTGATGAAGTTGAGATTTTTTCAGTTTTTGATCCATGACTGCTGACCCGTCATGGCAGGTATATGATATTCACTGGCATATAGGTTAGGGAATCCACTTTTCCGTTGCATTTTGCATACTAGCCTCCATTCTGATCACTTGCCATAGGGTCGATCCCATCAGGTCATGAGTATTTAACCCATTTCACTCGCCGATTTTTAATCATGACTTGATGGTAGAGCCTTCCTTTACATGGGCTTCCTAGTTAGTTCCTCGCTATCACTTGTTGCCCATGCTGCATTTTATGTAGGCTCGGGAGTCCTCTTTAGTCCCGCCATGACTTATGTGTTGAAGCTTCATTCTTCTTCTTCTTCACTATCATTATTCTGGCTATTACCCTAGAGGCTCCCTGGTGTTGTTGAGTTGTATTACTGCATTGCATACTGGCTACTTGTTTATCCTGGCCTTTAGCCGGCTTCATTTGGATTCAATGTTTAAGCCATATTTTGACCTTGACTGTTTGTACAAGTTAACCATTACATGCACTTAGCTATCGCGACTTGACACCCTTTTTACCCATGGATGGAACATTCCTTTGAGTATCGCTTACCAGTTTCCGCCACCTTGCATTGAGCATAGGATCGTTCCTATCCCAGGAACTAGTGCATCTATTTCTTGATACTCGTTCTATCCATTGTACCATAGCATTCTTTTATTCTTTTTCAAGCTTCTTATATGAAAAAGACAAAAAAATCAAATATAACAAAAAGAGTGGGAACGGGATGTTACTTCGTAATTTGATGGCGGTACAGTGTCAGTTTGTCGCCCTTGAACAAAGCACATACACTTATATATTTCCTTCATTTGGGATGGTTTCAGTTTTGACCTAGGTTCAGCCTTATCCTTGTTTCACTGGTCAGTCCTCCCCCGGTTGGTTATCTCTTCCAATCATATGGAGAGTTTGTTTTTGCCTCCTACATAATAGACTTATACAGTGTCACTTTTTACTGCCATGGTCATCGCGAGTCGTGTTTTTGTTCAAGGGAAGTCTAACCAGATTCGGCCATTCTGCGGTGTCTCTTGACTCATTATTCAATCGTCCTTCCCGGTCTTGTCAGTATCTTATTCTATCACATCAGATGTTTTGGTCTTTTGCTCATGTTGGTTTGAGAAGGTCTCCATTGACTTCTTGTTGTCGGGTTTGTCTCTCATCGACTACGACATATTGCTCTGAGAGTAAACCTAGAGCCGCACCCTGGCCCTATTTCCATCATTGATAGGTGACCTTGTGCTCAGAATTTGATCATCATTATGGGTCTTTGACTGAGTGGTTTTCCTTGTGTTCGACGTCAGCATACATTATCACACTTGGGATTCGTGCAATACCTTGATTTCCATTTGACCCTATCGGTGGATATCTCGCCTCTGTGTCAGCTTTCATTATTGGTTGGTTCAGAGGGTTTCTTCCGTGCACTAGCTTCATCTTGTGCATGTCGGAAACGTACTTCAGTTTGGTTTCGTCACTCTGCTTCGTCCGATTCCTTCCAAATTTTGGCCTGCGGGTTACACTCGCGCTGGACTGATGTGGGATGCCTTAATGCCTTCCTTCCAGCAGATATTTTCCCATCGACTCCGACTCATTGCTCTGGGAATAAGGTCTAGATTCTTTTGTCAGTACCTTAGGGTTTGCAGTCATCAGTGGCAGACTCTTCGCTATCGACAGTGGGGATTCATCATTGCCTCCTGATTGGTAGATTCTCTCAAGTGTTCGACTTCAACTCATTCATTCGCACTTGTTAGATTGTACTGGGGCACCTTGACACTCATTTTCATTATTGGTGGGTTGTCTCGCATTGGTTAACGGTATACATTATAGACCGGTAATCCAACGATTTCTCACATGGTCAACTTCAGCTTATTTATTCCCATTGTGTAGAATTGTGCCATCGAGATCGGTGAATACCTCGAGTTGCATCAGCATATTTCGGTTCACTTTTGACAGTTCATTCAGTTCCTGCCAGTGATGTCGTCCACCCTTATATGTTGCAGTTCAGTACAACAGCATTCTATATGTTGGCTCCCGAGTTGCGTGATTGTACCATGTGTTCCACCTCTTATGATTTGGTACTTGGAGATTCATTTACTTTTGTGATCAGACATCTATTTTCAGCATCATTGATCAGTTTGATATATGTGATACTTGGACATTGATTCCGACTTGTACTTCCGGGCCATGCTCAGTTGATTCATTGTGTACTTTCAGTTCAGCTATACTTGTGTACATTCTGGATCTATTCTGTAATTTCTATATGGATATATTTTTGACTGAGCATGGGTATGCTCGCCTCAGACATGAGCTGACTCTCTTTTTTCTTTCATTTGTTTTTGGCAGGCTGAAATCTGGTGAAGTCCTCTCTTGTCCTTGCAAAGTTCTTTCTATGTGCATAATACATTTCGGCCATCATGTACCCCTTCTGACCTCATATATTAGGGGGCATCTGTTATAGCATCATTTTTCACCCTCATGTGATTCATGATTGTCTCTTTGGCCTTGGGCACCCATTCCCATAGAATTGAATAAAATTTCATAAAAAACAGTGTTTAAAATCCCATACGCGGGTATGCCCAGACTTTTCCGCGTGTATACGCGAGTCCATACATACTTTTCTGCGTATGCCATTAAAATCATTAAAAAATATATAAAAATCCCTATTTTTGAGGTTGGGTTGATGGTTATTCCTGTAATTCAACCACCCCAGCCCGTGGCCAACTGTTTCCAACTGATTGAAACTACTTTGAGGGAGTATAAAAGCCCCTCACATGCATGGCCTAAGGGAGAGAGAAATTTATAGACATTATACTCTGTTGGAGCCCCAATTCAAGTCTGATTTCCCGTGCCTCCTGCACTTCCCAGATTTTTACAAGAAACCCTTGTTTCCTGGAGATGTTCATCAGTTTATATGTCATCTCGTGTGCACAAGTCTTGAAAGTATCTTAGTGAGGCAAGGGCGGGACGAATCCGGACGACAGTCTGTTCGAAGATCGTGGAAGGATTCAGGTGATCTCTCCACCTTACTATTATTGTACATGTTGTTCGTAATGAAGAAGAACCATCTTGTTCCCAAATTCACGTGTTAATATCTACTTTCATATGTGAAAAGATTATTAATTAAGCATTTATTATTTTTTATATCATGTTTCACATGGATTACACTGAAATTTAGGAGAAATATGTGCTGTACAACTAGATTTCCGTGCATGTTCCTTCGTGATTTCCAAGTTGAAGAGGAAGAAGGGTTGTTGGGGGTTTGGACCCCGCGGGAACTACATCAAACGTAGGACCTACGGGTGAGTTCTACAATCGATGTTATCTAGTTTTCAGTGTAAAAGTGTGGTTGTGTGAGTCCTTCTTGAATAGCGTGCCCTGATCTGTGGAGGTTTTGACCCAACGACCTCTAGGGAGTTATTTCCCGAAACAGTCTAAATCAAGATTTTTCCATCCAATCATCTCAATCACAACACTTAAAGGGTATTTATTATTTGAAGAAGTCGTTGAAACTTCATAAAGGGGAGCTATTGCTTCAAAAGGAGATTCCATAGATTGGTCCAAGATAGGGATTGCCCCTTAAATATGAAGAATATCATTATCAAATTCATGATAAATTTTTTCATGATTAAAATTATCCAAACAGTCAAGTTGTTTCTCAACAATATTGTCAGTCTTGGAAGATTCAAGAAAAATTACATCTCTCGACAATATAAAATTCTTATTTACCTCATCGTAGAGACAATATGTAGTATCTGAATACCCCAAGAAGATGCATTTTCGAGTCCTTTCACCAACCCTGCTTCTTTGTTCCTTATGAATCAAGGCATAGTAGGTGGAACCAAAGATATTGAGATGCCTTACCGAAGGATTGTGGTCATATCACATTTCATAAAGAGCCGTGTTTTTTAGAGCGTGAGATGGAAATCTATTTTTTATACAACTCATACAATTTCATTAACTCAAAAGATCATATTTACATTTATTTTAAACAGCATTGAGTGAACCATATTTAAGATAATCCTATTCATTCTTTCAGTAACACCATTTCGTTAAGGATTGTAAGAAACAATAGTTTGATGCTAGAAAATTTTGTTTGCGAAGATTGTTTTAAAATTAATTAGAACTATATTATTTTCCATTATCAGTATGAAAATAGCCAACATGTGATTGTGAATAATTTTTAATCCATGCCTGAAAATTTTAGAAAGTTTCAAAAGATTCTGATTTACTTTTCTACAAGTATACCCAACACATCATGGTGTAATCATCAATAAAATTCATCGTATATTTATTTTCATTTGCAAAAGGAACATGCATAGGGCCACACAAATTAGAATGAATCAATGCAATATTTCTAAGTGCTCTAGAAGTAGAATCATGAAATGGTTGTTTACTATGTTTACCTAGGATACAAGCATCACATTGCTTTAATTTCCTTAGAATAGTTGGAAATCCAAATACACTATTCCTTTTTAACAAATGAAGACTATTATAATTAAGATGTATAAATATTTCATGTCATAGAAGATTGGATGGAAATTTACTTTCATTGTAAAGAGAACTACATGTAGAGTTATATGCATGAGCATATATTCCTTGCAACTTCAGTAGTATTTCCTCCTCTATTATGATCATGAAAAATATGTTGTCTAATTCTTTTCTGATCTCAAATTTTACATAAACCATATGAATTGAGTGTCCTTGCTAGTGAATGTGAACAAGGGACAATAGGTTTCTCCATAATTTTGGAAGGTAGAGTGCATCATGCAGAAGAAAGTCATGAAGTCCAAGTATTTTAGGCTTGATGGTGCCAAGTCTGGATGGCTTGAGACTTGAATTGTCTACAAAATACACTGCTCCATCTACATTGTCACTGAGGTCTTCAAAGAAGTATTTATGAAATTTCATATGGTAGGTTGCACCTGTATCAAGCAACCCTAAATATTTTCAAGAAGAAAATGAAGTATGAAACAAATCTTCAATTACTCCAATATTGCAATGGGAAACAATGTAATGAGCATATTCAAGTGCTTTACCTTTTTTTGGAAATGGTACTTTAACTTTTTAGTCTTTGCGTTATTGCTTCATTTTTTCCCATGGGATTTTTCCTGTGGATGCATCATGTCCATATCTATCACAGTGAAGGCACTCAATATCATACTTTTCTCCTTGATGGTTTTTACCCCCCCCCCCCGGCCCTTTCCTCTATGGTTCTTCCTTCCATGTCCTCTTCTACCACCTCTTATTTTAGGAGAATATCATGACTGATCCAAGGCACATTGGTTCTTTAAGGGATTGAGAAGTTGTATTCCTCTTCCCAAAATATTTCTCCCATCCTGCAAACTTCTCCACAAGAGTGTGAAAAGTAATGTCCTTTAGTTCAGAATTAGCTTGTAAGGATTCAAGATAGTAAGAGTATGTAACATAGAGGACCTTAACAAAGGTTATGATAGGAATTCCAATTTTAATTCTAGTGGCATCTACATCATGAATGATTCCTCTAATAACTAAGTCTAAGGCTAATGGATCACCATATTTCAACTCAAGGTTGAAGAGCTTAATCATCAACTAAACCACTTCTGATTTTGAGTGTGAGTCATATAAATATTTTAAATTTTTCAATGCATCATAATAATTTGTAATTGGAATAATATTATGACTCATGTATTCACTTACAAAAGCAAGAATAACGGATAGGCTTTATTGTCCTTATTCTCCCAAATGGATAGCTATTTATCTAAATTGGGCTTGACGGGTGCATTTTCATCCAATCTCCTTCACATATACCTTTCCATAAGTAATTAAATATGAGGGTGTGTTTGATCTTTCTAGTCTATTCTTGGTATTTATCCTTGCTAGTGAGAACTACACTAATAATGGAGATGAGAGATTCAATATTTAAATATATCCTTGAGCTAAATTCGTCGTAATATATGCTTCAACTTAGATAATATAATGAATTAAAACAATCTTAAACACTTTCTTCATAGAAAATAATCATTCTTCCCACGAGAAATTTCATAAAAAAATATACAATGGGATTATCAACAATGAGGAATGGAAACATGGTATGACCCACCAATAAACCCTATATCTTTAAAATATAAATTGGCACCAAATCAGAAGAGATAAAAATACCAATACTATCAAGAAACCAACCAATAATCATTGCTTGTATGCTTTGTGTTGTGGCATTTAGAAATGCACCAACTAAAAGAGGTATGGATCGATTTGAAATGTCATTCTCCTAAATTTTTTATCAATGAATGCATCTCCATTAAATTATCTAATAGTGGAACCAAATTCTTCTCATAAGCCACTCACTTGCCAAAAAAATGAGTGAGGGGTAAACTTAGACCCTTAAGAAAAACATGCAGAGGATTCAGATGCAAAGAATCATCCTTTGTCAACACAAAGTGCGAATGTGGAAATTTATTATCAAAATATAGTGTATTAGGTCTATTTTCTTCAATGTTTGGTGACCAAGCTACCGAATTCATGACTCCAAGCATTAAAACTATAGTTTTATGTGTATTTTGCTAGAAGTTGTGGAATTACCATGCCTATCAAAAATAGAGTAGGAGTTCCACTATTCATGTTGTGGTAGTTCTCACACTAACTATCAAGAGATGAAATTGAAATGCTACGTATCAAGAGATTTGGGTTCAAATCCCAAGGAATTTCCCTCGTCTATGAAAGGGGAATATGTAGGAACTTATGGGAATCTACCCCATGTCATGTGAGAATGAAACCTGCTCAGTTGTCGATTTCTCTAGTATAAAAAAAGGTAGAACAAAAAAAAAGCATTTATTAAAACTTTAATGTCCATAGATATTCAACTAGAAAATTATATAAGAGAGAGAGAGAATGAAACCTGCTCAGTTGTCGATTTCTCTAGTATAAAAAAAGGTAGAACAAAAAAAAAGCATTTATTAAAACTTTAATGTCCATAGATATTCAACTAGAAAATTATATGAGAGAGAGAGAGAGAGAGTGAGAGAGTGTTTGTGAGAGAGAGAGAGAGAGTGTGTGTGAGAGAGAGTGTGAATGTGAGTGTGAGAGAGTGTGAGTGTGAGTGTGAGAGAGTGTTTGTGAGAGAGAGAGAGAGAGAGAGAGAGAGAGAGTGTGAGTGTGAGAGAGTGTTTGTGAGAGTGAGAGAGAGAGAGAGAGTGTGTGTGTGTGTGTGAGTGTGAGTGTGAGAGAGTGTGAGTGTGAGTGTGAGAGAGTGTTTGTGAGAGAGAGAGAGAGAGAGAGAGAGTGAGAGAGAGAGTGAGAGTGAGAGAGTGAGTGAGAGTGAGAGAGAGAGAGAGAGAGAGAGAGAGTGAGAGTGTGAGAGAATGTTTGTGTTTTAATGTCTTTGTAAAATTAAATGTAAAACTTCAAATATCTTTATAAAATTTAAGTTTTATAAATGTAAAACTTCAAATATAATTTTAATTGGAAAAAAATAAATAATAATACCCTAATAATATGAAAATAAAATAAATGAAAAAATAGTATGTTTTACTTTGTGAGCTTGTAGATAAAATATTCTAATGTTGGAATAGTTTGCACACATTGCAAATTTCTGAACCCCTGACGAAATCGTCGTTGATAAAGTCATGTATGGCGTGGAGGGGGGCTCTCCCCCTATGTCGGATGAGGTAATGGATTTCCAAGCTCTCATTACATCTCTTCCTTAGAAGTCATGAACAAAGGAGGCACAATCTAAATTTGTAAAGAAGTTTGGTTCCATCCCCATTATCGTGTTGCCTCCAAGCTTCCAACGAACTTCTTTAGCATTTTTTGACCATGCCTTAGTTGGGAAATTCACAATTATGTGGTATTCCCCCAGGTTTATGGAGAAATTATTAGATAAAACGTGGAAACCTATGATGAAATGGAACATAGGTTTATATGCCCATGGGAATGATTTTTTTTCTTTCTTGTTTGAATATAAAGACAACAAAGATGTAATATTTAGGAATGGTCCATATTTATTTAGGGCTAGAGGAATTTATCTAAACAAATGAACTTTGGACTTTCACCCAAATGAAGATATCCCAAATGTAGTCCTTGTACGGGTTAAGCTTCCTAAGCTTCCTCTTACATGTTGGAGTGAAAATTATATGAGGGTGATTGGAAAGGGGTTGGGTAAGCATATGGATAGATCTAATCCAAAGGGTTCTTAGTTTTCTTGTGCAAACATATGTGTGGAAGTAGACCGAAAAAATAGTTTACCATTGGAGCTTAACCTTACCCTAGGAGAATTGAGCCATCAACAAATGTTGTACTATGAACAAATTCCTTTTATATTTTGGATATTTCATGATTGTGGCCATTTCGCAGGAGATTGCAGGAAGGCTTAACCATGTAAGGACAAATAGACAAAAATGAAGGAAGAGGATCATTGGAAAATATAGAGAAGGGGAGGAAAGAAGTGAAAATTAGTGGAAAATAGAAACAATTCAATCCAAAATACAAATGTGGTTGATACCTCAACAAACCCCTTTGAGGTGTTGCAAACACAAGAGGATCTAGAAAAAGAAGAAACAAAGAACAATAATGGTAAAGAAGATTCAGAGGAAGAAATGGAAAATGTAGAACAGGAGGAAGGGGAAATTCTAGAGTCAACAAGAGAAGAGAAAGAAGAGCCAAATTGGACGAAACAAAACCTCACTACAATGGAAGAAGAAGGTAAAACTGCAATTGAACAAGAAGCAGTGGAAAGCCCTCTGACAAAATATGTCATCCAAACTAATAATGCGCAAAATAAATTGAAGGATTCAATGGGGGAATCAGGAAAGATCTTAACCAGGAATATGGCTTAGAAAATTAATGGGGTTGGTGAGGCAAGAAACCAAGAAATAGAAAGTAATAAAAAATAGAGGAAGACACTCCAAGAAAGTTTCTAAAGAAAATGAAGCAGAGAAAAACAAAAAAATGGGAAGTGAACCCCAAATCACTAAAATTATCAAATCAACACTACTTAAGGACCGTGAAGGTTCTACAGATGGAGGAGGTAAGTTCCAAATCCCTCCAAGTAAGTAATGAAAACTATTTCATGGAACATTAGTGGTATGGGAGGCCTAAAAAAATCCCAATCTATAAAATATTTGGTAAAGAAGGAGAAGCCTTTAACATTTCTCCTTCAAGAAAAAAAACTTGAAGAAAAAAACCTATTAAACTTTTTTGGATCTTTCTGTAGATACGATACAAGTATAGCACACAAATCTCATGGAGCTTCAAGTGTTTAGGAACTTTTTGGTTAGATTCATCCTTTACCATGAAATAAAATATAAAATCCAAGCATTGGATAACAGTAATGTTAGAAAAGGACACCAAAGAGTGAATTTCAGTAGTAAATGTTTATGCACTAATTTCATATGGGGAAAATGCATTTTGGGATACCATAATTTCGCTAAAGGAGACACAGTGGCATCAAAATAGTATAATAGGGGGAAAATTCAACACAATTTTGAATTTCTTGAAAAAACGAGGAATCCTTGTATGGGATCCATTCAAAGGGAGCTGAGAAGACCTGATAAATCAATGGGACTTACTTGACATTATTCAAAAGAAAGATAAATTTATCTGGACAAATAGAAGAATCCTAGAGGGGCATATAGCAGTTTAGCTAGATCGCGTCTTGCTCCATAGTAATTGGATGATTTGAGAATTGGAATGTTATTCTTCAATATTAGCTCAAGGAGAGTCATATCATTGGAATTTGTCCTTAAAAATTGAACCTGTGGAATATTTTTGTCTTACCCATTTTTTTTTAACCCAGGCTAGCTAGCGGAAGAGGGGGTTCCCAAAATAATCAAAATATCATGGAATATGAATATTTCTAGATCACCTAATTTTGTTTGGGAAACTAATTTGAAAGAGGTAAAACAAGCATTAATAGTATGTTCATGTAAAAAATATATCCCTTTAGGTCAAAAAAATATGGAGTTGGAAAAAAACCAAATGTTTATGGACAAAATCTTGGTGAAGGATTGACACAAAAACAAGGAGAATCGCCTAAGCAAGAATATATGCAAAGTGAGCAAGAAAGAGGAGTAATATTGGAGATTAAAATCAAGAAGCATATGGCTAAAAGTGAGAGATAAAAAAAAATTCCTTTTTCCATAAGCAAACTAAAACAAGAGAAATATGGAATAGAGCTAGAGAAATTATTCCAGAAGGTAAATCTAAGATAGCAACTTTAATTGATATTAAACAAGAAGCTTTTACCCATTTTAAATCCCTATATTCAAAACATAAATATCTCGAGATGGATAAAGCTTAGTAGTTTCTATCATGTATTATGTTGACAGTAATTGATTGTGATAATCAACAACTAGTCAATGAGATAGAAGACTCTGAAGTGATTGATGAAATTTTGGATTTGGACACTAACAAACCTCCTTAACCCGATGGATTTCCCATAAATTTTTATCGAGCCTTTTACTTGGATGAGGAAGAAATACAAGATCATAGGGGGTACTAATTCCTCTTTTCTTACCTTGATCCCAAAGGAGTCAAATATAGTAAATTTCTGTCATTTCAGAACTATCTCTTTATGTAATGTAGCCTATAAAATTCTCAAAAAATTTATGACAAGAATATTGAAGAAAGTTTTCCCGAGGATCATCTTTGAAAACCAAGGGTGCTTTATGGATCATTGACACATATTGGATTATATAATTTTGTTTCAAGAAGCCATTCACTCTAGAAAAGAGAAAGGGGAATATATATTTGTTACAAACCTTGACGCAACCAATGCATTTTATCAGGTAAGACATTCCTACATGTTTCTAATTCTAAAAAAATTAGTTTTAATAGGGAATTCATCTATTGGAAAAGGTCTTGTATTGGGTCTCCCTAGATTTCCCCTCTTATTAATGGTCAGCCAACTCTTTTCTTCATGGCCTCTAGGGGGCTTTGAAAATTTTGTCCCCTCTCCCCTCTACTATATATTCTAGTAGTTCAAATCCTTGATTCACAATTTAGAGAAAGCCATAATATAAGGTCAATTAATGGGATTAAATATAGCTCGAAATGTAAAAGATGTAAACCACTCCCAATTTGTGGATGATACTCTCTTGCTTGGAGGGGCATCCAAAATAAGTGTGCCTCAATTTAAGTCCCTCGATCTATATCTCAATATTTCAGGAGGAGTGGTGAATAAAAAGAAGAGCCAATTGTATGGTTGGAACTTCCTATATGCTCTTCTTCGAGAGATATCTTCTGCTCTTGAGTTATTGGAAGTGATAGGGTGGAATTTATTGAAGTATTTGGTAGTTCCATTATCCTTAGGTTCTTCAGGTTTTTAGGATTGGGATGAAATTTTGCAGAAGATTAAAAAAAATATTTAGGGATGGGGAACACATTGTATAAATGTGGTTGGGAAAGTCATCCTTCTCAAATCAATGTTATCATCGCTTTTGGTTTATATGTGTTTAGGTATTATTTCACAAAATAGTGTGATCAATAAAATAGGTGGGTTGATTTGAAAATTCCTCTGGAAGGGAGGAAAAAGTAATGAAAATAATTTCATCAGGTAAACTAGAATATTATCTATCTCCTTAAAAAATATGGAAGACTAGAAATAAAATATCCCTAACTTATGAATATTTCCTTGCGAGAAAAAATTGTCTAGAGACTTATTTATGAACCAAGGGAGTGGTGGAAGCAAGCCTTATTGAGGAAATAATTCCACAAAAATATACTTCCCAAAGCTGAAAAATCAAAGTGGGTAGGTTTTGATTTAAATTTCTATAAGTTGTTATGAAACCAGCTCACAAAATAGAAGAAAAGATAGATCAACGACTTAGAAATCAACCTCTTCGAGGGGGGAACCTCCTTTACATTACATAAATTAACAATTCTTGGATGATACAAATGACAAAACCTCCTTTCTATATATAGGAGTTGAAGGGGTCACAATATAATCCTAGTTGACATAACAACAACAATGTAAGGGAAAACAATAAAAATATGGGGACTACATGGGCACAACAATAAAAATAAGGGGGCTACACTAACAATAACAATAATAACAATATGGGCTTCTATGGGGCACAATAATAACAATATGGGGACTACATGGGCACAACAATAAAAATAAGGTTGTTACACTAACAATAAAAATAAGGGGATACACTAGTATTATAGGGACCTAACATGCCCCTCTCCTTCATAAAAGTATTGTCCTCAATGCTTGAGTAGTTCTAGATGATTCTTTATAAAATTCTCATCCTCCCATGTCGAATATTCAACGGGTAAGTTCTTCCACTTGATGAGATAGTCTTAAATTTATTGATTCTGTAGTTGTCGAGTTCTTGTTTCTGTGACTTCTACAGGTTCCAATATGATTTTTCTTTCCTTGTCAAGTTCTGAAAATATTGTTTGAACTGGGAGCTTGTCACCTATAACCTTCTTTAAGCATGAAACATGGAAAACTGGGTGCACTCGGGAATATGCAAGAAGCTCCAATGTGTATGCCATAGTACTAATATTTTGCAACACCTTGTAATGACCATAATACTTTGGTGATAATTTATTATCCTTCAACTTGCTTGAGGGACAGTTTTTTGTATGTTTGTAGCCGTAAAAATACCCATTTTCCTACATCAAAACTCCTTTCATTGTGATGTTGATAATCATGTTGTTTCATTCGATTCTGCGCTGAAGTGAGGTTATCCTTTAAGAGTTGGATAATTTTTTTTTGATGCTTGATGTGATCTTCCACTGCTTGAACCTTATAATTTTCTCTTAAATATGATGTGATGGAGGGTGGATGATATCCATAAAGTGCCATAAATGGGGTCATTTTTGCAACATTAGGGAAGGAAGTGTTATACCACCATTCAACCAGAGTTAACCACTTGACCCATTGTGTGTGTTTATCATATACAAACAAACGAAGATATCCTTCCAAAAAATTGTTCACTATATCAGTTTTCCCATCAGATTGAGGATGATATGATGAGTTATGAGCTAATTGAGTAGCCAAACAAGAAAATAATTATGTCCAAAAATTTCTTGTAAAAATGGGATCTCTGTCGCTTACAATAATCTTTGGGTTTCCATGTAGCTTTTGAAGTGTTTCCATAAATGCAGTAGAAATTGTACTGGCTTTAAATGGGTGATATAATGCACAAAAGTGTGCATACTTGGTAATTCTATCAACTACCACCATGATGACAGGATTTCCTTCAGACTTGGGTAAACCTGTGATAAAATCCATTGAACCCTCCTCCCAACGTTGACTTGGAATGGATAAAGGTTGTAACAGACCTGGGGTCTTAATTGTCTCAAATTTATTTTGTTGGAAAACCAAACATTCTGCCACAGACTTTTGAATATCAGATTAAGGTCATCCCAAAAAAATTCCTTCTTTACCCTATGGTAAGTTTTTAAAAATCTTGAGTGCCTTCCTAAGGGAGATGTGTGCAATTCCAAAATATTCATTTTTTTGAGTTGGGAATTATTGCAAATATATAAGTGATATTTGTACCATTATGAATCATTTTTCCAGCTAAATGTTTCAGATGTACTGGGATCTTTCTACAATTTTTGAATGAGTGTCCACACCTCTTCATCAATATTCCATTCATCCCTTGCTTCGGTTATCCACTCGTGTTGGATGATAGAAATGGCACAAAGAAATGCTTCCACATCCTCATCATTTCCTGAGAGTGTATCTAAAACAAAAATTTTCTTCCCGTTTTTATAGATGATTTCAAAGCCATAACCCAACATCTTTGTGACCCATTTTTTCTGCTCTTATGAAGATAATATTTGTTCCAAAAAGTATTTAAGAATATCATGATCTGTTTTTACCTTGAAGTGTCTTCCCATTAGGTGAGGTCACCATTGATTTAGTGCATGTAGTATTGCCAACATTTCCTTCTGATAAATAGGTTTTTGTAAGTACTTTCCTTTGTTTGGATGACTTTCAAAAGAAATGGGTCTTCCTTCTTGCATTAAAATTGCACCGATTCCATTTCCTAAGGCATCACATTCCACAATAAATTTTTTTGTGAAGTCTGGCGTAGCTAAGACTGGTGCTTGGCACATTTCCTCTTTAATATTTTCAAAGGCCTTGTTTTCTTCTGGAGTCCAAGAAAATTCATCTTTCTTTAGTAATGATGTTAGAGGTGTCAATATTCTTCTATAATTCTTAACAAACTTGTGATAATACCCTATTAACCCTAGAAATCCTCAAAGATTCTTTATGGTTGTGGGGATTTTCCATTCCTTAATGGATTTAATTTTGTTAGGGTCTACCTTAACACCCTCCTGAGATGCAATATGACCCAAATATTCCACCTCCTATACTGCAAAGAAACATTCAGAGGCCCTTTGCATATAATTGTTTCTCCTCCAATATTTTGAGCACCATGTCAACATGTTGAACATGATCCTTCCAAGACTAACACAAATTTTCTAAGGAAGGGTTTGAAAATGGAATTCATCAAACCTTGAAATGTGGAAGGTGCATTAGTAAGGCCAAAATGTATGACCAAAAATTCATAATGACCCTCATGAAAACTGAATGTTGTTTTCAGAATGTCTTCAGTATTCATCCTAATTTGATGATATCGAGAACGAAGATCCAACTTAGTGAATTAAATTGCTCCATGTAATTCATCCAATAATTCATAAATGAAGGGGATGGGAAATTTATCTTTAATAGTGATCTTGTTGAGCTCTCTATAATCCAGACACATACACCATGATCTATCCTTCTTTTGCACCAATACCAAATGCTATGAAATCAACTCACAAAATAGAAGAAAAGATAGATCAATCACTTAGATATCAGCCTCTTCAAGGCGGAAACCTCCTTTACATTACCTAAATTAACAATATTTGGATGATACAAATGACAAAACCCCCTTTCTATATATAGGAGTCCAATGGGTCACAATATAATCCTAGCTGACATAACAATAATAATGTAAGGGAAAAACAATAACAATAGTGGGCTTCTATGGGGCACAATAATAACAATATGGGGACTATATGGGCACAATAATAAAAATCATGGGGTTACACTGACGATAAAAATAAGGGGATACACTAGTATTATAGGGACCTAGCATAAGTTATGTAAGACAATTGTTGCAATTATTATATCATCTGGGACCTAGAAATGGAGATAGAATAAATTTGTAAAAAGAAAACATCCCTTCAGTTGATCTTATGGAAGCACCTTCAGAAATAAAAGAGTTAGCTAATTGGATGAACATGAAAGGATATATTATAATTAAATATATTTCTCAATGGGATGAACTTAGTGCATGGAAGTATTGGGATTGTCCAAGACTCTCTTCAAATTATTAGCACCATTTGGAAATGCTAATTAATTCCCTAAAAGGATATGATCCTATTAAAATATCATTCGCTCACCAACGGTCTGGAGGATTGGCCTGCATCAACAGTAATTAATTAAATCTATGTATGATCTTATTTTTCACAATATCCCTCACCCAGCTTTGTCAAAATTATGGAACAAGATCTGACACAAAGACGATATTCCCAAGGTCAATATATTTTATTGGACTTTAATCCATGTGGAAATATTAACATCAGAGAATTTAAAGAAATTAAATATCCATGGACCATCGAGATGTGCTCTATGTCGGGAAAAGGAGGAGTCCATTCCTTATATTTTTTGGTTGTGTCCCTTTTTTCTCATTTTTTGGCAGAAAGTCTTTGATAAAATCAAAATGTAGATTATATTACAGAAAATTGGATGAAAATGTTTAAAAGTTGGGAAATAATTTTCCTTGGTCATGAAAGGCTTCATCATTTTCTATTCATTTCTGGATGTATCTCTTGAAACACCTCTGTTTGGAAATATGTATAGCTCTAAATAGCATCATTTTTAAAGGAGACCATCCCTCCTCAATCGAGATGGAAAATAAAGCTTTGAATATTTTGTTTGAAGCTATTAAAACCATAGACTTTAAAGTCTCGGATATATAGGACTTAAACCAAAGAGAAAATAATTGGATTTAATTTATTCAACCTTCTCCTCATGCAAATAGCTTCAAGCTCTGCTCGAACTTTAATAAATCTTTTTGTATAAGAATGGAACTTCCTGAATTTTAAAAATGGAGAAGAATAAAAAAACATTTATCGTTAATTTTTTATGGATCTTCGAAGGGTAACCCTAGGTTGGTAGGAGCAGGAGGGGTAATCCTTTGCCCTGATGATCAAAGAGAGATACAATTTTCCTATGGTTTGGGAACCATGAAAAACAACCAAGAAAAATATTTAGCTCTCTAGAAATGGATTGAAATCACCATACACAAAGGAATATGTTAGTTATTGGTATTTGGATATTCAATGTTGGTAGTCAAACAGGTTCAAAACTTAAGGAAATTCAAAGTAATGTTTTTCATAACAAACCATCAAGGATCAATATGAAATTGAGGCTATTTGAGGAGATTAAATTTTTTCATATTCTATGACATTTGAATAAAGAAGCAGATGATTTAGACAACAAAGGAGATAGGATGCAACAAGGTGTGATGGAGATGGATGATCTCCACTTATCTTATACCTTGATGCCATGATATGTTGATAAACTATAGAGAAAAATATAGGGCATTTTGGTTGATAAAATGATGACCCTTTCAATCAAAAAATCAGTGTGACAATCCATAAACAATATCATTTATTTCTCTTGGATTCAGTATTGCACGAGTCTCAAGGTAGATTAGATCGGAGGAAGAATTTAACAAGTCAAATGGTGTTGGAGTATGCATGTTATTATGACATATTCCCAAGGCCCTTACATGACTCCAAGTGAGGGGAAATGTAGCAGTCGATCAAGTCTCATAGAGAGAAGGAGGGGAAACTCCATTTAAATAAGTTTGGTGTAGAAATTATATAACTGATATGTTATACATCCGATATTCTCCTGATCACACACTATTTGACTTCATGCACAATACAAAATCTCTTCTACCATTGATCATTAATTGCAGAAATAAAATCAATTTCATGCACACATTAAAACCATAAACATTCACACATATGAACACAATATTTTATGGGAAATATTAAAGCTAAACCCCCAACTATCTGTATATTATATATCATAGATATCATGTAACAATCATCATACAAAGCTCCTCACAAGCTCTCAGTACAATCTCCAATTGCTACACACTAATCAGGTCCGATCTAGCAAATATCATGCTCCAATCTCTGCCACCTGCTAGCCTGCCTCTCCTGCACAATCACTACTGAAGAATGGCTCTGAAAGAACTCGAATTGGTCCAAATCTTTCTTGCTGCAATCCTCATTGGCATCTCCAACTAATGTGCTGTAAATCATGCAACACTATAGTCACAACCGATAGTCACACCGCTCTTTTCACCTACCTCTTCACCGGTCTCCACTCGAAATCAGCCCATGCAATCGTAGTTAACTCGATGTATTCTTTAGTTGATTAATGATTTAATAATTAGTGAATTAATTAATAATTAATTCACACCACTCTCACTAGTGTATCACCGCTAGACTAGATACAACTAGCTTCAACTATGTTTAACTTAGTTAAATCAACACAACTCCATCAACTACTTCAATAACACTACCAAACTCTCACACATGAGTTCTAACCGAAGTCTCCATGCAATAGCTCCACTAACCCTCAAAGAATAGCGTAATTCCTTCGTGTCTCAAAACACATCTGTGTACTTAACCGAAGTGCTCCAAGAGAATAAGATAATGTTTATAGTCCAAATATTATTAAGAGCTAATAATATTCCCACATATCAATTTTTAGAATGGCAATCTAAAAATAGATTCCGCCCAATATTTCTAAAAATAGAAGTCCATCTATTTTTCCAACTTGACCAACCATCCACAAATAGCATCCTGCAATTCATAGAATATGATTAACATGTCTAAAAATAGACTTATGCCAAAAATAGGCTGTGGGCCCACTTAGTGAAGGCGACTTCTTTCCACTAAGCTCATCATCTTGTTGCAATCTCAACACTCCCTCTCAATAAGATAAGGATTATCTCACACCCCGATCTTGCCTCCGTGGCACTGGACCACTCCCGATGAGCGCCTTCTTCATCAAGATATCGCATCCCGATCCTCCGTGGAAATTGGAATGTAAGGAAAGTAACATGATCCCTCCTCGTCGCACAAAATCTCTAATATGATGATACCAGATGTCAATGTGTTTAGATCTATCATGAAATATTGGATTAACCGATATTTTGATGCAACTCTGATTATCACAATATATCACAGTAGGATCTAAGTGTGAACCGAACAACCTGACCAGGATCTTCCTCATCCATATAGCCTTGCATGCAGCCAAAATCTCTACCATATACTCGACCTCCACTAAACTAAGTGCCACGGTTCTCTGCTTCCTGCTATACCAAGAAATTGTTGTCGACCTGATACTGAAAATCCCTCCAGATGTGCTCTTTCTGTCAGTTGGGCTCCCTGCCCAATCTGAATCTATGAAGCCACACAGCTTCACCTCATCCGACTGTCTGTACCATAATCCATATCCCAATGTGCCTCTAATATATCTCAATACATGCTTGCCTGCCTTCCAAAAGAGCTTGGTAGGCTTAACCATAGCTTGTGAAAGCTGGTTAACAGCGTAGCATATGTCAGGTCGTGTATTGACTTAGACATGTTTTTAATTTCCACCAACTGTCGGTAAACAATGGCATCCACTACCTCTGTCGATGTAGCATCCTCTTTCCTCCATCCACCAGGAAGAGGAGTGTCAATAGGCTTGCAGCCATGCATGTTGAACTTATCCAGTATCTCCCAGGCGTACTTGCCTTGAGACACAAAAAATCCATCACTGTGCTGCCAAATTTCCAATCCTAGATCAGCCTTGCATGAGTGTATCAACAGTTCATCACCTTTCAAAATCAAATCATCTACATAAAGTATAATGACCAGCAACTTACCCTCCACCACAATCTGGTATAGGTTCGGATCAGCCTCACTCTTGGAGAATCCAAGTCCGGTGAAATAACTGTCTATCCGTGTGTACCAAGCACGAGGTGCTTGTTTCAACCCATACAGCGCTCTTTTGAGCCTGCACACATGCGACTCCCTTCTGAAGATCTCGAAACCTTCGAGTTGCTCTATGTACACCTCCTCCTCAATCACTTTGTTGAGGAACGCAGTCTTCACATCCATCTAATGAATGTGCCACCCCATCTGTGCTGAGAGAGCAAGAATCATCTGTATGGAAGAATACCTTGCGACAGGTGCAAAGGTTTCCTCATAATCGATCCCCTCAATCTGTGAGAAGCCTAGGGCAACAAATCTTGCCTTGTACTTATCCACACTCCTGTCAGCTGCTTGCTTCACTTTGTAGATCCATCTCGAACCTACCACTGATTTCCCTTCCAGCCTTGGGACAATCTCCCATGCACTGTTTCTGACAATCGAATCATAATGTTCCACCATGGCATCTACCCATGCAGGGTCATCCACAGCTTCCTCGAAATAGGATGGCTCTGTCATGATACACTTGCTCATAAGAGCCATGTATCCAGTATACCGGTCAGGTGACTGTCTCTGTCTGCGCTGTGATGTAGGTGCTCCTACAATCTTCTCTGCATCCTGAATCATTCGCTCAGCTTCTATAGTGCGCTTCTGCCCTCTGATGGTTGGCGCTACATGAGTGGTCTCTTCCACTCCATGAACCTCCTCTTATGGCTGATCCACATCCTGAGGCTCATCCTTAGGAGCTAATAGCTCCTCGTCTACATGCAAGTGTGGCTCCCTCTCAAGTGAACACTTCATGGCTTTCTCCTCATGAAATTTTATATCCTGTCGCAAAACAGTCTTCCGACTGTCTGGAAAATACACACGATAGTTATGGGGTGTGTCAGTGTACCCAAAAAATATCCCAACCTCTGCGGTTGGCTCCAGCTTCTTCCTGGCATCCTTCGTCACATGAATGTAAACAGGTGAGCCAAAAATCTTCAAATGAGAAATATCAGGCTTCTTACCAGAAAACATCTCTTCGGGTGTACTCATGCCAAGTATCCTATGAGGACAACGGTTTTGCACATAAACCGCAGTATTGCATGCCTCAGCCCACAAGTGTATGGGAAGGCCCTGATCATGCAACATCGCCCGTGCAGCACCCACAATCGTTCTATTCTTTCGCTCCACGACCCCATTCTGTTGTGGGTTATGAGGCACTATGAGCTCTCTTCAAATTCCTTCTGCGTTGCAAAAGTCCTTGAATTTGCCAAAGATGAATTCACCACCATTGTTGCTCCTAAGAGCCTTCACCTGCTTCCCCGATTCTTTCTCAACCAGTGCCTTGAACTCATAGAAATTTGAGTATGTCTCGCTCTTCTTCTGCATGAAGAAGATCCAGCACTTCTGAGAAAAATCATCAACAAATATCACATAGTACCTGTGCTTTGTTGTCGAAGCTACTGAGAAAGGTCCACACACGTCTGTGTGAATTCTCTCAAGGATCTTCGTGGCGTGACTATCCTTCTCGTGAAAGGTGGCTTTCACAAATTTTCCCACATTACATCCCTTGCACTGATCTGACTACGCAAGTGTACCTTTGGGAAGCCAGGTAGAAATCTACTGCAAAATTTTCAAAGCACCATGTTGAAGATGGCTCAATCTCCTGTGCCATAGCTCGCCCTCATCCCGGCTCACCACTCCTTCAGCCTTGCCTGCCATTGCTGCACAGCCATCTACCTGCAACTGATAAAGGTTCCTAACTCAAACCCCTATCCTCCGGGTTTCACTAGTTTCCTTACTGCACAGGAAAGCCTTTCCCTCGCTAAAGACAACATCATATCCCTTGTCTTCTAACATGGCCACAGAGATAAGATTCTTCTTAAATCCTGGAGCATGCATCACTTCCTTCAATATGAAGGGTTTACCAGACTCCCTCTCAAAGGAAATGGTACTGATACCGGTCACACTGTATCTACCATCATTGCCCATCTTGATGTGCACTCCAAGATCTTTCTCATCCAGATCAGTAAACAAATCTTTGTCTCCGGTCATGTGAAAAGACGCATCACTGTCAAGAAACCACACTGAACCCATCATACTTGAGACCAAGCATGCGATTAGTGAAAAACCCAACTCAAACTGCGAGGCTAAGGCCTCTCCAGCTGCAGATCCAGCAGCCTACTTATTTTTCTTCTTCTGTGGACAATTAGTGGCTTAATGTCTGTGTTGGTGACAGTGAAAGCACTTCACCTTGGACATGTCCTGCTTCTTACCTTTCACACTGGATTGAGAAGCATTCTTCTTGCTCTTCCCCTTCCTTGCTTTGGAAACCAAAGAGCAATTTTCTTCATCTGCATTCTTCGATGAAGATTTGTCCCTGGTACTCCACCTTATCTCCTCTTGCACAAGATCCGACCAAAGTCGCTCCCATCCTGGAAATTTCTCCCGACCATTAACAGAGTCCTGATAGGAATGCCAACTCTTCAGAAGCCCAAGGAGAGACAATCTCACCAATTCCTCATCATCTATAGTAACCGCCACACTTCCCAGCTCATCCCTGCACTGGAAAAACTTCGTGAGGTACTTGGGTATATTGTCGCCTTTCTCCATTTTTATGTTCCTAAGTTTATCCTTGAGCGCCAACTTCCTCTGGTCACTCTTGATTTGGAATAAATATGTCAAAGCTTTCCACATCAAGAATGGAGAAGCTTTACCATGAAGGCTGGACACTATGTGATCCTTCACACCTTCCAACAGAATCCTTCGAAACTTTGTTGTCTTCTTTTGAAATGCGTCAAGTGCGACAGCATCGCTAGAAGCAGGTTTTGGAATTTCTGCATCTATGAACTCCTTCAACCCATTTTCATCCAGCACCGTCTCCATATTTTCCTTCCATGCAATATAATTTGAGCTGCCCTCAAGGGCATACTCCAATCGCAATCCATTGAAAGACACCTCAACTTCGACACCAAGAAAACACTACTGCAAATTCGAACTCCACCAGCACAAAACTCAACCGCTTCAATGTTTTGCAATTGCTCCAATGATCAATGTCACTCTAATACCATGTAGAAATTATATAACTGATATGTTATACATCCGAGATTCTCCTGATCACACACTATTTGAATTCATGCACAATACAGAATCTCTTCTACCATTGATCATTAATTGCGGAAATAAAATCAATTGCATGCACACATTAAAACCATAAACATTCACACATATGAACACAGTATTTTATGGGAAAGATTAAAGCTGAAAACCCCCAACTATCTGTATATTATATGTCATAGAGATCATGTAACAATCATCATACAAATCTCCTCACAAGCTCTCAGTACAATCTCCAATTGCTACACACTAATCAGGTCCGATCTAGCAAATCTCATGCTCCAATCTCTGCCACCTGCTAGCCTGCCTCTACTACGCAATCACTGTTGAATAATGGCTCTGAATGAACTCGAATTGGTCCAGCCTTGCTCATGCAATCCTCATTGGCATCTCCAACCACTGTGTGTTGCAAATCATGCAACACTATAGTCACAACTGATAGTCACACTGCTCTTTCACCTACCTCTTCACTGGTCTCCACTGAAACTGTCCATGCACTGTAGTTAACCGATGTATTCTTTAGTTGATTAATGAGTTAATAATTAGTGAATTAATTAATAATTAATTCACACCACTCTCACTAGTGTATCAATCAGTTAGACTAGATACAACTAGCTCAACTATGTTTAACTCAGTTAAACTGAACACAACTCCATCAACTACTTCAATAACTCCATCAAAATTTGTCACATGAGTTCTAACTGAAGTCTCCATGCAATAGCTCCACTTAACCCTCAGGAATAGCGTAATTTCTTCTGTTATTTCCTGTGCCACATCTGTGTACTTAACTGAAGTGCTCCAAGAGAATAAGATAATGTTTATAGTCCAAATATTATTAAGAGCTAATAATATTCGACATATCTATTTTTAGACTGGCAATCTAAAAATAGATTCTGCCCAATATGTCTAAAAATAGAGTCCATCTATTTTTCCAACTTGACCAACCATCCACAAATAGCATCCTGCAACTCATAGAATATGATCGACATGTCCAAAAATAGACTTGCGCCAAAAATAGCCTGCGGGCCCACTTAGTGAAGGCAACTCTTTTCACTAAGCTCATCATCTTGTTGCAATCTCAACATTTGGTGTCTCAAGAAGGCACCTAAGCTTCAGGAATTTTGAAATAAAAGTGAAAATAGTCGGTATTGAATGTGCATTAATGGAAGTTGTTGGAGTGGATCACAACCTTGCTGCCATGGATTGGGGTGCTCTTGCATTGATTACATACATTTGGTGACGTTGTTTCATAAGTGGAGCTATACATATTTATTCAACTCTAGAAGTTGTGTGCCTATCACTTTTTTCAACTAATAGTCCAACAAATTTGCTTCTTATAGACAAAATAGTAAGGGTGCAATTTTGCAAGTCGATTTCAATGGCATCTCCAGACGATCATTCCCTTGAACAAGCTTTAGGTCGGATGAATCAATTAACTGATGAATTTTTAGAAATAGTGGTATCCTTGTCGGAACTCATGAACTGGTGGAGAAATCTAGCAAACAATGAAAAGGAATTGCAGTTGGTTCTACTGAACAATAAATTTGAGCTTCTCGAGATGAAATTTGAAAAACTTTAGGCTTTCATTTAGGCGTAGGTTTTGAATTTTGTAGCTATAGTTTGTCTTCATAATTAATATTTTATCCCTTTAATTATAAAATACATGATTTTCATGTCATTTTATTTTAGCTCTTGAAAATATATAATGTAAGACATGTTCTTCATGTCGGCTTCAAAATAGATGAAAATTTGAAATTCTAATATTAAATTTTTGGTTCCAAAATAGAAGGTCATCCCTCCAAGAAGTTAGGTCGGGTTGCCCCTATGGTCACACCCATTTGGTTCACTAGAAGACTATATAAAGGTTTCATCCTCCTCCTAATGCAAGCAATTTAGATCACCTAAGGCAAAGAGAAAGGGTGTATCTAAGGCAGATTTTCTATGCATTCCAGAGTAGTAGGGTCGAGATTTTGTGGCACAGTAAGAGGCTAAAATTCATCCTTAGCAAATCAGACCAGCCCGATCTCAATGGGAAGTAGTTTGAATTGTCTAAAGGGAAGTTTGACGAGGTGTGACTAGGGTTGTGTTTGACTTGATGTATCTCTGTTGAACTTAATTATTTCTCTAAGAAAAGGTTTATTGGTTTTTCCCTAAGTGGATTTTCCTAGGGTAAATTCTTATGTCTCTTGTTTGGTTGTCTCTTTATGATCCTACTGATTTTTTGTTGAGATATTATATGTAATTACTTTATGAATGAAATTAATACAATAAAATATTAATATAATAAATCATAAGAAGCAATTATTGGTTTAGGATATCCTTGAAAAATCAACATGGTATCAGAGCTATGATATAAGAGAAGCCTTCTTGAAATTATAGATATGTAATCCTAGATGAACAAGAGAAGTCAAGAATGATTTTAACCAAGTTAAATAGAGATAAAGTTTTGTTGAAGAAAAATAATGACAACAAGAGGTCGAGAAGGCCTTAGAACTATTCGTAGGGAAGGTCAAAAGCCCTCAGTACAAATAAAAAGGGCTAAAAAACCTCAGGTGTAATTGTAATATCCCAAAATGGGGAAGCAGCAATATATGAACACAAAACTTGAAATAGCAGTGAACAAATCAATACACCATCACATGAGACAAATGTACAGCCATTTTATTATATATATCAGCAAATATTTAAGCACAATATCTTGAGAATCAAGTCACTCAAGCAATGGGAAACAAGCCTCCATTAGTAAAATATGCTAACACATGAAAAATACTGCTATACAAGAGTCAAGAGCCATGACAGCACAGTTTTTGGGCATAAACTGCTACAACAAGGTATAACAATGTAGATCTGCTGATCTATAGCTCAAACAATGTTGGGAGTGAAGATCTAAGCTCCCAAACACATTTTCAAGACAACCCGGAAAGGATTTCCTGAAGTATGCAAAAAGTACAAAATGTCAGAATGCAGCCCTAGGCTGAGTAGCAGCTCCAACTCAAGAATAGGATGAAGATGGTTGTAGATGATACATATCATGAATGAATCTCATCCAATATATCCTTCAGGTGAAAGGCTGATCCGATCACTGAAGATCTCACTCTCCGATCAAACACTGCAACTGCTCACTGCAACTTCTCACTGGAATAACACAGTCCAAGAGGGACATTGTGCTGTAGGAGACAGAAAATATGTTGGCCCAGTTCCAAGATGTGAAATCTGCTCCATAATCTCCCTCACTGATCTCCAAAAGAGAGGAATACTTCCTCCTCTGAAAAAATAGCTTCGAAAGTGGGTTTCTCAACCCTCCACTGCAACACCCTACAACAAAACACTATTCTCTGCAGAAATAATGTTGTAGCTGAATACTGAAGCTTTGGCCTTAAGCCTGAGTGTGGAAAAATGAATTGCAAGCTCCCCCAAGTGGCCTCTCAAGAAAGGAGATGGGATTCCTGCTCGGGAACACCTGGTGCTAAACAGCACAACAATCTCAATTAAACAGCTAAAGAATGCACAATAGTCTTGCAGACCATAAAATCAATAATCCATAACATGCCTCACTATGGCTGCCTTTCCCTCCTTATAAACAAGTGTAAGCCTTCTTACCTTGGGTCCCACTCATTATGGTTTCCACCTTCAAGGAATCTTCCTCCTACTATCATTGCATTGTCTCCATTGATGAGCTACTCCATCCATACCAGCGTTGTTGAATTGGTAAAACTTGACCTTGTCCACATGTATTTGCCCCTGTTCACACATGAGGGTACTAGATCCAGCTATTATTATGATCCCTTTTCACATTTAGAGGGATTTTATTCTTGTTTTAGATATGTATGGGCCTCCTTAGCTGCATGCTAATTTAGGAATATTACATTCCTCCCCTCCCAAATGTTGCTTGTCTTCAAGCAACTGCAAGGATAGAACTGAAGAGCCTCCTCTCCTCCTCCTGTAGCATCCCCATAAAATCAACTCCTCCAAGGAACAAGATGATGTCTCATCAATACATCTCCAAGTTGCCCCTCTCAAATATGCAAGTTAGCTTTTGGTGACCACCCCAAATAGCTATCATCATGAAATATTATAACACTCATGGAGGAAAAAATGGGTTGTCTAGAGGTCCTCTTGAGGCATGGAATCTGAAATTCATTAGGAACTATCATTCCCATGTGAAATCTCCATCCCCAAGCTATCATCCATACAAAATCAGTCACCTCCCAACATGGAAACTCCTGAAAAATTACCTCCACCTAAAGCTCCTGAAGAATAGGTGGGATGCATAGCTGAACATGATGGATCAAATTACCCATCTCACATTGTATCCCTCTCCACTTATGGTAAGTGTAGAGCTGTTGCTGAATTTCGGTTGCAATGATGTTGCCTTCATGAAGCAAAAAGGTAGTTGGATCTTCAAAGATCCACTCTTTGGTTCTTTCCCATACTATCCCATATAAATTGAATATAATATGTTCATCATATGGGATCCAAATGAGAGAGGTACTACAGATTTTTCATGGTGCTCGATAGTACCAACAGTCTCCCAAGTAATCACAACGCATTTTTTCTAATTGTTGTTTCAGAAAATGACATGGCAAGTTGTTTCTCAACAAATTGCTAGTTGTGTATGCCATCACATCTACTAGGGAATAGTAAATGGCTTTGTATACCAACTGAGAATAAAAAAAATAACAAAATAATTTCCCATGGCCATACAGGAGATGGTTGTCTCCATCATAGAGTTGGCCCAAAATTGACCATGAAGCCCAATGAGAGGCTTGCCCTCTTGTGGAGAAATGCACTATATGGTAATGGTAAGAGCATGCAAATAATGTGTTAGATAATCAATAAATGCAAAAACGGAATTCTTACCATGTACTGAGAGTAAGATGATGATAAGATCCATGAATAAGCCCTCCATAGTCGCATGCTATACTCCCATGAATATGAATGAATCATATGTTGCATGAGGATCTTCCTTCTTATGCTTGGAAATCCAGGTCAAGAAGAGCATATCATAGTAATATATGTCTCCACCCTCTACTCCATCACTCTCACCTCCTCCTTTTCCACCAAGTGCATCATATGTGAAGTGGTCCTGGGAACACTCCATCAATAAACCCAATCTCCAAAGTGACAACATTGTTGGTCTCTACAATAAGGATCCTGTCACCTCACACCTCCATTCTTTGACATGTCCAATGTCAAAGTCATCTACCATAATGTTGTTGCATATGGGAGATTCCTTCCAAAGTGGAAGTACCTCTTGGTATTCCAAGGCTAAGGAGTAGCCCCTTTGCACCATGATAGTTCCATCACCCACTCTTGCAACATCATGCTAAGCATGGGAGAGGATCAACCCATACTCTCTCAAGAAAACATCTCTTGTTGCTCCCTTATCTCCCCTTCATACAAGTCATGGAGTAAGATCATGATGGTTGACTTGTAGAATGCCCCATACAACCAAATCTTCTGCTGCCATAATATATGGGTGCCATGCAATGCCCCAACCCATAACATACCTTTTGACAAAGGATATGTCACATGGTGGCCAAACTCTTTTAAGAGTAGCTAGCGTAGCCTTACCTCCTGCTACCCTGTGTCATAGATCTGCAAGGGGATTTCTAGCCTCTTGCCCATCAACATCACCCATCCAACCAATGGTGAGTGTCTATCATAATGCTCAACATAAGTATCCCTCCAATGAAGAACACCATCATAATAATGGGAGATAAGAGGTATCTCCTCAATCATCTGCCTATCCTCTGCTACACATGTGGAATGGTCATTGGAATGCCCCACTAATGGCTGGGCCCCCAACTCATCACTGCTACTCAAGGATAGTGTTGTTGATCTCCATGATGGTGCACCTATTGTTCCAAGATCATGTTCATCGATGAACACATAGTTCTACATTGCATTGCCTAGGACAATGCTCATCTCATCCTCCAAAAATCTACACTCCAACCTTAAGAGTTGTGTGCAGCTCAACAATGAGTAAGTAGGATGAATGTTTCTCTCTTCCTCGAGTCTATCAAGGCTCCTCAGTGCAGTGATAGTGTGTCGCTCCAAATAAGCAGTGTATCTTGACCCTAGGTCATGCAATGGCATACAAATTTCCATAAAATCTACTAAAATGATAGAAAATGGAAACTTAGGCATACCTTGGTGAAGCTTGGGATCATTTTGTATGGTTGCAAGAGTTCCTTCCTCCAATGTGATGGTTCCCCCAACTTCTAGTGTTACTGTCTGCTCGTCCATAGTTACATCAGCGCTAGTAGAAGTCTCTTCAAGTGGTAGTGAGGGATTCTCCTCCTCTGATTTCTCCTTGCCAAATTTTTTCATCACCCTTTGAGTAAATTATGCAAAAGTAGTCACTCTTTCATGACTCAAATGGCTGAACCACCAAGTGTTTGCTTCACCCTCAAGATGCAGCGCTGAAATCTCTACAGCCTCTCTTTCTACCACTGGATGTAGTAGGAAGAATGCATCTAGCTTTCTTTCCCAAGCCCTTGCTATACAAGTGGATGACCCATCAAAAGCAGACAATAGGAACCTATTGCCCTTGATTCTCCCGCTGCTACAAGGTCTCCTTTCTTCCTCAAGCTGGATGAACTGTGGGAGAGTTAGAATATCCTTGAAAGCTACAGATTGAGATTTATATTCAACAAGGTATTCACTTAGAATCTCATGATCCAAGTGTCCTCCATCTCTATGTATTTTGTCTCCCTTTTCAAAAGGAAAGGGCATAGTTCAATTGCTTCTTTCCACTCTTCTTTTCTCGACCTCCTTGGTGAGGCCCTTCCTGGATCTGAAAATAGGTGAGATAAAACTCATTCTCTCCATAATTTTTATCTTCCTTTTCTTCTTCTTATTCTCTTGATATCATAATGGCTAATATCTACAGGCTGAGCCAAGATTATTCTCTGATACCACTGTAATATCCCAAAATGGGGAAGCAGCAATATAGGAACAAAAATCTCGAAATAGCAGTGAACAAATCAATACACCACACGAGACAAATGTACAGCCATTTTAATAGATATATCAACAAAAATTGAAGCACAAGACCTTGAGAATCAAGTCACTCAAGAAATGGGAAACAAGCCTCTATTAGGAAAATTGCTAACACATGAAAAACATTGTTATACAAGAGTCATGATCCATGACAGTGAAATTTTTGGGCATAAACTACTACAGCAAGGTATACCAATGTAGATCTACTGATCTTTATCTCAAACAATGTTGGGAGTGAAGATCTAAGCTCCCAAACACATTTTCAAGGAAACCTGGAAAGGATTTCCTGAATTATGCAAAAAGTACAAAATGCCATAATGCAACCCTAGGCTGAGTAGCAACTGCAACTCAAGAACTGGATGAAGATGGATGTAGATGATACATATCATGAATGAATCTCATCCAATAGATCCTTCAGGTGAAAGGCTGATTCAATCACTGAAGATCTCACCCTTCGATCAAACACTGCAAGTGCTCACTGGAATAACGCAGTCCAAGAGGGACATTGCGCTGTAGGAGATGGAAAATATGTTTTCCCAGTGCCAAGATGTGAAATATACTCTAGAATTTTCCTCACTGATCTCCCAAAGAGAAGAATGCTTCCTCCTCTGAAAAACTAGCTTTGGAAGTGGGTTTCTCAACCCTCCACCACAACACCCTGCAACACAACACTATTCTCTGTAGAAATAACGTTGTAGCAGAAGATTGAAGCTTTGGCCTTAAGCCTGAGTGTGGAAAAATTAAGTGCAAGCTCCCCCAAGAGGCCTCTCAAGAAAGGATATGGGATTCCCGCTCGGGAACACCTGGTGCTAAACAACACAGCAATCTCAACTAAACAGCTGAAGAATGCACAATAGTCTTGCAGACCATAAAATCAATAATCCATAACATGCCTCACTATGGATGCCTTTCCCTCCTTATAAACAAGTGTAAGCCTTCTTACCTTGGGTCCCACTCATTATGGTTTCCACCTTCAAGGAATCTTCCTCCTACTATCACTGTGTTGTCTCCATTGATGAGCTACTCCATCCATACTAGCGTTGTTGACTTGGTAAAACTTGCCTTATCCACATGTATTTGCCCCTGTTCACACATGAGGGTGCTAGATCCAGCTATTATATGATCCCTTTTCACATTTAGAGGGATTTTATTCATGTTTTAGATATATATGGGCCTCCTTACCCACTTATTCATCTAACTAGGTGTGAGAAACAAAAATAAATATTCTCATTAGCTACATGCTAATTTAGGAATATTACAGTCCTCCCCTCCCAAATGTTGTTTGTCCTCAAGAAACTACAAGGATAGAACTGAAGAGCTTCCTCTCCTCCTCTTGTAGCATCCCCATAAAATAAACTCCTCCAAGGAACAAGATGATGTCTCATCAATACATCTCCAAGTTGCCCCTCCCAAATATGCAAGTTAGATTTTGGTGACCACCCCAAATAGATATCATCATGAAAATGTAAAACACTCATGGAGGCAACAATGGGTTGTCTAGAGGTCCTCTTGAGGCATGGAATCTGAAATGCATTGGGAACTATCATTCCCATGTGAAATCTCCATCCCCAAGCTATCATCCATACAAAATGAGTCACCTCCCAACATGGCAACTCCTGAAAAATTACCTCCACCTGAAGCTCCTAAAGAATAGGTGGGTTGCATAGCTGAACATGATGGGTCAAATTACCCATCTCACGTTGTATCCCTCTCCACTTATATTAAGTGTAGAGCCACTGTTGATTTTGGGCTGCAATTATGTTGCCTTCATGAAGCAAAAAGGCAGTTGGATCTTCAAAGATCCACTCTTTGGTTCTTGCCCATATTATCCCATATAAAGTGAATATAACATGATCATCATATGGGATCCAAATGAGAGAGTTACTACAAATTTTTCATGGTGCTGGACAGTACCAACAGTATCCCAAATAATCACAGCGCATTTTTTCTAACTGTTGTTTCAGAAAATGACATGGCAAGTTGTTTCTCAACAAACTGCTAGTTGTGTATGTCGTCACATCTACTAGGGAATAGTAAATGACTTTGTATACCAACTGAGAATACAAAAAATAATAAAATACTTTCCCATTTCCATACAGGAGATGGTTGTCTCCATCATAGTAGTTGGCCCAAAATTGACCATGAAGCCCAATGAGAGGCTTTCCCTCTTGTGGGGCAATGCATTGTATGGAAATGGTAAGAGCATGCAAATACTATGTTAGATAATCAATAAATGCAAAAAAATAATTCCTACCATGTACTAAGAGTAAGATGATGATAAGATCCATGAATAAGCCCTCCATAGTGGTATGTCATACTCCCATGAAGAGGAATGAATCATATGTTGCATGAGGATCTTCCTTCTTATGCTTGGAAATCCAAGTCAAGAATAGCATATCATAGTAATAGATATCTCCACCCTCTACTCCATTACTCTCACCTCCTCCTTGTCCACCAAGTGCATCATATTTGAAGTGATCCTGGGAACACTCCATCAATAAACCCAAGCTCCCAAGTGACAGGGTTGTTGGTCTCTACAATAAGGCTCATGTCACCTCACAGCTCCATTCTTTGACATGTCCAATGTCAAATTCATCTACCATAATGTTGCTGCTTATGGGAGATTCCTTCCAAAGTGGAATTACCTCCTAGTCTTCCAAGGCTAAGGAGTAGCCCCTTTGCACCATGATAGTGCCATCACTCACTCCTGCAACATCATGCCAAGCATGGGAGAGGATCAACCCATACTTTCTCAAGAAAAACCAAGGCAACAACATCTCTTGCTACTCCCTTATCTCCGCCTCATACAAGTCATGGAGTAAGATCATGATGGTTGACTTGTAGAATGCCCCATACAACTAAATCTTCTGCTGCCATAATATTTGGGTGCCATGCAATGCCCCAACCCATAACATACCTTTTGAAAAAGGATATGTCACATGGTGGCCAAACTCTTTTAAGATTATCTAACGCAGCCTTACCTCCTGCTGCCCTGTGTCATGGATCTACAAGGGGCTTTCCAGCCTCTTGCCCATTAACATCACCCATTCAACCAATGGTGAGTGTCTATCATCATGCTCAACATAGGTATCCCTCCAATGAAGAACACCATCATAGTAATGGGAGATAATAGGTATCTCCTCAACCATCTGCCTATCCTCTAATACACATGTGGAATGGTCATTGGAATTCCCCACGAATGGCTGGGCCCCCAACTCATCATTGTTACTCAAGGAAAGCGTTGTTGATCTCCATGATGGTGCACCTGTTGTTCCAAGATCATGTTCATCGATGAACACATATTTTTTCATTGCATTTCCTAGGACAATGTTCATCTCATCTTCCAAAAATATACACTCCAACCTTAAGAGTTGTGTGCAGCTCAACAATGATTAAGTAGGATGAATGTTTCTCTCTTCCTCGAGTCTATCAAGGCCCCTCAGCGTAGTGATAGTGTGCTGCGCCAAATCAAAAATGTACCTTGACCCTAGGTCATGCAATGGCATACAACTTTCCATAAGATCTGCTGAAATGATAGGAAATGGAAACTTAGGCATACCTTGGTGAATCTTGGGATCATTTTGTATGGTTGCAAGAGTTCCTTCCTCCAATTCGATGGCTCCCCCAACTTCTAGTGTTGTTGCCTGCTCCTCCATAGTTGCATCAGTGCTGGTAGAAGTCTCTTCAAGTGTTAGTGAGGGATTCTCCTCCTCTGATTTCTCCTCCACTGGATGTAGTAGGAAGAATGCATCTAGATTTCTTTCCCAAGCCCTTGCTGTACAATTGGATGACCCATCAAAAGTAGACAATAGGAACCTATTTCCCTTGATTATCCTACTGCTACAAGGTCTCCTTTCTTCCTCAAGCTGGATGAACTTTGGGAGAGTTCGAATCTCCTTGAAAGCTATAGATTGAGATTTATATTCAACAAGGTATTCACTTAGAATCTCATGATCCAAGTGTCCTCCATCTCTATGTATTTTGTCTCCTTTTTCAAAAGGAAAGGGCATAGTTCCATTGCTTATTTCCACTCTTCTTTGCTCGACCTCCTTGGTGAGGCCCTTCCTGGATTTTAAATAGATGAGATAAAACTCATTCTCTCCATCATTTTGATCTTCCTTTTCTTCTTCCTATTCTCCTGATAGCATAATTGCTGAGATCCACATGCTGAGCCAAGATTATGCTCTGATACCACTGTAATATCCCAAAATGGGGAAGTAGCAATATATGAAAAAAAATTTGAAATAGTAGTGAACAAATCAATACACCATCACATGAGACAAATGTACAGCCATTTTATTAGATATATTAGCAAACATTTAAGCACAAGATCTTGAGAATCAAGTCACTCAAGCAATGGGAAACAAGCCTCCATTAGGAAAATATGATAACACATGAAAAATACTGCTATACAAGAGTCATGAACCATGACAGCACAATTTTTGGGCATAAAATGCTACAAAAAGGTATAAAAATGTAGATACACTGATATATAGCTCAAACAATGTTGGGAGTGAAGATCTAAGCTCCCAAACACATTTTCAAGACAACCCGGAAAGGATTTCCTGAAATATGAAAAAAGTATAGAATGCCGGAATGTAACCCTAGGTTGAGTAGCAGCTTCAACTCAAGAACTGGATGAAGGTGTTTGTAGATGATACATATCATGAATTAATCTCATCCAATATATCCTTCAGGTGAAAGGCTGATCCAATCACTCAAGATCTCACCCTCCGATCAAACACTGCAACCCCTCGTTGCAAGTGCTCACCGGAATAACGCAATCCAAGAGGGACACTGTGCTATAGGAGATGGAAAATATGTTGGCCCAGTGCCAAGATGTGAAATATGCTCCAAAATATCCCTCACTGGTCTCCCAAAGAGAGGAATGCTTCCTCCTCTAAAAAACTAGCTCCGGAAGTGGGTTTCTCAACCCTCCACCGCAACACCCTACAACACAACACTATTCTCTGTAGAAATAACGTTGTAGCGGAATACTGAAACTTTGGCCTTAAGCCTGAGTGTGGAAAAATTAAGTGCAAGCTCCCCAAATAGGCCTCTCAAGAAAGGAGATGGGATTCCCACTCGGGAACACCCGATGCTAAACTGCACAGCAATCTCAACTAAACAGCTGAAGAATGCACAATAGTCTTGTAGACCATAAAATCAATAATCCATAACATGCCTCACTATGGCTGCATTTCCCTCCTCGTAAACAAGTGTAAGCCTTCTTACCTTGGGTCCCACTCATTAGGGTTTCCACCTTCAAGTAATCTTCCTCCTACTATCACTGTGTTGTCTCCATTGATGAGCTACTTCATCCATACCAGCGCTATTGACTTGGTCAAACTTGACCTTGTCCACATGTATTTGCCCCTGTTCACACATGAGGGTGCTAGATACAAATATTATTATGATCCCTTTTCAAATTTAGAGGGATTTGATTCCTGCTTTATATATATATATATATATATATATATATATATATATATATATATATATATATATATATATATATATATATATATATATATATATATATATATACGGGCCTCCTCACCCACTTATTCCTCTAACTAGGTGTGAGAAACAAAAATCAATATTCCCATTAGCTGCATGCTAATTTAGGAATATTACAGTAATCTTAAGAAGGTAGAAATGTTTGAGATCCGTGTATAGGAGGAACATAAGATCTTTCTAAAATAAATAAATAAGGCAGAATAACTAGTTCAATTTTAGGTTGAAGTTGAGCTAAGACTACAGCCTTAGCCAAGGATCAACTTAAAAGGAGCGAGAAATCTTAGTATCATTGTTATTAAATCTAAGTTCATTTGTGATCTAAGCATTTTGATGAGGTGACATTTTCATTAACAATTGGTCTTGTTTTAAATTTTTTGAAGCCTGCAACACAAGAATCAAACATTGTCTTTCCATGAATTATAACCTTGGTGGATATCTATAAAAACTATGACAAATATTTTTTTTGAGTTATAGACCTTGCTCAAAATTTTGTGAATAGGACAAGTCTCTAGCATTTGTAATCATTTGTATGATGCTATTGATGCATTTGTAATTAAAGATATGTTCAATGGTGAAATATTTATTTGATTCAAAGCATGCCCCTTATGAGAATTATGATGAGTAATATAAGGATTTCCAAATTTTACTAAGATGATATACTTTCTTTCTCCTTGTTGAAGGGAAGACTTCTTGTTGATATTTTTGAAGTATATATTCTCATGTTCTCAATTTGAAGATATATCTTTATGCAAATTTTATCTTGTTCTTCTCATGGATTTAATCCACTCATCTTGGTTTTTTTTGGGATATGATTATCTCTATATGGTGCCAAGGGATGTTGGGCGATGAGGACAACTTTAAGGATGTTAAAATTGACAACATTGTTGTTGTTGTTCATATTATTAAAAATGGTATTGAAATAAATCATTGATGCTTCAATATGACACTTTTTCAACAAAGTCACAGTCACTACACATGTACATCCGTGTTTTTGTAGTATGAAGTTTTGGATTATGGCTCAAAGACACAATAATTCCTAAACCAAGTGTGTGTTTCATATACTTATTCTAAGAACGTTTGGTATACTCAAATAATATTGGATTGAAGAGATATTTCCCTTGGTTCAGTAATTGAAGATGCTAAGAGCTACGACTCTAATACCACATATATTTTTCATATGTTTTGTATAACTAAAAGGTATTTCCAGAAAGAAGATGTGATTTCAATTATTTGTACAAGAATGGGATGATTCTGAAAGATTTTGCTTCTTCAATACCAGAAAAGAAGAATGCAATAGTTTGAGCAAGATGAAGCACTATGTGAATCACTGATATCATGAGAGAAAATAGACCTCTAAATATTTGAGTTGCAGGAATAAATGAGAACTCTCATTTAGACTTGTTTGGGAAACTCCAAAGAATCATGTTGAATCTTTTATAAGGTAAGGTAATACCTGACAGAAGAATGTTGTCATTTGAAAAATGTAGACCTTGAAAAGTACATATTGCTTTTTAAAACCATAGAGTACTTGAAAGGTATGACTAAGGAAAAGATCCCTTGCACACGCTTCTAGTATTGTAATATAGAAGTTACAATTCAGTTGATTTATATGTATTTTTGGATACCATTTCTTGAGTTTATTTGCTGATAGAAAAATTTTCTCCTTCAAGTATCTAAGACATGATACATTTGAATTAATTCAAGAAAGTTACTCCAAAAGCAGAGGGAGTTGAGAAAAGAAATAAGAACTCTTGTGCTATGTTCCCTTCTTGGAAGACATAGTATCACTAGGGTTTTTAAAACCTGGATTAATCTTGAAGGATGAGGAAGCCTTGAGGTTTGAGGATAAAACCCTATAGCTATACCTATATAAATATTTTTTTTGAAAGAAGAAACTCTAGCTCTTGCAAGGAAGGAATTTGATGATGAGGACAAGGTTGATGAATTTGTAGATGGAGTTCAATGATTTCTACAAGAAAGTGAAGATCAACAGGGAACTATAAATTATCTATAATCCTCAAAAGATAAGTACTTTATATCTCTCTTCCTTGATTATTTTCATTTTTTTTGTTTTACTAATAGTCAACCTCTTGTCTTTGTTTTTACTTTTTTAGGTTTTAATCGTTCCTCCATTGACTCCTAATGAGGATTACAGGTACATAGTGAAGGCTTCCAAGGTTATAACAGCAGTTAGATGTAGTGGAAGAATGAAGCAAAGCTTGTGACAAGAGGACTCTCCTAGATTTAGTTATTTTTATTGAGAGATATTTTACTAGATGAGATCCGAGCTTAGAGGGAGTAGGAAAATCAGAAAATTTGAAGTTTGCCTTGATTGTGCCAAAGGGAAGTCAATAGTGACTTATAAATGGATTTACAAGATCTAGCATGCAGAAGATGGTAGCATAAGACTAAAAGGTTCTCCCAAAAAGAGGGAGATGGTGATGAAAACACATTTTCTCCAGTTGACAAGTACACTTATATTAGAATTATTGTTTCTTTTGTTATGGAATTACATCAGATGGATGTAGAGGTCATTTTTATCTGTGAATAAATTGAGGAATAAACATACATGGGACCACCACAAGGCTTTGAGGGTCATAAAGGAGTCTCCTGCTTATAAATACAATATTGTACCTAAGACTTATATTGATGGATCAAGGTTGATCCTATATGATTTTTTTTTTATAAGAGAAGGACTCATGTGACATAGGAAGCAACCAGGGAGCCTTGTTTTAGATTTAAAGGGATTTGACCTCTGAGTTCAAGATGATGGATTTCCATTGATATTGTCAAGCTATATGGTTGATATGCTATAAAATAATAGTGGAAGAGGGAGCAACAAAGATTGCCACATAAGAAGTTATTTAATAAAGAACACCCAGTTAGGATAACCAAAAATTAATCGATCAAATTATGATTGAGCCAAGGCATGTGGCTCAACATGTGTTGAAGTACCAGAATGGTACCATCAATTATGGCATAGCTAATTGTGGTTTGAGATATGATTCAAACAGTGAAGTACAATTGTAGGGATATGCAAATTCATATTGGGTAGAGAGTTCAGAAGATAGAAAGAGTTCATCAAGATCTTTGCTTCAATTTCATCATCAGGCTTAGAGTACTCTCCATATAGGTTGAGTGAGCCCATTTAACATGAGGCCTAGAATTACAAATGAAGAGTGATGTCTTTGGAGTTTCACTATGAGTCAAAGCTATTGAATAGGATGATGGTGAACCAATACTAGTATGTCTACCATGTGTCACAGGGGCAAAATTATGGTGACTAGTTGATGCTAATAATGTACCATGCGTCGGGAGTATCGACCAGGATTATGGTGCACCATAGGATAGAGGTGTAGAACAAAATTATGGTAACTATTTACCATGAGTTAGAGTTGATGACCATGATTATGGTGTTTATGCTAATGATGAATTGTTATAAACTTTTCTTAGAGAAATTTGTCAACAAGATTACATTTGATAGTCATTATGAATACCTCCCTCGCTAAGAGAGAGTGTTGAATTTTGTAGTTATGGTTGGCTTCATAATTAATGTTTTAGCCCTTGAATTATATAAGACATGTTTTTCATGTCATTTTATTTTAGCCCTTGAAAATATATAATCAGTAAGACATGTTATTCATGTCGACTTCAAAAGAGAAGAAATTTTGAATTTCTAACATTAAATTTTTAGTTCCAAAACATAAATTCAGCCCTCCAAAAAGTTAGGTTGACTTTCCCCTATGGTCACACCCATTTGGTTCACTAGAAGACTATATAAAGGTTTCATCCTCCTCCTCAAGCAAGTAATTCAGATCACCTAAGGTAGAGAGAAAGGGTGGATCTAAGGTAGAACGTAGGGAGGATTTGAGGTGAAGATTTTGTGCATTCTAGAGCAGTAGGATCAATATTCTTGGGCATAGTAAGAGACCGAAATTCAACCCTAGCATATCAGACCATGTCGAGTTCATTGGGAAACAATTTGACTTGTCTAAAGGGAAGTTTGAGTAGGTGTGACTAGGTTTATGTTTGAATTTATGTTAGACTTGTTGTATCTTTATTAAATTTAATGATTTCTCTAAGAAAAGGTTGTTGGATTTTTCCCCAAGTGGGTTTTCCCAGGGTAAATTTTTGTCTCTTGGTTGTCTCTTTATGATCCTACTAGAATTTATCTAAGATATTCTGTGTAATTACTTTATGATGAAAATGAATAAAAGAAAATATTAAACTATGAAATTATAAGAAGTAATTATAAATTTAGGACATTCTTGAAAGAGATCATCACACAAGACCGCTCCATCATAATGAGAAAAGCCAAACCTTCCAGAAGCAACATTTCCAAACAAGAATTCACTGCTCTCAAATCTTTAAATCAAAACCCTAATATTGTTGTCCTGAAAGCAGGCAAAGGTGGAGCAACCTTCATCATGAACTCAAAATATTATGATAATAAGATGCTAGACCACCTCAACAACTCAGGTTGTTACATTAAATTAAAAAATAACTCTATAAAAAGAATCTCTAAAACCGTCCAAAACCAATCAAAATATTGCAATGTACCTAATATCAAAAATCTTTTAGAAAATAACCCCTTCACCCCTCGCATCTACGGAGCCCCTGAGATACACAAGGATGGTATCCCCATAAGACCCATTGTCAACACCATTGGAGGTCCCACTTACCATCTTGCCAAATGCCTTGCTAAAAAGCTCAAGCCCTTAGTTGGTAACATTGATTCCTTTGTCAAAGATTCCTCTCATTTCATTAATGAAATCAAACAATTACACTTAGATAAAAATGACAACATTGTGAGCTTTGATGTGAAATATATTTAAACCAACATTCCCATTGATGAAGCCACGAAGGTGGTTGACAAGATCGTTGATCAAAAAATAGCCAACTTAATAGAAATTTGTCTCAAATCTACCTTTTTCAGTTTCAAAAGTGAAATTTATGAACAAACTTGTGGGGTTGCTATGGAATCCACTTTATCCCCTATCATTGCTAATCTCTTCATGGAATATTTTAAATAAAAAGCTATTAAATTTTCCCCTCTTAAACCAAATATTTGGAAAATATACGTGGATGATACCTTCATTATCTAACTGCATGGAAAAGAAAAATTGGACATTTTCTTAAAACACTTGAATAGTATCTATGATTCTATCAAGTTTACCATGGAGGTTGAAGAGAATAACAGTATTCCATTTCTTGACATCCTCATCACCAGGAACCATGATGGCTCTATTTCACACCAGGTCTATCGAAAGAAAACCCATACTGAACAATACCTGCATGCCAACTCCCATCACCATCCAACTCATAAACTTGGGGTTCTCAACACATTAACAACTAGAGTTGTGTGCATATCAGATCAGGATCACTTTGAACAAGAGAAAAACCATCTCATGGGTTTTTTTGAAAAGAATGTTTATAAGAGAAACCAAATAATAAAAGCCTTTAATAATGCTAAAAAATTGTGCCAAAAATAAACTAAAAATGGATGATATAATGGGAAAGGTTCACTTACCCTACATATCGGGCACCACGGATAAAATATCTCATATTATAAAAAATAGCAACATCAAAACATCCTTTAAACCAATGAATACCATTAATAAGTGTCTCAAATCTGTCAAAGATTCGATTGACCCTAGATGCCACAAAGGGGTTCACTTAATTCCTTGTTCATGTGGTAAACTGTACATTGGGGAAACTGATCGATCCATCTTAACCAGAATTCAAGAACATGTTGTTGATATTAAACATAACCTCCTCAAAACATCAGCTTTGGCTGAGCATTCCAACAAAACCAATCATCATATTTGTATTGAAAACTCTCGTGTAGTGGCCAAAATTGACCACTATCACCACAAGAAATTTAGGGAAGCAATTGAAATTGGTAAGCACCCTGAAAACCTTAACCGCAATGATGGATGGAAAATAAGAGATAATTGGATTCCCACCTTGAAAAACATTCATACCCATACCTAATTCGCTGCCTTCCCTGTCTTTCATCTTTCGTCCTTATTTCTCAATCCTGCTCCTCTCCCTACCCTTCACCTCCTCTGATATCACCCCCCCCCCTTCCTTTTCCTATTCATATGTCCATCTCATCCTTTCCATTATTCCTCCCTCTCTCTCTTTGGCTTGGAACTCCATTAATTTTTAATCAATCAATCTTGAAAAACATTATTAACATCCCTTTTCATTATATTAATCCCATAATTATCCTTTCCTTTACACCTTCTCTTACACATTTTCCTTCTTAAATAACATTAATCATATCATAAATTAACATTAACTTATCTTTAGTCGTCCCTTAATATAATATTCTTCAATTTAATTAATTCCTAATTATTCCAATTAAAATAATACTACACTAACCATTCAATATGGTTAATAATATCTTCCATCACATATTAATTATAATTATTTTCTTCCATGTTTTTTATTTCATCCTTTAATATCATGCTTTAAATATACTAATTAATAAATTAAACATTACTTCTATCTTTATTCATGTATCATTTTCATTTCTCATCCCTGGATCATTATAAATATTTTTTATCATTTATTAGATCACCTTTTTAATATATTAGTTAACTTATAACTTAGGATTAAAAGATTTAACCTTTTAAAATTTAAATTAAATTAAAAATAAATCATTCTTAAATCCATCACATATATATATATATATAATATTAATTGATCACCTCTAATAAATGATAATTGGTCACTTGTTTATTAGATCACCTTTTTAATATATTAATTAAAACTTAAACCTTAAAAAAAAATTAAAATTAAAATTAAATCATTCTTGAAATCCATCACAATAATGAATTTTTATAAATAATACTATTAATATATATATAAATCTCTACAATTTATTAATTAATATATATTTATTCAATTTATTAATCTACTTTTTTTAGACTTTTGAAGTTGGCTTCCCTTTCATCTCCCTCACGTTCATCATCTCTCACTCTTATATTTATACCTTACTTGTGAGACCAGTCTTACCCATGGATATTTTCCTGAAGTTGAACCATGGTGGCTTGGTTCGAAACATCGAATTCACCAAGAATGGATGTGATTGATCCAGAAAACATCTCTACACAAGAGGTAGTAATATTAAACATCAAAGTGGGTAGATTGGAATTTTTGTTTAGTTAGGGATTAAAGAAAAACCAAGAAGATTTGGAGGCAAGTGAAATCCAATCAAGGAAGAGGAGTCGTGCCATTATCAATCAAGCCTTAGAAGTTTTAGAACAAACTACAGAATCGAACAAAGAAGACCCACAAGCTAGGTTGTTTGGTTCAAGCCACTCCTATAGACTTAGTTTATGTATTGCAAGTATATTTTGTTGTTAATAAGTGTCTTATTTGGAGTTTATGATAGATATCAGTGCTGGAATATTGTCAAAATATCTTCTAGATGTAGGGAAATTATTTTTTGGAGGCGAATGTTCAGTGAAATTTTTTAGAAGCTTGAAAATGTAAAGGTATTGGCCTAGAATCCATTTTTTCTTTTTAATATAAAAATCCCTACCTATTCCATGGGAACTGTTCTGGGGCGACCTGAACCCTAATTACTCTTTTATTGTCAACCTATTATTTGATGAGTCTTAATGGCTTCAAGACCGAGAGGGGCCCATCCCTCTCCTTATGACGAGGAGGCTACCTTCCGTGCTATGATCTCAACCCTAAAAAATAACCCTTATCCAAAGGAACAATAGACAAAATTCATCAAAAAGGTTGAGAATATTCAATTGGTTTCTCTCCCTCCAGGCTCTTCGGAAATCTCCCTTGCATTCTTTGATAGGGCCCTAGTTGGGAAATTCATGGGCATGTGGCCTTCGCCCAAGTCTGTTGAGAAATGGTCTTATAAGGCTTGGAAAACCATGATGAAATAAAACCTTGGTGTTTTTGTAGTGGGTAACAATTTTTTTCCTTTTTTCATTGAGTGCAAGGAGGATAGTGATATAGTGTTCCATAATGTGTCATATTTTTTTGGTTCTAGGGGGATGTATTTGAACGCCTAGTCCTTGGGTTTGAATTTGAATGAGGATATCCCTATCTTCGTGCATGTTTGGGTCATGCTTCCTTTCTTGCCTCTTTCCTGCTTGAGCGATGAGTTCTTGAAGGCTATAGGAAATGGTGTAGGCTATTTTCTAGATCACGTTGAACTGAAAGGTCAATAGTTTTTATGTGCCAAAATATGCGTAGAAGTGGACCTTAAGAAAGGTATCCCCTCTGAGATTGTTCTAATTCCAGGAAAATAGAGATATATTCAGCCTATTGACTATGAAAAAATTCCTTTTAAGTGTAATATTTTCCATGAGTATGGTAATTTCACTCAGGAATGCAAAAAATCTCAGTCTGGGACTGGAAAAGGAATGAATATTTCTTAAGAAAACCAATGGAATACCCAAAAAAGAGGGGGGGAAATCAGAGAAGAGGCAGATTCAAGAATTCTAAAACCATAGCTCAACATTGTGCTTCATCTTTAACTAATCCATATGAAATCTTGTCACATGAAGATTATGAATAGGAGGAGACCAATATAGATAATGAAGAACCAAGACCCTAAGGAAAGAAAGGATGAAGGGAAAGAGGCAGAGATTCAAGAAGGAGAATCGATAAGAGAAACTACTCTAGTAAGTATTTCCCAATCTTAGAACCTCCATAGCTCCACGACTCTAATAATTCTTGATACATAGGAGAAAGGAATAAAAGACGTGTCCCAAAGCCTCAAGGAATAGAGGAGGGTGTAGGAAAGGTGTTAGCAAGAAGTTCCAATAAGTGACTTAGCTAGGGAAGAAATTCCACCAGCCATGAACTAGAAAATCACAAAAAAGGAGGAAGGCCCTCTAAAATAGACGTAATGGAATCAAAGACTAAGAAAAACATCAAGCTAGGAAATCAGCCACAAATTACAAATTTCTTAAGAATGTAAGCAACAAAGAACATGTGAGTACCAAATCTGGAGGAGGTAAGTCAAGTGCCTCTAAATTTAAATGAAAGTTGTTTCTTGGAATATAAGGGGATTAGGAAACCCCATTAAATCAAATGTCATAGAATATTTAGTTAGAATGGAAAAACCACAAGTCTTATTTTTGCAAGAAACAAAATTAGCAGAAAAAGAGATCCTATCCATATCAAGAACCTTTTGGAGAGAAAACTCTGATATAGTGCAGATCTCTTTTGGATCTTCTAGTAGCATAAGCAGATTTCTGGCTTGACCCTTTGTTTTTTGTTAAAAGCTAGTTCCAAATCAAGATATTGGGTGGTCGTAAGGCTATAAGATTGGAAAACAAAAAAATAGTCTATTTTGTAAATGTTATGCTCCATTCCATTACAGTGAGAAGGGTCAATTCTAGGACATCTTGATTATATTAAAGGAAGAAAAATGGCATATAAAAAACATGTTTGGTGGTGATTTCAATATTGTTTTATTCTCTTCAGAGAAACGTGGAGGAAATTTCATAAGAGAACCTTATTGGGAAAGGCTCGAAGACCTTATTACCGAATGGGATCTATTGGATATAGTTCCAATAAAAGGGAAATATACTTGGTCTAATAAAAGAAATGGTTTTAAGCACATAGTGGTGCCGCTAGATCACTTCCTCATCGATAATAATTGTTTGGTAAAATGAATAAAGTGTATTTATTCAAATTTGGCTCAGTGGGATTCATATCATCGACCTACTGAGCTAAATATCGATCCTCTAGAAGATCTTGGCCCAATACCATTTCGTTTCAACCCAGGATGTCTTCAAAACGAAGGGGTAGTATACCTAATAAAACAATCATCGGCAACTCTGGTAAAGGGATCCCCTGCTTTTGTATAGGAAACTAAATTGGAATTAGTGAAGAAATATCTAATAAAATGGTAAAAAGACAAATTTAAGCCTCTAGGTTAAGAAAAAATTGATCTTATCAGAAATCTTAAGGCACACCAAAATCTGATGGAAAATAATTTAATTACAAAGTGGCATATTAAAAAAGAAAAAAAATTAAGCAAGCATATCCATCATCTTAGTAGGAAAACTTGGAAATAACTAATATTATTTGTATATTAATGGAGAAATGGTTACATTGTTGTAACGTATCTCCTTAAGTTAGGATTAGTTCCTAGGATATAGGAGTTTGTTTACAACTCCCTGATTCTTTGAGATGTACTTATATTTGTATCATTCTATTAATGAATGTAGAGTGTGTACTCTCCGTTTGAGTGTAGTATCCAGGTGCAGTACTCACTTGTGAGCTGCAACTTCTATTCAGTTCAGTTTTTATCTTGGTATCAGAGCTCATATTAGGTGAGCCTGACTTGTTTATAGAGAGCCCTAGTGGCTACAGAGCCTTCGTGGCTACGGTGTACACAGGAGCATTGTGCTCACCGGAGCTCTGTGCTCTCAAGTCTTGGATGGTTAATTGAACTCTGAGCAGAAGAGGTTTGGCGCGATTTTTCCGCTGACAGGCGCGCCAAAACGCCCAATTGGCGTGACTGTGCAAGCCATACCTGCGCCAAATTGGTGACTCACTAATTTTATTTGGGCATGGAATTTTTGGCTCAGGAAAGCGCCAATCTCTCTCTGTGCAGGTTCTACACATTGGATTTTCTCGGTGGTGGTAGATTGGATTTACCTGGTGGTGGTAGATCAAAGTTGCCCGATGGTGGCAGATTGAAATTGTGGATTTTCCCGGTGGTGGTAGATCGTATTTGCCAGTGGTGGTAGATTGAAGTTGCCTGGTGGTGGCAGAGCGGAGTTGCCCGGTGGTGGCAGATTAGAGTTGTGGATTTTCCTGGTGGTGGCAGATCGGATTTTCTCGGTGGTGGTAGATCGGAGTTACGTATTTGCTCGATGGTGGTAGATCGGAGTTGCAGACATATTTTCTGTAGATTCAACACATGTGATTCGCCCAGTGGTGGTGGATTTGAGTTACAGATACAAGATTGGACCAGGTTGATGTTAGATTTGTGATTAGAATCTGGTATGTATTGAATTTTTTTTTAAGTGTAGCGTGTAATTGTCCATTTGGTTAGAGTTATTCATCAGAGGATCTGAAATTTTATCAGTTCAGTATGAATAATAGCATAGAATCATATCTCAACGAGTCTAGCAAACTTGATGGGTCTAATTTTACCAATTGGAAGTTCAAGCTACAGACAGTGCTTGAAGGATCAAATGCGTGGTCGATTGTCATAGGTGATGAGCAGAGACCGAATTCGATAACAGGAACAAGACTGGGATAAAAGGGAAAACAAAGAAAAATTTATATTAAAGATGTCCGTTAAGGACAATATTATCCCACATATTAGAGATGGAAAATCGTCCATTGAGATTTGGAAGATGATTAAGAATTTATACTAGACATAAAATACAAATCGCATCTTGTCTCTCAAAGGAAATTTTTTTGTGATGAGGATGGAGGAGAATTAATCTACTGTTGGATTCATTGTGAGGGTTAAAGACCTGAAGGATATATTGGGAGACATCGGAGAGAAGGTGTTTGATTCCGATCTAGTCAGAATTACGGGCGAAAACGCGAAGTTGGGAAACACTTTTTGGCATGAGATAGAATTCGGGAGGATTTTTTAATTTCTCGGCTGAGAAAAAAAGTCAACTAAATTTCTCAGCCGAGAGTTTTCAAAACTCTCGTTCGAGAGATTTTAAATATTTCGAATTTTCTCGGACGAGAGTTTTGAAAACTCTCGGCGGGAAGGCTGTCTAAAACTCTCGGCGCAAACTCTCTGGGTGGGAGTTGAAAACTCTCGTGAGTTTTTAAAACTTTTACCGAGTTTTCCAACGCATAAATTGGTTACAAACTCTCGGCCGAGGTTTTTTTATTTCTCGCGAGTTTTTCTGAGGAGGATTTCCAGTCAACAAAAAACTAGAAAACTGCACGAGTTTGGCTTGCAGCTTTGGAGGGACAGAAAACCTACAAAAACAAAATGTTATATGTCGGACCAAGTACCATTAGATTCGTCTCTAAATCTAGTTTTTGATGATGTGAGATTTATGGAGTTTCATTAAAAAATTCAATTTTTTATTAATTTTTTACTAAACTATGTCACTGTGGAATTTCATTGTTCGAAAAATTGCACTGAATGAAAATTCAATAACTTTCAAACGAGGACACCAAAAAATTTAAAAAAATCATAGTGCACTTCCTCTCCCTGTCTACTTCAAAAGGGTACTCTCATTTTTCTTATTGACGATCACATTGAAAAGAAAATCAAAGGATAATAAAATGTACTGAAACATCACTGTTTTTTTGTCTTCGTCCATTTCAAAAATAATAAAAAATAGTGATTTGATCCGAAAATTACCAAAAAATAGTCTGTGCACTAGTGCAATATATGCAGATTATGATGCTATGGTTTTTTTCCAAAAAATGAATAACCTTCCCTAAAAAAAGTAAAGGATAATAAAGTGACTATTTATGTTTGACTGAAAATTTCAAGTATATGCAGTTAGTAAACAACAAATTTACCCCTCTATATGTCAATATTTTTTTTAAAAAAAAATATCGGTATGGAGGTAAGACAATTCTCTACAATTCTTGTTTTTATGTCAAAGCATAATTTGCGATAAAAATATGAGTTTAGTGGAGTTGAAGTTTAAAAACATAGAAAATTACAATTTTCAACGTCAAAAAAGGGCAAAAAGTGTTTCCCAACTTCACATTTTCACCATTACATTGAACAGAATGAAGGATGAATATTAGATGTTCATCACAGGATTGGCAGCGAGGGAGAAACCCCCTACATTTGAAGAATTGACAGGAATCTTGCTACAAGAAGAAGAGCGGCGGCAGAATTTAAAACCACAGAGTGATGATCTTGCTCTGATGGTGAAGAGGCGACAATTTAGAGGGAAGCAACCACAGCAGCAAACACAGCAACAGTAGCAACAAAGAGGAGGTAGCACGTTTCAAAAGAGACCATTTAGAGGTACATCTGCAAAAAAATTTCCAAACAATAAATGTTTTTACTGTGGGAAAATTGGTCACCAAATTAGGGATTGTTATAAGAGGCAGACCGACGAAGCAAGGAATAAGAAGAGAAAGAACAAAGGATACTTTGTTGATGAATATGAAGACCATAGTCATGAACTTCAACTATTTACAGCTGATTGTGCTCTTTTAGCATCTAAGGAAGATGAGGATGACATATGGTATGTCGATTCTGGTGCATCCTCACATATGACAGGTAAGAAAGAATGGTTTGAATTTCTTGAAGAAACTTCATGTGGATCTAAAATTTATTTAGGAGGTGACAGAGGATATGAGATCCAAGGGTATGGTGATATTCCAGTAAAGTTACCTAGCGGTGACATTAGACATCTTAATAATGTTTTGTATGTGCCCGGGATTAGAAAAAATTTGATCTATGTATCTATGATAACTGATCAGGATATGTTAGTTGAATTCTTCAAGAACCACTGCGTCATAAAGGATATCAATATGGAAACAGTTGCATCAGGGGTGCGTGTGGGGAGCCTGTACAGACTAGATGTGAAAAGCATGCCACAGCAAGCCATGGTTGCAACAGTATTGGCAGCCGAAAACCTTTGGCACCATAGATTCGGTCACCTTAATTTGCAAGACCTCATGTTACTTTAGAGAAAAGGTATGGTCGATGGACTCCCTATTTTTCATAGTGTTCAGTTAGATTGTGATGGATGTGCATTAGGGAAAATGCATAGAGAAGAATTTCCTCTGCATGTTAATAGAAAGGTAAGAGATATTCTAGAGCTCGTGCATACAGACATATGCGGACCTATGCAGACTAGGTCACTAGGTGGTGCATATTATTTTCTTATGTTTACTGATGATTGCACTAGATTCTCTTGGATATATTTTCTGAGTAAAAAGAGTCCTTTCATTGTTTTAAAGAATTTAAAACTATGGTAGAGAAGCAGACAGGAAAATGCATAAAAATTCTCTGCTCGAATCAAGGGGGAGAATACAGGTTGGGAGAGTTCATGAATTTTTGCAGATATCATGGGATTGTTCAATAGTTTACAATGCCTCATACACCACAGCATAATGGAGTGGCAGAATGAAAGAACAGAACTCTTGTGGAGTGTGCAAGGAGTATGCTTCAAGGTAAGGGTCTATCAAATGGTTTTTGGGCAGAAGCCATCAACACTATTGTTTATTTAAAGAATAGGAGTCCTACTAAATGTCTTGGCTTCAAAACTCCTTTTGAAGCATTATATGGATTCAAACCAGCAGTGAGTCATTTAAGAGTATTTGGGTCGAACTCTTTTTATCATATACCCAAGGTGGATAGAAAGAAGTCAGATCCTAAAGCCATGAAATGTATCTTTGTAGGATATGGCACTAAGTTTAAAGCATACAAGTTATTTAATTCAATAACTCATAAAATATTTGCAAGTTGAGATGTGGTATTTCATGAATAGGTTGAGGAAGGAAAGGATGACAGTAATAATGAATGGCACATTCCATTATTAATGGAAGAAAACAGCGAGGATTATCAGAAGCAGGAGCAGAAAGAAGAAGAAGAAACAGGTGATGTAGTCAATAATGCAAGCCCATATAAGTCTGAAGAAGACATATATGAGGTAAGTCCCCTACCAAGGAGATCAGGTAGTAAGACTCAATTACAACCCAGATTGAAAGACTATGCTTTAATGAAAAGTATTTTAAGCATTGTAGAACCCATAAATTATAAAGAAACAAGTCAATCTGATGCATGGAGGGCCACAATGAATGAAGAAATTGAATCAATTACTAGAAACCATACTTGGGATTTAGTTGAACTGCCTGAAGGAAAAACACCCATAGGTTGTAAGTGGTTTTATAAGCCTAAAGTGAATGCAGATGGGAGTATAGAAAGGCTTAAAGCTAGACTGGTAGCAAATGGTTATTCACAACAAGAGGGAATAGATTTCGATGAAACCTTTGCTCCTGTAGCAAAATTAAATACCATTAGAATGCTAATCTCTTTAGCTACAAAATATAAGTGGAAGCTACACCAGTTAGATGTTAAGTCTACATTTCTGAATGGTCATTTGAAAGAAGAGATTTATTTAGTTCATCCTGAAGGGTTTGTTAGAAAGGGGCAGGAGCATCTTGTTTGTAGATTGAAAAAGGCATTATATGGTTTAAAACAAGCACCTAGGTCGTGGTATGAGAAGATCGATTCATTCTCTGTACAGCATGGTTTTCATAGGAGCATGAATGATCCAAATCTATATACCAAGTTTAATAAACAAAGGAAAATTATTATTATTTCTTTGTATGTGGATGATATGATTATAACAGGGAATGATGATACTCTGATCAAAGAAATAAAATGGCAGATGTCGCAAGTATTTGAAATGAAAGATCTCGGTAATCTCCATTATTTTTTGGGTCTGGAAGTATGGAGAGATTCTAGACACACTTTTCTTACTCAAGGGAAGTATGCCAGAAGTCCACTAGAAAGATTCAGGATGGAGCAGTGTAAGTCAGCAGCAACACCACTGCAGCACAATCTAAAGTTGTGCAGTGACAATGGCACTAAGGAGGTGGATGCCACTAAGTATAGACAGCTAGTTGGTAGTCTGATATATCTTACTACAACTAGACCAGATTTGGCATAATATATTAGTGTGTTGAGCAAGTTCATGTCTAAACCTCTTGAAAGTCATTGGATTGCAGCAAAGAGTGTGTTGAGGTGTCTTTGTGGTACTAGTGATTATGGTATTTTATACACTGACACATCTGATGTTACTTTAGCAGGTTTTTCAAATTCTGATTGGGAAGGTAACCTGGATGATCGAATATCCATCACAGGTTATGCACTTAGCATTGGATCTGGGTTCATAGCATGGAGCAGCAAAAATCAAAGTACTGTAGCTTTATCTTCAGCTGAAGCTGAGTACCAAGCATTGTGTGCAGCCACATGTGAAGCTATCTGGTTGAGAAGACTTCTCAATGATATAGGAGAAGAACAGAAAGAAGCAACTACCATTAAAAGTGAAAACCAGAGCACTATCAAGCTAGCATACAATCCAGTATTTCACAAAAACACCAAACATATCGATACTCAGTTCCATTTTGTTTGAGAAAAACTTCAGTCAAAGGAAATATTTTTTGAATATTGTAAATCTTGTGACAACATGGTAGATATTTTTATTAAGCCTCTTGGGAGAATAAAGTTTGAATTGTTTAGAGGGATGTTAGGAATTCAGGGTAATCCTTTCTCCATTAAGGGGGAGATTTGGAAATAATTAATATTATTTGTATATTAATGGAGAAATGGTTACATTGTTGTAATGTAGCTCCTTAAGTTAGGATTAGTTCCTCGGATATAGGAGTTGGTTTACAACTCCCTCATTCTTTGAGATGTACTTATAGTTGTATCATTCTATTAATGAATGTAGAGTGTGTACTCTTCGTTTGAGTGCAGTCTCCAGGTGCAGTACTCACCTATGAGCTGCAACTTCTATTCATTTCAGTTTTTATTTGGCAAGAAGATGAATATTTGTGGCTAAAGTTGATAAGTATTTGGCTTAGATATGGGGATGAGTATTCTTCCTTTTTCCATTAATAATATATAGCTAAGGAAATCAAGAATTGGGTCAAATAAATCACTCCAAAGGGCCTTCACAAAATATCCTTCTTCCCTGAAATTAAGCAAGAATCATTTCCCTTCTTCAGGGAATTATACTTTGATGTTAAGGAAAATGACTCAGGATAGGAGAAATATTTCATATCATTCCTTCCCTCAATTATATTAGATATGTATAACTATCATCTCACCATGTCGATTGAGGAAGCAAATATTATTGAGGCCATTTGGTCCCTAGACCTGGATAAATCCCTCAATCTAGATGGATTTTCCATCAGTTTCCATAGATATTTTTGGGTCTTAATAAAAAATGATCTCTAGGTAATGTTGAATTCTTCCAAAATAAAAGGGAAGTTGGGCCCTAATTCCAAAAGAGTCAAAACCTGCTCTCTTCTCTCATTTTCAACCTATTTCCATATCCAACTCAACCTATAAGATATTGACTAAAGTGATAGCCTTCAAATCAGTAAATATATTGTCTGCAATAATCTTGAAAAGACAGGGTGGTTTTATGAAAAACATATAAATTCTAGACAATGTGATACTAGTTCAATAGGTTATCCACTCCAATAAGAAAAGTGGCAATCCAAGTATGGTTATTAAACTTGACATGAAAAAAAAAATGATATTTTTTTTCATTCCTTTTTGTTTTATGTTAAGGGAAAATTAGGGTTATGTTGGGAGTTCATTAATTGGATTAAAGCTTGTATTGGCAACCAATGGATTTCTCCATTGATAAATGGTCGCCGTTGTAATTGATTTTCAGCTTCAAGGGGTTTGAGGCAGGGATTCCCCATCTCCCCTCTCTTATATATTCTAGATGTGGAAAGTATTAGGAGGAATTTAGAGCAGTTCGAAGTTGAGGGAATATTAATGGGTATGAGTATAGCAAGGAACACCAATTCAATCACTCCCAGTTTTTTGATGACATGCTTCTATTGGGGAGTGCTTCAAAGAAAATTGTAGTGTGATTTAAACAGGTCCTGGACCAATATTTGTACCTCTCAGGGGACCTAGTCAATAAAAAAAGAGTCTTCTCTTCGGATGGAATAGTCCTGATGCAACCCTTCTGGAGATTTCCAAGGTATTGGATCGTTAGAGTATAAATGTCATTTTTTTAAATATCTTGGAATTCCAATTTCTTTGGGTGCCTCTAATTCATAAAGTTGGTTAGAAATCATAAAAATTCAAAAATAAAATTCAGGCTTGGGGAGCTCAATGGCTAACTAATGTTGGTAGAGTAATCCTGGTGACATTTTTTTTATCCTCTCTCCCCCTATATATTTGTCCTGGTCTTTTGGCTCCTAAATTTGTGCTTAATCAAATGATTCTTTTGATTCATAAATTTATTTGGCAAGGAGGGAAGAACAATGAAAATAATTTTCATCTGTGCACTGCAACACCGTTCATCTTCCAAAGGAAAATGATGGTTTTTCTGTGAAAGATCCATTATCTATGAATCTCACCCTTGGAGAAAAAAATATTTGGAGGCTTATTTCAGACTCTAAGGACTGGTGGAAAATGGCTTTCATGTGCAATTATTTCAACAAAAATCACTTTCTCATGGTTGAATCAACTAATTGGTTTGGTTTTGGATCCAAAATTTGGAAGTTATGTAAAGATTCTACTCCACTAATTGTTGACCATCTCAACTATAATTCTAGGAATGGTGCCCACATTAATATTTGGAAAGACATTTTTTCTTCTTAAGGCCCTCTCGGAGGATGTGATAAATTTAGATATTTTTCCATCTAGATGCAACAGAATGGTTACACCAAATTAAGAAATATTTCACTTTGGGAAGATCAGGGTCTTTGGAAAGGTTGGTTAAGACCAAATCTGTTAACTCATTTAGAGCTCCAATGGGATTGTTTAATTGTCAACTTAAAATTCCTAGCCCCTATCTCTATTTATTTGTAGGATCCTCGAACATGGAAGCTAATTCCTCGGGATAAATACACAATGAAACTCGAATATTCACGTTTTTTCAAGTAGTTTCCCCGCTTGCCTTTGTGCAGAGTGTTAGGTCAAAAATATGGAACAAGGATGGTAATCCAAAAGTAAATATGTTATGTTGGTCTCTTGTTCATCAAAAAATACGCAGCGTTGAAAATATTAGGAAAAGGAACATCCATGGTCTATCAAGATGTGTCTTATGCTTCAACTCAGAGGAAAACATCCCTCATCTATTTTAGTCTTACCCCTTTTCTTTAAATTCCTAGTGAGAAGTGTTTGCTTCTATGTATTATATTGACTCTATTCGAGTATCATTGGTGGAAATGTTCGAATTATGGAAAACCAAATATCCTTGGATTCGAAAGGCCTCCTCTCTGCCAATTAGATGTTGGGAATCCATCCCTAAGTTCCTATGTTGGTTTATTTGGATTTCCAGGTATAAATCCATTTTAAAAAATGAGTATCTATATCACCAGATGGTTGCCTTCAAAGTGTCAAACGTACTCTTCAAAGTTATTTCATCTAGGGGATTCATTGATAAAGAGCTTGAAGATTTAAATTCAATGGAGTATGATGGGATAAAGGTAAAGAAGAATCTTCATGTCCCAAGTAAATATATGCTTCTTCCATTTAGCAATAAGGTTCCTAGCTTCTGTTTCAGTCATTCAAACTTTACACAATGGAGAATGGCTAGAAACCCATATTCATTGTTCTTCGATGGGGCTTCGAAAGGTAACCCGGGGGAGGGGATTAATTTAGCCCCGATGGAAAACTTGTGTCACAATTTTCTTATGGCCTTGATACTGCGTCCAAAACTCAACCTAACTACCTTTTTTTGTGGAAGGGTTTGTAAATAACACTCGCAAATAAAATACATAACTTATTGGTTTTTGGTGACTCAATGCTTTTTATTCAACAAGTTAAAAAGGCCAAGTAAGTGTTGAACTCATATCACCCTCCCATTCTTTAAAGGATTACTCTAATGGCTTCTTAGTTCGATAGATTAGAGCATTTCCATGTGTATAGGCATCTGAACTCTGTGGCAGATGAGTTGACAAAGAAAGGATCCACCCTTAGACAAGGAAAAATAGATATGGATGAAGGCTTAATTAATTATGCTCCTATCCCTTAGTCATGTTCATAATTCCAGAGTGCTTGATATTTGTTCTTAAATATGTCATCACTAGAAAATTATTTCATTTTTGGCTTGGCTATCTGCCTCCCACTTAGTCCAACCTTCTGTGCGATTAAAGAGAATGACTTGTTGAATTTAAATGACCTTGGGTGTAGGTTAGAGTATTAAAATCACTGACACTACAAAACCAAGAATCTCAACCCTGAACTACTTTGCACATCGTAAATATAAAGCAGTAAATAACATATGCACAAATATACACAGTTTTAACAAAATTGTACAATAATGTACAATCACCAATCTTCGTTATATTAAACCAAAATATTATAAATACAACATTTTATGGTGTACAAGATATAATGACAAACTTGAGGTAGTATCTCTTCCTGTCGGTCCTCTATTTTGATACTACTCACTATTACTTCCTTAGTCTATCAAGGCAACTACACATTGAGAATTCAGGAGGGTTTTCCTCTAACACTGCTGCAAGTCACATCTGTAGAGTGTAAACGAGTTGATCCAGTTTTCTCTCTGGGTAGGCCTAATTCCTAAGCTCCAACCGTCGGGCTAGCAGCCACTTTATTCCATCAAAGTGTTGCACTTTAGCACCAATCTTCACCCAACCTTCAGCTCCTCTTTTTCACGTCAAGGTAGCTAGTCTAGGGCTAATTTGGGTACCCAATACACTTCCCTCCACCAAATCAATGGCACCCAATACTACATTGTCGATTATGTTCCTAGGATAAACTCTTTGTCACCACGAAAGACCCTCCACATGGCATCAACAAGTTACAATAACAAACAATCTGAATTGATAAATGCATGATCCAATGCTCCTCCAAAACATTGTTGTGCATATATGTTTGTAATTCGTTGTTTGTGATAGTCCCAGTTAGGGCACTTGTTGCAGCCCTAAATCCACCCAAAAATCAGAAAACAAACCCTTTAAGGGTTGCGGCACACCTTAGTATACCTCCTCCCTTGCCACATTGATTCCTTAGGGAATATGTCAACCCTTGACAACCCTTACGCAAGCCCAACTGTGTGATATGGCTTGCGGCCTAGCACAACATCACACTTGTAGCAACCGACCTTCAAAATAGTGCCCAAATTATCAAAAAAGAACAATGTTTTAGCCTTCAAGAACTTGACCTAACATCTGACACCTTCGGCCTTCAAATAGACCCCTAAAAAAATAAGTATACCCTATGATGTTCCTCCTTCTCTTGCTGCGGCTAGGGCACAAAATAGCATCCTTCTCCTTAACGAGTTTCTTTTTCCTCCACCGAGTCCTTCTCTAGAAGAGAACGTTGCACAAATGGATTCCTAAATGACATCTCCTTACCTTGTATTTATATCCAATACAAGGGCTCCATGAATTTGAGAAGAGACACATATATTGGACAATTTTTACTTCAAATATACATGACTTGAAAACCAATAATTACTTGTCAACTTCAAAAATTCATTTCTCCACTTCTAAAACTTAGAATTCAATGATTCTTGAAGCGTCAGATTCTCCTTTCCACCCTCTATCATCTCATGCCATTAGATGTATAAATGTGCTCCCAGAAATTCCCAAAACACATTTTGGTGCAAAACCCCATACTTGGGTTCCAAGCCCACAAGTGACCCTTGTGGTGCTTTTCCCTCCAAACCCTGAACCCTAGGGCTTGGAGTACCTCCCAAGCTAAATAAATAAACACTCCCTCTTAGCAAGGGAGGTACTTCCAAGACTAGAAAGTATCTTGTCATCATCATCACTGCTCTCAACACTTTCCCAACTCTTGGTGCTCACGATCGCAACAATCCTTGTACGATGAACTACACCCTTCTCGGAAGTGTCATTGTCACTGTTGGAACCACCCACTTCTTCTTATTTTCTTGTATCACTTTCCAGTCCTTCCATGATTCCTTCTAGGTTGATGTGGAAGCACCCTTGCTCCCCACTGACCACGCGCTCTTCTTGGGCTTCAAAGTATCCCTCTGAATCTGCAAGCTCCCTCTAGAAGTTGACTCCCTCTGAGTCTCTGGAACCTAGAACTCCTTCTCTGGAAATTGTACCTTATTCTCAGGAACTTGTACCTGTTACTCTAAATCTTGAACCTGCACTTGCACCTACACCTATTCCACCTACTTCTTTCCATGATCCACAAGATATTCCGTCAACCTATAGAGACTATGCTCTCTAACTCTGAGTACAATCCTATTGGACTTAGAGCCTCTAGGCTTGAGTCTTTCCTTCCCGCATCCTAGAACAAGACCTAAAACCCCTTCCTCTCCATCATCAAGACAGAAATCACACTATATACAAGTCCTAGTACAAATAGTACATCTTGGACCTGCATCATACATCTTGTCTCCATCTTGAATGGTACCATGCCTGATCCTCGGATCTCCAACTGGCTCTTGTTGCCCAACACCATGTGCAACTTCGATTCCCATTCATCTAGAGTCTCAAAAACCTCTTGTCACCCTGTCATGTGATTCTTCACACCACTGTCAACGTACCATCCATCCTCCTTGATAGTACCCTACGAGAAATGAGAAATCATAAAAATATCCTCCTCTTCCAATCTCCTGGAGAGATCATCTATCCCAGCTGAAGTGGAAACACCAACAACCTTCTTTCCTTTCCTCTTTTCATCATCTCCCCTTTTCATCAAACATCTTGACAAAAAATGACCCATCTTACCACAATTGAAACACTTGACTATACTTAATTTCTTCTTCATCTTACCCTTCGTTCGCACTGCAAGTTCCAAGTCCTCATCTACCTTCCTCGATGGATGAATATCCTCATCTCACAACTCTTATTGAATGAATTCATCCCACAGTTTATTCCAGTCTTTCAATTTCTCCCTTGAAACATTTCCTTTGATGAAGGGCTTCCATTCCATGGTGAGCCCTTTCAAGGCAATCTTTCCCATATCTCCATCTGAAATAGTCACATCAACGGCAGAAATCTCATCTCTAACCTAAGACAACCTCGCCATATACAAACTCACTCCTTCACCCTTTATCTTTGTTGAGTCCCGAATTTGCCTCTTTTCCATACACTTTTCCATATCTCTTTCACTCATCTAAACCTCCAAAATTGTCAATATCATGTGCAAAAGGGTATCTAACATGGTTTTTAATTATGTTTGTGTGTTTTCTATTTGATTTAGATTTGGTTCATACAGCTGCGGAAACTTGTCACTTTCCGCAGCCGCTGCAACTTTCCGCAGCTATTTTGTGGAAATCAATGTTACAGGTGTCAACGAAGGAAACGAGCCACATGGGCGGGCTAGGAATGACAAGGACATGGTTCGTGTCCTATTGGTTCAAGTAAATTCGTCAAGGAAAGCCGCGGTCAAAGCCATCCACGTGGAAGTCAACTGTGGAGTTCTATGTCGGCTGGACTCTGTTTCGTGGCATAGAAACATCCATACGGCCGTTTCCAAGCTTACGGAGGTTAATTGACATCTGTACAAAGTTCTGGAGTTGAATTTAAGCGCCCACCTTCCATAGATCCGTTTTTCAACATGGCCATACTCCTAAATCCGTGGCCTTAGTGGTCTACGTGCTGGCTGCTATCATAAACTTCAGGAGACAGTTACATTTTATTGCTTTATAAAGAGCGTTTTCATACGCACGTAGAGTTAGTGAATGTGAGTTGATAGTTGTTAGTTGATATAGCTGTTGAGTTGATGTGCGTACTCTGTTATGTGGTGATTACGCTGCCTTGAGCCGTAATACCACCAGTCTGTAATGACTTGCTTTTTAATGTGAAAAACTTTGTTTTCATAACTTAATTTGTGTTGAGGATCGTTACCAAAGCTGCGTAGAGGGCCCCTGCTCAGCCGAGGTTCTGTGTATTAATGTATATATTTTTCATTTCCTTTCTTTAAACAGTCATTGTATCATAACTCATTACATGTTCATATTTCATAGTTGCTTCATTTCTGTTCATTAATTTCCATTGCATTCTTGTCTTTCATGTTTTTATGATTGTTAAATCACTGATCAGTTTTCTTGTGCGGGTTTTAGGTAGACAGCCCGGGGCATTTTCATAGTATTTTGGCTAATGATATGAAACTGACATTATTCTGCTGCTAGTTTTCTTTCCACAGCTTTTGTTTAACTTCAGTCTTCTTTTGTATGTTTCAGTTTTGTTTATCTGATTCAGTAGTTAAATTTAAATATATTAAGCTACTCATAGTGTCTTCGGTTACCTCCGAAAGCCACAGCTGGACTGATGGTGAGGGGCTGCATGATGAAATGTGTAGTTTAGTATTAGTTTCCTTTCTGCAAAATTAGATATATTAAGTTGCTCTTAGCGTCTTCGGTTACCTCCGAAAGCCACAGCTGGACTGATGGTGAGGGGCTGCATGATGAAATGTGTAGTTTAGTATTAGTTTCTTTTCTGCAAATTAAATAATCAGTTACACAAGTTGTTTATGATTACTTCCGCAAGTCATAGCTGGTCTAATGATGAAGGGTCGGAAAATGAATTGATGTAATCTGATTTAGATTTATTTCATTGCAATTTTGAATTTCCATAAGCATAGTTTCTTTTGTGTTCAGTTGGCAGCAAGAATAGTTTAGTTTTCATATTCACTAGTTTCTTGTTTTGATTCATTAGATTAACAACACTTTCCATTTCAGCAGTTTACTTTCTTTTGTCATTTGTAATTTCAATTTGCTTTTAAAGTTTCGAGATTGGTAAATCATTATAGGGAATATCACTTCCTTGAACAATTATAACCAAACTTGTTTTTCACTTTAGAATTTCCATTTCACCTTAGAAAGACCATAAACGACAAAAAGTTAAGAAAGAGGTTATCTTGCACATATAGTGCGCCGCACTTCATCAGCTTACGATTCCCGGATTGACAATTAAATGCAGCAATTTAGGACACACTAAATTGACCAAACATTTTGGCGCCGTTGCCGGGGAAGTGTAACTAGGTAGCCAATTTCTTAAAAAAAAACACACATAAAATCATAAAAGAAGGGAAAACTTGATAACTTCTTGAAGTATGCTCTCCTCTTGCACCTAGTGTGATCTGGAGGATCAGAAAAGAGAGTTATTGGTTTAGTAATTTCTTAAGTATGCTCTCTTCTTGCACCTAGTGTGATCTGGAAGATCAGAAAGAGAATTATTAGCCCAACTTTTGTTAAAAAATATATTAAAAAAAATGACATGCATAGAGCAAGAGATTCTAGGGGAAGGTTTATAGCTAAAGCCAAGAGTTCGATTTTCATAACTCCATCTTCTTCAAGGCATAGACCAGATTCACCATCATCTACCCCTAGCCTTAAGATTTTTGGAAGTCAAGGAACAGTTGAATTAGAGGATTCTCCTACACCACCTACTAAAACCCACTTAGTCAACAAAGAGACTTTCTCTCATCCTTCCTTGGTAGAAGAACTAGAGGACTATAAGGACTCTAAAGAAACTATCATGGCATAGGAAGTAATAAATAGAGGTGGAGATAGAGGAGGAGGAGATAATGAAGATAACAATGGTGAAGGAAATAACGGTAGAAATAGGGACGATTTTCTTGGATTCCCTATAGTTGATGAGGAAACTCATGCAACAATGAAAAATATTTCACCATCTGTTCTCCTTAAATTTTATGGATTACGAAGTGAGGATCCTGAAACATTTATGTTTGAGTTTGAAGTAGTGTGCCGAACTTATGACTATATGGAAGATTCTCAAAAACTCAAACTTTTTCCTTCAACTTTGAAGGGATCTGCTTTGAAATGGTTCATGGGATTAGCCACTCAATCTATCAGGACTTGGAATGATATGAAACAAACATTTTTGGATAGATACTTGGATTGTTGTATGCCCACCAATCACAAGGATGAGGTATTCAAAATGATGCAAAAAGAAGATGAAAATTTGGAAGACTTAATTGAAAGATTTCAATACAACTTGAAAAGAGCAAAGATGAGCAACTTAGATAATGAAACCTTGAAAGCCCTTCTATTAAAAGCCATTAGAGATGAATGGATAGACATTTTAAACATGATGGGTAAAGGAGACATTTCTCAACTCCCATTTCATGATATAACGAACTATGTATCCAATTCTCAAGGGGAAGATCTAAAACTGGAAAAGGGCCTAGGGATTCTTCTCTTATTAGGGCTAACAAATCTGCAACTGGATCAGTAAGTAGGGCAGAGATTGGTAATATGCTTGATGAGTTTAAAACTGATATCTTAGGGATTCTTAGTGAACAACTAGACACCCTTAAGATCCAAAACAAGCAGAAAGCAGAAACAGATGCTTTAGCCATCTTTTGTCCGAAATGTAGAAAGAAACATGCTTTAAGGGAATGTCCCTTGGATGCAAAAGTTGTAGAAACATGTATGATTTGCTCAGAAAATCATGAAATCAAGGATTGTCCTTCAATCCCTGGACTCAAAGCTGTTTTTCAAGAAGATCCAAATTCAATAGAATCTCTCTGTTTTGTCGCAAGGAGACCTTGGCGGGGACAACAATCTCAAGGGTTTAATAACCCTATGAATCTTCAAACCCCACCAAATTGGACTCCTTGGCAACAACCTTGGCCCCAACATCAAAATTCATATCAGCCATGGGTACAAGGGATGCAAAATCCTTATGGGAGATTTGCTCAATTTTATCAATATCCTCCATCTTTTCAAAACCAACAAGCTCCACAATTTCCAAGCCCAAATCCACAACTTTCATTGCCATTTCCACAACAACAACCTTCTCAACAAAATACAAATCCTCAACTCATGCTCCCATACCAACAGAAGACAAATCAACTTCCAGCTTAGCCATTTCCAAATCCTAACAATAAGAATCCTCAAACTACTTATATGGTAGAAGGACAACAATTTCCTGCCTATATGATTGTTCCTCTCAACGATGTACAACTCAGATCTGGTAGAGTTTTAGAAAAACCTTCTATAGATATTCAAGAGCAAGATACCTCTGAGGAGGACTCTCTTCAAGTCAATAAGGGTTCTGAGGAAAAATCTCTTCAAAATTCAAAAATTCAAAAAGAAAAAGAAAAGCTAACATCCACAACTCCTATAGTTGAGCAACCTGTATCTTCATCTACACCTCCTTTTCCGGAAAGACTACAAATTGGTAAGGGGGTGGAAAAACAAATCTTGTTGCCTAACTATGACTTTCTAGATGAATTGAAGAATGTTTGTATCAAGATTCCATTGCTACAAGCCATTCGAGAAATTCCTATTCTAGCAAAAACCATAAAGGAGTTGAGTTTCAAAAGACCAGGAAGAAAGCTAAAGGACACAAGAAGAATCCACCTGGTAGGAAAGATTGCGGACATTATGATGGGAAAAATTGCCATGCAGAAATATGTAGATCCAGGAAGTCCAATTGTCAAGACACATATAAATGGGATAGAAATTCCAAACACATTGATTGACTTAGGGGTTGCTATCAACATTATGAGTAGACAAACTATGGAACAGTTAAAACTTCCTAACCTTCTTTTTACACCTACCTTATTGCAACTTGCAGATCGATCGGTTATTAAACCAGATGGTGTATTAGAAGATATTTCGGTCTCCTTAGATTCTTGGGAATATCCAGTAGACTTTATGATTTTGACTCCCAAAAGTAATCTAGGAGGACATCCAATTATCTTAGGAAGACCTTGGCTGGCCACAGCTGATGCTTTTATTAGTTGTAGATCTGGAGACATGTACATTTCAAATGGTAATTCGACAAATAAATTCAATTTGTATCCTCCCGCAAGAGCAATTACAGAAATAGGAGACAATGAATGGGTCGATGATGAGAACACTATACAACCTGTCTTTACCATTTCTGAGATTAGTGAGGATAGTCAAATTCTGAACACATTAGAAAATTTTGAAGTAACTTCAGAATATGACTCCACACAATTTCAGTTGGAATCTGACATAGAATATTTATCATCAAGAAAAATGTCTCTTTACTCTATGGAAGAATTTGGTAATTCTGTTTTTGAGATTTTTCCAGAAAAGACATTGAATATCAATAAACATCTGGAGAAGTCACAACAAGAAGAACTAACCGGAATCTTGCAAAAACATTCTACTGCATTTGCATGGGAGTATACTGACATGAAGGGTATTGATCCTAAGACTTGCATCCATCATATCTATATTGAGGAAAACAGTAGACCAATCAGACAACCTCAAAGAATGATGAATCCAAATCTTAGGGAGATAGTGAAAGAAGAGCTCAAAAAACTTCTCAATGTAAACTTCATTTATCCAATTTCAGATAGCCGATGGGTTTCTCCTTTGGTTATAGTGCCTAAAAAGAATGGTAAATGGAGGGTATGCATTGATTACAGGGAAGTGAACAAAGCAACTTTGAAGGATCACTTTCCTTTGCCTTTTATTGATCAGGTATTAGATACATTAGCAGGTAAAAAGTACTTTTCATTTTTGGATGGTTTTAGTGGCTATAATCAAATTCAGGTAGCACCTGAAGATCAAGATAAGACCACATTTGCTTGTCCATGGGGAACTTTTGCCTACCGAGTGCTTCCTTTTGGGTTATGTAATGCACCAGCAACATTCCAAAGAGCAGTACTAGGAATTTTTTCTGATCTAATTCATGATTGTGTAGAGGTTTATATGGATGATTTTACAGTTTATGGTAATTCATTTGAAGAGGCATTAGAAAATTTGGAAAAAAATTCTTATAAGATGTAAAGAAACAAACCTTTCATTAAGCCATGAAAAATGCTTTATGATGTTTACTGAAGGGATTGTTTTAGGACATCATATTTCAGGAGATGGGATTAAGGTTGATAGATCAAAAGTTGAAGTCATCTCCAAGTTGCCTATTCCAAATTGTCGAAGAGATGTTAGAAGTTTTCTAGGATTTACTGGTTACTATAGAAGATTTATAGAAAACTTCACTAAAATAGCATCTCCACTCTTCAAATTGCTTACAAAAGACTGTAAATTTAAATGGGATCCTGATTGTCAATCAGCCTTTGAAACTTTGAAAACAAGAATATCTGAAGCACCTATCTTGAGAGGACCAAATTGGAAACTCCCTTTCCATATTTCTACAGATGCTTTAGATACAGCTCTAGGAGCTGTGTTGGGTCAAAAAGATTTAGTTCCTTATGCCATTTATTATACCGGTAAAAATTTGACTCCCACAGAGTTGAACTATACTGTGACTGAAAAAGAGTTTTTAGCTGTTGTTCATGCAATTAATAAGTTTAGACATTACATAACAGGCTATGAAACTTTTATTCATACTGACCATTCTGCAATTAGATATTTAATGAAAAAACCTGTTACTAATGGCAGAGTGACAAGATGGCTTTTACTTTTGCAATAATTCAATATTACTGTGTTGGATAGACCAGGAAAACAGAATACAGTAGCTGATTTCTTGTCTAGGATTCAGAATACTAAAGAAGATTCTCCTGTAGAGGATAAGTTTCCTGATCAATACTTGTTTGCAGTAACTATTAAGACTCCTTGGTATTCATATATTGCTAACTATTTGGTTACGGGGAAACTACCTTCACATTTATTTCCAAGTGAAAAACGAAAAATTATTCAGGAGAGTTCAAAATATTCATGGATTTCTAACGAATTGTTTAAAACAGGGCCAGATCTTGTGATCAGAAGATGTGTCAAGGAAGATGAAATGCCTGATATTCTTAAGGCATGTCATGATGAACCATGCGGAGGACACTTTGCAGACAAAAGGACGGCCTATAAAATCCTCTCTTTAGGATATTATTGGCCTTCCCTCTTCAAAGATGCAAAACAATATGTCAAAAGGTGTGACAGCTGCCAAAGAGTAGGGAAACCTACCCTTTCAAATGAAACGCCATTGCAAACACAGGTACTCATTGAACCCTTTGAAAAATGGGCTTTAGATTTCATTGGACCTATTAATCCACCATCTAAGCAAAAGAAGTATATATTGGTTTGCACTGATTATGTTACTAAATGGGTAGAAGCTAAAGCATTAGTATCCGCTACTGAAAATTCAGTTGTTCATTTTCTTTATGAGGATATTTTTACTCGCTTTGGTGTTCCAAGAGAAATTGTAACAGATCAGGGGAGCCAATTCACATCAAATTTGGTGGAGAAGTTGATGGAAGAATACAAAATCAAGCACAGAAAATCTACTCCTTACCATCCACAAGCCAATGGTCAAGTGGAGTCCACAAACAAAGTTCTTGAAAGTATCATCACCAAAAATGTTCATCTACATAGAAGAGATTGGGCAGAAAGGCTTCCAGAAGCCTTGTGGGCCTACAGAACTACATGGAGGAATACAACGGGACATTCTCCCTATGAACTTGTTTATGGGAAAGAAGTCTTGCTCCCCATTGAGTTCCAAGTCAAGACCTTCAAGATAGCAGTTCAGTTGGGAATGGACTTATCAGAAGCCCAAAAGCATAGAATGGAGCAATTGAATGAGCTAGATGAGATCAGACAAGAAGCAATTCTAAGAACTGATCTAGTTCAATATCAAAGAGCTAAATGGCATGACAAATATATCAAAGAGAAGAAGTTTCAAGAAGGAGATTGGGCATTATTATTTGACTCCAAGTTTAAAGATTTTCAAGGGAAATTTCAGACTCATTGGCTTGGGCCATATGAGATTGACAAGATCTTTAACAATGGAGCTGTAAGAATCAAGACCATTGATGAGTTTGAAACTCCTCTTATAGTGAATGGCCATAGATTGAAAGTTTATCATAAGCCACTCTCTAAAGAGGATTTTGTCAAGTTGTTTCAAGAAAGTTCTGCAATCAGGCTGGTACAGAAGAATCCTTCTTCTCTACCAAGCTAGTTTTTGTTTTTCAAGTTAAAAAAAAAAAAAAAAAAAGGAGAAAAAAAAAATGGTATAAGCCTGAAAACCAATCATTGATTGGCAGTCTTATACAGAAAATATGGAGTGAAAATCAGGGATACCTGACACTCTATATTTTCCAAAAAAAAAAAATTATGTCTTTTATTTCATTTCATCTCACCACCCACTCCATTTCATTCCACTTCATTTCATTTCATTTCATTTCATTTCACTTCATTCCACTTCATCCCATCCATTCCATCAATAAAAATCTTTTTATGACCATTTCCACCTGGTCATTTGTCATTTGTTCATTTCTATTTCGGCCAAGTAATAGCTGTGTCAGTTTCCGCAGCTGACATCTGTTTCCGCAGCTGACTCCAGTTTCCGCAGCCAGAAGCAGATTCCGCAGCTGCTACTACTCTATTTTCAAAAAGAATGTACAGTTAGTTGTTGTTTTCATAAAATCATGAAATAAAATGCAGGAGAGGATCAATGGGACATTCAAGACACTAATGAAGATCAATCAGTTGAAGACCAAGGGAAAAAGCAAGGATTCCAAAGGTATGAATAAAGTTTATTTCAAATAGTATAAAAAAACACATTTTTATGTAATTTTAAACTATGAGCTCTACCCATAATGCGCAATGATTATATTGACAGTCCGTAACCTTCCACGATCTCTATGTTATCATCTTGCATTTATTCACAAACGGTTTCATTATTGAAATTCCGACTCTTACTCATGTTCAAATAGCCCACCGTAGATAATGATACGTATTTGAGTTGACAAAGGACTCTTACAAGCCGCATAACTTCATAATCATTGATTGAAACGTGTTCATATTTATGACACAGTCACCAAAAATTCAAAATGCGGCCGAATGCATTATGCTTTGTTAACCTCTTTGTCGTGTCTCTGTCGTGTTTACAAAACCTCACTCTACTCATTCTCATTCCCTGTTTCACTCCATTCCGTTCCTTTTGTTCACTCTCATTCCCGTATATTCACCCACAGTCTTATTCCATTCTGTGTATGGTGCTCATTTCCGTTTTGTGATAACATCCCCACAGCATTGTGCTCGACTCCGTGTATTCCATCGTTCCACTTCCGCTTAAAACCCTCACAGAGGCAAGCTGTGAAGCACGGAGAAGTAAAATGGGAAAATTATTAAGGGCAGAGCCGGAAGGACCGAAGTTCATAGAGGGATTTCCACAAGCAAAAGAGATGTTGAGAAAAGCTAAATGGTTGCGTTTTATTCAGAAATTCAGGGGTTACCACAGAGAAGTTACCAAAGCGTTTGCAAGATCATTTGATGGCTCGGAAGCAGAAGTGGGAGACCTCAAGTTTTTAGTCAATGAAGCATCAATAGCAGCAGCCACAGAGCTTCTTCAGGAAGGAGAACGTTGGTTCAAAAACAAAAGTATCGGTGATGAGGCATGGAGAACAATCCTCCGAAATCAAGGTATGGATATCACTGTTTTCAAAAGAGGAATCCCTGTGCATGCAATAAAAGATGAATGGGCCAGTTTATTACTCATTGTTCAGAAATTTATCACATGTGAAGGCCGCTTTGGCTCTATGTACATGTATCATACTAGGATATTGATGAATTTCCTTGAAAACCAAACTCTCGATCTTCCTTATTTCCTATTCAATAGCTTGAAGAAAATGGCTGTGACTGTGCAAAAACACCTAGGAGATGTAGAGCCTCATTTATATCATCATGGGCTTATAAAAATTTTGATTGAAAAGGAGCTAAAAGAAAGAAAAGATACATGGGAACAATTCTTAGTAAGAAACTTCTTTGAAGAACCTCGGGAAATTCCTGAAGGTAATCCAATTAGAAGGAGTAGAAGAAAGAAAATGGATGTTGAAACCCAAGATGCTCCTACACAGGAAGTTCCCGCAGCTAGCACAGCAAAAAGAAGTAGAAGGAAAAGAACAGTAGATGAAATCCAAGATACTTCTACTAATACTATGAAGAAAAATGATAGAGAAGAGAGATTGGTAAAAAGGAAGAAGAAGGAAATCAAAACTAAGAAGCCAAAAATATCAAAAGGGAAAGAAATTGTTGAGGCTGTCCATAAAACTTCTTCTGAAGAAGAAGAAGATCACCAAATTCTATCTGAGAGATTAATTTTTCTTCAAAAACAGTCATCTCTATCCAAGAAGGCAAAAACAGGAAAACAAGAACAAAAGGGTAGTGTACCACAGCATGTGAGGAGAAGCAGCAGGCTTAAGGGAAAACTGAGAAAAACACAAATTAGAGGTCCTCATTTCATTGATTTGGGTGAAGAGACATCTGAACAGTCTCCAACTGACCATAGTCCATTTCAGTCAGTTAGTGAACCTGACTCCTTTCACTCCCAATCAGACAATGAGCGTACTCCATCTTATTTTCAGCAAAATATTGATGAAAGTTCTCCTCGGCCAAATTTTGAACATAATTCTCCCTTGCAGCATTTTGAGGACAGTCCAATGAAAAAGACACCGGAAGTAGACCCCAAACAGCAGGAGGTCTATGATTATATAGAATCCTTGGAGAAGGCAGCCACAGGTCCAAGCACCTCTTCTACTCAGCCTCATACATTGCAGGATGACTTGGTTCAGTCATTAAAACAGGAGATTTTTGAGCTTGAGCTTTTGAATCGACATATCAAAAATGAAAATGAAACACTCAAAGAGCAAGGCAAGCTGGACAAGATTATCCATGACAATACTATGTTACATTTGGGTATTTGGCAAAAGAAAAATAAGAAGCTAAAAAGGAAATGCCAAAAATTGAGCAGAGCACTTGTGAATATCAAATTCAGGTGCCTCGTGAAGAAACCCAGAATGATGGCAGTACCAAAGAAGAAGAGAAGGGGGTTAGATGTGTTGGCTGAAGTATCAAGGCACATGAATTGAACAGAGAGTGTCAAAATTTTGGTTGCATGAGGACATGCAACACCTTCACCGTGGGGGTATGTTGAGTCCCGAATTTGTCTCTTTTCCATACACTTTTCCATATCTCTTTCACTCACCTAAACCTCCAAAATTGTCAATATCATGTGCAAAAGGGTATCTAACATGGTTTTTAATTATGTTTGTGTGTTTTCTATTTGATTTAGATTTTGTTCATACAGCTGCGGAAACTTGTCACTTTCCGCAGCCGCTGCAACTTTCCGCGGCTATTTTGTGGAAATCAATGTTACAGGTGTCAACGAAGGAAACGAGCCACATGGGCAGGCTAGGAATGACAAGGACATGGTTCGTGTCCTATTGGTTCAATGAAATTCGTCAAGGAAAGCCGCGGTCAAAGCCATCCACGTGGAAGTCAACTGTGGAGTTCTATGTCGGCTGGACTCTATTTCGTGGCATAGAAACATCCATACGGCCGTTTCCAAGCTTGCGGAGGTTAATTGACATCTGTGCAAAGTTCTGGAGTTGAATTTAAGCGCCCACCTTCCATAGATCCGTTTTCCAACATGGCCATACTCCTATATCCGTGGCCTTAGTGGTCTACGTGCTGGCTGCTATCATAAACTTCAGGAGACAGTTACATTTTGTTGCTTTATAAAGAGCGTTTGCATACGCACATAGAGTTAGTGAATGTGAGTTGATAGTTGTTAGTTGATATAGCTGTTGAGTTGATGTGCGTACTCTGTTATGTGGTGATTACGCTGCCTTGAGCCGTAATACCACCAGTCTGTAATGACTTGCTTTTTAATGTGAAAAACTATGTTTTCATAACTTAATTTGTGTTGAGGATCGTTACCAAAGCTGCGTAGAGGGCCCCTGCTCAGCCGAGGTTCTGTGTATTAATGTATATATTTTTCATTTCATTTCTTTAAGCAGTCATTGTATCACAACCCATTACATGTTCATATTTCATAGTTGTTTTATTTCTGTTCATACATTTCTGTAATTTCCATTGCATTCCTGTCTTTTATGTTTTTATGATTGTTAAAACACTGATCAGTTTTCTTGTGCAGGTTTTAGGTAGACAGCCCGGGGCATTTTCATAGTATTTTTGCTAATGATATGAAACTGACATTATTCTGCTGCTAGTTTTCTTTCCACAGTCTTTGTTTAACTTCAGTCTTGTCTTGTGCACTTCAGTTTTGCTTATCTGATTCAGTAGTTAAAATTAGACATATTAAGCTACTCATAGTGTCTTTGGTTACCTCCGAAAGCCACAGCTGGACTGATGGTGAGGGGCTGCATGATGAAATGTGTAGTTTAGTATTAGTTTCCTTTCTGCAAAATTAGATATATTAAGCTGCTCTTAGCGTCTTGATTTACCTCAGAAATACACCCAATTTCGGGTGATGGTGAGAGGCTGCATGATGAAATGTGTAGTTTAGTATTAGTTATTCTCAAATTAAATAATCGGTTACACAAGTTGTTTATGATTACTTATGAAGTCATAAGTGGTCTAATGATGAGAAATTCGAGAAAATGAATTGATGTAATCGATTTAGATTTCTTTCATTGCAACTTTGAATTTCCATAAGCGTAGTTTCTTTTGTGTTCAGTTGGCACCAAGAATAGTTTAGTTTTCATATTCACTAGTTTCTTGTTTTGATTCATTAGATTAACAGCACTTTCCATTTCAGCAGTTTACTTTCTTTTGTCATTGTAATTTCAATTTGATTTTAAAGTTTCGAGATTGGTAAATCATTATAGGGGATATCACTTCCTTGAACAAATATAACCAAGCTTGCTTTTCACTTTAGAATTTCCATTTCACCTTAGACAGACCATAAACGACAAAAAGTTAAGAAAGAGGTTATCTTGCACATATAGTGCGCCGCACTTCATCAGCTTACGATTCCCGGATTGACAATTAAATGCAGCAATTTAGGACACACTAAATTGACCAAACAATCTTCTTTATGGACTTCAACTTGTCCTCTAATACTAGTACCCAGTTCTCGTTTTTATTCTGGAACAAATTCTGAAGAGCCATCCACATATCATGTGCATTGCTCTTCCCGTAAAAATGAGTTATTAAGGAATCCTTGACACCATCAATGATGATCAGCCTCACCTTCGTATCCAAATATTCCCATAAATCCAGCTCCTTAGGTTCGGTTAGATTCTTGATCTCTTTCACAGCAAAATCCCAGATCTTGTTGACCTACAAGACCAAATTGATCCTTTCCTTCCAAGGAGCATAGTTGGACAATCCCTCCAACCTATCTTCATACCATATACCTACCTACAACTTCGACATTGTAGTGAACCATTCACTTACAATGTGACCAACTCCCTCTCACGATGTACACAACTCTGATTCACTAACTTCCAAAGTAGCTCAGACACACTCTGATACCATGTTGAATTTCCACAACCTTGGGTGTAGGTTAGAGTCTTAAAATCATTGATGCTACCAAACCAATAATCTCAACCATGAACTTCTTTTCACAGCATCAATATAAATTAGTAAATCACATATGCATAAATATACATAGTTTTAACAAAATTGTACAATAATGTAGAATCACCAATATTCATTATATTAAACCAAAATATCAATAATACAATAGTTTATGGCATACAAGATATAATGACAAACTCGATGTCGTATCTTTTCCTATCGGTATTTCTCTTCCATATTTCTCACTAGTAGTTCCTTAGTCCATCAAGGCCACTACACATCAAGACTACAAGTCATGTTTGTAGAGTGTACACGAGTTGATCCAATATGCTCTCTCATTAGGCCTAATTCTCGAGCTCAAACTACCAGGCTAGAAGCCACTTTAGTCCATCAAAGTGCTGCAGTTCAGCACCAATATTCAGCCAACCTTCATATCCTCTTTGTCACATCAATATAGCTCATCTAGGGATACTCTGGGTAGCCAACACACGTCCCTCCACCAAATCAATGGCACCCAATACTACATTGTCGATTCTGCTCCTAGGATAGACTCTTCACCACAAGGTAAGACCCTACACATGGCATCAATAGGCCACAATAACAAACGATCCAAATTGTTTAATGTATGACCCAATGCTCCTCCAAAACATTGTTGCACATATATGTTTTCACTTCGTTGTTTGTGACAATCCTATTTAGGGAACTTGTTGCAGCCCTAATTCCACCCAACAATAAGCAAACAAACCCTTTAAGGGTTGTGACACACCTTAGTAGACCTCCTCCTTTACTAGGTTTCTTCCTTATGGCATATGTCAAACCTTAACAACCCTTACGCAAGCCCAGTTGTGTGTTATGGCCTACGGCCTAGCACAAAAACACTCATGTAGAAGTCGGCCTCCAAAACAACGCCTAAAATATCAACAAACAACATCGTTTTACCCTTCATGAACTCGAACTAATAGCTGGCACTTTCAGCCTTCACCACAACAATTTAGCTTTCAAACAGACCCCTAAAACAACAAGTATACCCTATGTTGTTCCTCCTTCTCCTGTTGTGTCCAGGACACATAATATCCTCCTTCTCCTTAACGAGTTGTCTCTTCCTTCACCGAGTCCTTCTCTAGAAGAGAATGTTGCACAAATGGATTCCTAAATGACATCTCCTAACCTTATATTTATATCCAATACAATGGCTCCACGAATTTGTGAAGAGACACATCTATAGGAAAAAATTTACTTCAAGCCTACATGACTTGAAAACCAATAATTACTTGTCAACTTCAAAAATTCATTTCTCCACTTCTACAACTCGGAAATCGACGATTCTCGAAGCATTGGATTCTCCTTTTTGCCCTATATTGTCTCATGCCATCACATGTAGAAATTTTCTCCCATAAATTTCAAAAACACATTTTGGTGCAAAACCCCATACTTGGGTTACAAGCCCACAAGTGACCCTTGTGGCACTTTTCCCTCCAAACCCTAAACCCTAGGGCTTGGAGTACCTCCCAAGCTACACAAATCAACACGATGGGCATTGCGGTCCTATTTTCTTTCATTTTTAGGACATGAATTTTCAAGATTTATTCCCATTGGCACATTATTTGTAACAAGTGGCATGCACACATTACTATCCTCTACTCAGGGTGATATTTATAATTAATTTGTATATGGTTGGAGTTTTTGGGGAAAGTTTCAGGCATGAAGATTCATTCATTGTGTAGTGGGATGTAATTAAAGTTGTTGTATTGTGACTCCCAATAGCAATATACTCCTTGTCCTTTTGAGGATTTTGGTCTGATAATGGATTTTTTGCTTCAGTCTAGCTCATGGCATCTTTTCATCTTTGAGTATTTAAATTTCCTTCGGGCTTCCTTTATCTTACATGGGACATTTTTCTTTGATGGTATTGGAGAGTGGTTAAATTTGGTTGGTGTGTTAGCTAGTCGAGTGTAGTGGCTCTCTTCTGAAATGGTGGGACCTTTGTCATTTCTGGAGAATGGAAATGATGATTTGTTGCTTGACAGGTTATTCAATTCAACTAAATTGTTGATAGAATCTAGGAAGCTACACGATGATATGGAAAAAAACAACATTAGTCATTTTAGCTTCTCTTGGAAGCCAAGTTGCTCCAACACTTAAGTAACATGGAACATTCTCTTAATGGTTTGTGCGAGGAGGTAATTTCTCTCAGTTCCTGGGTATTGGCTTTATAAAATCTCATGTTTGGCAGTGCTCAACTCGGTTTGGGGGGCATTCGATCCATTGTTTCTCCTAAAAGGAAAAAATATCGTTGTCTACGGGGATATGATACATCTGGTCATGGTCGTCATTGATGGTTGGGTCTAATGTCTATGTTTGCTAGTTATTAATAACTCCTGAAGTTTTATGTTGTCTTGCAAATATTGTCAAATACTTGAGTCTTTTTGTCAAATTATCAGTAAAAAAAAATATTGTAGGGAAGAGATGCAACTCTAGTGTTGGAATCTATTTTGTGTGGACGAATGAATGCTTCCATTATCAAAAGTCAGAAAATGTTGTAAAGGTTATGGACCATAAACCAACCTTTATTAATATCAAACCCTTATCCATTTCTTTAAAATTATAAGATCCCTACAAGTTTTTTTTTTTATAATAAAAATACAATAAAAATCAACAGTATGATTGACTTATTTCACTTTCACATTTAATCCAAAGCAAATATACATGTATTAAAAATGATTGATATCTATATTTAAATAATTTTTAAAACCAATATAGATGGATTTTAACTTTGGATTTACCAAGTGGCGATCAAATCTCTTAAGATGCAAACATCTTCTCTCTCTACTCATGGTAGATTCACAATTAAGATGAATCTATATTGGCTCTTAATAATATTATTTATAATTTTATAAATTTCACATTTTTTATATGAAAATATTCTTATTTTTTATTTTATTAAAATTATACATTTAAATATGAAATTATGAGACATAATATTATATGATTTATATTTTTTAAATTTAATTTTTAAATGTGATATGCATAGAATTAATTATATACAGAGAAATAAGACTTAGAAATAGAGTTTATTGTAAATATGAAGTTTTATATATTTATTAATTAAAAATAAATATAAATTTATAAGATAAAATGTTGTGAATATACATTTTTACTTAAATTTATATAATATAAAGAATCTTAATTTATAATTACTATTTATATTTTATATGGAATATTTTTACTTTTTATTAATTAAATTTATTAAGTTTTGTATTTTTTACATAATTAAAATATGAATTATTATTATTTAAATTTATTTAAATATATTATGAATGTTTTAGAGAAAAAATTGTTTATAATTTTATTAATAAAAATAAAATTACAAATTGAATAACTTTATTATTTTTATTACTTTTAATTAAAATAATCTTCTATTTTATACTTATTAATTTTTTATCCAATACTTCATCTAAAACACCACTATAACATCTCCCTTATAATATAGTGAGTCTCTACAACATGTCTCTCATAATCTCACATGCCTCTACATCATCTCCCCCCATAATATCCCCTTAATCTAACTCCCCCATACTAGGCTATAGAGGGCTTCTTGGAGCGCTGATATTCATACTTTAGTCTTTGCTTTATATTGATATTTTTAATAAATATAATAATAAAAATTGTAATAATTATTTATATATTATTTTAAATATATTGTTAATGTATATTTTGAAATATGGTCATTTAAATTTAATTATCAATAATTATTAATTGGATAGTAAGAATCTAACTTCCATAGAATATTTTATAATATTTTTATTAGTATACACAAATCAAAAGCTGATTTTTGTTTTTTAGACACTAGAAAATTTATCATAACTCAATTATCAAAGAGTGATATTTATTTCCAAAGTAGTTATGTCTTTTTTTATTTTTTTATTAAATTCATTTATTGAAAAAATGTCATATGAACAAGTGTCATATCAAATGAGTTATGGTTTTTTGGACATGTTATATTAATAAGAGATGGTATTGTAACAAAACTTATTTAAAAAATAAATAAATAAATCTATGTAATAAAATAGGGTGAATCTTCAACGTTAAAACTCTTTATATATATATATATATTATCATTAATAATCATTACTATTATTTTAAATAAAGTTATAAGTTAGTTAATTCTTATGATTATTTTTATTTAGTAACTCAATATGTTTGATGAAATAAGTAATTTGATGTTTATTATGGATTGATGTCTATCATTTAATTTATAAGGTTGATACCAAAAATATAATGTAACACCTACCATGTTAATCAACCTTATCATAAATTATTATTTTTTTTACTTTCTACTATAAGCTAAGTATATATATAACATTTAAATGCATATTATATTTAACTATCCAAAACTTATAATTCACATAAGTTGGATTTCGCAATTGATAATTATATTTTTTGTATTGGATAATTAATTTCCGTAGATATTTGGCATTATCGAATGACACGTTATCTATTCTATGTTTCAAATCTCACAGTTGTATTCGCACGGTCATCCTATCTCAAATTAACTTTTGTACTTCCGCAGTCTTAATAGTACCGGCATATTGATTTTTATTGGATTTGTGTTTATGTTTCTGAGGCCACCTGGCCATCTCCTCTCTGTCCAACCTACTTTTGCAATCAACGGTGGTAAAACTTAGCGGGAAGGTTTTAGGTATAACCCTTAACCCTAACTGCTTTTCCCATTTGCTCTCCTCTGGCCGCCCGAAGCTCCTACTCTACAGCCCTCGTCGAGCTTCGTCGCTCTAAACATAGTGATGGGAATGCTCCTGTATGGGTTTCCTTCAGGGCGTTACTTCTTCTATCTTGTCTTAACTATTATGGTGGGTTATCTCTGCACCCCTTCCAACAGTGGAGTTTTTGGGGAAACTCTCTCTGTGCGTTTTACATGAATGGAGACGGAGTGTTGGTTTAACAAGCTCAGAACAACAGAGCAAACCATTTGGCCGCTATGCTCACACAGTCGTGCCGGTCTAACCTGTTTCCCAAAACTCAGGTAACCTTCATTTTTAGCACAGTAAGCGGATTTACTTCAGTCTCTGAGATTTCGTTTTCCAGCTTATATAATTTTTATGCGCTTGAGTTATGAATATTTAACTCTCAGATTTCGTTGTTGTTTTCCTGTTTCTCCATAATGGAGGTCGGTCACATTCCTGGAGGTTTCCTTTACTGTCAAGTAATTATAGTTAACATTAATTGCTATTTGGTTTCATTTGGGATTTTAAATCGTTAACCTTTTTGTCTCCCAAGACTTACAATATTTAACTTGTCATTTTTGCAGGTAACCTTGTATTTCCGAAACAGGGTTGTCCCTCAATTAGACCAAGGTGCTCCGGCTAACAACCTCTTCTTCCTGTTCATGAACAGGTACCCATCCATCGTATTTTCGCTTGTCCGCAAGCTTCGTCAACATTTTAGTTTAGGGTTATAGTTAGGGTTTTGACTGTAAAACTATTAGCATCGTTTCAAAGTCTTTTTGTGATTCTCAACTAGTTCAAGAGAGCCAGAAATTCAGTGGTTCCTGCTTATGGATCTTTATAAATTGTTTACAGATATTTATTTGCTTGTTATCGCTTGTTCAAGTGGGTTTTCTTTTGAATAAACTGTCAGTTCTTATTTGGGTTTCACTCGAATATTTATATTCAATTATGAGTATCGAATATTTTTTACTTTGGACCTTAAATCTTTCGCATTCGATTTAACCGTTGAAGTTTATGGTTATGTTTTCAAATATTATTTGCTCAGATTTTGGGAACATAATTTACCTCGGTTATCTATTTGTTGATATACTTCATATTTTCTTGTGTGTTGTGGACTCCTCCGAATGGGATATTTCACTATGTCTTAGCAAGTATATTTTTTTTGTAAAGAGTGCATCTACAGATTTATTCATGCACAGTGAATGTTTTATTAACTTGTAGAATGGGTTCCAAATACGTTTGTTTTTCTTTACTTCTGTATAATTTATTTCTGGAAGATTTGTAATATCACATGTTATATAACTTAGCTATGGTGACCGAACCACCTCCAAAGTCTGTCTGTGTATAGTAGCATCAAGGGAGAACGATGTGTTATGGAAACCTTGGTTCCAAAACCAACAATTCTCCCTACCAATTTAGCATGTCACTCAGCTATCTGTCGCGAATTTGGTCTATTATAAAAAATTTACTCAATAACTGATAATTTCGTCTGTATCTCTACTTCCATTTCTTAGTAGATTCTATTCCAAGTAAAGGTGTTGTTTTCTGGAGATTCCTATCGCCTTATTTTAACAGTTTAACAACATTGTTTCAGTACAATAAGCAACTTATGTAATTTATTCGTCATAGTTACCTTGAGTTTACTTTCACATATACCTGTAGCATTATATATGTATTTCTACCCTTATTCTAGGAATATCTAGCTTCTGCACTTCCTTTAATAATAATCCTACTTTTTATTTCTCAACAAAACTAAATTCAGTAAACTCAGAAAAACCATTTCACAGTTATTTCACCGAACCTATAAGTACATGTTTTAACCATAAAGGTACACAGTATCCATTTTCATTTAACGAATACTATTGTAAAATAATTTACTATCCATACTGCTAATAAAACAAATTTCCTATAACTATATTTTAAAAGAAATCAGTTCTTGTTCAAATTTACTGAATACTCAGATACTTATCTGAATATAAACATTGTTGATGATGTTCCACCCAACCTTCAAGAGAGGCCATGACGTCCTGCTCTTTCCCACGTGCTCCACCACTGAAAGTTACAGGTTGACAGTAGATTTTTGCTATGAGCTCAAGACCCCAAGTCCAGTCAATACCAGAAAATTTCAGGAAAAACTGAGAGATTTTCCACTGGTCTTTACCAGCTAGGAAAACTTTCCACTCTCTTCCTTAGTCTCTGAAAAGAACCCATATTCCTCATTGGGATCAGTCTCTTATCCCCATAGGAGAAAATAATTGTTCAACTGTCCAACCACCTTTCAGTTCTTGGAAAACATTTACCATCAACCTTTTTTTACTTTTTATGGAACCATTTTCCATAACCAATTTTATTTTTCACAATAACAATAAAGAAAAATAAACTTTTCCAGACAACATAAAGTGTCTCGATATTTTCTTTTTAAAAATAATAAAATGTCATTTAACTAGTTAACAACTAGTTAATACTAAATGTCGTTGACACATATAATTTTAATTTAAAGATTTCATAAATTGATTTCTAAACTCCCATGACCTTGACGTTAAAATTCCTAAAAAAAATTACAAATAAAACATTTAATTATCCTTCCCAAGTTCTCAAAAATGTTCAAAAAATAATAATTCTCATACAATTATAAAAAACAAACAAACAAATATATATATATATATATATATATATATATATATATATATATATATATATATTCCTTGAATATTAAAAAATCAAAAAATAATAATTCTCATACAATTATAAAAAACAAACAAACAAATATATAAAAAATAAAAATTAATTTTATTATTTTGGTCTAAAAATATCAATGATATTTATTTTATTTTAATATTTTAAGAGAATATGTTTTAAGAGCATGTGGACTTTGATAGGTGTTGTAATTTTAAGGATTGTAGGATTCAAGAAGCGAAGTGATTTCTTGGCAATTCATAGAGCAGAAGCTACGATTTGTATCGAATGGATACCAGAGGAGGAGGGAGCGGGGATCCCTCCTATAGTAATGTGGTCACAGACAGAGGTAAATGGATCCGGATGGGTTTTGGAGCACATGGCCATGCAGATGATATGTTAGAAAAAAACCCAGGGCTTAGTAGAGGCATGCGGGAAAGGACGAAGAATGAATGAAGACAGGGGCCCAATATGAAAGCCAACTGACCCACATCAATAGCAAAAGACAAAGGGATCTACAGGACCATGTAAGCCAAAAACGACAGTGATCCCAACAACATTAATCATCGATCCTGAAACCCAAGCCTTCAGAGGACGAATGAGATCATATGTTGTCATAAGTAAATTCATGGTGCTCTGGCCCATAGAAAAAACCTTCTGTGATTGGATCAAACATTGATCCGGATCTTGGGGGGAGGCCCCAAGATCTAAAAATTTGAAATTCCAGAAGAAAGAGGAGAACACATAGTAAACCAAACCACAAAGAAACTTTCTATTAAAATAGAGAATAATTGTAAAAGCTACATTGTGGTAGACATTTTGTCCATTTACAAATTGTGACTTATTACTTATAGTCTTTTTTAGTGACAATACCACAGGTAAATTCCATGGATAGGTAAATACCATGTGTGAATGAATGTCATGGGTAGATACGACTTACAATACCATGGGTGGATGCAACTTACAATACCATGAGTAAATTCCATGGGTAGATGAATACTATGGGTGAATGACTACCATGGGTAGATGCCATTTACAACACCATGGGTAAATACCATGGGTTGATGCCAGATCCCATTCAAATCATTCCTCCCTCCTTAAGAAGCAATGGTCCACATTGTGTGAATTTCCCTCCTCAGAAAATTGTGTTGAATATGAAGAGCCACATAAGAGAAGGGTTTTTTGTGGTTAACCCATAATCTTGATGAACAAAGATCGGAGGATAGAGATACCCTGTAATGCATGTGACCAATTGTGATATTGACAGTGTGTGGCCTAGCAAGTGGACTTTGATGAAGTGTGGGTTTGTGGATGACCCATAACCATGACAAATGAAGATCCGAGGATAGAGACACCCTATAATTCTTGTGACCAATTGCAATACTAACAGTGTGCGACCTAGAAAATGGACTTCTATGAAAAGGATTTTGTGTGGTTGACCCATAACTGTGATGTTAACTGTTGATGAAGTAGCATCTGCCTAAATAGCCTGGGTTAGGAGGATGTCTCCAAAGAACCCAATTCGGATGCTTCTATGTTGAAACTAGTGAATGTGAAGCAGGTGCCTACTGAAGAGGGGTGGGAAGGTACGTCTCTAAAGGAAACCCACTCTGAATTATGCTCCAGATATAAAAACTAATTTAAAATAGCAATAACTCGATCAATATAAATCAGAATATTTATTATAATATGTTTTTGGAAATAGAATGATCATTCTACATCTTCCCATGTGATTGAAATCCCTATATGGACACTCTAGAAACTTATATTTGCGTTGCAATTGTCTCGTTGTCACAAAAGTTCTAAAAACAAATTTGATTTTAAATCAGTGATATCTCCCTCATCCGAACTCCGATTCGACCAAATTTTTTAAATTGGGTGATTTTTCAAGAGGAGGTCAGATATGCAATCATTTTTCTAAAATTCTAAACAAAAATTGCAAAAAAATGATAGGAGAGTCGTTATCCATGAATTGTCATCAGAAAATTTTCTGCAACAGAGTTGATTTTAAATCAATGATATCTCCCTCATTTGGACTTTGATTCAGCCGATTTTTTTTAATTTGGGTATTTTTTCTCAAGGAATCTAGATCTATTATTTTTTTTGTTAATTTTGCACCAAAATTTTCATATCTGATCTGCAAACTCGTCACCCAAACAAAATCTGTAAAACAAAAAAAAAAAAAAAAGTTCTTTCCGTTTTTCCCAAGAAAGTGTTATGATACCACTGATTCGGATCTTGGGGGGAGGCCCCCAATATCTAAAAAAATGAAATTCCAGAAGAAAGAGGAGAAAATATATTAAATCAAACCACAAAGTAACTTTTTATTAAAATAGAGAATAATTGTAAAAGCTACATTATGGTGGACAATCTGTCCTTTTACAAAATGTGTCTTGTTACTTATAGTCTTTTTAGTTACAATACCACAAGTAAATACCATGGGTGAATGAAATTCATGGGTAGATTCCACTTATAATACCATGGGTGGATGCAACTTACCATACCATGGGTAAATTCCATGGGTGGATGCCACTTACAACACCATGGGTAAATACCATGGGTGGATGCCACCTTCCATTTATATTAAACACCACTAGAAACCAAGGGGGAGAATAGAACTACACTTAAGGTCAAAAGGATTATTCACAGTGGTATTTGATAATATAGAATACAGATATCAGATCTTTGACGGTGGCCCATATTTCTTTGCATCAACAGGTTTGTATATGCGACCATGGATGGAAAACTTTACCCTATAAAGGGAAACCTTCACATGTGTCTTGGTCTAGGTTGGGTTGTATTCCCTTCCCCTGGACTATTGGCTTCCTACAAACTTAAAGTTGATAGGATATTCTTTGTGTAAATTCATTAAAATTTCAGAAGCAACGCTACAAGGAAGGTATAGAGCATATGCCAAAATCTATATAGAAATGGATGTCTCTGAAGCCTTGTCGGAAACAATCAAGCTAGAGTTCAGGGATGAATTTTGGCTACAACCAGGGGACTACAAAAAAATCCCTTTCATATGTCGTAGATTCCATGAGCATGGCCACCTGATAAGGGAATTCCCCCTAAGAAAAGCATAAGAAAAAACCAAAGAGACAGACCAAAAAGATGCAGAGGGTTTTGTCAGACCTATGCCAAGGGGAAGACCTAATAGAAGACAGCATCAACGTAATCCTAGAAAGAGAACTCAGACAAACAATTTTAAAATTATGGCTAAGGAAAACCCAAATATGCAAGGGAGGGAAGACAAAGAAACAGGGAACAAAGAAGAGAATAGAGAGGAGGAAATGGGACTATAGACTGTGGACTATGAGCAACAAGGAGATATCCCAGATCTATCAAAATATTTTGAGGGAGACGCGGAGATGATCCCAAGTGAGGTAGGAACAGAGGATCTGGAATTGCAGGAGTTAATTGAGAGGGAAGGAATTGACCTCCGGTATTTGGCGGAACAAGAAAAGAAACAAGGCATAAAAGAAATCAATGAGGATCAAATAAAGAGAATCCATTATTTATACTTGATGAGAGAAGAGACGAGATTAAGAGGGCAGAAAAGACCACATCTAGAAAAATTAGGGGGCTCTGCAAAGGGGTCTTGTCTAGGATTTAAAGCAGTGGATTATCATACAATGTTGGTGCCAAGGAAAATCAAAATGAAATGAGGAATAAAGTCGAATAGTGTTGCCCTAAAAGAGTTGGGAGCTATGTTAACTAATTCAGGTAAGATGAGAGCTTTAGGCTCGCCCTCCTCCACCCATATTTAAATCATGAAATTTTTATCTTGGAATATAAGAGGCATTCGTAGCCTTAGAAAACAAAGATTGTTAAAAAAAGATTCAAATGGAATAACCCGATATCCCTATTATTCAAGAATCGAAATGTTCATTAGGAAAAATAAATGAATTATGTAAGAAACTAGGAAGATGGTATGACTTAGTAGAAGTTGAAGCGCAAGGCTCGGTCGGGGGTTTGGAAATCTGCTGGAACCCCCAATCCCTGGTTCTTTTGGGTTCTGAAGCCAACAAAGCATATTTGTTGGTAGAAATGCAAGCTATAGGAACCGTTGGCACAATGGTTTTCACTAATGTGTACGAGCCTCAAAGGTTCAAGGAAAAGATCAAGTTGTTGCAATATCTAAGAAGAATAAAAGCAAGAAAGGACACCTCCCCATGGGGGGAGATTTTAATATGATAACCTCTCTTTCGAAAAAAAAAGGGGGACAAAGAAGAATAGACAGAGATTCAGAAGCATTCAAGGAATTCGTAGAGGAAACCAAACTTATAGACATAGAAACAACAAATGCATGCCTCACATGGAGCAATAAGCGGAAAGGGCAGCATCAAGTGGCATCCAGGCTTGAAAAATTCATAATTTCGAAGGATTTACTAATGAGAGGGGCAGATACGGCAGCAAACATTCTTCCCTGTGGGGGATCTGACCACTGGCCAGTGCTATTAATTATGCAACTGGTAGGAACTCCCAAAAATAGACCCTTCATATTTGAAGCATTATGGTTAGAGCATCCTAACTCTAGAGATAATATCGACACGTGGTGGAAGGAAAGAATCCCTGATAGAGGATCAAATATTTTCACCCTACGAGCCAGATAAAAAAAAAAAGATGAAACTAAAGTAGTGGAACAAAACGGAGTTTGGAAAAAAATTTCAGGAGAAAAAGGAATTGGAAAATAAAATGGAAGTTATACAACAACATTTGATCTCAAACGGCTACTCAGAGGGAAGAAAATAAGAGGAAATGGAGTCACTAATGAAATTGGAGGAGAGATGCAAACAAGAGGAAATCCTCTAGAGGCAGAAATCCTGAGTGTTATGGTTTAGAGAGGGAGAGAAAAACACCAAATTCTTTCACTCATCAAAAATAGAGCATAGAAACTCCAATATAATCCTCAGAATAAAGGATGACACAGGGCAGATCTTTGAGGCTCACCAGGACATAGAGGAGATTCTGGTTTAGCACTTTCAAAAGATATTTGAAGAGCCATAGGTGCAGAGAGGGGAAGATATTAAAAGGATAGTGAGACGCATCCCAAAGATACTCACTAAGGAACACAATAAAAACCTAAATAAGCCAATCTCTGTGGAGGAAGTGGCTTTGGTAGTTAATCAAATGGCGAATGGGAAATCCCCTAGGCCTGATGGATTCACCATATACTTTTTTAAATCTTGTTGGGAAACGATCAAAAAATACATCTATAAGGTGGTAGCTGACTCTCAAGAATCAACAATAGTTCTCAAAGCTCTAAATTCAACATTTACAGCCCTAAACCCTAATGAAGAACTGGAAAGTACCCCTAAAAATTTAGACTTATAACACTGTGCAATGTGATCTATAAAATCATATCCAAAGTAGGTGTTAATTGATTAAAAAAATATTCCATATCTAATCTCGAAAGAAAAATTGGGCTATGTGGAGGGAAGGAAGATCTTCGACAATATAATGCTGGCACATGAAGTGGCTCGCTCGTTGAAGACACACAAAAAAGTTGGAATGATAATGTAGTTGGACTTATCCAAGGCATATGATAAGATCAGTGGGGAATATATGGTAGCAGTGTTACAAGAATTTGGCTTTGATAACCACTGGATTAGTTGGATCATGGAAATGGTCTCTTCACCCAGATTTTCACTTCTTCTTAATGTAGCCCATTCAAAACATTTCTTCCCGTCCAAGGCAATTTGGCAAGGATACCCATTTCCTCCCTTCCTATTTATCCTAATGATGGAAGGGATTGGTAGAGCTATAACAGTGGCTAATAGAGAAGGGAATATCACAGGGTTGAAATTGCACGACAACACTCAAGCAACCACTCACCAACAATTTGTAGATGACACCATGTTGCATGGTGTGCCTACAGTTAAGGAGGCCCACATTTACAAAAAAATTATGAATACCTTCATGAAGGCACCATTTATGGAGTTAAACTTGTCTAAATCCATAATTTTCTTTTTCAACACTCATTACTATCCAAAGAAATCTAGTATCTATCATGGGTTTCCATGGAAAGTCCCTCCCTTTGAGATACCTTGGGGTAACCTTAATGACAAAAGCATGGAAAAAATCCAATTGGGAAAAAATCATATCCAACCTAGAAGACAAGGTCAATAGATGGAGAGTGAGAGCATTAAACCTGTCAAGAAGGTTGGTGCTAATAAAGGCGGTGCTTCAAGCCATCTTGGGATACATGTTATATGTCCTTCCAGTGCCCAAAGGAGTACTCCAAAAAATAAAGGAGATACAAAGAAATTCCTTGTGGAGAGGAGAAGAGGAAAAAAGAAAACAGGCACTGGTCGCTTGGAACACAATCTGCAAATCCAAGCAGGCAGGAGGTGTTACACAGCGATTTGTCACGGTCCCTGTACTCCCCATTCCTTGATCCTCGAGGACCCATACACTGACCCTTGTGTACTTTCCAAGCATGGAATACATACCCCTGAACCAAATTTTGTTTGCCAAATCATCTCCCTTTACAACTTTTCTGAAAGATCCCTATAAAAACCTGGTTTTCAAGGTCGGTGCTTTCTCTCAGTGTCTGACCTGCGCCGATAGCAGAGATTTACACTGAGGCCTGCGCCGATCGGCGCTCTCTCTTAATGTCTAACCCGCGTCGATCCTCTTTTGGAAAGTTTTTAAAATAGAAGCGAAGCTTCCGTGACTAGAAGCTTCGTGAGGCGGCGAGCTGGAGGTTTGTTTTGAGGATATTGCCGAGGAATTCCCCTTTGGGCTTCTTGTTCCCAAGAAATAAGAACTACTTCAAAGGATAAGCTCTTTTCCCATTATTTGAGGGCCCATAACCTCCTCCTCCATTGTTATATAAGGAGACCTCCTTCAGCTCTACAACCTGAGTGATGATAGAAAGGAGAAGTAATTATAGCTTCGGGAGAATAGTGCAGAGTGTGATTGTTTTTGTGTGTTGGGAACATAGTGAGATCTAGGACTCCAGGTAGGTCAATCTAACCCAACCTATTTCATTCATTAGCGAGGAACCTGCACATTAGCTTGTTCCCTTGTTGCTAGACCCACTCTAGGACTAGAGGGATCGTCTATGTTCGTAGAGAGGATTTACCTTTCCAACAGGAGGCCTAGGGCTTCAGGACCTTCAGATAATTAACAAATCAAATGTAGCCAAATAGTTGTGGAAATTTTTAACGAGAGGGGAGATGCCTTGGGAAAAATTATGGAAAGCGAAATATGCCCCAGATTGTCAAACAAAAAACTTGATCAAGCTCATGAGTTCAATCCCGGGGTCATCCATTTGGTCCCTAGCAGATTCCAACATTGATATTATACAAAAGCACAACTTCTGGGAAGTAAGAGATGGAAATAATGCCCTATTTTGGGATGATGCCTGGAAACATCTACCAAAATTAAATAAACCAACATGTACAAGTCTACAGGAAGCCACATAGAGACTGGGACTCATAAAGGTCCACCATTTTTGGCCTCTGGAGCTACTAAATGACAAATGGAGAGCATGGAACTTAAACATCCTCCGACAAACTAATCTAAGCAACCCAAAAATGCAAGATATCACAGAGGAGCTAATCAAAAGACAAATCATGGAAAATGGAGACATGAACCAAATCAAATAGGGACAATGAGAGGGAGGGGATTTCAACCTCAATGAAGCCAAGTTTATCTTAGGGCCGAAAATCTCGAGATCCATGACCCGGCCTGGAGCAAACTTTGGGACGCTTCACACTAGCCGAAAATCAAAACATTCCTATGGTTAATTTTGCACAGAAAGGTGCTAACTTGGGAGAATATCACAAAGAGAGGAATGATAGGTCTATCATGGTGTTTCCTGTGTGAGCAGAAAGAAGAAAATATCAACCACTTATTGAACACTTGTAGATATTCGGAAGCCCTATGGGACTAGTTGGCTATTATATACAGAAAAACCGACAGAAACAAATAAAATATTCAAGACACAATTAAAAAATGATGTGTGCAATATACCAAGAATGAAGTGGTTAACTTAACCTGGAACTTGATCACGGGGTTCATCCTTTGGTCACTCTAGAAGGAACGTAACCGCTGAATATTCAAAGATAAAAATCTCCATGCAACAAAACTGATGGAAGAAATTCAATGTCATATGAAGGAAACCATTAGTAGAAAACGATTTCAAATGACGAGAGAACAACCATCCCTTCAGGAAGCAAGAATATTAAAGTTTTTTGACCTGAATTACCTGGGTGACAAGATCCTCAGACCAAAAGAAAATTGTATCAGGAAAGGCACTACAATGTGCCAAGCACCTTCCAAAGGTTTCTAGAAATTGAACTTCGATGAGGCGGCCAAAGGCAACCCAGGAAAGGCTAGTGTGGGAGGAATCATCAGAGACTGGACTGGTAAAATACAAAAGTTATACTTCATTAACATGGCACAAGCCACAAACAACGCAGCAGAGTTCCAGGCTCTAGAACAAGGATTGGAAATGTTGCAACAGGAAAGGAAGAAAAATGTAATAGTAGAAGGCGACTCAACTCTAGCCATTCAGGCGACACGAAGACTTCAATGTCACACCCCGATGAACAAAGTCACGAGGAATTGGCGGCTTAGCCAAATTATTCATAGAATTAAGGATCCCTGGAAGAGCTAAAAACGTTAGAATTCACTCTAGTCAGACGCTCGACAAACGCATTGGCAAACAAAGTGGCCAACGAAGGGGTCGAGAGCACCAGAGTTCTAACTTAAATGACCTAGGAAGAAATGGTGGAAGGACAACTCAATGCGGATTGGCGGGAGCTGGCGGTGAGAGATCTACCCATGTTAGAGGAGCAACATGAAGGACATGGGGTGGGTTAGGAGGACGACAACAACCCACCTGGCAAAAGGAATGTTTTATGATAAAAATGAGTGGACAAGTAGCGGGCAGTGAGGAAGATCGAGGAGGTACATGTCAACAAAAGCCGAAGGACATGACAATAGTTGATGGGAATAAGTGGAAGCCAGGATCGCATAATCGTCCATCGGGGGGTGGCATTTATGAGAATGGATGGTCACAGAAGTGGGGAAGGACAAAGATTAGTGTGAAGCAATACTCATGCAGTACCATGGCAATAATGGGCCTATACATATCGTATGCATAGGCAAATGAGAGGGAGGATTGTTCCATCCTCACGCGAATGCACTGCAACGACATTGGTAAATGGAAATTGTCGAAAATTATCAACAAAGGTGCCCAAAAGACAGGGAGGATTGCATTTATATGGATTTTTCCTTTATATGATAAGGAGGGACATTGCATGGGAGGCATAGTGATGAGTTTGGATGAAACAAAGGGGAGAAGTAAGAAAAGAAGGTTTGATTATGAGAGAGACTTAGCACCCAGAAGAGATATGGCAAGAAATGGGAGTGAAAGGCCGAGAGCGGAAGCTCAAGGCTCCTCGACTGGTAAGAGAACAAGATTAGAGGAGGCTGAAAAAGAAGAAACCGTCAAATACCATGAGACTGTCCCTGACCGAGGCAAGGAAATTATCGAGGTATGGGAAAATGAAGTAAGGTGACTAAGGAGGAACACCCTGGTTGACGGGATTGAAGAAGAGGCAGATTGGATAATCGATACAGGGAAGTCTCGACGAGACAAATGTTGTACCAGAGAACATTGGAAACAACTTGGCATATCCAAACATTAGTAGGAAAGTTACATACAGAAGAAACAGAGGAAAGAATTAAGCGACAGATGGAATACCATCTGTAAATGAAATCAATTGAATAAAGGTTGAAGGGAATCAAGGAGGCACTCTAGAGAGTGGTCAACATCCAACGCCTGCAGGATGATCGTATTAGTGACATGAACAAGATTTTTTCAATTTACTTGAAGTATATCCACAACTTGGATATTACATTGGGATAGGGACTTGGGGATCCGGCCAAGTTAACGAAATATAAGGTCAAAGAGGTAGCAGGAGCCAATGGTAAGCCACCACCAACACCGAGAGCGGGAGCATTAACAACAGCAGTAGCGGTAGCAACCCCAACGGAGAAAGCTACACCTGCATTTGGTTCAGGTGTGAAGGAGACTCCACCATTTTCCCTGGATAAATTATTATGTCTCTTTGTTTAATTTTGTTGTATTTGGCGGATAGGCTAACGAGGCCAAAGCATAGTTATAGAATAATTAGAAGGTTTGTAGATCTGGATCTAAAAGATAAATTTACGCTCAGACATCTAGTATGGTGTAAATGTTTAAGTGTCAGTAGACAAATTAATTTTGTTAATATGCCCAAGAGATATCATAGACAGAAGATCCTTTGGGCTAGCTTAGTTAAATTCTGGAACAAGGCTTTATTGTATTGCAGCTGGTCTGGTTTCCAATTTGGCAGACTAGTAGACTATGATGTAAATTTTTGTGTTATCGTAATATAAGATGTTTCTCTGACTTCCAAAAAAAGAAAAACCCCATGGACTTTATCTCATATGATTGTAAAAATGTTTCAATTGTAAACCTAAAGATAAGATGGGAGTAAAATTGTTTTCCAATTCAAAAGCTTGATTTTCATATTTTGAATGAAAGGATACTTGTGGTAAAGACCATAAGTCTCAAATAAACTATAGTTCTAACCCAAAATTAAAAAAAAGGTGGTGTACCACTTGAGAGTGTGACCTTTTGACTATGAGGTTGATTTTAAGTGTTTTGTTGCATCAATGCAAGTTGTTAAGGACATTCATTTAAATAATTATAATTTTGATCCTAAAAATAAAATTGAAAAAAATGCTATTATTAGTACCAATTTTTTATGTAGAGATTGAATTTAGGAACTTTGCTAAGGACGATACGATATTGTTAGAGTCATGGTTGCAAAATATGTTAATTTTAACCCCCCAAAAAGGGTGCTATGAGATTGATTTGATATTTTCAACTTAAAAATATGAAATTTTAAAATTAGAGTTCTCTTTTTAAAATTAAATAACAAATCTTCCCTATTTTGGATTTTAACATTTTTAATGATGAGTTTTTATTTATTTTTGTAATGGGGTAGTTTTTTCGTTACCTTTCAATTATAAATTTTGACCTTGTCCCAAAAAACCAATGGTCAATATTTTATTTTAATATTTTAAGATAATATATTTTAGTATCTCGTGAAATTTATGTCATATGGTTTTAAAAATGTTTCAATTTTAAGCCTAAAAATAAGATAGGTGTAAAACTTCTTTCTTATTCAAAAGTTTGATTTTAAGATTTTGAATGAAAAGATATTTATGGTAAAAACCATGCTTTTAAAGAAACTATAGTTTTAACGCCAAAAAACATTTTTAATCCAAAAAGAAAGGTTGGGTGTCACTGAAGAGTGTGACCCTTTGACTATGAAGTTGATTTTAAGTGTTAAAAAAATTTAAAAATAATATTATTGATACCAAATTTTTATGTAAAGATTGAATTTAAGGATTTTGCTATGCACATCACAAGATTTTAAAAATCATAGTTGCAAAAGGTATTAATTTTAACCCAAAACAAAGAATGTTACTAGTAATTCCACTTTAAAATTATGAGATTAATTTTGATATTTTCAACTTAAAAATATGAGATTTTAAAATTAGAATTCTCATTTCAAAATTATAATTAAAAAAATAATAATTATATATATATAATCTCAATGAATTTCTATATTATTAAGTTTTAATAGTAAATTAATTAATTAAAATAAATATAAATTATTTTTAATTTTTTTAATAATAGAAAGAAGTTAATTAATAATCTTTAAGAATAAATTAAATATTTACTTTTAACTTGCTCACATTAAAAGAAGTTAACTAATAATCTTTGAGAATAAATTTAAATATTTACTTTTAACTTCTTTTAATGCTCACATTTTTAATACAAATCAATTAAATAAATATAATTTCTTTGCATATTTTCTATTTTCAATGGTCATTTTTTGTTTTATATATCATTTATGGTTACAAATATTATCATTGCCATCGTTATTATCCATATTTATGTGATATATTTCTATTTTGTATTAATTGTTGTATTTGGTTTTTTAACTCATTAAATAGTTATTAAAGAATTGGAATTGGGTTTGTATTTCTTTTTTTTAACTTATTAAATAGTTCATTAAAAATTTGGATTTTGCAATATTTGTTATTCTTCAAATATAAGGAAACAGGTTAACAGGCATTTAGCAGGAGTGAAAGTCTGCTCTCTTAAGGAGCACTAGTAAAATCTACCCTCTTAAAGAGCATCAGCAAGATCATTCCAGGTGACGTATTTCTCTTAAATAATGGTGATGAGTCAACTTACATTAGTAAATAGCAGCCAGAGATACCAGTCCTCACTACTAATTTGACAACTAAATTATCATAAGTTTTCCCCCTATAAAAGAAAAAAATGTCTACCATTCAACTATATATTTACAGCAAGAAAATAGTATAGTTCACCTACTTTGCCTTTTTCTGAATTTGAACGTGTAACCTCTGGTAAAGAAATACATGTTTTAACTATTAAGCCAACTCCGCCATACTCTCGATTTTGTTGGATTTTGTTTTATTGAACTACTAGCCAAAATTAGATTCATTGATTTTATTAAGCAATTGCAGTAGCACAAATTGGGTCACCTAATTGATTTTATTTTCAGGCTACTAATCTCACAGACTATACACAATGACAAGAAAGCCGAAGTCAGAACGGAATAGGGTATTTATGTTTAGTATTAAATAGTTGACTTAGAAACCTTACATAATTTATTGGTTAAAATTATATATGTGATATGACACGTTTGGAAAACATTTATTCATCATATCACAATGAAAGAAAATACTGAACAGAATTAAAGCGATGAAGTCACTTTATAAGGAATTATTAATCAAGAGTTAGAACAAAAGCTAGTTGAGAGACCGGTTAATTCTTGGAGAAACCTTCACAAGGTTAGTTGGAAATGAACTGGATTAAGGGGGATCATGCCATGGTGTTCGTATGGTTCCGACTCGCAGGAAGACCAGTTAATTCTTGGAGAAATCTTGTCAAGGTTAGTTAGAAATGAACCAGATTAAGAGGGATCATCCCATAGTATTTGTACAATTCTTGTACCAGGGGTAAGTGACTCTAATTATAACACTTACTGGCATAACCCAGATTGGGATTTCATTCCAGATTAAAACTCTACTCATTGGGTGTATGTTGTAATTTGTGAATAATTCCACATGCACAACAATAGTGGGACGGTTTACAAGGCATTACCTGCACCAAAATTTTTCCCAATTTGGAAACTGGATTTGAAGTGCAAGTCCTCAGGTCCTAACATTGCTAGCTTTGGAGTGCAAGTCCTGAGCTCCTAACATTGCTAGCTTCCATGTCATCCCTTATGGGCCCCTCTCATTGGCTTGTGGTTGCTATCTGTGCGGTGTAAAGAGTAATAGAAGGATTGCTTACAAGACAATATGTTTTACACAAGGTGATTCAGTGCTTCTTTCTAATTCTGCTTGGTAGCAAAGGTTATCCCGTGTAGAGGTAGAGGTATTTCCAAAAGGTTGCTGGGGTAGCCAACCCCTCCAGCACAGCCTGCTCCATGCTCAGTTTTTAAAATTCAACCCACAGGTATTCAAGGAGAATACCCATAAGTTTTCAGCATGTTCTTATCCGGTAACAGCAGACAACTCACCCTTAGACCACAGTTGTAGAAATTATCAATGGGAGATTATATTCCTTACAATTTGCATGTAAACGAAGAAGACGATGTTAATCCTAAATTTCTATTTCTTAAACAAATTGAATATTTTCTATATCCAACGGATGTAATTTGCTAGAAACCGAGGTTGGTGTTTACATTTACAATTTTCTGGTTATAAAGCAGAATGAAACTCTCTCTTTAAGGCAGAAACTGTTTTCACAGTGATAGCAGGTTTTGCCAGGGAGCAGCCTTTTTCTCGAGTGGTTAAAGGATATTGGGCAGAAACTGAAATTATTTACTTCCAGAATGGAATGGAAGAATTCGCTGATTGAGGTTTGGTTGACGAGGCGGAATTTAAATATTGTTTTTTATCCATATTCATTCGGGCCTTTCCTACCCAAATTAACAACTATCCTAGAACTAGTTATGAGAATCGTTAAGGACTTGATTATCAAAAATATCAATCCAAAGCCGACTGTAAGAAACCCCATACTTCACTGCATCACCAATAACCCCTACAAGAGAAAAATCCCTCCTTGTAAAAATGCAAATAATTGGCATCCCTCACAATTATTTCTTGCCCAATAATCTTAAAAATGACTATTACGTGTGGCAGTGACCACAGAATTTTTTTTAACTATTCGGATAGGTGATCTATGGTAAGTGCTTATAAGGCCAAAAGCTATAGCCGGCTTCCCGGTATGATAGAGAAGAATGTGTTCCTCGTTTTCCTCTTCATTGTTCTGTAAACAAAGATGGTGTGTCTGGCCCATAACCTTCCATCTCCATCAACCCAACCAATCTCTTCAATGTTGAATAAATCTCCTCTTTGTGGATGTGAACTATCCTCTACCAACGCATGAACTTTGTTTTTGGTCTCTATCCAGCTACATCCATACTCTATTTCCACGCCCATCTTTCATCATCTTTCTCACCTTTAGGCTTTGCCACATATATCACCTGTCGGTTACAGCATCAATGTATGAAAGGAGAACATATGGTGTTGCACCTTGTGCTACCAACTCAAAATGGTGCCCCACAGCCATTTAGTTAATCCAGTATTTCCATGAATTCAGCATGAACCAAGCAGAGTCCCTCATATGACTGCATCAGGTTTAAAGGGAATTTTATTAATCATGTCCTCTGCCTCACAGGTGCCTAGAGTGACCAAAACAGTCAACCATGCATGCGTGGTGCTCTGTTGTTGGTTAAATGCCGTAGTTGTGAATTGTTAATTGAAAATATTGGAATCCTTTGAACATTACGCCTGCACGGCTACATCCAGAGAAAACCCCAACAAAGGTGATGTAATCGGGTTTTGTGCCTGCTTGTTGCAATTGTTAAAATATTTCAAGCATCTCGTTGCTTAGGCCATGTTGGACATAACCTGAAAGCATTGCATTCCATGATACCAAATCCCATTCATGTATTTAGTTAAAAGATTTCTTTGCATCTTTTATGCTTCCACTTTGGCATACATCGTCACAATGGCATTCCCTGGGGAGGAATTTGGCATCAACCTTGAACTGATGATTTGCTAATCTACCTGTTTTCCTTAGTCCAAAGCTGTTACATTGGCAGATGCACTCAAAATATCAACAACGACGGAAAGTGCAGGTTTCATGCCTGCCATTTGCATTTTGGAGAACATTGGCAGTATAGCCTGGCCTTGTCTGTTGCGTATATCCTGCTATCAACTATCATTGCAATCAAGGCAACAACATCATGATGTGGTAATCTGTCAAACAGTGCCCTTGCATCCTCCATTTTACCATTCTGGGCATATCCTGAAATCATTGAAGTCCGTGAAACAACATCTCGTCCTGACACTTTATCAAACAGATACTAAGCCTCTGCCATTTTTCTTTCTTGAGCATATCCTAAAATCATAGCATTCCATCAGACTACATTTCTCACAGGCCTTTTGTCAAACAACTACTGTACATCTTCCACTCTCCCACTCTAGGAATGGCCTGAAACCATCGCAATCCATCAAACAACCTCTCATTCAGTGAATTTTGTCAAACATCTGGGATGCATCATTTACATTCCAAAGAAGACTGAGTCCAGATCTTCTCCTCTGGCCTATATTTCATGGGCTTGTGGGGTTTGTATCTCAACCACTGGATGCTAGACTTTAATCCAACAACATAAATTGCTTCAGCCCCCCCTATGGATTCACCTTTCCCATTTGCCGTTGATCTTCCGAGACAGAAAAACCCTCTGAACTATTGGAGATAGCTTGGGGAAGTTCATTGAAGCAACCAAGCCTAAGGGAGGAATCAGGACACTACTCCTGCGCCTGCATCTGCATGGAAATGGCTTTGGGTAAGGGATTCCTGGAGGCCATCATGCTCCAGCTGGATGGACAGACTTTCCACCAAGATTGGGACTAAAAACAACTGCCATTCAAGTGTAATATGTGCGATGCATACAGCTACTTTGTGAAAGGCTGCCCAAACACAACTACTTCTCCTTCTCGGACCTGCCCATTGTAGCTCCCAAATCTGGCTCCCCAGAACAACCCAATCAGGAAGGACAGATCCCATTTTGAACAATGAACAGAAAGAAAAAGTAGCACGCACAACCTCAGAATCCAAAAGAGGTAAAGACGGCTCCATCCAGCAAAAATTGATATCGAGTGTTAAGAAACTACGAGACTTCTGAAAATCCCAAGGAGTATGCAGAGGTCCAACCATCTTCAGAAAAAGTTGGCCCCATCTCCTAGAAGCAGAAATTTCACTGAAGAAGTAGCACACAATTTAGCAGTTCCAAAAGTAGTTTCAGATCTTCAATCTCTGCCAAAAGAACCAGAACAGGAAACAAAGGAAAAATCTCAGCTACCCCAAGACGAGCAGGAGAAGACCCAGGCTGATCCAGAAGTTGTCACAGCTATTCAAATTGCATGCCTGTAAGTTTTCAGTATATTTCTTTATCCAGTAACACGAGACAGATCACCACTAGATCAAAGTCCTATAAATGGTCTATGAGAGATTCTCTTCTTTACGATTTGCATTTAAATGATGAAGACAGTGTTAGTCCTGAATTTCTGTTTCTTAAACACATTGAACATTCTCTGTGGGCAGTGGATAAAATTCTGCCAGAAATTGAGGTTAGTATTAACATCTATAGTTTTGTGGTTATAATGCGGACTAAAAAAAATTGTTTAAGCAGAATATTTTTTCTCGGTGATGTCAGTTTTTTGGTCAGTCGCTTTTTGGTTAAGGCATGAACTCTTTTCTCAGAAATGTCAGTTTTTTCGTTCAGTAGCTTTTTGTTTAAGGCAGAATCTGCTTTCTCAAGTGATTAAAAGATACTGGGCAGAAACTGTTCTTATTTATTTCCACGATGGAGTGGGATACTTTACTGAGCAGGTTTGGTTGATGAAGCGGAGTTTAAATATGTTTTGTATCCCTATCCATTCAAGCTTTCCTAGAACCGATATTAATAACTAGCCTAGAACTAGCTATGAGATTTGTTGAAAACCTGACTATCAAAAGTGCCAATGCAAAGTGAATGGTAAGAAACCATGTGCTTCACTGCATCACCAATATCCCCACAAGAACAACGTCCCTCCTCGAAATGATGGAAGCTATTGGCATCCCTCACAATAATTTATCGCAGTGTGGCAGTCACCACAGACACGAAAATTTTTAACTATTCGGATAGACGATCCAGTGTATCTGCTGATAAGGCCAAAAGCAGTAGCCAGCTTCTCACTATGGTAGAGAAGAATTCGTTCCTTGTTTTGCACTTTCATGTTCTGTCAAAGAACGTTGGTGTCTGGCACATAACCTGCCTTCTCCATCAACCCAGCCAATCTCTCCAGTGTTGCATAAATCTCTTCTGTTTGTGGATGTGATCTATCTCCTACCAAAAAACTATGAACTTTGCTTTTAATCTCTATCCAACTACATCCAGGCTCTTTTTCCACTCCCCTGTCTTTCATCAGCTTTCTCACCTTTGCCATGTCATCCCACCTGCCGGCTGCAGCATAAATGTTTGAAAGGAGAACATACGGAGTTGCATCTTGTGGTTGCAACTCAACAAGGTGCTCCGCAGCCCATTTGGCTAATTCTGTGTTTCCATGAACTCGGCACGCACCAAGCAAGGATGCCCATATGACTGCATCGGGTTCAAAAGGCATTTTTACTATCATGTCCTTTGCCTCATCCAGGTACCCAGAGCGACCAAGAAGGTCAACCATACATGCATAGTGCTCTGCTGCTGGCTGAATGCCATAGCTGTTAGTCATTAATTCAAAATACTGGAAGCCTTTATCCACTAGGCCAGCATGGCTACAGCCAGAGAGACCCCCAACAAAAGTGATGTGATCCGGTTTTGTGCCTGTTTGTTGCATTTGTTCAAAAACTTCTAGTGCCTCACTGCCCAGACCATGTTGGGCATAACCTGAGATCATTGCATTCCATGACACCAGATTTGGTTCATGTATTCGGTTAAAAGACTTCCGTGCATCTTCTATGCTTCCACATTTAGCATACATCGTAACAATGGCATTCCCCAATGAAGAATTTGACATCAACCCTGAACTGATGATGTGCTTGTGTACCTGTTTGCCCCGCTGCAAAGCTGCTAGGCTGGCAGACGTACTCAAAATAGTAACAAGGGTGGACAGATCAGGTTTCATGCCTGCCCCTAGCATTTTGGAGAACATTGTCAGTGCCGCCTGGCCTTGTCCATTCTGGGTGTATCCTGCTATGATTGCATTCCAGGCGATAACATCATGATGTTGTATTCTGTCAAAAAGTGCCCTTGCATCATCCATTTTGCCACTCTGGGCATATCCTGAAATCATTGAAGTCCATGAAACAACGTCACGTCCAGACATTTTATCAAACAGATGCTGGGCTTCTAGCATTTTCCCTTCTCGAGCATATCCTGCAATCATAGCATTCCATGAGACTACATTTCGCACAGGCATTTTGTCAAACAACTGCTGTGCATCTTCCATTTTCCCTCTCTGGATATATCCTGAAATCATGGCAGTCCATGAAACAACATTTCGTTTAGGCATTTTGTCAAACAGTTGGAGTGCGTCTTCTATATTCCCGTGCTGGGTATACGCCGTTAACATGGCAGTCCATGAAACCACATTTCGTTGAGGCATTTCGTCAAACATATGGCGGGCATCCTCTATCCTCCCATTCTGGCAATAACCTACAATCATTGTATTCCAGGAGGCCATGTCTCTATGAGGAATTTTTTCAAACAACTCACTTGCATCTTCAACGCTTCCACATTGCATATATCTTCTAATCATCGAATTCCATGACACCATGTCCCGCTCCGGCATCTCATCAAACAATAATCGCGCATCTTCCATTCGCCCGTTCTTAGCATATCCTGTAATCATAGAATTCCATGCGATAACATCGCGTTCAGGCATTTTGTCAAACAATTGGCGTGCATCATCTAATAGCCCATGTTGACAAAACCCAGATATCATGGAAGTCCAAGAAACCACATTTCGTTGTGGCATTCTGTCAAACAAATAGGCCGCATCGTCTATCTTACCATCCATAACATATCTTGTGATCATGGAATTCCACGAAAACAGATTTCCTTTGGGTAGCATCTGGAACAACTGCTGCGGATTTTCCAATCTATCAGCCATACCATGCTGGACAGCCCTGCCATCAGATGGGACAACATGCCTCTCAATCATTTTGGTTTTAGCATAATTTCTACTTTTCAAATTTGAGGGAAAAATATACCCGCATGTACCCCATGGCACGTTGTTGGCGTGTAAATAGAGTATACCATTTAATTTTCCGAGCATTCTAAAAGTCCATGGATTCCAATTGTGCGAGAGCTGTACCCATGGACACCTATTAACGACTTAATCAGAACACAGATCTCTTTATTTTTAACTTGACATTGGTTTCTATCAATTCTTTTAAAGAATTTTGCTTATAGAAGCTCTATTTCCTACAATGCGACCTGTTATGCACCTAGTCTAAGAAATCATCGAAAACTCGTACATAACGTCACCCACAATTATTCTAAAGGGTTTGTCCTGTAAACCCCTAGCTTTGAATGATTTCGGAGAGTTAATGATCAGCTCCACTCATAATTATAGAAAGTGGTTCTTGATGTGAATTTTTATTATTTAAACTGTTTTTTTTTAATATATATATATATATATAGACTCAGCACTCCAAAAAAAATTGAGGGCATTTTTATTGTGCAAGATTATTTAATCAAATGGATTTTAGAGAAAATAGATCGGAAAAATCTTCAAAAAGTCGCACTAAAAACCACTGGTTATACAAAGATTTGACATAAAGAAGTGGCACTAAAAACCACTAGTTATAGAAAGATTTGACATAAAGTTGACGGTAGGAAGAATTGGCTTTGAAATACTCTAGTTTATTGGCAAGGTACACCACACACATGTCAAATATAGTTGCTAACTGTCAAACCTAGGTGTTTAGATGGTGCAAAATCATTAATAAGTGAATGTAAATCAAGAAAAAGTTGAATGGGAATTTGGCTAGGAAAAGGAAAGAGGGTGGTAACCAGTAAAGAGATGCATTATGCAGTATTTTAGATTCATTTTAATTTTGTGTCTATTAATTGTGACAGGTTATCAAATTTAGTTTTATTTTAAAATAGATTTGCATTTTAGATTTGATATTTTTAGCATTTGATAGATCTATAATTAAGATGGATCTAAGTTGATTTAAACATTAATTATAATTATAATTTTTTATTTTTTATTTCATTTTATTTTACTTTACTGAATCAAATATTTTAATTAATAATTATAATTATTAAGTTTATTGTTTAATTTTATTGTATTTTATATTATTTGACCAACTCAAAATGTTTACTTAACATAACACAATAAGATAGGACAACATCTCTTCTATATAGAGTTGGAAAGTGCCTCTTAGAGCAATGACAAAGAAAGTAGGATAGATAATTTCATTGGTTTTTATAAACTTAGGTATTTGGGTTACATGTGGATCCAAGAAGTTTGGGGTTGTGGTGGATAGTGAATGTGCTTTTAGGAACAAACACTTATGGAGCACATTCGCGGGACACATTTACTAAATGCATATTCATTGAACACACTTGTTGAGCATGCTTGGGTGCATATCACTTTGGGCACACAACCTTTTGACATTGAATAGTGGAAAAACAAGTCATGGAGAGGATAAACACCCTCTCAAGCATAATGGAAATTGGGGATGTGGGCACTTGGGCCCACTTTAGAGTGAAAGGCTTGCAAGTGTAACACAATCACATATAAAAGTAGAACACCTAAAAAGTGTTAAGGCGTGAGAGATCATTCTTCATTCATCAAAAATGTAAAGGAGCTCTACAATTGTGCTAATTTCAAGGTTCGCACAATTGGGTGATTTGCATATTTGAGTGAAAATAAAAGGAAGATAAGACATTGTCGGTCATTCGGATTGGTCAAATCTTAATGATAACAATTAAGGGAATTGATTCCCCCCTTGTTTTTATAGGGGTGGCACTCCTCTATAACAAAGAATCTTTAAAAAAAAGTGGAAAATCAAGAAACAAAAAAGGGGTTTGAGATAGGAACATGCCTCAAATATTCACAATAATATGATACACATTGAGACAAATACAAATGAAATTATCAATCATTAATTTCTAGCATGACTAAAAGTGAAAGTCACACATTTGAATAAACAAAGATAATTATGGAACACATTTGCAGAGAACTATAAAAGATAATTGCATTCAAACTCATTGGAATGAAAAGGGTTACACCCTTGTAGTCTCAAGTTTTAAACTCAAAACCTAAAAATTACATTAGACATGAACTCTTAATAGTTCATTGTGGAACTTTTAAAAAATATACAAATGCTGAAATAAATTCTATAATTTTCGAGAAAGTTAAAATGCATTCATCCATTTAAATACAAAGATTGGGCCCTGGTGAACCATATAGTAAAGAGAAGCATCGGAAGAGAAAAAAATAACTAATTACAAATTGACCTTAATACTTGGAAAACTCCATAGTAAAAGGTGTTCAATGATTACTAAGTGAGAAGAAGGGGAGGTGGGGGACCAAATTAGACAATTTGCTTATAGTGCTGGAAAGACTCTCTCTTTGTTGAATATTTCTCTAGATTTAAATTGTTGGATGCGAGCTGAAAATATAATTCTCGAAACCACCAATGTGACATCTGGAAGTCATTGCCTTTTCTAAAATATCATTAAGCCATTTCTCAGTGTACTCTTATAAAGGTGCAACAATAACTTTTTGTTTACCCAAATTTCGAGTAACTCATCTTCAATATCCTTCAAATCATAAGAAACTTGATATACTATGTTAGATTGGTCTTCATTCTTGCTGACAAAATGAATTAACTACTTTTCAATTTGTTCCATTGGGAAATCAATAAGTTTATTGAAGTCATTTTCCCACGCAATCCTTAGTACATCCATACACTCCTACATTTGTTTTCAATTTAACAACATAACATACATAATTAATCTAGGCCCTTCCAAATCCTTTGCCACCTTATTCAACTTAAAGAATAGATTACTATGTCTTGTCTTAATATTGTCACACTTGGAAATTGATTATCAAAGTGTCCTTATTCTCTCCTTCTCACAAGCTTTTAATTTTTATTTGTTTCTAGGGAAGGAAGCTTTTTTTCTTTTTTGTGGGGCTCATTCATGTCTGAATCCTTTATAATAAATGTGGTGAGAGCCTCTCTATAAAACATTGCATCATTTTCCAAGTCCTTTTGTAAATATTCAATAAGATAATTAATTCGAACATATAGATTGGCCGAGGTCATAGCTACTCTCACGCTTCAAATATTCTATCAATTCTCTTATTAATATTATCAACAACATATTTCTAGATTGTGAACAAAAAACTTGATGCTACCCTAATCCTTGAGCTTCTTTTCGGTGTGTCCTCTACAATTTGGGTTAGCCTGACTATAGATGTAGGTTCAACAAATAATGGCTTTGATGACAAAGGTATCTCCAAATCCTTTATTCTTTGTTTTAGTACTGCATTTTTTGCTTCATGTTCATAAATTGAATATGCCAATGCGTCCTCGTTTTCTTGACTAAATTCAAACAACTTGGAAGGCTTTATTCCTTCAATATGTATGTGTGAACTAACTTTGTCAATAACTTAATATTTTTAACATTCATCTTTTCAAATTGTAATTTCTTTGAATTTTTGTTATAAACTACGTAGTGTAATGTCACATACTTGATTTCAAAATCAGTTATCCATGGTTGAGTCAATTCCTCATCAATTAATTAACTTTATTGTGCCTTTCTTCCCATTCTATCACTTCTAGTGTTCCATCAATATCATGTATCTCCATAACATGAACATTAACATTCGTGGGTGTGTTATGGGTGTTACTCATTTTTCTTTTTGAACTAACTCCAATAATATGAGTCTTTTCCAAAATCAATTTTGGGTGATTTATATTTCCACCTTCTCCAGCAGAGTCACTAACATGCTTTTTCAACTCTTTCCTTTGAAACTAGCTCCTCAACATTGAGTTGTTCTTCTATGATTATTGTGGATTGGAACCAACGCTTCTGGCAAGGTGTACATGTTGTCTGTGGAGTTTGTTAGTGCTTTGTAGAGCACTGATATCTTCATGAAAAGCTTGAGGAGTATCAGGCAAGGCCTGATTGTCTCCACCTTCAGTTTTCCTTACTTGAAAAATGATACCATATCTAATAGAATTTAGATGGGTATGAAAATAGACTCAGGGTCGAAACCCTTGACTACTTCTAACTCAAGTAGCCTAAAATTTTACATGTATGTGGCATATTCATCAATACTATAGAAATGTTCTTGACACTAAAATTGCCAAGTCTAATGGGAAAATATATGATTTTTTTCGTTGAATAATTGTGTTAAGTAATTTTACTACTGACACACTTCCATTAAGAATAAATTTCCACGTACATAAATTGAAAGAATCAAAGGTTTCCCTTCGAATCCAAATAGACAAATATATGAAATTCCTCTTATGTTTGAAAAATTCTTATTCTTTCCCCTCGATCGAGGTGCGTGCAGGAGTACCGTCCCACTTGGGACCAACATTAAAGGTGATCAAATGGTGTTAAATACGGGAGGGTGGCCTTGGCAAGTGAGGGGCATGTGTGACAGGCCTGATGTGATGCGAGGAGGCGTGGGAGAGATTAAGGAGGATGAAACATCATGTCGAGAGATAAACCTCCAGGTGGTGGTGGATATATGTCATTCTTTGCATCCAGTCTCGTTGTAGTGTATTTTGGTTTCACGAGAAAAGGAAAATTGTGATCTGAAGATGGGTGGATGACTTGTTATGCTATGCAAGAACCTCCCACTTAGTTGAAACAAATTAAAGATCTTGCTTATACTTGACTATGTGGAATTGAAAACTTGAAACAAGTGTATGTGTTTAAACTGTTTTAATGCTTTAAGTGTGAGGAATTAAACATTTGTTTTTGCTGATATTAAGCATGTAAAACAACCATAAAGTGCAACAAATAAGCATCATGTACAACAACCACAAAGTGCAACAAATAAGCATCAACACATAACAACAAATTTAATAAAGGATTTCACTCGTATGTCGTGGGCTACTTTTGCTTGAGCTTTTGTCAATTGACTTGGCTCTTTGGGATTATGATGGGAAATTTATTTTACAATTTACTAACTCAACTCCAATGGTAATTTGGATTGTACCACTGGGTATATAATACCATCATACCCCTAGAATGGATGCTATTTCTCTGAAGATGGACCTAGGCTCCCTTTGACTTGACTTCTACTGTCAATGCCCTTAAGCTTCCCTGAGCTTCTTTGTGGCACTAGCTCCCTCAGAGATCATTTTCTGTCCCTGAAACCTTTTCTTATGTCTCCAACATTTATCAATCACCCAAAATAGACTGTTCATTTTCTCCAAATGAACTTTGGCTCCCTAATCTAGGCCTCCAACCCTTGGTGGCCCTGGGTTGCCTGAAACTTCTTGTTGCTTCTTTAGCTCTATAAGTCTCTAAATGGCTCTACAAATCCCTTAAATGGATTTATAATGTCAAAAATAGTCAGAATAGTCTATTCGCTTGTTGAAAAAGGCCTCTGGCTACTCTAGTTATGCCTCCAACACCTGGTGGCACCATGTGGCTCTAGCTCACTGAAAAATTCTCTGAAGCATATTGGCCTTCAGAAGTCTCCAAAAGCTTCTACAAATCCTTCCATTGGATTCATAAGGTTCAAGATAGTCAGAATAGACTATTGGTTTGCTGAGAATGGTCTCTGGTTGCCCTGGCTAGACCTCTTTCTCTTGGTGGCCCTTGGAACTTCTCTGAAGCAAAATCATGCTCAGAAGTCCTCTGATGGCTCTACAAACCTCACCAATTGCTCTGGAATGTCCAAGAAATTTGAATTAACTATTCACACTCCAATAATGGTTGAAAAATGAGTCTCCAACTCATTTGTCCAGTAACACCTAAAAACACTCCACTAATTGTGGAGGACTTAACTTTAACTGGAGCTACTTTTGGCACTTCCTGCACAAAATTAGGGCTGGCTAAACCTCTGTTAGCCTTGACCGCCGAGAAAACCGCATCATTAAATGTTGTGGGTAGGGATGGCCACATGTGCACCCCTAACCCTGGCCTGACCGTTACGGTCGGCAGAACCACAGCGGAAACCACGAGTTGGATAAGGGTTAACCCCGGGTAAATTTGATGACCACGCAGAGAAATTAACGTTAATGCTGCCATGTGAATGATACACGTGATATTAAATGTTGGAGGTATGCCTTAACCGTCGAAATAAATGTTACGATAAAATTTGCATGTGAAAACACTTAACAATGGCGGTAACATTGTTTAGAGGTTATGTTTAATGCGATGGTTTATTGTAACATCTGCCATGTGAACGCAAACAAGATCACTGGTGGGTTGGGACCGTCGGCGGTCCCAACCCCCAATGCCAAATGCATTAAAAATTAAATAAATCCCGACTCCTACATAAGTTAAGTAACAACTCGTAGCTTGGTTGGTGGATACCTATGCATGCAGGCTGGAGGTTGCAGGGTCGAACCTTGTAGACCCAAACAAAATTTTGGCACGCAGTTCAAGGCCCATGTGGCAGCCTCAAGGTTGGTCACGTGGCGCCTTCCAATTGGTCCACAAATCTGTATGTCCAATAACAATTGAACACTTGTCAACATCTAACTGACTCGGAAGGAATATTTTGTGGAATATTTCGAGGAATATTCCAAGAATATTCCTTGGAATATTCTTTTTGTTGATTGGACCTTTGACCAGTCAACCCTGGTCAAATGCCAAAATTTACAGTTTACTGGACTTTTCAAATTGTGATAACTTCTTCATACGGTGTCGGTTTTTCAAACCCGTCACGGCATCGGAATCAGGAAGACAAGATCTATCCGATCGCTCAAGTTTGAAACACTTTAGAACACTTTGAAATTTGAGTTATCACTTAGGTCGTGATCCAAATCTGATCACTCCTCCCCATTGGGAATCTTTTGGACTGATCCAGATTTATGCAGGAATGCAACAGAATAAACATATAACCATAAATACAGAGATGCAGCGGAAATAACACTTCATTTCATTAATATCAAAGAACTGAAATTTGCTTACAGATAGAATGGAAATAAAACTAGCTAGGGCGCTGGTAGCTATCTCTGAGAAGAGATGTGGGGGCTACAGGCCTCTGAACTAAGTTACAATGAGGCTCGAGGGCCTATTTATTATTTAGAAACAATGGGAAATCCTAAACAGCCAAAACCCTAACCCTAGGAGATGAAGCGCCAAAACTATGGGCCACGTTTGGGTAAATTGGTGTTTCAACTTCCCAGGGGCGTAACTTTGGCATACGATCTCCGTTTGACGCACATGGTACATCATCGGAAAGATCTGTCAGGGACTAAAACTTTCGCCACAAATATCCATTCCGAAATAGAATAATTCCTGGAGGCGCGATGCCCAAAAACGTCGTTTAGGGCCTCAAAATGGCTCCGGAAGTTCAGGACCCGAAAAACTGCTAAAAATAGTAAGTTGTGCCGAAATTGAAAAACTGAAAGAGGCAATGGTGGGGCCCCAAGTGGAATAGGCGGGTGGCCACCAATATCCACCTGGATCATGGACCCCAAAAGACTGTTTACCTCTTTAGTAGTAGATGAGAGTACAACACCCTCACTTTTCAAATCTCCATCCATTTTGCCTTGCTTGGCTTAGTGCCTTTGAGCCCCAACTTAAAGGTAGTCAATACTTCCCCTCTTTGATACTCTTGTCCTCCTGTCAAGAATTGTATCCTCTTTGAGCTCATCCAGAAATTTCTGGCGAGAAAACTTCAAATGAAGGTAGCTGAACATCATTTCCTTGATCATCGATCAAAGGTGGCTCAAACAAACGTAAGTTTTCAACATAAATGCATACATGACTAAAATTTGCATATGTACAAATGAATGTATGTCTTACTGGGTCAAAAAGTCAAACCACTTCTATGGCGATTTTTGCTACTGAAAATCTTCTTCTTATGAAACATTTATTCTCACATCAATGATGGAATCTTTGGTTCCATTTTCGCCAGTCTTTTTATCCTCTTGCTTCAAATGCTTGGGATGATTGGTTGGATGCAATGTCCAACATTGGGCAATGAAATGTCCCTTCTTCTGGCAATGTGTGCAATTCTTTTGCATCTTTTGTGAAAGTTGCATTCGCTTCAACTGTTTCCTGTATGCCTTCATCCTCTTGCAACATTTTGAAACTTCATGGTTACACAAACCACAGTAGGAACAACAACTCTTTCTTCCTTTCATGCATGTAGATTCGCCATGCTTAGCATAAACATAATCAACTTGACTATGGGAATAATTATACCTCAAATGTTGCTTTGCATGTCCATCTTTTTTACCTTCTTGAGGAGATGAACTTGTAGAGGTTCCAGCTTCCTTTTGAAGACTAACATCAGTGTTCTTGTCTTGATAGTTGTTAGAACTCTATTGCTCGCCATAAGCTGCATGTCTACAAACATCTTGCTGCAACATAGGCTTCAAACAATGGCATTCAACTCGAAAACAAACTTGACATGTTTTTAGATTTGAAATTGCAACAAAAATTCTTTTGTGGATATGCCTCAAATGCCTTCATGGCGGTAGAGTTTTCGCCATAAGATTGAACATAGCCTAGACCAGACTTCTTAGGCATTTTCTCAACCAAAATAGGACCAATCATGCCTTGTGCATGTTTGCCTAGACCCTTGCCTTCATAGCCCATTTTTAACATCAACTTGGACCCTATACCTCTAGTGTTCTTTTCAAATGAACCTACACATCTATTTGAAGGGAAATTTGAAGACAAATTTGAGTGATTTACCTCTGCTTTAAGCATGTGTTTGGTTAAGGCCTCTTGGGCATGATGGAGTTGCATCTCCATCTCATGCATTTTTTGAAGTCCTTCTTTCTCTTGCTTCATAGCAACCAATCGCTCATGAAGTCTAGTGCTTTCTCTTCCATCTTCATACAGAGTTTGCACCATATCTTTCAGGATGTAGAAGTCTCGCTTCATCTCTTCATCGAAGAGTCTTGTAAAGGTGGGGGATTTAGAAACCTCACTTGATGAAGTTGTCATCATTATGTAAATGAACTAAAGAACTTCAAAAAAAATTCACAAAGCTTCAAAACAATTGATAAAGCTTCTTAAAAATATGGTTGTAGATTCAAGCTCTTTTCTACAGCTTGTATCTCTTCTTCAAGCAACCTTTTTTGCAAGCAATCCCTCTTGTGCTTCAAGGGTTGCCTTGAGGTCCTTTGGATAAGGAAAATGCTTTCAGCCTTCTTCCTTCTTGTCCTCTTCTGGAATTAGCTAACAGTAGCTCCCCTTCACCTCTAGCAAACTCAAACTTGTAAGCATCAGTCAATTTGCAAACAGTTAAATTCTTTGCATTGTTAAACACCTTTCAAGTCAAACAAGCAACCTAGTGCTCTGTCAAGTAAGAACCTAGTTCTCTGTCAAGCAAGCAACCTAGTGCTCTGATACCATATGATCTGAAATGGGTGGATAACTTGTTATTCTTTGCAAGCACCTCCCACTCATATAAACAAATTAAGATCTAGCTTATACTTGACTTTGTGGAATTGAATTCTTGATTCAGGTGTATGTGTTTAAAATTGTTTTAATGCTTTACGTGTGAGGAATTGAATTCTTGATTCAGGTGTATGTGTTTAAAATTGTTTTAATGCTTTACGTGTGAAGAATTAAACATTTGTTTTTGCAGATATTAAGCATGTACAACAACCATAAAGTGCAGCAAATAAGCATCAACACATAACAACAAATTTAATAAATGAGTTCACCCGAATGTCGTGGGCTACGTCTCCTTGAGCCCTTGTCAATTGACTTGGCTCTTTGGGATTATGATGGAAAATGTATTTTAAAAGTTACTAACTCAACTCCAATGGTGATTTGGACTGTACCATTGGGTTTAGAATATCATCATGCCCTTGGAATGGCTGCTATCTCTCTGAAGATGGACCTAGGCTCCCTTTGACTTGACTTCTACTGTCGGTGCCCTTAAGCTTCCCTGAGCTTCTCTGTGGCACTAACTCCCTTAGATATCACTTTCTATCCTAAAACCTTTTTCTATTTTCTCTAGCATATATCAGTCACCTAAAATAGACTGTTCATTTGCTCCAAATGAGCTTTGGCTCCCCAATCTAGGCCTCCAATCCCTAGTGGCCCTAGGCTGCCCAAAAATTCCTTGTGGCTTCTTTGGATCTAGAAGTCTCTAAATGGCTCTAAAAATTCCTTCAATGGATTTAGAATGTCCAAAATAGTTAGAATAGACTATTCACTTGCGGAAAAATGCCTCTGGCTTCTCTGGTTACGCCTCCAACACCTGGTGGCACCTTGTGGCTCTGGCTCACTGAAAACTTCTCTGAAGCATCTCGGCCTTCAAAAGTCTCCAAAAGCTTCTACAAATCCTTCCATTGAATTCATAAGGTTCAATATAGTCAGAATAGACTATTGGTTTGCTGAGAATGGTCTTTGGCTACCCTGGCTAGACCTCTTTCTCCTGCAAGCCCTTGGTGGCCCTAGTGGCCCTTGGAACTTCTCTGAAGAAAAATCACACTCAGAAGTCCTCTGATGGCTCTGAAAACCTCACCAATGGCTTTGGAATTTCCAAGAAAGTCGAAATTGACTATTAACACTCCAATAATGGTCGAAAAATGAGTCTCCAACTCATTTTTCCAATAACACCTAAAAACACTCCACTAATTGTAGAGGAATTAACTTTAACTGGAGTTACTTTTGGCATTTTCCGCACAAAATTAGGGCTGGTTAAACCTCCACCATTCTTGACCGTCGAGCAAACTGCATCATTAAATGTTGCGGGTAGGGGTGGCCACATGTGCACCCCTAATCTTGGCCTAACCATGACGGTTGGCAGAACCACGACGGAAACCCCATGTTGGATAATGGTTAACCCCGAGTAAATTTGCTGACCACACAGAGAAATTAACGTTAATGCCGCCATGTGAACGATACACGGGATATTAATTGTTGGAGGTATGCCTTAACCGTCAAAATAAATGTTACGATAAATGTTGCATGTGACAGGACTTAACGCTGGCGGTAATGTTGTTTGGAGGTTACGTTTAATGTGATGGTTTATTATAACATCTGCCATGTGAACGCAAACAGGACCGCTGGCGGGTTGGGATCACCAGCGGTCCCAACCCTCAATGCCAAATGCATTACCAATTAAATAAAACTTGACTCCTCCATAGGTTAAGTAACAACTTGTAGCTCGGTTGGTGGAGACCTATGTGTGTAGGCTAGAGGTCGCGGGGTCGAACCCTATAGACCCAAACAAAATTTTAGCACGCAGTTTAAGGGCCATGTGGCGCCTTCCAATTGGTCCACAAATCCGTATGCCCAGTAACAATTGAACACTTGTCAACATCTAACTGGCCCAGAAGGAATATTCCAAGAATATTCCCTAGAATATTCTTTTTGTTGATTGTACCTTTGACTAGTCAACCTTGGTCAATGCCAAAATTTGCAGTTTGTTGGACTTTTGAAATCACGATAACTTCTTCATATGGTGTCGGTTTTTCGAATCGTTCGTGACACCGAAATCAGGAAGACGAGATCTATTCGGTCGCTTAGGTTCAATACACTTTCGAACACTTTGAAATTTGAGCTATAACTTAGGTCCTAATCCAAATCTGATCAAATTGTTTGGGCTCATCTCATGCAGCAAGTTGGGAAGACAGGCTCTGGTTGCAGAAGGGCATAGGCATCGGCTTCATGGTGATGGTTCTATGGTATGTGTTGTCTCTTCCTTTTAACCCTTTCCAATGACATCCTAATACTATGAAAGTAGCTTGTAATATTCTTGCTCCCTCCTATGAGTGGGTGATTGTGCGATTTGGTATTGTCTGTTCGTTTGCTGGGAATGTTGATGAATCTGATTTTTTTAAATCGGTTTCGGTTCTTTATGGTATTTTATTGCTTCGAATGCGAATGTATGGCGTAATATGGACCCTCTATCTTTGCGGGAGGGGTATCTGTCATGGTTGGCATGTTTGTTACTATATACACTCGAATTGGTTTTCAATTATGACCTGTAGGGTGTCATTATTGGTTTCTCATAATATTGAATTTCGATATGAGAAGAGGCCTGAGGAGCATGCAGGAAATTCTTTCCTTGGAAGGAGATAGACCCATTATGGTTCGTATTGGTTTAGTGTAATGATAGAGCACAAGGTGCTAACAATTGGAGAAGAGTGCCACTTGAGGGGGGTCACCCTGAACTGATGTTTTTATAAGGCATGAACCTAATTTTATTTGTCTCCTACTTCTGTTGTTTGTAAATGTATCAAGTGTTATTAAAGTGAGAGCCCGCCCAACCAATGAGTTGTGGGCTTCTAGTTGATTGGCAGTTTTGCTCGACAACTATTCTGTTGTTTAGTGGGGGATGGTGAAAATGGCTCAGTCAACCACAAGAAAAAATAAAACTAGTACTAGGGGGTGTCAGTGAAGGTGCAATACTGAACCTTAGGAGGGACGAGGAGCATCCACCTCTCAACAACCCAGACGGACTGGCCGAAGAACACATTCTTAGCACATTAGTTCCGCGACTCAAGCTTATATCACAGACACCTTCATACAGGTGCTACAAATGATTGCAGGTTGGGAGGTTGACCTCAACCAACGAGCTGAGCAAGAGATACAGGAGGAAGAATGGTGGTTGTTGGTCCCAGATCCTGACAATACCCGTTGTAGGTTCACCCAGTATAAGAAAACAATTCATCTATACTGGATGATGAAGAACATAGTGGCCAAAGCTATTATGAACACAACAAGTTTCATTAAAATTGATCTAGGATTTTAGGAAATCTAGAAGGAATTCCATCTTGTCCAATTTCAAATTCAGCAGAAAAATGTTCACTTGGGATGCATTGAGCAACACATTCAGTGTCCTCCTCACTTAGAGATTATGAGGTCGATTGCAAAGGACCCAGCTCCATTGGAGTCCTCGAAGGACTAATTTTTATATGTTTTTTTTTTGTTTTTTGTTAGATTTTGATGTTGTATATGTTCTTAAGTAGTACATTTGTTAGTATGTTAAGGGTGAAGTAGGTTTTATACATTTAGGCCTATAAGGCCAAATATGAAAAACTTAAGAAATTCATATTTTGAATTTCTTATAACGCATTCTGATGGGCAACATACTTGGTTTCCCAATGAGTAGGTTGAGGCCACGAAATGTCTATTATGGTTGTAACCTGCTTTTAATATGAATGAATGAAAGGTCCTACTAAGCTTACAAAAAAAAAATCTTATTCTTTCAAAGAGGGTCGGGGCTTTAGGTGTGAACCTACTAGAGGAAGGACCAATCAACATTCTTCAACTTTGAAAGAAATAGATTTTGAATCGGATAAAAATGAAATTGAGATTTATGCCTCTAGAGAGAGCGGTACCAAAATTGCACAGGGGCAACATCAAAGTTGGAGTGCCACGACCTCAATAGGCCTTCAAAAACATTGCAATAAACAACGACATATACCAAGTATGAAGTCATATATAACCTTTTTTATTGAAAAAAATTCCCAACTTATATGAAATTTCGACAAAGATTGTTTGAGTGTAATAAAAAACAATTCCTTTTGCGCTAAAAAGTGTAGAACACAAAGAAAGTACTTAGTAAAAAATTCATTGGATTCCTGCCCAAAAATTCTTGCAAATAATGAGGAAAACTCTTTGTAGGGTTGTCTAATGCACATACCTCAATTATAATGGAGTTAACCAACTTTTTTGTTAGTTTCTTCAAGAATTTCTTCAAAGGACGCTTCCCTCCATTATGGTTTGAAAGGAAGGAATCATCCTCTATTATTCTAAAAAATTGGTTGGCTTTTGGAAGTTGTAGCATGTTCTTGAATACAATGGGGGTTAAAGAAATTGGAATCTTAGAAGCTTGTGAGAGTTGTTTGTGGCTTTTCCTACCATCGAAGTTGTTAGCACGTCAGGTAACCAATTTTGAAAAATTGAAGACTTCAAGTATATACCCAACATGCACAATACCTAAAGTCTAAGTTGGTTACTATTCTTCTTCGTCGAGTTAATCCCACAATACTATTTGAAGGTGTTTATGACCATAATTGACCGGATCAACAATCAGGAAATTGCTTGCTTAATATCCCAATTTGATCCTTTTCTATTTGAGATGGTGATTTCGACCAGTTAAATGGGTTTGATTAAAACTGTGAGGTTTTTCTCTAACGGGCCGAGACTTATTGTAGGCGTAAATAAAATATGAGAAAGAAAAATTATAAAAATGGTTGAAAGACTTAATCTAATAAAAATAAGAAAGATGTTAACTAATATATAGATCTAAATATAAATATCCCAGAGATTTATGTCCTTGAACATAAAAAGATAGAAATAACCAGAGATGTATATCACTAGTTTCTTTGTTATAGTAACTCAATTGTAAATAAAAATAAAATTCATTTAAATGGTTAAATGAATTCAATTCATTCGCATCATTCACATATCATTTCAAGTCGTAATGTTTCGATATGAATAAAAGCAACAAGTCACTAGTGATCAATATTATCATTCAATATCAAAACACACACATATATCACAATTTTGCATTAGTACCACATCCACTCTGCCTCATTGGAAAATGAAATCGAAATGATCCAATAATTATATTAAGAAAATAATTGTATAGTAGTGAAAAGTTTACTTAATTTTACAAAATTAGAACCCTGAACACAAGATCCTAATGCAACTTAAATAATATTATAAAAAATTGAAGGATAAAGTCTTCCTCCATGATTTTCTCAATAGCAAAAATAAATTTGGCAAAGTGAGAATCCATTTAGATGCACAACACTTAAACAGTTTGAGAAACTTCCACAGTAGCATTATTGGTTGACTTCCAACGAGGGTAGACTTCTAGAAGGTTAATGAGCTATAAAGGAGAATCAAGCCAAATGTTAACTTGACAATTGTAAACATGTGCCTCCATAGTTGGAAGTTCATCAACAATCTTATCATTAATTAATTTGGTCATTTTGAAATAGCTTTACAGTTTGATCATGTATTTCCAAATTGAATCAAAATCAACCTTCAACACTTTCTCGATCTTTTCATGACATTCCATTATGCTTTCATGTACCTTTTTATTTAGAGCCTTTGATTTTGGTGGTTTCTCCTCTGTAACCTCTTGCTCTAACTTTGTGTCCTTAATACCCTGGATAATGGATTGCATTAGTGGAAAACAAGTTTGTTGCTACCATGATTAATTCCTTGGAATAATGAAAATTGACTTTTCAATCTTTGAGAACTGTTTTCCTTTTCAATTTTGGGTAGGCAAGGGAAGTGTATTTTTTTTATCATTCTGCCAAGAAAATAGCTCAAACAGTTTCTTCTTTGCTTCATCATATTCAATTTCCTTATCAATCGTATCATTAAAGGAACTAGCCATTTTTGCTTGAACTTGCATTAAGCTCAACCTATCACAACATAGTTCCTATTCATGAAGGAAATGTTAATTGATGTTAATATCTTGTTGCTTGGATTGTGTTAAGTCCACCATATTACCTGTTGCTTCTTATATTTTCATCTGTATTTCATTCATCTATGCTTCTCTCTATTGATTTATAACTTGGAATTCACATTGTATTCTATTAATTTCTTATTCTTGGAGCTTTAACTGTGCCTGGATCCGATTTCCCTACTGGGAAAATCGTTGCTCCAAATATTGAATTTTATCATCCTTTTGTTTGGAAAACTCATTTAATTTTCGAGCAAAGTCAATATTATCATTTTCGTATGCCCCAATGTGGATGGATAAATCTTTAATAGTCTGATCTGGTCTAACTTGAGATCCATCCCAAATTGTCTATAAGGAGACTCTTGTTACTTCTTCTGTATCCTCAATTTTGTTCTTTTTCTACTCCTTACAATAGTATTTTGTGAAGGACTATAAAAGACTTCAATTGGTAGAATGTACTTCAGCTCAATAGGCGGCATGGAACTTCATAATATTTATGTTTGCTCACTGTCCAGGCATTGAACTAATAGGAGTTTTAATAAAACTCTCAGTGGCAGCTAGACTGGTCTCATTGTAATCAATAGCCTTGGGAGGAGGAATATTTTTTTTTTTTTCTAAGTAATACTGATCTATTAACAAGCTGAATAATTTACAACGAGACCGAAGTCAAAAGCTACTGCCTTGAAGGTAGAAGATTCAGGAAAAAACAGAGAAGTGGACTGTCGAAACCCACGCAGGGGTGCATAAAAAGATTTCTCCAAAAACTTCTATGACCCATGACAAACAGAAAAGGGCCAGCAAACTTCATGGCAACCAAAACATAAAAAACCCCAGGAGTTGGGCAACATACACAGAGAAAAAAGACCAACCATCGAACCATTAGTCTTCCGGAATCTCCTCCACGATCCTGCAACCACTGGTGACAAGCATATCAGGAGCAAGATCAGCTTGAGAAGCCTGGGGACCAGGCTCAGCGGAAAGCATGTCTTCATCAGGAACAAAGTCAGCAGGGCGAGACGGAGGCTGTAAAGGAGTGCGGCCACTACCCAGATTGAAATGTGAAAACTGGGAGGTAGGAGCAGAAGTCTCCATGGGAACAGCCGGCTGCCCACTAGAAGCCTCAGGCAAGCAGTCTTCAATAAAAACCACCGAGAGAATGGCGGTAATCCTCGGACGATTGAGGGAACTCTGGAAAGTAAACCGAGCAGAGCCAGAAGTATTAGCAGAGGCAGCGGACGAGCGACGGGAATGGGGACCCCAGTACGAGCAGAAATCCAGAGAGCGCCCCCTGCCACTGCGGGTTCTGGGGTAATGGCTGGAGCCATCATCGAATGAAGAAGTGTCCGGGGAAGGACTGGAAGGCAGGCGAGTGGGATGGCTCCGAGAGCTGCCCCTCCTACTCCGCATACGATGTCGAAGCCTCGGCATTCTGTGAGGGAGCAAGAACCTGAAATCGTAAACCAAAGTGCCAACCAGCCCAAGGAGGCCCGAACTCGTACAAAGACGCAGAGACAGCTGAAGATGCCCAGGAAAAGAGTCCTCCCTTTGCATGGAGCGCACCAGACGTCGTTGGTCATTCACCCGTCTGTGCAGACAGAAACCAACGCCTCCCAAACGAAACTGAGGGAAAGCCAAGACCGGAGCCAATTTAACCTGTTGCATGTGAAATTTATCTGCCATGAGACCGGACTGAACATGCGCCGAGTTCGTCCTGTCCAAACCAAGCAAATCCATCTTCATAACTGCAATCTGAGTGAAAATCTCGCCAGAGCATGCGAAGGCAGGGCTCAACCTGATTGAAGGCGCGCGAGTGCATTGGGTTGCAGAGCCCATAGCATTGGAGTGAGAGGAGTGTAAATGCGACAAGCTGTGGAGCAGCTGTCCATTTAACTCAACGTACCACCGGGGCAGGTGTCGGCCCCTCCGTCCCGTTCCATTAATTAACCATGGAAGCACCCGCATCCGGGGGGGAGGAGGAATATTTAACTACTACTACTCCGCCTATTTTTTATTTATTCTGCACATGAGCTAGAGTTGGAGGAGTGACATCATGTTTTTCTGAGAAACATCTACTGTAATTTTTTCAAATTCTTCCCATTTTTCATGCATTCTAATTACCTCTATTCTTTTGATAACAAATTCTTTAAGAAGCTCACTCATAACTTCATAAATGATGTTTTCAACTTGTAAGGGTTCTTTCATAGGACAGTTTCTAGAACTTTGGATGTAGAAGCCTCTACTGAAATTGCTTCACCTATTGTTTGTTTTTGAATTAAAGGCAATGAAGCTCTTCTTTCTCCTCTAAACGCTAGGAAAAGCCCATACCTTTCCGGGGAATCTTTCTTGCTATTATGCAAACTTTCTGATACGACTTGGCTCTACTAAAAAAAAACATCACAAGTATAATTTTCATGTGCATACTTCTTCACAGCCATAAAGACACATTGTTCGCCAACAACACCCAAAGATCACGGAATTTCAGAGGAATTTTGGATAGCTTTAGTGCGAAGAAGTTGGTTAATTCTTTTCAGGCACGTTGGAAATTCTAGATGGTGTAAATATCGACTTCAATTAGAAAATTGGGCGAGAGTTTCTTCAAGATATTTTTCAATTCGGCTATAATGTTTCTTTCAGCTATTTGATAAGATATTTCCTTACAGATCAGCCTATTAGAGACAAAAAGGGTAAATTATGTGGAGGTGTTTGACAGCCATATATTCTTGTGCAATAGAAATTTTATTAAGAGTACCAATCACCAATTCTTTAAATGCATTCTTTGGCCTCTTTTGAAATTATTAGAGGTTTAGTATCGAATGTTACTTCATGTATCTTTTCATTGTATACAGGGATGTTCAGATACAATCTGCTTGGGCCAGGTTAATCCTACCCGTAATATTGCTTCGTACATCGAATCACTTTTCAAACAGAAGAGTTACTTTTGTATATATTTGGGATTTTGGAGTTTCTCGCTGTTAAGTTTTTCAGCTGAGAATGTAATATATTTTATATAAAAAAAAGGGGTAAAGTCTGATATTTCGTCTGAATATATTTTATGCATATGGTGTTCATCGAGGTGACTGATAAGGAGATGGACCAGACAAAATGACATCATACTCACAGTCGCTGTGGACATGATTGAGGAATGCTATGGTTTCTCTTGGAGCATATTTTACTATTACTCGTGTATGTTTTACAAGGTTGTCACAGGTAGAGCCTGATATTTTGTCTAAATAGATTTTATGCATCCGGTGTTCATCGAGGCCGAGATTTCAAACATTAAACACTCAACTAGAGTTTGATTCAAGTTAGAACAAGATTTTTTTGGGCTATTTATATCTTGTTTGGTCTTCCTACTTATCGACATTGACAGACATATTTTTAGATTAGAGTCTCATTTTCAAGTGACTTTTCTCAGGCGCATATTGGGATGAGGGACTCTAATTTATCCATTGTTTTCATTTTCTCTCCAATATTGTTTCGGATTCCACTTTACCTCAAACCGATTTTAGCAGTTGGCGATTTCGACATTTTCGCAAAAAGATTGGTCTGGAACTTGTTTTTGTGGTGGCCAGTCTTCGGGGCCGCCGCACGTCCAGTATTTTCCTCTCGTCCTGGCTGGTGTCGGGGGCGGTGTCCAGATGGAGAACATGCCTGACTCTCTTTTCCCCTTGCCGGAAATCCTGATTAAGGCCACATTACAGGCTGAACGAGAAGCCATTTCCCATTTTTCTTGGCCTCTTCTTTCGTTTGATCATGCTCAGTGAACACGGCTGGCGACTCGGGGAGAGGATTCTGCTGGATATGGAACGAGACATGCTAAGGAGAAACATCATCCTAATCCAAAACAGAAACAACCTCTATCCGTGCTAGTTGGAGCCCCACCATTAGATTTGTCCTCTCATTCATTTTTTGAGAGCATTATATCCGCGCTAGTTGGAGCCCCACCATTAGATTTGTCCTCTAATTCATTTTTGGAGAGCATTGAGAGGATTCGCCATAAAGTATTGATTGGGCCGTGGTTACACACCGGGATGACAGGTGAACAAATTAAGAAATGGGTCGAATATTTTGGCTCCTGCTGCTCAAATATAGGCCTAAGATAAGCATTTTGTTCAATGAGTGGCTCTGTTTCCATTTTCTCGAACCATAAGATGTTGCCCGTCAGGGGTGGAATTTGGATTTTTTTTTTACCCGTCGAACTAAATTTTTTTGACGTTTTGGGTGCCTATGCTTCCCATCACTAGACGTTATGTTTAAAATTTTGCACTTCAAGAAATTTTTTTGACGTTTTGGGTGCCTATGCTTCTCATCACTAGATGTTATGTTTAAAATTTTGCACTTCAAAAGTGATGTACTCATAATAAATTAACTTTTTAACAAAAAATGTTTGGTTCAAAATTTACCCTTCAATAACATAATTATGTTAAAAAAATTCATATATTTATCATAAATAAAAAAAAACCAAAATGACTATAACATACAAATGACTTGTTAAATTACTACTAGAAAAGAGTTTTAAATTCTATTCTTCATCCAACCTAGAAAAAAAACTTTTTAAAAATCCTAAAAAGTATTTTATTTATTTTTAAATTACTTCCTTTTACTATTTGAAAAAAGTTTTAAATTCTATTCTTTATCCAAACTTAATGTAGTTTCCTAGAAATGAGTGGCAGAGAGACCCAGTCCCAAGGCACCTGTGAAAATTATATAACAACCTTCATGTGAAATCTTTGTTCTTTTCTCATACATAAAGTATAGCTACCCACTTGATCCCAATCTCACGGAACCCAGTCCCAAGGCACCTGTGAAAATTATATAACAACCTTCATGTGAAATCTTTGTTCTTTTCTCATAGAGAAAGTATAGCTACCCACTTGATCCCAATCTCACGGAACCCCCAAAAATAGATCAAATTGACTGTGTGTTTATGAATATGATGGTTGAAGCTACCCAACTAACCAATTGACTCCATTCACTAGATTCATACCCATTGCCCAATGCTCATGCATGGTTTATATATTAAACTCGTTGGAACTCTGTAGATTTTGTTTTCTGTTTCTCTCTCAAGTTCCTCTTATTCCATCTTTAAACAACTTTGGTTTGCTTGAAGATTATTGAGATAGAGCAGTTGGATCATAAGGGCATTGTGGAGATGGTGCAGGATAACAATAGTCTGGACCAAGTCTTATTGAGGGAACCTCATGGGGCTTCTGCCAGGGCAATATTCATGATAATCCTTTTTAATTTTTACATTTTTATTAGTCATCCTTCCCTTCTATGAGGTGGCATTATTCGCTATGTTTTGGTCTCTCCCCTCTTTGCTCTTTTTCTGAAATATATTACATTCAAAGAAAATATTTCTTGTTTCTCCCGCTTTGCATCTTTTACTAAATGGACTTCGAGCAATAAATCTAGGGCAAGGTACATGCGCAGATTAGTGTACTGTATCTTTACGAGAGTTGTACATAATTCGCATAGGCCTATTTAAATGTTTGACATGCAATATCAAGGTTTGATAATAATACCAATTTGTACGGTAATAAGTTCCTAGTAACGCTGAAGTGGACATTGTAATACCAATTTACACGATGTCAACCAAAAGCAGTAGTTTAAGAAATGAGAACTTAGTGCGGCCAAACAAAGGACACATGAGTTATTAAGATATCATCGACTATCGCTCAGGGAATAGGTGTTAATTTGTAACTAAAAAAAACTTTGGAGGCTTGCGCTGATTTGGGGAAATATATTACTCCAACCATTCAAACCTACCTTGTGAAATAAAAAAATTAAAAGCTCGCAATATCTAAAACCCATAAGAAAAAAAATCAATGCCTAACCTGGTTTTCTTAGAGTTGGAACCAATCTTGAATTGGGGTAAGTCTGAATGGGCATATGCCTTGAGAGTGTCCACTGTTAAGGAAGTAGACCACCCAAAATTCCTCTTCTGCACCTATGCTCTTTGACCATGAATCCAGTACCCACCCACCAGCGATATTAAAATTTAACATGGCTTCACAGTGGCGTCACCAACAATATTCGGTGTCTTTTCTGTAAAAGAATGGCAAGCTACAGTTGTGTACTTTCTGTAAAATATACTGAAAAACAAGATTAATTTTAATTTCAAAAAATAAACAATGATTTGTTATTAAACTTATACCAATTTCCAGTGAGCACATACTATACAGACTGATATTCTTAAATGCTAAGAAAGGTATCTTTACAAAATAATATTCTTAAATACTAAGAAAGGCAATTTTACATTACAGTTCCACTTAGTTGCACCCAGAAAGTTGCATGCAGAAAGGTAACTTTACATTATAATTTGAGTCCAGACTTGCAGTGTCCTCGTTTACATTATAATTTGAGTCCAGACTTGCAGTTTCCTCATTTACGAGGAGTCAACACTAATGGAAAGTAAATGAAAAATGAAGGGGGCGTAAGAACGTTTTCTAAAAAATTTCAAACGTCAAAAATACGTTTTCCATCTCTCTGGACACGTCACGAAAAACGGCTATCCACAAATTCCAACAGTCAAATATGGCCAAAATGCCATATGACGGGCAAAATGGCCGTCAAATTCCATCCCTGTTGCCCGTATCCTCAAGGAGAAATGGGTCAAAGGCAAAGGTTTTATAACCCTTCAACCATGGAAGTCAAGATTTGACCCTCTTTCAGATCCTATCAAGTGGGAAATTTTATGGGACAAAATTTCAGGGCTTCCTATGGAATGTCAAGGCCATTAAAGAGATTGCGAATCGGATAGGGGGTTTCTACTATTGGAACGATGGTTGTTTCTGCCAACTGGATAAACAATTGGCATGGTTTTTGGTGGAAGTTGATCTGGAGTGTGGTCTTTTGGCTGAAATGGAGATCAAATGTGGCTGAAATGGCGATCAAGTGGAACGTAACACCAGGTTGGCTATAGACTCTTGGGGAGTTCCATATAGATGTCGAAAGTGCCATAACACTGGAAATTTAGTGTAGAATTTCCCTATCATGAGACCTTTTTAAGATGCTCATGTTGGCCTTCGTGCACTCTCTTCACCTTCAATTGCATTAAGGAAATTTTGAGGTCTAAAATGAGCCTCCTAAGGAAATTATAAAATAATAGTGAAAACAATAAAATAATATTATATTACATCATCAAATTTTAGAAGGAAAAAATAAAAAAAACTACTTTTTCAACTCATCTTTTCAACTTATCTCCCTATGAGTTTACTCAAATTTCGAGCGGAACACCCATTGGATGCAACATTTGATTCATCATCCAAGGATTATCCATGTTTCATACTTTCGAATGGACCCTCCTACACGAAAAATGATAAATACATGAAAAATGTGATTGCAATCATGTTGTTTCATGTATTTCTCATTTTCCGTGTAGCAGAGTCCATTGAAAGTATGCAACATGGGTACGCCTTGGATGAGGAATTAAATTTTGCATCCAACGAGTACTCTCGCTCGAAATTTGAGTAAAAACCTTAGGGAGATAAGTTCAAAATACAAGTTGAAAAAATAATTTTATTACTTTATTATTTTTTAATCTTTTTACTTTTTTACCCCAAAAATGGTGAATCATCCCCCATGGTTGACATCATCATCTTGAATCCTATTGGTTCTTATAAAGTTTATTTTGGTTGTTCATTTTTGTTAAGAGGCTTATTTTAGACCTCAAAAGTTCTCTAATGGTTGCAAATCAGGGATATTTTTTTGGTTCCTCACGAGGTAACTCTACCCCCTTCCATAATGGAAAAAAAATCAACTTTTGAGCTGCTTAATAATATGAATGATGTGTTTGCTTCTTATGATATTGAGAAACATAATTTATGTTCGAAACATATTCCTGATATATCGACACCCTATAATATATCAATGTATGATTATTCTCATTCTGATAAGTCTATTGTCAGGGTTTTGAGGGGTAAAACTGTCAAGTCTGGTGAAATTTTTGTTAGAGTGTCAACTTTGGATCCTTTGGGGGTGTCTGTTGGGAATTTCTCAGGCTCCCTAGATAAAGAGATTAAGGCTATTTTGACTTTGTCGGAATATTTAGAACCACTTTCGGTCAAGCACTCCTTTTATAGGACCATCTGAAGTCTTCTTGTCCTTTTCCTCGTCAAAACATTACCCACAGGATAAAAAAAACCACCTAGGTACAGAAAGGTATCGGTCTATGATAAATCCAAATTTTTGGCGATTATGGTACATGATCCAGTGGTTACCTTTGAGATTGATATTGGTTATACAATTGGGAACATATATATTTATGATATCTCTGGTCACCGGGTCCTTAGAGGGGATAGACCTGTATCCAAGGTTCCCACATGACCATTCTGTCTGTCAACATCAGAGGTTTGGAAAAGACCCAAAAAAATTGTTCCATCAGAGGGCTTATCAAACTTCACAATCTTGGTATGCTCCTTTTTCAAGAAACTATGGTCTCTAAGGAGAAAGCATGGGAAGCTATGCTTTCCATATGTTCTGACTAGCACATTTGTGTGATTGGTGATAGTGCATTATTGGGTGGTTTGGGGATCATGTGGAATCTTAAAAAAATGAATTTATAGCATATAAATGTGATGCAAAAATTATTGTTACTGGGCATGTCATGGGTTCTGCACAAAGGATCTGAGTCCTTAATTTTTACGGCCCATATTCTGATCGGAAATATTTCTAGGAAATATTATCATGTTCTGATATTATTTATCTCGAATCTCTTATTATGGCAGGCAACCTCAAATTTTATTTGGGTTCATAGGAGGTTTGGGGGAATGGATCAAGGGTGCATTCCCTGTCCAAATTATTCTTGGGTTTTATGGCGACACACGACCTGATAGACATTTCTCCTTCCCCATTGGGGCCGACATGGTGCAATGTGAGGGAAGGATTGGAGGGAATATCCAAAAGACTCGATCGTTTCATTATCAAACAATTCCTACTCACCCTAATGAACAATTCGGTCTTAGACATCATTCCTGTTGCACTATCCGATCATCTGCCCATTATTTTAAGGTGGGAAGGTACGGGATTCGGGTAGATTTACCCGTTTAAATTCAATCTGAATTGGCTTTAGTCAGAGGAATTTAAACAGTTGGTACAAAGGGTTTGGAATGCTCCTTGCAGCCCTATTAAATATTTAGGTATGCCATTTCTATGCCAGATACTTAATTGTTTGAAAAGAGAGGCGCGCAATTGGATTAGGCTTAGGAAGGAAGTGGAGAAAATATAACTTAGAGATATAGAAACAAAACTAATTTCTCATTATACTTACTTGTTTCTAATCTAGAAAGGATCAAAGAACTAGCACATAGGAAGAGGATAATCCTGCGCTCACAGGAGGAAGAGATTCAGATGAAAGGCAGAACCATTTAGCTAAAAGAGGGAGATAACAGTTCGAGATTTTTCCATCAACAATACAACTCCAGGAAAAAATTTAACGCTATTATAAAGACCGAGACATTAGATGGTATGTTCCATGAGACACAATATTCGATTGAGTCATCGATGATGACACATTTTAGTGAACAATATTCAACCCAAGAACATGATTTTTCTGTTCAGATGGAATATGTGAACCTGGTTCCTGAGATATTCAACGCAGAAGATAATAGGATATTGGAACAATGGATTTTAGAGGAGGAGCTTTCGGAAGCACTTCGCCTTTGCACAAAGAAAAAATTCTGAGCCCGGACGGTTGGGGGATCAAATTATTTTGTCATTTAAAGATTTAATGATATAGGAATTGCTGGTAGCCACAGAAGAAACCAGAGCGTTGTGTTATATTTCGGGGACAGTAAACGCCACTTTTATTGTTTTGATTCTGAAAAATGTAGTGCTTGAATCCTTCGCGGATTTCGGGCCAATCTCACTCTACAATTCAATATATAAGTTGGTTTCTAAAATTATAGCAGGAAGAATTACACCCTTTCTCTCGTGTTTTATTTATTTGGAACAATTTGGGTTTTTGGAGAATAAACAAATCCAGAAAGTGGTTGGAATTGCTTAGGAAGTGACACATTTGATCAAGTCCAGGAGGATGAAGACTTGCTTAATGAAGGTTGATCTGTTGAAGGCCTATGACTGTATTGATTGGGATTTTTTTTAAATAATACTTATCAAAATAGGTATGTCAAGGATACTCATTATTCAAACCATGTGATATCTACCATCTAAAAATTTTGCAGTTATCATAATTGGCTTTCCGACTCATTTTTTTAAAGCGCACAAAGGTCTTAGGCAGGGGTGTGCCCTCTCCACTTTAATTTTTTGGCTTGTTATAGACTGTCTAATTTGGAGGGTGCTGAGTCACAAAAGAAAGCACATAAATTATTGGGATTAAGATCTCCAAACATATTTATTTTACCCATATGTTTTTTTTTATGACTTACTCTTTGGAGGCATGGACTCAATACAAGAATGGGGAAGAATCCACAAGATTCTTAAAAGCTTTGGCTCAACATCTGGTTTGTTTATGAATGGCTCAAAATCACTGTTGTTACATTAAAATATTGATATGGAAGTGATGCAACAGATCAAAACATTATTTGGGATAAAATTTCAACATATCAAAGAAGGATACAAATATCTTGGATACTTTATTAAACTAGCGGGATACTTTAACAAGGATTGGTAATGGTTGATAGACCAGTTTTAGAAGAAACTGGAAGGCTGGAAAGGCAGATGGTTATCCATGGGAGGTAGAATGATAATGCTGAAGGCACAACTCCAGAACATGGCAGTCTATTGGATGCATTTTCACATTCTGCCTAAGAATATCATTCATAGAATGGAGTCCATCATGGGGCCCTTCTTATGGGTAGGGACACAGGCCAAAGATAAATATCACTTGATCAAATGGGTGGTGACCGCGAGACCGATAGAGGAAGGAGTTTAGGACATTTTAGACATCTCCAGTTTCAACATGGCACTTGTCATTAAAAATTTATGGTGGGAAATATTAGGTAATGGCCTATGGTCTAGATATATGAAGGGCAAATATATGTATGGACAATTTTTGATGTCTTGGGTAACTTATGGAGCTAGAATTATATCAGTCAAACATTATATTTGAGAGGTATCATGCAAGTAATTCCACATGTGCTTAGTTTCACCAAATGGGAGATTGGATATGGGTCCAAGGTAACGATTGGGTTGGACGTAATGGTTGGTATGAGGGAAGGCTACACTTTGTCGGTTTCATTACTTGCAACACATCCATGACAAGGGTATTATTTATATGAAGCAGATTCATATTAAAAATTCTGTACTTTTGTTTGGCAATAGATGGAGATTGGATTTTGAACTTGAAATTTTAGAAGGTCTCACACAAGAATGGGTACAATACACAAAAAATTTAATCGAAGCAGGTATAAGTTTAAAGGAACAATAGGATAAACTGATTTGGTATGGTAAGACTAAGAAAGAAGCTCCATTGGTAAAATAGATATACACACATTTATATCGGAAACTGCTGGAACATAATATGAATAAGTGGATTCAGGTCATCTGGAAGTGGGATATCTTGCTCAAGATGAAAAGTTTTTTCTGGTTGGCGTTGAACGGAATTTTTTTAACCTAGAATATCCTTCAACAAAGAGGTATGATTGGACCTAGTATATGCTCTCTTTGTATGAACAATTGGGAAACATCGGAGCACCTATTATACAAGTGTCAATATGCATCGAAGGTATGGTCTGATACTCTACAATTATTAGGTATCGGGCCAATACAACGCAATGGTAATTTTTCTAATTTTATTAAGAGGTGGTTTCTTACTAATAAAATACATAAGGCTCTCTCTTTCTTTGTTATTTGGACCATATGGCACAACATGAATGCAAAAATATTTGATCAAAATATGGGGAAGCCTCAGAGAGATATATACAAGATAATATTCACATATGTGGAAATGGGTCTGAAACATAGATACAAAGGCAGAAGGAATACAAAGAACAAAGACATATGGGGCAAGTGTCCAATAGATTTTTTTTATGTTGCGTGTAAATGGAGACATTGCGGTTGTGGGGCGGCCATTGCCATTAATCTTGATAAGTTTTTTCATCTATGGTGGGAAGGTGGGAAGGGCTCTGATAGCAGGGTAGAACTTATAACACTCTGGGGAGTACTTATAGCAGCGAAATTGCTCAGGATAGACATTATACAGATTTTTGGTAGCATAAAGGGAATTATAGAATGTGTGTTGCACAATACAAATTACAATCCACCCATTCTCAAAACTGGATGAGCAGGATTCGGGTGTTGACAAAAATGTTCCAAGAAGTACATTTTGAACACATATATAGGGAACAAAACTAAATAGTATATATGTTATCAAAGATAGGGATGAAGAAGACAATAGGGAAAATTTTATTTTCTGCTTTTGAACAGGGTCAAATGATCAATACAGGAAGCATCAACTATGTTTAAATGTAAGGGCAGGATGTGACTTCGACCTCCCAGGAAGGCCATGAATAAAGAGGACAATGGAACTTTTTGTTTATATGAAATGATAGTAATTAACAACTTTTTTTTGTTTTCAGTTTTCAAAATAAAGTGGATTATGTAATTTTGATGTTATAGGTAACATAGATGATAAAGATTTAAAAAGTGGCTGAACAATTTTCTTTACTAAACAATTATTAGCATAGATAGATATGAAGTTAGTTTTTTTGTAATTATTTAAAACAAGAGAAGAAAGAGACTTATGAGAATGTACTACTTTTTTCTTAATACAAAGAGGTAGCATTTTTTTCTACTGAAAAAAAAATGTAGGACGATACTAGCATGAATGGTGGATAAGCTCAATTTAAGTTGAAATGACCTATATTTACTTATGGAGGCATTGTTATTAAGCAAAAAATGAAGGCTTAATCATTTGATTGATCATTCACTAATTTTGATTAACCCTAATTCACGTTGCAAGATTAATGCCATGTTAAGATAATATGTTATGATATGGTCACGGTGCAATAGAGAAATGTTTGTCGTTTAACAAGAAATATTTAGGGTCAAAGCATTAAGGACATGTTGGATTGTCAAATATTTATGTGGCACGCAGTAGAATTTGATAAGAACATGTGGAAAAAAATTCCATGTAACAACGATGTCCATGTCATCCGGGGAAGGATTTCTTAGGCACAAGTTGTGTTTCAACATTTAAAAAGGGCCGATGTCTCAGAACTAATGGATGAAGGGAGACAAAATATTTCATGATATTTATTGGAAAATTTTCCATACTACTACAGGGATTCCTAGAAGGTGAAACACTTAGCAAATGAACGGGTTGGGGCGATATTGCAAACAAGTTTTACGGAAAAATATCTGTGAAATGTTGGGACAATGTCCATCCCATTGCGAAGTGATTAAGGAGTGAATCATGGAAGGATTATCCAGAGAGACAGGAATCAGGATAGGAAAATTATGGTTAGTTACCTAAAAAAAAGGTTTTTTCCCACTACAAGGGTTTTACAAAAGTGATGCAATAACAAAGAGTGTGGCATTAGATATTCACATCATGAGAGATGGGAAAACTATTTTTTATATGACAACGTGCTTAAAAACTTAGACATTTTTTTTTCGAGGATTTCATAAAGGATTTTTGCATGAATATGTACAAGATGGAAAGTCGTCATGATTTTACAAAGGGTGAATTGTATGCATAGGTAGGATATACAAACTTAAATGGTCCCCATTAATTATGGATTAAGTGAAAAATGGGGGGGTGTTGTTTTGATACAACAATTGGTAATACATTATGAGAACTATTTATCTCTATTCAAGAAAATAAGAGAAATAATAAAGTAGATTGCATAAATCATACAATTTACAACTTATTGAAATCTCATGAATAACTACTTACAATTATTTATAAAAATGATAAAATTAGGCATGTACTCGTAAATACCCATTTGATCTTGTCCAAAGGGATGAGGAGAATATTATTTAATTTTATATAAATAGTAATATAGGCTTTTTATTTTATTACTAAGCATAGTTTATTGACCATGTGTAATATTCCAAAATTAGCATGCAGCTAATTGGAATATTAATTTTTGCTCATGTCACTTAGGAGATAAATAAATGGGTAAGGAGGCCCATACATTTCAGAAAAATGAATAAAATCCCTCATAGTGTGGAAAGGGATCATCAGAGGAGCTGGATTTCACACCCTCATGTGTGAACAGGGTCATTTTCATGTGGACAAGGTCAAGTTTGACCAAGCCAATAGCGCTGGGATAGGAGGTGGAGAACACTTAGAGAAACAACGCATTATGAATGGGAGGAGGTTTCTTTGGTGAAGGAAACCCTAATGAGTGGGACCCATGGTGAGAGGGATTTCACTTGTTTAAAAGGAGGGCAAGGCAGCCATTGTTATTCATGTAATGGATTATTGATTTCTTGGTATGTTTAGACTTTGTGCATTCTCCTGCTGTTTAACAGAGTTGCAACGCTGCTTAGCATAAGGCATTCCTGTTTAGAAATTCCTTCTCCTTTCAAGAGAGGCCTCTTGAGGGAGCTTGCTCTTCATTTCTCCACATTCAAGCTTGAGGCCAAGCATCCTCCTTCAGCTACAACACAATTTTTGTTTAGAGTTGGTTTGAGTTGCAGGGTGTTGCAGTGGCGGTTACTGAACACCACTTCCTGTGCTTATTTTTCAGAGGAGGAAGCCTTATTTCCTTTGGAGGATCAATGAGGGATAATTTGAGCTGATTCCCATCATCTTTGGCATCAGGCCAACTATTATTCATCATCTACAACGCATTCCCTCTCATTGACTGCATTATTTTCATTGAGCATCTACAGTTAGGGTTGCAGTGTTTGTTTGGAGAGTTAGATATTCAGTTTTAGGATCAAAATTTCATTTGGAAGATCCATTGGAGGAGGTCTATTTAGTTTTTGCATCACCTACAACCATCTCCATCCAGCTCTTGAGTTGTAGCTGCTACTCCAACATTTTTTGCCATTTTGTGTATTTCAGCCAATCCTTCTAAGATTGACTGGATATTGTTTTTCAGGGGTTAGGGGTTAGAGCTTTGCTTCCCACATTATTTGAGCCATACATTTCAATATCTATGTATTGACATTATTTTTGTAGCAGTGTCTCCTATAAACTGCGCAGTCATAGCCTTGGGCTTTCCATATGTAGCAGTGTTCTTTATTTTCATGTACATGTTCTATTGAGACTTGCATTGCCTAGCTTGAGTGATTGTTTCCTCAAGGATTTGTACTCTTTTTGCTGCTATGAGATCAATATGATGGCTATTTGGATCTTCTCATGTTTTAGCTATTGATATAACGCTGCTACTCCAATATGTGTTCTTACATTGCTGCATCTCCAACTTTGGAACATCTTAAGGTGTTCTTATTGTTGTAGAATTTCCCTATTTTGGGATATTACAGTGGTATCGAAGCATCATCTTGGCTCAGCCTGTGAGTTTCAGCCAATAGAAGAAGATCAGAATGTTGGAGAGGATGAATTTTGTCTCATCATTCCTTAGATCTATGAAGAACCTCCCCAAGGAGGATAAGAAAAAAGAAGAGGAAGGACCATGCACTTCCTATTCTCACCGGGAAGAAGACAATAAGCATGAGGGATACTTGGATCATTTGATTCTAATTAAGTACCTTGTTGAGTACAAATCTCAATCTAGAGCCTTCAAAGAGACTCTAGCTCTTCCACAGTTCATTCAGTTAAAGGAAGAGAGGAGGTTCTGCAACAAAAGAGGAATCAAAGGTAATAGGTTTCTATTGCCTACATATGATGGGTCATCTACATCAAGATCTTGGGCAAGGAAGCTTGAGGCATTCTTCTTACTACATCTAGTGGTAGAGAGGGAGGCAGTAGAAGCTACAGCACTGCACTTGGAGGGTGAAGCCAATTTTTGGTGGTTCAGCCACTTGAGCCATGCAAGGGTGAATACTTTTGTAGAGTTCACTCAAAGGTTGATTAGAACCTTTGAAAGATCAGAGGAGAAAAAGCCCACACCACCATGGGAGGAGACTTGTACCAGCGCTATCACAGCCTTGGAAGAGCAGCCTTCTACATCTACAAATGGGGCAACCATTACATTGGGGTAAAGAACTCTTGCAGCCATACAAGGAGATCCCAAGTTCCATCAAGGTATGGATGAAGTTCCACTTTCTAATGTTACAACAAATATTTTAGAGGATTGTGGAAACTCATATTTAAATGACCAAGAATCAACATACATTGCTAACCTAGAGCAGCAAGATTGCACTGCGCTGTGCAACATGGAAAAATTCAAGGAAGAAATAAACCATCACCCTCATAAGCCATTTTTGGATTGCATATCACACTGGAGGTTGGGGTTTGACGACTTGAAGGGAAGGATGATAGATAGTAGACATCTTGAGATGAGAAAAACTTTCTCCTTTCCAGATGACACTTTCTCAATGAGCACCTCTCAACTCAAAGAGAGACTTTTACTTTCAGCAGATCCAAGACCTCATTGGTTTTGGAGGACTATTGATGAGAGGGAGATCTCATGGAGATATTTCGTTGGAGGTGAACTTCAACTCATCATGGAGTGCAAGGTTCTTCAACAATTTGAGGAGGTTGTTCCCTCCTCACACTTGGATCTTTATGGATTCAAGGGGGAGCAGATAGATGATGGAGGACATCTTAGGATGGATAACATCTCTCATGTTTGTGTTGGACACTTCTTGAGCCCTACACATCATGATGGGAGGTTTTTTACTACCACCTATTTAGGTCCTTATGGGATCAACTTGATCATTGAGAAGATTACATTTCAATATCCCATGAAATGCAAAGACAAAAATCTGATTTGGGAGGATGGTAGTCTTCATGGGAAGGGTACCAAGATTGAGAATGAAGGGAGACATCCACAAATGGTTGAGTGGATGTGGATGAAGAGCAAGAGGCTGGTGAGCCACTTGCAAATATATGACACCGGGCAGCAGGAGGCTTGGATGCACTCGCTACTCTTGAAGGAGTTTGGCCATCACTTAGCATGGATGGAGGAGGTATGGCAGGATGCTTGCATCATTGAGCATCAAAGAGTATGGATGCATGGTGTTGATGTGACATTCCTATCATTTACTATGTCTTCATCACATGACTTGTATGATGAGAGCATGAGGAGGCAACAAACACTTTTGTTGCTTGAGTTGTACTTGAGAGAGCAAGGGAATATTTGCTCTCAAAATTTGCATGATGTTGCAGGAGTAGGAGATGGCACTATCATGGTGCAAAGGGGCTACTCCTTGGTCTTAGATGATCAAGAGGTACTTCCACTTTGGGAGGAACTTCTTATGTGTAGTAGCATTATGGGAGATGCCTTTGACAATGAGCATGTCAAATAATGGAGCTATGAGTTGGCAGGAGGTTATTTGCATGGGCCAACAACGCTGTCACTTGAGAGCTTAGGGTTATTGATGGAGTGTCCCCAGGATCACTTCACCATTGATGCACTTGGTGAGCAAGAAGGAAGTGAGATTGATGGAGTAGTGGATGGAAACATGTATTACAGAGATATGATCTTCTTAACTTGGATTTCCAAGTATAAGAAGGGTGATCTTCATGTAGCATATGGTTCATTCCTCTTCATGGGAGTGTGTCATACCACTATGGAGGGATTATTCATATACATATGCATCATCTTACTCTCAACGCATGGTAAGAATATTGTTTTTGCAACCATTGATTTTCTAACACAGTATTTGCACATTCTTACCATTCTTATTCAGTGCATTGCTCCACAAGAGGGCAAGCTTTTCATTGAGCTCCATGGTCAACATTGGGCTAAATTGTCTGATGGAGACAACCATCTATTATATGGCCTTGGGAAAGTGTTTTCTTTCATGTATGTTCAGTTGATGTACCCAGCCATTTGCTATTTATCAGTAGATATCATGACATACATAATTTTCCATGTAACAAAAAACAACTTGCCATGTAATTTTCTGAAGCAACAGTTTGAAAAACTGCGCTGTCACTATTGGGAAAGTTGTTGGTACCTTCTTGCAACACATGAAACCTTCGAAATTTTCCTCATTTTGGTGTTGATCATGATTTCATTTTGCTGATATTGATCCTATATGTATTGGAAGCATGATTGGGAGAGAGACACATGAGTTGGATGTGTCCTTTGGGGAAGAAGATTTCCACATTTTCTGCATTGCATGTTCTAATGGGAGCATGGGAGGAGATATGGCCACCACAGCCAAACAATTGTTTCCTTTTGTTGAGGTGGGCCATGTGATTGATGGGATGCCATATAGTGATGATCTCCTATCCATCACATATAGGTTGATTTGGGCCAACTTGATTCACAACGTTGGAGGAGAGATCTTTGAAGATCTAGTCTTCATCTTGCCTCTTAAGGGCAACATTATTGCAGCCCAAGATAAAAAAACACTCTACATTTATCATAAGTGGAGAGGAGGACAACGTGGGGTAGGCTCCTATGTCTACCATGTTCATATTTTCAGCCCACCTACATTGCATGAACTCAAGGTGGAGGAGAATTTTCTGGAGTTGCCATGTTGGGAGGTGACTCATTTTGTATGGATTATTGCTTGGGGATGGATGATCCATTTGGGGAAGATGTTTTCCCAATACATTTCAGTCTCCATGCCTTGGGAGGAAACTTCTCAGTTTTATCCTTGTAGTTTCTTGAGGACAAGCAACATTTGGGAGGGGAGGACTGTAATATTCCAAAATTATCATGCTGCTAATTGGAATATTAATTTTTTCTCATCTCACTTAGGAGATAAATAAATGGGTAAGGAGGCCCATACATTTCAGAAAAAATGAATAAAATCCATCATAGTGTGGAAAGGGATCATCAGAGGAGCTGGATTTCACACCCTCATGTGTGAACAGGGTCATTTGCATGTGGACAAGGTCAAGTTTGACCATGTCAGCATCGCTGGGATAGGAGGTGGAGAACACTTAGAGAAACATCACAGTATGAATGGGAGGAGTTTTCTTTGGTGAAGGAAACCATAATGAGTGGGACCCATGGTGAGAGGGATTTCACTTGTTTAAAAGGAGGGCAAGGCAGCCATTTTTATTCATGTTATGGATTGTTGATTTCTTGGTATGTTTAGACTTTGTGCATTCTCCTGCTGTTTAACAGAGTTGCAGTGATGCTTAGCACAAGGCATTCCTATTTAGGAATTCCTTCTCCTTTCAAGAGAGGCCTCTTAAGGGAGCTTGCTCTTCATTTCTCCACATTCAGGCTTGAGACCAAATATCCTCCTTCAGCTACAACACAGTTTCTGTTTAGAGTTGGGTTGTGTTGTTGGGTGTTGCAGTGGAGGTTACTGAACACCACTTCTTGTGCTTATTTTTCAGAGGAGGAAGCCTTCTTTCCTTTGGAGGATCAGTGAGGGAGAATTTGAGCTGATTCCCATCATCTTTGGCATCAGGCCAACCATTATTCATAATCTACAGTGCAGTCCCTCTCATTGACTGCGTTATTTCCATTGAGCATCTGCAGTGAGGGTTGTAGTGTTTGTTTGGAGGGTCATATCTTCAGTGTTAGGATCAACCGAAGATCCATTGGAGGAGGTATATTCAGCTTGTGCATCACCTACAACCATCTCCGTCCAGTTCTTGAGTTGCAGCTGCTACTCAGCCCTGCAACTCCGACATTTTTTTCTGTTTTGTATATTTCAGCCAATCCTTCTAGGATTGACTTGATATTGTTTTTCATGGGTTAGAGCTTTGCTCCCCATTTTATTTGAGCCATAAATTTCCATATCTATGTATTGAAATCATTTCTGTAGCAATGCCTTCTATAAACTGCGCAGTCATAGCCTTGGGCTTTCCATATGTAGCAGTGTTCTTTATTTTCATGTACATGTTCTATTGAGGCTTGCATTTCCTAGCTTGAGTGATTGTTTCCTCAAGGATTTGTACTCTTTTTGCTGCTATGAGATCATTATGATGGCTATTTGAATCTTCTCATGTTTTAGCTATTGATATAATGCTGCTACTCCAATATGTGTTCTTACATTACTGCATCTCCAACTTTGGAACATCTTAAGGTGTTCTTACTGTTGTAAAATCTCCCTATTTTGGGATATTATAGTGGTATTGATGCAAGCAATTCAACTCATCTTTCCGTTACCCTTCATTGCTTCACTGCTAGTGAGCACCTAAATCCTTGATGAAGTTGCCTTGATATCATGTATGCATTGACCCACTACCAACGAGAATCCATAGCCCCAACATGCTTGCATACACTTCCCACACATTTCAGTTCTTTCAACTTCCTATATTGTATACTTTATTAACCGCCTTTTGATAAAAAAATGCATTTGAAATTGCTATTAGCAATAGTGAATAGGAAGCAGGGTGATATGAAACTTACTTTGATGTAATGCATCTCATGGAGTGTAAGTAGGTTTTTCATCTTGAGATTTTCCATTCCTATCATTAATTACTTTATTAATATAAAGGGAAAATAAAACTCTAGAAAAGACTTGTTTTTTAAGTACTTTCCTAGGAAAATTTTCTTTGTAAACATCAATTAACCATAAAAACATTTATCATGATGACATCACGTTCATGATAAAATTTTAAACTTTCATGCAATCTGTTAATAATAGTTCTCCATTGTGAAAGATGCATGAAAAAAATATATAAAGTGTAGTGTGATGCTAATTTTCATCAACAAACAATAACCAAAACATGAAACGATGGATTTCCAAAGGTTATTTACATATTTACAAACAAGGTTCATCAACAATTTTTGAGAAATATTTCTTTAAGATTTGTCCATTCACAGGTAGAGTCTCCTCTACTCCATCTAATGATTGTAATAGGAAAATGGACAAAACTATATTTTTATAAATCTGAAATGGTCCTAGCCAGAGCTTTTGGAATTTCGTGTGTTTGCCTTTTTCTTCATGAGATTTGTCCCATTTAAGTACAAGGTCGCCTACATCAAAACTTTTATCACCTATTGATTAATTATCAAACGATTTCTTTATAATTTTCTGGTGATTCACATATGTTTTATTAGCATTGTTTCTGTCCTTCTCTAATTTAAAGAGTTAAGCTAGACGACACTGTAAGCTAGAGAATGGTTCTTCTTGGATAGATTGGATTAACATAAAAAATGGTAAGGGGACATTAGGGGGTAATATTGCTTCTTTTCCATATACAATTAATGGGAATTACTTACTATTGCCTTGTATGTAACTTGATCTTCACATAAGGCGTTAGTGAGAGATCTATGCCAATTTTTATGATTTTCGGCAACAATATTTTTAAAATTTTCAGAAGGTTTTTGTTTGTGGACTCTGATAAACCATTACCTTGTGGTTAATAATTAGTTGAGTATTTTTGGGTAATACCTTTCTGAATAGAAAACTCAATAAGTGATACAAAAAAAAAATGTTGCATTATCAAATAACAAGGTGCCCGGGAGACTAAACCTAGTAATGATATATTGTTCAATAAAAGACATTAATTGTTTAGAGTTAACACTTCTTAAAGGAATAATATCCACCCATTTGGTGAAATAATCCTTTGTTGTAAGGATTTACTTAGGTTGTTTTTATGAATTGGGAATTATCTCACCGATTACATCTAACCCCCATTGCTCAAAAGGTTGTTCGATGATGACTACTTGTAGAGGTAAAGTTGATTTTATGTCTCTATGTGCTAAAGTTTGGAAAATTTTGCATCTATGAACATAAGTGTCAGTATCCTTGAATAATATTATCCAATAATATCCCTCACATCGTATTTTGTGTGTGGTTATATCACAGCCAAAGTACCCACTTGCAGGTCCATCTTGTAAATCATACAAAACTTTATCAATACAAAATTTTTCAAAAAATCTAAGTAACATGGAATCATAATTCTTTCTGAATATCACTCCATTAATTAATTGGCATTGATTGTATTTTAATCTTAAATCACGTCTCTTTTTAAGATCCAAATGAGGAGGAGTGTCATTAGATAAATAATAAATTAAGTCTTCATAAATATAAGTTGGGGAATCATGAATGATGCATACATGAGATGTAACTTCAAATTTTTGTTTTTTAGATATCTTTTTAGACTCTGAATCAATCGTTTGGGTTTCCAACCTACATAAAACTTGTCCTCGTACAATTTTATATGGTTTAAATTCAAGATCATATTCTTGGAGGGACATGACCCAATGGGCCCTTTTCTCTCCAATATATTTTTTAATTAATAAATTTTGAATTGAAGAATATCAAACAATTACTTTAGTGTGATATTTTAACATAAATTTCCCAAAGTGTTTAATGAATTTAAAGACAACATAGGTTGTTTTTTCTACATGATAGTAATTGATTTTAGCTCCATGAAATATCGAGTTATTAAAAGATATTGGTATTTCGGCTCCTTGATCATTATTTTGTGTAAGCATTGTTGCATAGGACTAGTTAGAATCAAATGTGTAAAGGACAAGCTCTTTATTAAAACAAGGCGAGAACTTGTATAATAGTTTTATTTCAATAGAATCAAAAACATATTTTTTCATAAACATTCCATTTAAATATAGCATTATTTTTAATCATATTCAATAGAGGTAAGATAATTTGAGCAAAACTGGGAACAAAACGCCTGAAAAAATTAATCCATCTTAGATATGATTGCATAGATTTATTTTTATGAGGAAGAGGAATTTTTGAAATGAATTTTACTCTAGATGGCCTAATAGAATTCTATTGGTAGAAACAATTAAAGTTAATAATTTTCCTTCATCTAGTGCAAATAAATATTTTTTAGGATTTAATGAGATCCTAGATTTTTGGCGACATTCAAATATTTGTTTTAAATGATAGATATGATCAGATCACTTCTTGGAGTAGATATTGATATCATCTAAATAAACAATGATATATTTATTAATAAATCCTCCAAAAAAACATCCATTTCCCTGTGGAAAGTTTCTCCAACGTTTATCAATCCAAATGGCATCTTTTGGTATGCAAAAGTGTCCCACTTGCTGCTAAATGTAGTATTAATCTTGTCCTTCAAATCAACTAATATTTGGTTATAACTGGAAAGCCCATCTAGGAATCACATTAACTCTGATCCAACCATTGTTTGAAGAGTTTACTCCAATGGAGGTAGTGGGAAATTATCTTTTTCAAAAGCCATGTTGAGATTCCTGAAACCCATGCAGATTATAATGTCTTCATTTTTATTTCTAACTGATTAGAGACCCACTTTGAATGTCTAACCAAAAAAATAACATTTTCTTTCAATAACTTATTCAATTCAATTTTGATTTAGGTCTCAAGATTTGGATGAATTTTCCTAAGCTTTTGCTAGAATGGTTTTACATCTAACATCATATGGATTGTGCATTGAATAATGGATGTATCATATGTTTCTTAGATCATCATAATAACATGTGAACGTGTCTTTGTAGTTGTTCAGAAGATTAATAAAGGAATTTCTTTCACTAGGGGGCATCCTAAGGCTAAATTTACATTTTATAGATTTTGTTTTATACCTAGGTTGATGACTTCAAATTTCAAAATGGAAATATTGGCTTTACAACTTGTTTTCCTTTTAAATCTTTCCTTGAGAACATAAAAAAGTACTAATTTGACAAAAAATCTAGGAATATGATTTCCAGATTTCATTTCATCTTCACTAGATGATTTATTAAGTTCTTGGTCATGGGAATATCTAATGATGATATTATCATCATGTGTTCCCTCAAAAGTGAGGAATTTAATAATATCTTGGCCATCGTCAAAGACTATCCAATTGGACACATTGTTAGGGACAAAGGGTCTAAAAATTGATTTTATAAAAAATCGGTCTGGACTGAAGTCCTTTGAAGGTATCAATTTGGAAGCAACACCAACTAAAAGATCAACACCAACATTTTGCAACCTAGGGATGAGAATGATATTAAATTCTAATATATTGGAAATTAGGTCCTGATATAATTGCTAGTATTTTTTAAGATGACTATAAACACGGTGAATAGTATTTATGACCTATTTTATTACAATGTCCGAGTCACCAAAGACTTCTAGATATTGCACATTCATGTTGATTTTTTTTCTTAGGCCCTGTATCAGTACTTCATAATATAATACAACCTGCACCAACAAATTTGTTAGATTTTGATCCATCAAAATAAAATGACCATGTATGATTATTTACCATGTTATCTACAAAATTAATACAATGAAATGAGTCGGTTTCTAAGAATTATTCTATTTTAGAGCAGATAATTGAAAAAGGAAATGAAGAACTTTACGTAGGGAAATTTCCAAAGAATGAATCTGCACAATAATTTCCAATGATAATATTTGCAATGAAGACAAGTTCATTTTCACCACCAATATCTATGATTGTATGTTTCATATGTTTTTCTCGGTCTACCCTAATCTTAGTTGGCTTTCCATTAAATGGTAACCACAAGTGTTACCAAATGTTGCAAAATAATCATTCAAATTTTCTGACCACTTTTTACATAGTAACAAACCATATGACTCGGGTATATCTGCAATCATGATATCAATAATTTAGAAAAAATTTGGGTGTGAAGATAATATGATAAGTACATCTTTTAGTTCTCCTAACACTTTGATTTTTGAATTGTATAATTGCATAATTTTTTTTAGTTTATTCTTGTTTTCATGCATTAATCTCCAAACATAATGAATAAGGCATAATATTCGAAGAGGCTCCAAAATCGACTAGACAATTATGTACATTTTTATTGAATATCTCAAAAGTCAATAGAAAAGGTGGAGTAAGGGAATTTGATTTATCACCTAACAAAATAACGTCAATTTTTTTTATTTTTTCAGAGGAAGAAATATGTTGAGTTTTACATTTACTTTAGTTAACTACAAGAGGGGATGGAAATGAAGGTTTGGATGTTTCATTTAGGGCATTAAGGAAGATTTTATTTTTTTAATTGTAATTTACTCATTTCAAAGATTGATATGTTAGCCTTGACATTCTTCATATACTCAAAAAAAAATTATAGTGTATGTTTATATGAAATAATCAAAGTTTTAGATGTTGGTATGTCTTGAGTTTAATCCTTATTTACAATATTAGTTGAAGTGGAAGGAGATGGTGTCAAAGTACTAACGAGAGATATTTTTATTCTGGTCATTACGACGATAATTTATTCATATTATTCATCAAATAGAGGACCAACAATATCCCATGTAGCATTTGCATCTATTGTTTTAGATTATTCCTCCTCTTTAACCTATTCTAGTTCTTCAATTTGATCTTCATCTTCAATAATAGAGATTTGACTAGCAGGAGGAGTTTGTGGGTTTCTTTTCATGAATGGCCTAAAATGTTTTTTGGAAGAGGATTCCTCAACAACTTGTTTTTCGAGATCCACAAATTCATTTTCTAAGGTTGCAAGGACCTTCTATAATCCTTCCATATCGAAGACACCCTTTTCTTTATTCTCCTCTTTAAAAGTAACCTTCTTTGTTGGTTGAGGAGAAGGATTATTTTCTCCAGTCATGGATTTGTTGGCTATGCTGAGAACTTCCTTCTCAAAATTCATGGTTCTTGCATGGTATCAACCAATGTGATCATGGTTACATGTTTAACGAAAATTGTGGTTAAAGTGGGAAAAACACCAATATAAAACTCGATCTCAACATGAACTCCTACTTTAGATGCACCAGGTATTCTATTTAAAAGCTTGTTAAATCTCCGATTGAAATCCTTTATTCTCTCTTTGGGACTCATTTTAATCCTTGATAGTTTAATTAGTATTGCCACTAGTTATTTGTCATTACCAAATTTCTATATGAACATGTCTTCAAAAGTATCTCAATTATGAGAAAAATACTAGGCAGTATCTCCACCTTCAAATGTATAAGGAAATAATCTAGAAACAACATGTTGTTCTTGAACACCCCTAATATTAATGGCTAGCATAAAATTATTGATATGATATTAAGGGGATTCCTTGTTATCCATCTAGAATGTTAACTGCTCTAAGAGTTTCCCAATGTCTCTTAGCAATTCTAATAGTAACAATGACTGTAGTGCTGGGTGAAATGACAATAGTTGTAACAGAGGAAGAAGTTGTTATAGATTGATTCAGTGAAGAAGGGGAAGGTGAAGTGGATGGAGGGATAACAATATGATTTTGAATAAGATATTCTTCAAATTGTGAAAGTGGAGTAATGGTAGGTGTAAGAGGAGGAGAGTTAGGAGTATTTTTTCCACTAGTTTTCAAGTGAAGACCAGTGATTTCTTATGAGGATGAGTTATCAATGAAAAATCAAATGATTCAACTCCCAATTTATAAATTTTTTCTCTAGTAAGAATACCAAGATTTTGTAAAGAGGAAGAAATGCTTCCTTCAGATTCTTCATAACCTTGAGATGATTCTCCTAGGTTTTAAAGTCCCTTTATCCTCTGTCTAATTCTTTGGATTCCAGGTGAAGCAAGAGTGTTTTGATCACTTATATTACTAGTTCTCTATGAAGTAACTAATCCTAAAACTGTTAGACTTGTCGAATTTTTCCTTCGCTCAACATTCTTTAGCTTCCAAGAAGAATACTATGAATGGGTCACAATTGTTGCAATGGGATTCCCCCTTTCTCCTATTGTACCAAATATATATATGGAAAATTTTGAGAAGAAAGAAATAGAATCCTACATGTTGAAACCTAGAAGATGGAAAAGTATGTTGGTGACTCTAATGGGAAATGGTACCATGATAAAGAAGAACTCAATAAATTCCTGGAACATCTTAATAAGATATCAGATGACATAAAATTCACTATGTAACTTTAAGATAATAATTGTACTCCCTTCCTAGATGTATTAATTACTATAAATAAGGATAGAACCTTACACTAGCATATTTGGCCCAATTTTCGATGGCCAAAATTTCTCTATTGCGACACATTGGTGTCCCAAGAGTGACAATTTGAGGTTGGGAAAAATGTCTTTTCCTGTACCATTGCAATTATGATACTCCTAATAATTATCGATAGAGCGACATTAGACACAACACGTGTCTTCATTTAGTCAATATTACAATCGTGTTGTTTATTGTCGCTATTATGACATTATGTCGAGACATCGATATTACAACACCGATGCCTTCCCATAATATGTCGCAATATTGACGGCTTGTCGTCGCACATGTCGTTGCATGTTCGGCTCTATTAGTTTTCCAGCGAGCGAAACAACCGTTGAAACTACCACGACAGTCGTCACTATTCCGACAAATGGCATAAAATTGTTGCGACGGTTGGGCCATTTCAACGACAGAAAAAATCATCGGTAGTGCCACCTTATTCGTCACTAGTCCGACACTAGTCTTAGTGATGTTTGGGTCATACCATAGGAATTGAGACAGAAACAACCATCAGAAATTCCACCACAGGCATTGTTGTTCCAACATTGGGCATAAAATTTGTGACAGTTGGACCATACCAGGGACGGAAACAACTGTCTATAGTGCCACCTTATTCGTCACAATTCCGATGGAAACAACCATTGGAATTGCGACGCTCCTCCTAGAATTTTTTTTTGGCGTAGAAATAACCCTGAGATGATCATCCACTTTAAGAAGGAACTCACATTTGTCTTATGGCATAATAGTAGTAGTTGATAAAGGAGAAAGGAAGATGTACGACCTCCCAAGTGAGCTAGGATGCAAGAAAATTGTCTCAACTATCTTGCATTCTAGCCTAGCTCACTTGGGAGGTCATCGATCTTCGTTTCTCATTTATCAACTATTGGCATCACGCTAGAAGAGAAAGTTGAGTTCCATCCTAAAGTGGATGATCATCTTAGGCTTACTTCTGCCCCTACGGAGGTATCTCTGGTAAGAATTTGGTACCTTTTTTTATAAGATCAAGGGCATGTTCATTTAAAAAAACTACCTTTTAATAGCCCTTTGTGTGAATTAAGTTTAGTTTAAAGATTGCACGTGACCTTGAACAAATTATGGGTAGCATTACTTTACAATGAAACTTTTACATGAAAACAACACTAAACATATGTACAAATTAAAAATTAGTTCATTGAGTTTGCTGATATACACATCTAAGGGGATGCCTTAATAAGTACTATTTGGTTTCTATGTTAGCAATATCATCTAAATCAATATGGCACAAATTGCATTCTTCAGTAAATATGTTTATTTTACTTTAAAAGAATAAATCGGTATAGGAGGGTGTTCTTGAACTTGTTCTCGAGAAAGAGGATTTGATTTGTGTTGTTTACTTTGAACTTCCCAATTAACTTATCATACATTTCGTTAGATGTTCCCAAATCAGAAATATAGGCAACCAAAATATTTTGAATGGAATAAATGAATTTCTTTTTAGCTTTGACCTCACATTTCTTGTACTTTGTCTTTCCAACGACATGTGCATTTGAAGGAGGCTCCACCACTTTTTCCTGCACATTTGACTTGGCTGAATCAAAATAAATTGGAAAACAATATCTAGAATAAATGCAACTGCCAACCATAAGACAAACATCATTATTCCATCTATATTAATTAAGGATTCATCACTCTCCATTTTCAGTGTAAGGGAGATGGAAATTTTATCTTTATATCTAGGCCCCGGTTTCTAGGTTTCAAGGGATTTTGCTTGAATAGATGGACCCCTGAAATTGATCCAGATGAGGAGGTGCCCAAGATTGTCCCAGTTTTTTTTTTTTTTTTTTTAACCCATCTCCCATGGAATCTCTAAGATGAAAAAAACTTTGGAAGCCATCAATGACAATAAAAAAACTAGGAAAATTCACAGATAAGTCTTACCCAAATCTGGAATGTTTTCTTGTGCACCTATATGTGTGCATGTAGATCTTGAAGCTAGCCTCCAAATGAAAAAGAGCTCAGGATCCACAATTGCACTCGTGCAAACACCAGATTTTGATCACACTCATTTCAAATGTATTGTCAGTAATGAATATGGCCATTTACCAAAATTTGCTTGAAGATAGGTCCTTCCCCTGCAAAGCATCTCAAAAAAGAGAGAGACAATAGTTTCCAAGAAGTATTTATTCAAGGGAGAAAAGGAGATCCCCTCCCCTACATGCAACAGTGAAACTGGAGAATCCCTTTGAAACAAGGAGAAACTTTCAAAATTCTTCAAAGAATCAAAGATTAGGCAAACAATTATCAGATGAACTAATACTCACACACAAAAGGAGTCTAAAATAAAGACCAAGAGCTGAAGGTAAACGAACAAGAGTTGGAAAACCCTATTCTTAAATTTGGCTTCATCCATTAGCTGGAAAATTAGAGGAGGAATATGCAGCAAAAGGCCAATCGTACCCCATTTAAAATATGGAATTTGAAATTGGGAAATCAAGATACATTAAGAAGAACTTTCAGCAACTAGAATATCCAAAGGAAAGTGGAATCAAGATAGGAAAATTCATATCTATCTTGGTAACAATAATTGCTATAGTTTCCTCTGCTTTTCTTCCTGTGATTTGGCATTATATGCCTACATTTGATATTTCTCTTGAATCTATTTTTGAACAGCTAACCCTTCTTTGGACCTTGAAATATTGTGATCGCTTTGTGATAATAAAGTTGTGGTATATACATTTAATTTATCCTTATATACACATATAAAGTTTCCAGCTGTCTAATACTCGTGTAGTTTCATATTTTATTTTGCAGCCTTTCATTGTTTTCTTAGTTGCACCATTTTTGACACTTTTCATACTAATTTGACATACTAAGGGCCAAAATTGTGAAGTGATTTCACAAATATTTTGAATATAATATGGAATATTTACTGTTGTAAATATGCAGTAAGTAAAATAAATTCAAATTTGGTTTATGCTTGGAAAAGTGTGCATGAAGGGATGAAATTTGGTGGCATATCACTAGTAGAAAATGATGAAATTAATGACCATGTGACTAAAAAAGTTAGTCACCACAATTATTTCAAGTGAATTACTACTAAATTTGAGCAATTTTAAGTGACCGAACTAAAAATGACTAACTTAAATGACTAATTTAGTCTATGAATAAAATATACGACCACATAATAAGTGACTAAAATAAAAACGACTAACTTAAATGACTAATTTAGTCTAAGTATAAAATATACGACTAGATAATAAGTGACTAAATTAAAAGAGACTAACTTAAATGACTAATTTAGCCTAGGATTACAATATATGACTAGATAATAAGTGACATAAATTAATAATGATTAATGTAAATGACTATTACATTCCAAGATAAAAATATTACCAAATAACAAGTACAACAAGTATATGAATTAGTCATTTATGTTAGTAATTTTTAATTGTGTCACTCCATAAATGGAAAAATGCAATTTTGATACCGAAGTGTTACATTTTGTTAAATTGCAATTATCTAAATTATTTTAATTCATTGTTATTTTATTTTTTTATCATGCAGTATGAGTTTATCAGAGATTAAATCAGATTTGACTTTATCAGAGATTACATCAGACTTGACCTGTGGCTTGAGAAACCGCGACCTAAGGGCATCTAAGCTATGAAAATCATAAGGGGATCACACTGGCATAGGCCACACCAACCCTTAACATGATGATTTTTTTCCCACGAAGTTTCAAACTCGTAACCTTCACATCGCAAAGTAACTTAACAATACACATCATCACTGTCTATTCTATGCCCTGTTGACACTTTATTGTTATTATTAAAAATATATTTATATTATATTTTATTTGTTAGTTTATATTAATAATTAGCATCCATTATAGTCTCGGTGGAATTGACACAGAACATTGATTATATTTAATTTAACATTGACAAACAACATATACATAGTTTAGTGCTATGCAACCCTAAATTCCCCATATCCATTAACGATATATATGCTTAGCCCTTGAATGACATCCACAACCATCGACCATATATATGCTTAGCCCTAAAATGACACAACTACTTTCAAGCTTTAGTAAACTCTCTCAGGAAGAAACGAAGGACAAAATCACACTGCAGTTTGAAGAAGTTAGAGATCCACTAGAAACTCTATCTCAAGAAGAAACCAAGAACAAAACCACACTGCAGTTTCAACAAAAAGTGGGAAGTCCACTAAAAATTCTATTTAAAGAAGAAACCAAGAGTGTAGTTTCAACAAAAAAGTTAGAGGTCCACTAGAAACCCTATAGAACTTGTTTTTGAACCATCCATGAAAAAATTGGTTATTCTTACTTTGAGTTACCACGAAACTCACTCTTTGGCACTATGAGTTACCATGAAAGTCACTGTTTGGTTCCAATTTTTTTCTTTTGGCGGGAGAGTTTTGGTTAGTTATAAGAAATTTGAAACAAATTCGTGAAAGTCACTCTTTGGCACTATGAGTTACCATGAAAGTCACTGTTTGGCGCCAATTTTTTTCTTTTGGTGGGAGAGTTTTGGTTAGTTATAAGAGATTTGAGACAAATTCGTGATGTGGTAACTTGGGTTGATATCTTTTCTATTTATGCATTTTTACATTTTTTCATATGTTTAATGGACGAAACAACGTCTTTTTTGGTGAAAGTTTCTTGGCACGGCCAGAGTATTTAGAAATATGCAACAGGCCAAGATATGCAGAAACGTCGGAATATAACTCTGGATCTGCATTGTCTTTTTCCACTTTTTTTATCAAAAATTTCCCTGAGTTAAAGACATAGCGTTAGTTCTAAATTTTTGGTACAACATCCCCTAGATCGTGACGTCTAACCGCATTTATAGTTTACAGATGGGGAATGATATGAAAACTCTGGCTAAATACAGATAATGGCGTGATTAAATGCATTTGAGGGTTTTCATGTAATTAAGTGAAGCTGCATGTGGAGTTTCTGGCCTAGTGAGGGCAATGGCATCAGTGCGACTAGAGGAACTGAAAATGAAAATGGATCAGAGAATTTACAGGGCAAGAACAGGCCTAGGCCGTGGCCACCGAGAATGGAACCCTTACCCCATGATACAAATCACAACCCTAAAGTGTTGAAGACTTGGGCTAAGATGACTGGATTTAGAAGTAATCTCTCTGGCGAGACTGTTAGCACATTTGGCGATTTCTAAATAAGTAATGCGGATGCAGGGACTAGCAGCACTGTGCCCAAAGCCACCGCCTCCTCCTCCTGTGCCTTCGGCCCATCGAGTGGTGGATCTGGAAACAGGAGCTGTGAATGGTAATGGGGTATGAAGGCAATTGAGAAGGCGAGAGCTGCGCCGCCAGTGGCGTAGAATGGGAGTACTGCTAATGCTATCCCAGTTGTTCCATTCCCCCTGGTTCAGTACCCAAAGTTAAGAAAGGAGCTGATCCGGATGCTGTGAAGCCTAAGACAACCTCTCTACATCATGGGGTTTCTTAAGTGCAGAGAGAAACAGAGATTGATGTCATGTCGCAATCGCAAGATGTTGATGATGCTATGCTAGCCAGGTAGTCACATATGAAATACGAGCTAAGGGAAACCCCTGGACTAGGTAAGTAGTTCTCTCTTTATTTACTGTTGTATACTTTCGGTTGTATGAAGGTTTAAACACTTTCTCATTTAAATCTCAGACTCCACTGTACCAATTTAAACCTTTTTTTTGTCAGATTTCTCTCGATTTACCTCAATTAAAATGAAAGTCAAGTAGAAAACATATGTCAAAGAACATTGGTGGAAAGTCTGCTACAGAGTAGATGTAATCAATCCCCAGTTCTCTGATACCATTTGTAATGTTTCATAAGCCCAAAATAGCATAGTTTATTCTGAATATGCTAAAAATAAACGTGGATCGGGAATTCCAAGTAGAATTATGATAATGTGTTTTTTTCCAAAGAAAAACCTGTGAGGTAACCCAAGGGATGCATGACATCTCTAGTAAACCTGTTGGTGTAGATTAGTGCATCTAGCACGGAGATTTGAACTGGGTACCTGCTGACAGGGAACTAGAATAATGACAATGCATCGTACTGCAAATTCTAAAAAACAGGAGAGTATCTCCTATATCTACTAATCTCACAATCAGTCATTGTGTAGGCTCAGTTCCAGGCTGATGTACCATTTACTTCCACAAATGATCCTTTACATTAGCTGGAGGGTTGTAATAGTTGATCAATGCTTACTCATTCTAGAATTTAACAAATGATAGCATTGAGCTACCATTATACATTGTGCATTCTAAATAGGGTATACATTTCAAGGTGTTGCTTCAGACTCCATTGACCTGGTATATAGAAGATCACCCATGCTACAAAGCACATTTAACTGCCATGCAACTGCTATATAGATTATTATGAATTCTAGGCTGTCACTGGAGAATGATTGCAACTATACAGTATACCATCCTCCAAAAAATGTTATGAGAGGATGTTTCAGGTTGCATATTGCAACTATATTGAATACCACGTTCCAGATAATGTAATGAGAGGATGCATGGGATTGTTACATAGACAGTCGTGCATTCTTGGATGCCGATCTTTTCTATTTTTGCTGTTTCGATATGCAATTTGATAGTGCTTATGCCTATTTGAAATTGGTTGTCAGATTCACAAAATTTTGATTGAAAAGTAATTGTTGGTCGCATATTAAAATAGCATATTAGTTCTTTAAGTCAAATAATGCGGTGAACATAAGGAGTAAAGCCTATATTTTACTCTTGAAAAAGAGTTTCAGTTGCCTTACTTGCATTGGTAGGTGGTGCAAGGCTATTTTGATGTAATGATTTATTAGCATGTATTCATTGAAGGTAGATAATTGCACCCCTTGCAATTATCATACCTTTCAATTATTATAAGTATCAGGTTTTCTCAAGGTTTTTGATTTTTTTTAGATGTTCTTCTTCACAACCTTAATTTTTTTGATGAGACAACTCAGTTTTTGCATTTTCTTATATATGTTGTTTTTTTCATACTCTTTATCTCTTTGGATTCCATTTAGATGTTTATTTAATGTTACTTGTCACCATGGGTGAGCATCAATGTCCTTGAACAAAACAGATTTTTTTTTTTTTTTAAATGTAACACAAAATTTACATTCTACAGAAAATAGGTTATTTGTTGCCTTTTTGCTTCTTATGATATTGGTGGATATATTAACTTGCAGTTCCAATTTTCCTATATGGGATTCAACATTACTTGTCAATAGCTGGTTCACTTGTTCTTATACCGTTAGTTATTGTACCAGAAATGGGTGGGACTGATGTAAGTAGCTTATATTATTCTCTTACTTACTGCACTTTATTTTTCCTTCATACTCTAAATAGCTAGCAGTCTATATGCAATAGCAAGATTCCAATGACAGTTACCATTATAACAGGATGACACTTCCAGGGTGATATCTACTGTGCTTATGGTATCTGGATTGACAACACTGTTGCATTCATATTTTGGTTCAAGGTTACCATTAGTCCAGGGAGGTTCCTTTGTTTACTTGGCTCCTGCTTTGGCTATCATTAACTCTTCAGAATTTCAAGGTCTCAATGAACATGTAAGTCTATTGTTTTCCTATCTCTTGTCTTTTGTGTGTAGTCTCAATGCCATCCATTATTATATGCTTTATTATTTATATGTTCTCTGCTGACTATAGGTATAAGTCTATAAGATAAACCAATTTAAAAATAGATTGATTTCCTGTCTATTGTGCGGGCACTGAGCAAATCTTCAAAACGTGATGCAGCAGACAATCATAAACTACCACAGTTTCGATGTTATGAACCTATTTTTTTAGGGACCTGACAATTATGTGCCCAATACTGATATAGACCCAAGGAATTTACTAACACTGTAATAACAGCAGGTTGACCCAAGTACTGCACTAACACTGGACTACTAGTGGGTTGAACATAACAACAACAGCAAAAACATAAAATTTATGCAATAACAGTGATAATTCAGCAATAACAGAGGTAACTTCATTGATAACACTGGAAAATCAAGCAAAGCAGATTATGAAATTTTGATTTGTAGTGGGTCCAACACTCAAAATCACAACTAAATAATAGGGATTTCAGCACAGCAATTGCTCAAAAGATAAACAGATCGGTGAACATAAATAAATAACCCAAACTGTAACTAAAAATCTGATATGAATATGCTGTCATATGGGGTTCTTCTGATACCATTGATGTGAGCCAACCCATAATTCTGCTATTATAACTGAAATTTGAAATCCAAAAATTCCGGAACTAGATCTGAAATCTGAAAAATAAAGCAAACCATTGATGTGAGCCAACCCATAATTCTGCTATTATAACTGAAATTTGAAATCCAAAAATTCCGGAACTAGATCTGAAATCTGAAAAATAAAGCAAACCAATAATTGGAAATTAAGAAGGCCCCAACTGTAGCAAAAACTTGAATAATTACAAACTAATAGCAAAGAACAAACTAAACTGGATACTGATGTTGAAGAACAAATGTAAATGCTAGCAGGAAGTAGTTTGTAGCTGAGTAACCCAGAAAATAAGTATGTTAAAAAGGAATTCATTTGAGAAGGCATGGATGCCAACTCAGGCCAAATCCACAGCTATATAGATGCTGCTTTTGCCTCAAATAGTCGCTTCCAAAATCCATGCAGTAGCACACTTCACAAAAGGGCTTCTTCAAGTAATGGATGTCTACTTAGGGAAAGTCCAAGGCAGTATGGAATTTTCCCTTTCCCAAAATGGTCTCTTTCAGACTGCCTTAATAAAAAGGCGCCACTCCCTCAACCTAGTGTCATTTTATAGTTAGTCATCCCACTTTTTGTAGAAAAGAGGAGCTACAAAGTGTTGCTTCAGACTTCATTGACCTGCTATGTAGAAGATCACCTATGCTACAAAGTGCATTTAAGTGCCCTGCAACTGCTATAGAGATGATTATGCATTCTAGGTTGTCACTGGAGAATGATTGTAACTACACATTATACCACATTCTAAACAATGTTATGAGAGGATGTTTCACATTGCATACTGCAAGTTGCAACTATATTGAATACCACAGTCCAGATAATGTAATGAGTGGATGCATGGGATTGTTACATAGACGGTCTTACATTCATCGATTATATGATTCCATCAAATTATTCGACAACCTCTACAATATCTAGCTTCCCCTGCTATCATTGTTTCTGAAGCCCCTGCATCGACACTATGGAAATTTACCGGTTTGATTTGCTTCGGAGGATTCTCTTCATTTACATCCTCGGTATTAATTTCACATTAGAGTTAAGAAATCCCGTTGTTAAAGCTTTTAACCTGGGTGGTGTGATATTGATGCCCAGTTTGAACCAGGATGGTTTCTGAGAAATGTTGCACAACACGGATGCACAGAGTGACACTAATGATAACTATTCAGAAATCCACACAGTCTCATGTGAAGAGGAACTAAAAGGAAGTGGTTCCTTGGATACCATTTGCCAACTCAATATCACTCTGATTTTGGCAATTGACACTCATCACAGGGGGAGGCAATTTGGAAGTCTTACTTTATGTTTCTGTTAGCTGCCCCATTTCGGGGTGCTTAATATCTATTAATTTCAAGTAAGATGTCCAGAAAGTCTTTTGCCTTGCCATCGCTGTCATTAGTTCTACCCTCTCATATCTATTAATTTCAAGTAAAATGTTCAGAAAGTCTTTTGCCTTGCCACTGCTGTCATCAGTTCTGCCCTCTCTTCTACTCTAGATGCGAGCCTCTACAGATCGATCCAGCAGCCCAAATATAATACTCATATTCTTGGTTATATTGTGGCTCACGCCCTAATGGTCCAAAATTTGCAGAAAAGGAAAGTAGTCAACCAGGTTTGGCTTTCCCCCAATTACCATCAATTTGGTGACCGTTTCTTTGAATTCTTCAACGGCCTGAGAGTCCCGTCCGAACATATTTTGAGAAAAAATCAAGTTGCTCGACAGATTCAGACTTGTAAGAAACACAGTGTGCCCAATATTCACCCCCTTCGCCTTTATAGAATCGTCAAAAATGGATTGAATGGTGGAAAAGACCTGATTTCTTCTGAGACAAGGCCTCCAGTCTTAGACAACAAAAGTCATGGAACCAGATTCATAAGGTTAGTCACGAACCGCCATCTTCGAGGAATATTTATTTCACAAAGAAACGATATGTGGGTCTGAGTGGAGCAGTGTTTAGTCAGATATATCATGCAGTTTATGGAAATCGTGCCAGTGGATTTGCTGGTGTGATTTTACTGCTGGGTTTGCTGCCCAGTGCAGTTTCTCTGGTTGTTATGTTTATAGTTCGTACCATAAAGGAGGCCATAGAAAAAAAATGAGCTGAAGCGATTCTACCATTTTCTCTACAAAGTTTTGGTATTGGCAGGGTTTCTCATGGTTCTCATCGTGGTTGAGAATGGATCAGAGCATTTTTCAGTTACAAGCTACAGAATCGTAGTTGCAATTAATGGTGTTGTGTTATTACGTTCCATGCAGATTTTCTGGAACGAACATGGTATCAAAACATTTATGGATAGTAACAAGCCATAACTATAATTTTAGAAGATAATAAAGGTTCAGGCACGCAATGGACATTTCGAGATGATGCCAGAGACAGATTAAAATCTCTTTGAAGGGTTCTCCTTTAAAGGGCTTGAAATGCACTCTATTAAGAAACAATAGACCTTATGAAACATAGAATGAGGGCTTCAATTGAGAAATTGGGTATTGTGTTCTTCTTTCATAATATTTTGTTTATAATGGCTTCGAGTTCTTTTATCCACTATTATTTTTTTATTTTATGGGAGATTATGCTAATAGGCGTCAACCACAAATAAAAACAAGCAAACTGAGGCCTCAGTTGATGATATAAAAAGTATGATCATCAATTTTCTTAATTGACGTGAAAGTTAAAAATTGTGACACAACATGCAACTCAAATTGCGAATGGAATGGGAGTTGGCATTTCTAGGGCCCACTGTGTCCAAATTTTCAAATTTCACAGAGAGAAAAAGAAAGTACAACACACTCAACGATCTATGAGGGTTCCAAACAAAGGCCCCAAAACCCAACGTTTGAAATCTAATCAGTAAAGAATTTAAAACTTTTATAATTGAAGCGACAGTCCTGCAGAAGGAAAAAGCGCATTCAACTCCAAATTCAAAGCCAATCACACTTATTACCTTAATGCTAACAACATTGTTAACTTAGAACAATATTATTATTTATTAATCAACGAGGGCCTCAAGGAGCACTATGTTGAACTACGAAGTAGGGTTTTTGGGACCGTGTTTAAGTCGTAGGCAAGGAAAGTTAGCGTTTTGATTTTTTTGTTTGTCATTTTGTCCCAGCGATATTGTCGGAACATGAAACTATTTATTTTTAATATATATAATTAACCACTTATTGGAAAATACCTTTTTGGGTTTGGAAAATATTATTATTATTTGATGGAAGTGTAAATTTTAATTTTTTATAATTAACTAGGAATGGTTTTTAAGCTTGTTGAATTTATGACATTATCAAATTGTTGATTTTGGAATTGGATTTCTAGAATTTTAATTTAACTAGCTGAGATTCATTTAAACTATGAATCTATCAAGTATGGAAAAAGATCAAATCTCATAAGATATAAAGTAAAAAGAGATTTTATCCTTTCTCTACACTGGATAGATTTTGACGAAATGTTGTGGAAATTTTTAGAAATCCAAGTTATAGTTGTGAAGTTTCGGAATTTTAGGTGCTCAAGGGGGTTGTTGAGAGTGTTGAATCCATTTACAACATTCAAAAAATGATTCAAATACTCCCAATTTCATTATTTTTGGAAACAAAAATAAAATTCATTGAATTCCTACCAGAAAATCATTGTTTGAGTGAAGTTGTCCACTACTTGGACAAGTCCTAAATATAATTATTATTATTTTTATTAGGAATATGGATTTTGTGGTCCATAAAATGTATATAGAATCTTTCTGTGATAATCACAACTAAGAATATTTTGTCGACGCGTTTAGAGCCAGCCAGTGTGGTTCTTGTTCTAAACGCTTTGACAAAATATGCTTACATGTGATTATCACAGATTCTATATACATATTATTTTTTTTGTTTTTTTATTTTTGTTTTGGTTTTTTTTAGTTTTATGTAGTTTAACCGAGTCAAAATGTTTTATGGATAATTATAACTATTAATTATTTTTATTTTTATTAAAACCAACTATAATGTCATGAAAATCATTACATAATTCCAGAAACCACTAATTTCCTCCATCACTCAAGTGCTCTCAAGTGCGAAGTCTCATGGCCTCCTGTATGTACAAGGCTAGACATCTCTGGACTGGGTATCGAAAGAAGCTAGATAAGGTTTGGATCCCTCTTGCACTTCGCCACCTATCTTCATCCGACCTTCAACTGCTCTTCGTTCTTCAAGATATCTCGTCTAGGGCTACTTTGGGTAGCCAACACGTTGCCCTCTAATAGACCTATGGGATTCCCCTTGTTTCATTCAGAGTGGGCTCCCACTAGCTTTGGTTTGAGATAGGTCACTGCATCACACACCTCAAATGGAATTTTCAGCTATGTGATTTACAAGAGATCAAGTTGGGGGAGCACATTGTCTTCAAATGTTCCATCTATTAGGAGATAACACTGTTACATATTTATTGGATATATTATTGACTGATAACACTTGCTGTGTGGTTGTTTTGTGATGACTCATATATTTTTCATCAATTTTAAAGTTCTGTTTGTTGCCTAGAGTCTGTAGCCCAGGGATTAGGAACTAGGTCTTGCCTAGCTTTCCATTTTAAATCTTAAAAGACAAAAACAATATCATTTTGAAATTCTGTTTTTTTAGCATTTGAAGGACAGATCTGTAGGCTTATCATGGATTCCTCCCTTATGTTAGAGGAGAGCTAGCCTTATGTGAGAAAACGGGCATTGGTGCAGAGAATGAGTTTCCCCCGGTTTCACTGTTAACTCCATAGCTCTGATAAGTGAGAGTAGAACAGGGCATCTGAGCAGCCTGCAAGCAGTTAAAAGTAGTGGGCACTGAAGATAATTTTTGTGGCTGTGCAGACTGATCTGCAGAAGCTGAAACATCAATAGCTAAGTGTGGTGACAGAGAGAAGGCAAGCCAGTTATTCATATATTTCATTCTCTAGCACAGTTCTGCAGCCTTGTTCTTCAAGTAAGAACACCAAACACAAAGTATTTGTTGAGAGACCACTTCAACAGTTGAGCCTGCACAACCTTAAAAACATGGGAAGAAAAAAAATTCAAAATAAAATCTTCTCCTTGGGCTTTGATGACTGGTTAATCATTTGGAAAATGAGTGGTGAAATCCACTTGGGGTAGAAGGTTCTGAGGCCACTGAACGGCCCTCGTGTGCATAAAAATGGGTAGCAAATATTTAAGCCAAAGCCAAGCTCTCACACCAGAATTTGCTATAAACAGCCCCACTAAATCAAAACCCAAGAAAAACAGCCAAACCCTCAGACCTCAAAAAAAGAATAAAAGAGGTTTTTTTTTCTAAAAAAGTGCTCACCCTTCTCATATTGGGATTGGTGTAAACACAGTGAAAGAGCACTGGATATATATATATACGCTGGATAACTTGCTAAGCTTGAGAGTTCAGCTTCAGGTCTATATATCTCTATTCATACTGCACGGTCTTTGTGCCCAGGGCAGAGCATCCATAATAATAAAATTTTCAACTTGCATACCTCTTGCCCCATAAAGACTGTTAAATTTATCGGGTGTGAACAGCAAAAGTAGACACTACTTTTCTTTGCTGGCTTCTGCTACCACTACTACTTGATTACAGGGTTCCAGGTGTGTTTTGGGTGGCAGAATATGAACAGGATGGCAGTGATAGGACCGAAGGCCTTGTCACTTCAAGGTTAGTACTAACTCGGATCTAATTAACTCATCTGTTCACTCAATTCAGACAATTTAAAAATACGATTTCAGGGATTAGGGTAACACTCAAATTTAAATTTAAATTATTCATTGGTGGACTCGGTCAATTGACACCACCTTCTCTGCTCTACTTCTCTGGTAGTTCATCTTAGCATAGATTATAAGAAACATGATATGATATTTACTAGTATTTTTGTAAAGAATATATGGGTGGAAAGAATTTGGCATCTTTTAGAAGCCTTTCTCTGAATCACTTCACTTGATTGGCTAGTCTGAAAGGGTTTCTAGCATCCAACTTTTTTGTCTATCTCACCATATTGGGTGAAATCGACTAAGCCATAAATACCCTCTCCAATGGGAACATTATTTATTCCAATTTCAAATGAGAATGTATCACTAATCTAAGACATAAATCTCTAGATTCAGTGCCAACATTTTCCACTTTATCATCCCCTCATTGGAAACAAAAGACATTTTTACAAACTGATCAAGATCAGTATTTTCAGTAGAAGACCTATCAACATGAAGACTATTATGGTGAATGCAACTATGAAGTGGCAAATACATACAATATGATAAATATTTAGATATATCCTTAGCTCCTTGGCCCACCACCCATATTGCCATCCATGTCCCAATTGGTTATCAAACTAATTGTAATTTTACTCAACAGCTCAAGCATAAACAACATAAGAACCTGGAGCTACAACTGGGGATGATTGTTCCACAGATATGCACTCACCTCTAACATAAATGAGATGCATTCCATTGTTTGGTAAGATTACCATCAATGCCAAAATCAAAGGCAAAACCAAATGCCAGAGATACAAAGCAACCCATTTCAATTGATCCAAATGCAATCCAAAAGGAAGCAGAAATAAATGTTCTTCTTGTGCATTCTTCCCCTAGTGTTTCTCCTGATGCATTGAATCCATTGCTTTCTCCTTCTCCCTTACACCCTTTCTTTCGAAATTCAACTGTCCCAGTCATATCAAGGCTTTGTGCTTTCAATATTTTAAAGCAGCAACATATATAGTAAGTGGAATGGTTGTTTAGTGTTGGAGCTCACTAGCACCATACCTGCTCAATGTGATTTGTTGTCCACAACTAGAGACAATGTTTCATATCCTTATTGGGAAGTCCAACAAAATCAATGTGTGGCTTATTTGAATACAACAGTTGCAAATTATTGATTTTCATACGTTCAAAATATCTTGACAAGTGAGGGTGCAAATGAGATTCTTCCTTTGATTTGTTCTGCTAAACCATCGACTCTCACTAAAGGCTCTAGTCCTATTAAGAGCGTAAAATAGGTTGAACAACAAATTAATGGGAGTAAACTTTTGACTGGTTGCAAAACAGTGGATCTAGTGAAAGAATGTTGCAACACTAATTATCAACTTGCCATCTCAAAAGTTGAAAGAATACTTTATTTTAAGGTGCCTAGGTTATTTATTCCAGATGCTGTGTGAGTGTCACCTGTTAAACAACCTATAGTGAATCATTTTGAGAGTGTTTTAATGTTTCTTTCAATGGATGGCAAGCCATATTACCTTTAAAAAATCCAAATTAGTTCTGAGAGTTCTTTTCAATTGAAATGTGAATAGAGTATGTTATATATTTTCCATGAACCCTTTAAAGGTGTCAAGAAATTGTATTTTTTCAATATTGACTATTTTAGGCTAAGGCCAACCTAGTCAGCTTTCTTGAATTTTTGGCCATGTTATTAGAACCCCATTGTCGAGGTTCCTAGTGTAGTCAATGTTCTTTATCCACGTTCTGTTCACTCTTTCAAATGAAAGTGAAACCCACACTTAATCCAATATACCATCATTTTGACATGAGTAGTTGACCCACATGGTAATTTTGACTAATCAATAATCATTAAATTGTGCTTTGTCAATTTTAGATCTTTGGCGATGTCATTAGACCCCATTTTCAAGGTTCTTAGTGTGCTTGATGTTCAAGGTGATCAAAGGTTATAGAGATTTTGCCACTTTTAGTGGTATGTATAAGTAATTGATTGATTTCTAGTAATAAAAGTTTGTTCCAATTATATATTGTGCGAGCTTTTAAAAGCCTGAAAAAATATCTATCACTTTTCGGATAATATCATTGGATTGTTTACATATATAATCACAAAATGGTCTGCATTTGTTGATGCATTGGTGAGAAACCAGTCCTCATTATTTGTATTTCAGGATTGTTCCTGGAATCCCTAGTTATTGGTGAGACACCAATCCTCATTCTCTGCTCAACTTCTGCTACCTTCTTTGCCAGTGCATTCTTCAAGCTAGCAATCTGCAACATCAAAGATCAGGAAACCTTTGACTCTTGAGTGCTCTAGAGGACATCATTCATTATCAAGATTCTTCAACTACTCATAGGTCCTCAAACAAACAGACCAAAATATCCCTTGTTTTTAGTCCTTTTGATCCATGGAGAACAAATAAGACAATCATTCAGAAAGCAACATATTTTTCAAGAATCATTCTAACACAAACCTGTTCTTTCAACTCCCTAACTTGACCACTTTCCTTGTTGGAACGTGCAGCACCAAGTTCAACAGTTGCAACCTTCTTTGCAAATTTTAGAGTGCTGATTGTCTCCCCACGTGCATCTAATTCAGGACTTATGTGCACAAACATTAGAGTTACAAACATTAGAGTTTTTGCCTGTCCACCTTAAGAAAAAAGTCCAACATCATTACCACCCCAGACTAGAGAAAAGTGGTAGTTTCCTTCCATAACTATTCATCAAGGAAAATATTGAATTTGTTACCTAAAGAATCCTGAAGCAATTGTGTGAGCTTGCTATTTTGGTAAGGAACATGAGAACTCTTTTGTGCAAGAGCAGCAATAACGTCTCCTAAAGCTGAAAGTGATCTGTTAATATGCTGTGCCTCCTTTAACCTATCTCTGGTGGCCTCGGATTTGTCAACTCTCTCACTTCCAGCAAGGTCAACAAGATGAAGACACCCTCGAAGAATTGTTCCAGAAGTAAGATCTCTGCCCTGAACATGCACTGTCAAGACTCAAAATACTGCAAACAAAACAATGTTTTTATTGTTTGAAGATAGGTTTCAAGAGAGACCAGTATTATTTAAATTCTCCGAAGATTGTGTTTAAAACCTGTGCGAACGGCTGCTCCGATCATTCAGAGTAGTTGCTCCCACAAGGTTTTTGTGTCCAAGGTTGATTAACTCCATCACATCAGATGTAGATGCAACGGGTATTAGATTTGCATCTGGCACATTGAGTCCATTCTGCTGTGAATTGTTGCGGATTTCCAATGTGCTATGAGTCAAGGATTATTTTATTCTGAGAAACTGAAATCCAAAGATTTAAAAACAAGAAAGACAACTCCATATGATCAAGAAGGATGTCTTTTATTGGAACTATCTGAAACAAGAAGACCATGAACTTGTTCATTGTATATTTCAATCATTTGAACAACAACCTCATATATAAAGGTATCCTTTCTTTTTTTTGATATCTGGAATACGTCATTCAAGAACCCCAATTGTCCTCTGTAATCACCTTAGGAGTCAGCAGGAACATCACCAAGTGTTGAGGGGGCTCTGAGACCAACTTTTTGAAAGCAAGACAGGGCATTAATAGGTAAATAAATTCCCTCTTTCAACTTTCCACCAGTTGACCCTTTGGCATTTTAGACTTTCCTTTGGAGCCGAAGCATAAGAACCAACCTCTCAAATCTTCATGTGGCCATTTTTTCTTAATATGCTGCAAGCATTCAAAACCCTTATGTGAAACATTTTCTGCCTATTGAGGTGCCGAGGCAGTTTCCTTCTCTACGGGATCAAACTTTTGTTAGTATGAGAAAAAATGATCACAGGTTATAAGCTAATCTGTTTTTTCAGTTTTACCCATAATTTTAGAATGAATTAGAAAACACAGCTTCAACAAATTCTGCATAAACTGAAAAAATCGTTGTGTGCAGAATAAGCTCTATAGCATCCTGCAGGTTGATTTTGTGAGATTAATATGGCACAAACCTCTGGATTCTTGTGCTGCTGAGTTGTCAAATATTTGAAAATAATTGAAGCGCTCTTGTGCTGCTGAATTGTCAATTTTGTTACATTTCAGGCTGGAGTGATAGAATATTTTTAATGTGTGATAACATATCTTCACCAGCAGGTGTCAAATGTGCCTAGCCCAGGCAGTTAAGTAATCATAGTTGGGAATATTTTGAACAAATGTAAATCTTTTGGCTTGGCAGGGCCTACTTAGTTTTAAGAATAATTGTTGGGAGAAGTCTTGAATGAACAATAGAGTCTCCATCTAAGAAGAAATTTCGAAAGGAAGGCCCAATGATATAGACAATGATAATTTCAAAGCCGAACACAATACCATATACAAAACTAACTAGATATAAAGAGGCAAGGCTTCAACTGTTGCAAGTAAGAAAAATACACATAATCAGAACTCATAGAATGTCTGTGTGAGCAGTCGTTATTAGATATACCATATTAGGGCAACGGTTAAATTATAGCCCTCATAATATTGTGTTGTTGAGAAATTTTAAAGATGGAACTAAGATCATTGTAGATTGTAAAGCTTCCAAATGGACCTAACAGCTCGACCATGAAATAAAATCAAAATGGGATCCAAAAAAGCAATCACTCAACAGTAGGCAGCATAACTTCTTTGCAGATCCTTCCCTTTCAATACACTGAATTCGGCAAGTACAATGGAAAATATGACTGAGGATATAATCATAAGCCCCTTTCCTACAATTGACAAGATGATTGATGTCCATATTCAGTTCAGCTCTAGAAGCAAAGATCACCCCAGAAAAATGTGAAGTTAGGACCAGTCTAGACAAGCAAGGCACAAAAATTAGAGCAAAGTATTTCTAGGCAAGAATTTCTTCAGCAGTGAACTCATTACCTTATTAGTTTTGCAAGACAGTGCTTCAAACTGCAATCGACTAACTAGAAGATGGTTGTTATTACCATTGTGTATGTCTTTCCAGAATCTGTTTTCCCATATGCAAAAATGCAAACATTGTAACCATCCAGAACAAATCTGATCAATGGCCTAGTATCCAAAAACACTTCCTGTGCAATTCAACATGAATAATGTTATGATTTAAGAGATTTCACCTTACAATCATGTAAAAGGTTTTCAACACTTTAAAAAGAGAGCCAACCTTGAGTAGCAGATGCTCCAAATACTTTGTTGAATGTAAATGATTTACGTATATCCTTTCCTTGCTTTGCGGGATTTGCAATCATAATTTGACCATCCTCCCCAATATAATCCACTGTACTCTGACAGTTGGATTGGCCAGGCAAGAATGGTCTGACTATGCAATACACCCTTATGCTTCCTAAGAAGAATAAGAAACATAGACTCAGCATAAATTTTTTATCCTATCAAATGGCATCTGTTGTGCTTTCACTACCAGCTTGGTCAAGCAAGTATGCCCTGCCTCAACTTCTAAGTTTATGTTTTATGAGCAGAATAAGATAACACAACACCATGCAAGAAGAGGCCAGAGTAAAATCAGATTACATAATTTGATATTCTCTTCCATAATTGCTAATTCTCATCTTCCAGGCCCGAGGAAAGGTCGAACACTCAATTCAAACACAGAGCCCACAATCACAGGAAGATGGAGCATAGATAAGTTGTTCATACATCTGAACCTGTATGGAAGCAATCTTACCCAGTTCATTCATCCATCTCCTACTCTATTGAACCAACCTCGTTTCCAACTTCCCAATTAGTGGGAGCACAAGCTTCTTTAAATGCACAGTAAACTACCCTTTTCTAGCATTTTTTGGCCTTTTATGTTCCTACTACAAGCCGTGGATATGTTCCCCCCACATCGAATTAGCTAAAACTATTCATTCGCACTGTATTGGGAATAAAGATGCAACATATTTGATATATACAATTTAAAGGGACTCCTAATTCCTACTCCGTTATAATATTTTTGAGACATGTCAGTTAAACTATAACACTATGACAGACAAACAGGAAGCACACCTTTCAGATCATGAACTTGATTGTATAGTTGTTGATTTTCCTCTAGAACTTTGTGGTAGCCTGCTGCAGCCTGCGCTAGTCCATACATATGCTTTCCTGTGCAGAAAAGAAATACAGTGAAAATTGAAGAATGTAGAAAAGCGTGGTTCAAATAATAACAACTGTTTGTGCAAAGCTCACCAAGATTCTACAATTGTTTATTCCATTCCATTTGTATCGACTGAACACCTTCCTTCGTGTTGTGTAGCATCGATTTTAGTTCTTGCTGATTTTATGGAAAAATTAGAACAATCTCTATGTTTGAATCACAATGTCACACACTCTTGTAAGATTTAAATATTTACTCCAATTCCCCTTTGGAGATCTGTTAAATTTGGACAACTAGGTCCAAACTCCATATTAAGATGCTCAGATTAAGAGGCTAATATTTTTGTTGGATTCCTCTTTCTGAGAGGTGTAAAATCCATATAAAATATGTCTTAATCCGATGAGCAGAACTTATATTTTGAATTTATTATTTTCAATAAATTATATGTGCAAGGTCGGCCAGTTTTGTAATGTAGGCTCTCATGCCCAACAGATGTGTCACACACCCTCATGATGGATATATATACAGGAAAAGTTGGAGAGATTTTCATCATCATCACAACTCACATATTCCTCTCTCATCTTAGAGTACAAGCTACCAAGAAGGACGAGTTTCAGCCACACGTGTGAAGGACGAAGAGGACAAACTGTACGGCTGAGCTGAAGTACGGATTTGCTGCTGCTAGGGTTTCGCAGAAACTTTGACCAGCATTGACTTTGGTCAACGCTTGGTCCAAACAAGCTGAAAACTTGTGGAAGGTTCGATTTATGAAGGCCGTACTACCTGGCACAAAAATCAAGGTCAAAGGGTTGACCGTTTTGCTGCTGCGTTGACTTTTAGCTTGCTGCCCCTGCGTTGACTTTTCAGGACAGCGTTGACTTTTGCAGAGTTGACTTGGGTTGAATCATCTACTGATTGGAGGGTTGTTGTGACACATGCTGGGCTGGCTGACCAAAGGAGACTTTGCTGGTTGAAGCATCCTGTTGACCGCCGAAACGAATACACACATTTTTCTTGTTTCTGATTTGTCTTCTGTAAGATCTACTTATATGTTCTATCTGCATTTTGCTTAACTACTTGTTTGATTGCTGAAATAAAAGTGAAATTGCTACTAGCATAGAACATCTACAAAACTTAACATGGAATCGGAGCTGAGGTGAAGACAAACTCAATCTATAGCAATCATCATCGTGGAAATGGGTTCCACTAGTCTTGAATTCAAGGAGAATGACAAGCTGACCGGAAGTGATGACTTCCATCCCTGGAAGATGATATTAGATCTCAAATTAGAAGATCATGATCTCTTGGATCATGTGACAGGGAGGATTCAAGAACCTCCATCCAATGCCTCTGCTTCTGTTAGAAACAAGTATAAGAAGGGAGAAATCAAAGCAAAGCTGCTGATCAGGGAATCCATAAATAAGAGTCTGGTTGCCTACATATCCGAACTAGGCACATCCAAGGAGATGTATGACAAATTGATACTTATGTTTCAAGTAAACAATGTGAACCAAGTGCTATTCCTCAAGAACAAGTTGAAGAATATGAAGAAGGGCCGAGACGAGTCTATTCAAACTTTCTTTATGAAGTTGACCGAAACCAGGAACAATCTGCTAGCTATTGGGGAGACAATAGCTGATCGTGAGATGGTTTTCACCGCACTTGGAGGACTTCCATATGAATGGCAAGTATTCACAACTACCATTCTCAACAATAATACCATTCCTAACTTTGATGAGCTTCTGTCTAGATGTATGCAAGAAGAAACAAGGATGAAGGAATTCGATAATGACAGAAATGCTGCCTATGGTGCTCATTCCCGAAAGAAGAACTCTGGTGATTCTAAGGACAAAGGAAGAACGAGGACTCAAGAGAAGAAGGGTAAATGTTTCACCTGCCATAGGCCTGGTCACTATGCTAGAGAATGCCCCTTCAAGAAGGATTCTCCCGATAGTGACGATAACAACAACAACCGAAGAAATGGGAATCGAAGAAATGACAAATCCAAAGGAAAGAGGAAGGCACACTTTGGAGGAAACAATCAACCTTCTAAGAGGTCCAGAAATACCAGGTATGAGGAGTCTAATGTTGTTGATAAAAGAAATGAGTACATTCTGGTATCTGCTCTCTCAGCTGCATCTCCGCCCGACACTATGGATGTCTGGCTAATTGATAGTGGTGCCTCAAGACACATCACCGGATTCAAGGAAGCACTTTCTGACATGGTTGAAAGGGATACTAATCTAGAAATTATCCTTGGGGATAATGCCACTTATCCTGTAAAAGGGACCGGGACTGTGACCCTTCACTTGTCTCAAGGACAAGTCCTCGGTCTACAAGATGTACTCTATGTACCCAAATTGAAGAAGAACCTTGTGTCTGTATCTGCCATGGAAGACAAAGGATTCAATGTAACTTTCTCTGATGGACAGGTGCTCATGTGGAAGAAGAGCTTCAAGGAAGCTATCTCAATTGGTTTTAGAGTTGGTACACTCTACCAGGTTGGAGGGAGTCCGTTGGGAGCTATGACTTGTGATACTATCAAACAAACCGAACTATGGCACCGAAGATTTGGACACCTTCATTACAAAGCCCTTCCCGAAGCAAGGAAGGTGGTGACAGGGATGCCTGATTTTGGAAATAATCATGAAGGTGTATGTAAGGGCTGTGCTGAAGGAAAACATACAAGAGGACCTTTCCCCTCAAGTGTCACAAAGACATCTGAGATATTGCAACTGGTTCATTCTGATCTTTCTGGTATGTTGCCTGTAACATCCCTGGGGGGATGTTCTTACTATATGACATTTACTGATGACTTCTCTCGCAAAACCTAGATATATTTCTTGAAGAAGAAGGATGAGGCTTTCATGTGGTTCCGTACATTCAAAGCCTTGGTGGAAAATATGACCGGAAAGAAGATCAAGATTTTGAGGACTGACAATGGCACTGAATATGAGTCAAATGAGTTCAAAGACTTTTGCAGAGAGGCTGGCATTAAGAGGGAGACTACCACTGCATATACTCCTGAGCAGAATGGTGTTGCTGAACGCAAGAATAGGACTATTGTGGAAGCTGCCCGTGCCATGCTATGTGACCGGGGTCTACCAAAGTTTCTGTGGGGAGAAGCTGCAAATACTGCTGTGTACATTCAAAACCGATGCCCTCATTCCGCTTTGGACTCCAAAACTCCCGAAGAGGTTTTCTCTGGTAAGAAACCTGATGTCTCACATTTTAGAATTTTTGGATGTCCTATCTATTTTCATGTGCCGAAAGAAAAGAGAAGTAAGCTGGATGCTACTGGGAAGAAAGGAATGTTTGTAGGCTATAGTGCGACTTCTAAGGCATATAGAGTCTATGTACCTGGTCAAAGGGAAGTAGAGATAAGCCATGATGTCACTTTTGACGAAGATGCTTCCCTGAAGAAAGTTGTAGATCTTCCAAGATCTGGAGAAAATCATGAAGAAAGGCCTGGAAATCTGGAAGAACCGCAGGATGAGACAATGCCTGATATTGAAGGACCAATGGACCCTATTGATCCATCTCCTTCACTGGGAAAGAGACCATCATGGCTCGGGGACACCCTCGAAGATGCTGAGGGTCATGCTGCCCCAAGGGGGACATTCCGAGAAAGCAAGAAGCCGTGTAGATACCAAGGGTATCTAGCTGCCATGAGTACTATTGTACAATCTGAACCTGGATCTTTTGAGGAAGCCGTAAAGCATCGAGTTTGGAAGGATGCTATGCACGAAGAATATGAGTCCATAATGAAGAATGATGTCTGGGATGTGGTCCCGAGACCGAAGGACAAATCTGTTGTCACCACGAAATGGCTCTACAAGATCAAACATGGATCTGATGGGAGTGCTGAAAAGTTCAAGGCAAGATTTGTTGCCCGTGGCTTCTCTCAAAAGGAAGGAATAAACTATGATGACATATTTGCACCTGTGGCACGATATACCACCATCCGATCAATCATAGCCCTTGCTGCTACGCAAGGATGGAGTCTTCATCAGATGGATGTCAAGACCGCTTTTCTGCATGGTGCAATAAAGGAAGAGGTGTACGTAGAACAACCTCTGGGATTTGAAGTTCAGGATCGAGACACTCATGTCTGCAGGTTGAAGAAAGCCCTCTATGGGTTAAAGCAAGCACCCAGAGCTTGGTACGAGAGGATGGATAATTACTTGATGAAGCTGGGCTTCACTCGAAGTAATGCTGATCCGAACCTTTACTTCAAGGTTGTGCAGGGGAAGCCTCTCATTCTAGTGCTATATGTGGATGACCTCTTCCTGACAGGTGCTGACCCTCTCATTCATCAATGTAAGAGGGAGCTCGCTGCTGAGTTCGAGATGAAGGACCTAGGAATGATGCACTACTTCCTAGGCCTGGAGGTCTGGCAGAGACCTGGTGAGATTTTCCTTTCTCAAGGAAAATACATTGTGAAGCTTCTGGAAAGATTTGGACTGGTGGACTGTAAGTCCGTGTCGACACCGATGGAACTCAACTTTAAGAAGTTGAGTGGCAGCGCTGCTGGGCCTATCTTGGCCAATCCTACTGAGTATCGTCAACTCATAGGAGCTTTGATGTTCTTAGTGAACACTCGTCCGGACATATGTTTTGCAGTGAACACTTTGAGTCAACAGATGGTTGAGCCTCATCATTTTCACTGGGTTGGTGCCAAGAATCTTTTGAGATATCTTCGGGGCACGATAAACCATGGGCTGAGATACACTGCCGGGAGTGTGATACTCCGTGGATATACTCATGCCGATTGGGCTGGCAGTGTGGTGGATCGTAAAAGCACATCTGGATGCTGCTTCAATCTTGGTTCTGCTTCGATCTCATGGATGAGCAGGAAGCAGAAGTCGGTGGCTTTGAGCACCGCGGAGGCCGAATACATTGCTGCTAGTATGTCCTGTTGTGAAGCAGTTTGGTTGCGGAAGCTCTTTAGTGAGCTGTTTGGACATGTGCTAGATACCACTGTGATACTCTGTGATAATCAGAGTGGGATTCGTATGAGTGAGAATCCTGTGTTCCACGACCGATCCAAGCATATTGATATCAGGTACCACTTTATCCGGGATATGGTACAGCGAGGCGCCGTAAGGCTCGATCATATAGGAACTGATGAGCAGGTCGCGGATATTCTCACTAAGCCCCAGGGGAAGGTCAAGTTCCTAACCTTCCGTGAGAGTCTTGGTGTCGTGGAAAGACCCTATGATGTGGGTCCTGTTGGACGATGAGCTCTGGGAGCTCTGGGGGGCTTTGGGGATAGCTTCTCGGAGCTATAAGCACTCATAATGCTTCTGCCCCACCCTTGTGATTATTGAGTTGGTTCGCCACTCATTTATCTGTGCCCCGTATGCATCCTACCCATTGAGTTCAGGGCTCATGGGAAGTACCTCTCATTTGGCCAATGAGGTGTGGAAAAGTTAGAGACTATTAGCAAAGACTGATGGACGCATCAGAGATTGCCGTACTCTCTATCTAGGATGGCACGGTCCAACCACTTGATCTGGGATCAAGTTTAGTGAGGTCTGGGACCTCTACCTGACTTCGGGTCAGATGAACCAACTTTGGGTTGGTTGGATACTCTTTATGAGTTTGATAGAGGTTTCGAACCTCTGGACTGATTATGTCAGTCGGGGGATGATGTCTTTGTGACTAACCCACTTCTGTTCTGAAATAAAGAAGCCAGCAAAGCAAGTTTCGGCGGGATGACGCACGATGTTGATTGCACTAATAGATGGAGTTCTCCCTAGTTGAGAGGGAGTGTTAAATTTGGACAACTAGGTCCAAACTCCATATTAAGATGCTCAGATTAAGAGGCTAATATTTTTGTTGGATTCCTCTTTCCGAGAGGTGTAAAATCCATATAAAATATGTCTTAATCCGATGAGCAGAACTTATATTTTGAATTTATTATTTTCAATAAATTATATGTGCAAGGTCGGCCAGTTTTGTAATGTAGGCTCGCATGCCCAACAGATGTGTCACACACCCTCCTGATGGATATATATACAAGAAAAGTTGGAGAGATTTTCATCATCATCACAACTCTCATATTCCTCTCTCATCTTAGAGTACGAGCTACCAAGAAGGACGAGTTTCAGCCACACGTGTGAAGGACGAAGAGGACAAACTGTACGGCCAAGCTGAAGTACGGATTTGCTGCTGCTAGGGTTTCGCAGAAACTTTGACCAACATTGACTTTGGTCAACGCTTGGTCCAAACAAGCTGAAAACTTGTGGAAGGTTCGATTTATGAAGGCCGTACTACCTGGCACAAAAATCGAGGTCAAAGGGTTGACCGTTTTGCTGCTGCGTTGACTTTTAGCTTGCTGCCCCTGCGTTGACTTTTCAGGACAGCGTTGACTTTTGCAAAGTTGACTTGGGTTGACTCATCTACAGATTGGAGGGTTGTTGTGACACATGCTGGGCTGGCTGACCAAAGGAGACTTTGCTGGTTGAAGCATCCTGTTGACCGCCGAAACGAATACACACATTTTTTCTGTTTCTGGTTTGTCTTCTATAAGATCCACTTATATGTTCTATCAGCATTTTACTTAACTATTTGTGTGATTGCTGTAAGAAAAGTAAAGTTGCTTCAAGCATAGAACATCTACAAAAATTTACAAGATCAAAACGTGTTCGCAGATTTGGAACAGTTTTTTCATCCTCATCTGCATCACTTGACCTATTATAGAAGCAGTCCTCATGCTGTCCTCGTCTAACACCATAAATTTCCTCTTTTCCCTCATCTTCGCTGACATCAACCTTTAGATTGAAGTTTCAGTCTCGGATGTTAATTAAAAATAGACATCTATTACACGTATTTAGTGATGAACAAAACAATATTGCAGCTCAAGCTTAGCTCTATATTTATCAAAGTCCATTTCAGTAAACATCTGTAGTCAGATCCATTTCAGGCATTGAATTTTAGCTTTTCTGTAGCATAAGTGTTAACATTTTATGTATTCATAGATAATTATATCCTAGCAACTTGAAACTAAATTAACTTTTACATATGTTATAGTAAGGATTCCGAGCAAACCTTGGGCTCTCTTGAAGTTGTTGTTAATGCTGCCAAATTTTTTGACTTTGGGAAAGACTTTCCATCCCCATTAACAACAAGGTCCTGTACTACCTTCTTCAATTGCAGGCCACAATAACACAGTAGATGAGAATTCACTTATTAAGTTATTTTTCATCTATTTCTATGCATTTCCAAAGAGCCTCTCTTGTTAACTTTTCACATAGAGAAAAAGAATTGATGTGAAAGCATGATATTGTCGATTTAGTAATAAGAACCACCTGCTCTATGCTAGAATTCAACTAGTTCCATCTTCACAAAAGCTTTTGCCTCTAAAAATCCTATACCTGATTAGCGAATATGGTCATTAGAATAACCCGACCCTTTAGCCCCTTGACTCCTATGGTCTAGGTAAGGTAATTTTTTAAATCATGTTAAATCACTCATCAAATGAATTAGGTTCTTTTTTGTTTTTTATATGCAGACAATCTTCCAATTTAACCAAGCATTTCAGGTGTGCTCAGTATTTTCTTTTTCCAACTGAAAAAGATATAATAATGAGCCAGCACAGGACAAAGTTAGGTTGTAAAATGAAAGATTCCCAGAGCAACACCGTAAAATGTAAGAAAGGTATAATGATGAGTCAAAACAGGATAAGGTTACGTTATAAAATGCAAGAATCCTTGAGTTACACTACAAAAACTTGTCACTAGTCTGTTACAACACCCTCCAAAACTGAGGTGTAATCATAGAACCCAGAAGCATACAAGCTAAACATGTAAAATTATCATTTGAGAAAATCAGATTTCCCTGATCAGTTAAAAAGATAAGACATGCTGAAACAATTGTAGGTGCTTGCTATAATTCATGACATTGTTGACCATCTTGTCTTATAGCGTACAAGAACAGTCAGGGTCTTCTTGTCAAGTTTGCTAGGCTGTTGGGCAGTTGGTGCTGAACTTAGGATCTTGAAAATTACAAAATTTTGGTTTGACATTAACAGATTTTGATGTTAACAGATTTTAGAGTAAAATGTAACTGCAGATAAACTTTTCATTTTCCTCTTCTGGGATATTGGTGTGTTCTCTATATGGATTACTTCATAGAGTGTATTTGTATAGCAGTTTATTGAAGGTGGTTGTATGACATCTTTTAAAGTTGTTAGAAGGCAGTTTTGGACCAGCTTTAAAACAGTCTTGTGTCAACAATTGAAAGTTTTTAAAAAAAAACCTTTAAATACCCCTTTCTAGCACATTGAAAACCTTTTGATGATGGATTTAGAGCAGGTTTGAATATTTAGTTTCCACAGTTATTTGAATCATTTGAAGAGCTAGAATGGTAACAAGAACTTCATTGTAATTGATGGCAGCATGGCAAAGCTTATTAGGCCTAGCCTTTATGGAGCTTACCAAGTTAGTACATAAATTTGACTTGGGGCAAACCCAACTTTTTTTGATGATGCGTGATTGAAGGGATGATCATTTCCAAATGAATATAGAAGGGATAATTTGTCCTACTTTTGTAGTCTCCTTGTTGACAGGAAATATTACTGGTATTGAGATTCCCAGATACTAAATAGACCATTCTTTCTCATGATAGGCACACAGTCTGAAAGTTGTGATATGAATCATAAAATGATTTTGAGATTTTGAGATGTTTCTAATTGATATTCTTCTTGATACACAACGCATTGAGCTAATTTCTCCACCTGCCCCAAAGGCAAAAATTCAAACTTTTGATGTTGTTGGGCCTGTCTGCGAGTCTGCAGACTTTTTAGGAAAGGACATGGAACTTCCAACTCCAGAAATGGTGGTTAGTTACAAGACAATAATTATCACACCTAATATACTTGCATGATGAGAAGGAATTGATTTTCCAATATGATATTTAATTGTTTCTAGAATTATTTTGTGATGCTTCTTTGAAGGTATACACTTGTGGCTTAACTTTGAGTGGCCATCCTCTTTCAGTGGGCAGGAATGGTGGTCCATGACATGGGAGCTTACTGCATGAGTATGGCATCAACTTACAACTTAAGAATGAGGCCAGCAGAATACTGGGTAAGTTGAGTTGTGAATGCATATTTTTGTTTCTAGATTGGAGTGAATGCTATATTTTTAAAGCTTGACAATGTTGATTTTGATGATTGAGAGAATGCTAGACAAATTCAAGATGATGGATTAGTTAAAAAGATAAGACATGCTGAAGCAATTGTAGGTGCTTGCTATAACTCATGACATTGTTGACCATCTTGTCTTATAGCAACAAGAACAGTCAGGGTCTTCTTGTCAAGTTTGCTAGGCTATTGGGTAGTTGGTGCTGAACTTAGGATCTTGAAAATTACAAAATTTTGGTTTGATGTGAACAAATTTTGATATAAATATTTTTTAGAGTAAAATGTAACTGCAGATAAACTTTTCATTTCCCTCTTCTGGGCTATTGGTGTGTTCTCTATATGGATTACTTCATAGAGTGTTTTTGTATAGCAGTTTATTGAAGGTGTTTGTATGACATCTTTTAAAGTTGTTAGAAGGCAATTTTGGACCAGCTTTAAAACAGTGTTGTAGCAACAATTGAAAGTTTAAAAAAAAAAAAACCTTTAAATACCCCTTTCTAGCACATTGAAAACCTTTTGATGATGGATTTAGAGCAGGTTTGAATATTTAGTTTCGACAGTTATTTGAATCATTTGAAGAGCTAGAGCAATCTCCTTGGAGCGACTATTGAAGGATCTTCGATACCATCATTGCTATGCTATTACTCTGGGACAATTATATTAGTGTTCCTTTATGTTAGTGTAACTTTCTTTTAAATTTTAACCTCCTATTACATTCTTTGAAAGATATATAGGAACTAAAATTTCTATACATTTCACTTAATTATTGTTTTCCCCACTCCCCGGCGTTACTTTGCACCTCTCGGTGCAAATGCTAGTTACATAGTCATTACAAGGAAGACCTACCTAGTTACACTTTTCAACATTATAACTATATATAATTTTGATATTTCTAGGTTGGAGATTGTACTATTTTCATTGGAGGATGCTACTATTGATGCGCACAAGGCTTTTGAGTTACTTGGTAGGATTCTCGCAAAATTGGTTGTTGAAGGGATATTCTTTATTCAAGATATAACAAGGGAAATCAAGGATGGAGGTACATAGCCAAGAAGCTTATTAGAAATGAGGGGATTTTGAGGTATTTCTCAAAAAGAAAATTTCAAGGTAGTCTGCTCACAATTTTAATCCCTGATCAATTTTGTGGTTTATTTGTGATCTCTCATGCTGACTAGTGAATGGTTGGTTAGTTTTTAGCTCGTGCTCACATTTGTTGGTTCCACTAGCTCTCTTTTCATTTGCTAATATTATAATGAAGTTTTATTAGAGGCATTGTTTGTTTGTTTATATTGGTTAGAAAATGATTTGCTCTTGGTTTTATGTGATTTTCAATTTATCGTATGTAGCATGTTGAGAAATGGGAAATAATAACGTGACATTTATTTTGCAGAAATTGATGTTGAAGGAAAATTGCTTTGACATTGTTGATGTTAAGGTATATGTTGTATAAACTATTTATAGTCTAATTTATATTATATTCTAGTGTTCATTGTTTTTCATTTCTTACAGTGCATTGTATTTTCTTTTGTTTTCAGAAAATGAAATCGGTATTGATGGTAAGAAGCATGAATTGAAAAAAGAGAAGAGCAATAACATTGGAGCGACAAATGCAAAAAGAGAGAGGAGAACTGGTTTGGTGATACCCTTAGAACCAATATCTCGCATAAGACACACATATAAAGACTGATGATCAAGTCTTCAGAGTTGGTGAATTCACCATTAATGCCTTGACAACACAATGATAATGTTTTGAAGTGATGAAACATCATTTCATGTGTAAATTGTAGTCCAACTAATATAAAGTTGGAAACTCATATTGTAATATTTTAACATTTCATATAATATAATTTATGTGGTTGAAATTATTTATAGTTGCATTTGATGTTGTTTAGTATTGTAATTAAAATATGCGACTTTGTGTTTTCATATTAGATGAACATGCACATTGTATGACATCTTTTAAATCATACAAATTAATTTATGTCGATTAATAATGAACACAAATAAAATGAATATGCGACTAAATTAGTCATTTAGAATGATTATTAATGAAATGCATATAAACTACTAAATTAGTCATTTATATAATGAATAAATGGCTATTGCAAATGATAAATTTGTGACTACAAATGATGACTAAATTTTGCATATATACAACTATTAGTAGCTAATTTACAGTATCTTATAACATGACTAAAATTTAGTCACATTTCTTTGATCATTAATTGGTTTCAAACAATGACTAAAATTTTCATATATATGACTATTAGTAGCTAATTTACAGTATCTTATAACACGACCAACATGTTGGTCATAGTTCTTTGGTCATTAATTGGTTTTCTTGAGTGATCATATAGTAATATATTTTGTTGTGTATTTGGTCATTAATTGTGACATTTAATGACCAAATCAATGACTAAATGAATGACTAAATCAGTGACCAAATGAATGACTAAATCAGTGACAAAATGAAAGACCAAATGAATGACTAAATTAGTGACCAAATGAATGACTAAATCAATGACCAAATATACAACTAGATAACAAAATTGAGATAACCAATTAATGACTAAGCTAAAAACGACCGAAAGTTGGTCGCGTTATAAGATACTGTAAATTAGCTACTATTGGTCACCGATCGAAAAATAGTCGTTTATATGCGAATTTTAGTCGTTTTTTTAGTAACAAATTAGCCATTTTGTACTAGTGTATATGCTTCGTATATTTTCTCTTGGATTACCTAGCATATTGGGGTTGTTGAGAAGTGAATTATTGTTTGTTGTTTTTGTTTTTGAGAAGTGAATTTTTGTCTCAAGCTCCAAGGGCTAAGTGCCCAATGCTCCTCCTAGGTAGGTACCTCCTCTAATCTAGCAACTAACTACCCCATTGTCCACACCCAATGGGCTAGTCAAAAAATTGACTAGGGCATCAACCCCATAGGTATTAAGACTAAGGAAACACTCTAATGTCAAGAATCCACCCCATTTGAGCCATACATATGCCCAAAAAGCATCATCAAGGAGCTCAGAAATATAGTTATCTCCTAACAAGAGAAAAAACATGACATATGCAGTAACCAAAAAAGTTAACACCAACTTGATGTTCAGAAAGGGAATGCTTGAATTCAATGTCATCTCCCCTCCCTCCTTGCTTAGCAATGCCAAAAACAACAATAAACTCTCAATATCTTATAGAATCAAAGTACATGCAGTTTAATACAAACCTGCAAATCTCCCAGATCATAATAAACTAGGCTCAGATACCATGTTCGAGAGGAGGCAAAACTGATATGTGCATTGAAACTATTCCACAACATTTCTACTTTCCAAGAAGAGATTATAATGTGTTGTGCACTGTTGTGGATCATTTGCATATCCTTTTATTTTCAATTCTTGAAAATATGAAAATTAGAAAATTGTTAAAATATGTTAAAGTATTGAAATTATTATACTTTAGCATAAAAAACATTTATGTTGATATATTGGATTTAAAAGTTTATACACTTTAAACTTTATGAAAGTTGGTTCTGCATTTATGTTTAAAGATCGATCAATTTGTTGGGCGGAAAGTGTTGATGGTTTAAATTCTTATTTTAAGGCCCAACCCGTGAGCACAACCAGCACATGCGATAATAAGATGAGTGCCTCCGCAGTTGACTGGGTTGACTGCGAAGACAACATAGATGAACGGTGGAGATTAAGTGCGGGAGGACCAGCCAACATTTTCCTCCGTACCTCGAGACCCGTCGCAGTGACGTAGGGTGTTGAGTGGTCCACAACTTTCTTCCACATTGGGTGAAATCAATGGCTCGTTGGCGCGTCATGTCAGCATTAAAATTTAAGGCCGTGCCACCTATTTAAAAAAAATTAGAATTATTTTTCAAATCATTTGTTAATAGTTTATGCTGCGTCCTATTTTAGAGTTTTGTCACCCTAGTAAAATTGACCACCCTGTGAGTTGATTTTTTTGCGATAATTTTCAGTCATGGCTAAGCGTTCATCCTTGTCAGTTTCTGCAGTCATATCCCTCTCATGGACACCGAGGGGGGGTATTCAAGATACCCTTTGTTCTATAATTCACCTTCTGTTTTATCAGCAAGTCATCTTGAATGAAAAAGCCTCCCCTGTTTATACTACCATGATCAAGTCTGGAGTGTTTTCTGCATGTATCCCAAAGACCCACCTTTTTCTTGAATTTATCTATTGGTTGGTGTCAGTCATGTACCTTGGGAAGTTTTTTATTATGAATTGTTAGGGAGAGAATGTTTTGCAAGTGTCTACCCAGTTAATTCACCAAACCCTTTTCTATCCTGAGTCAAAGTCATCTGTTCAGTTCTCTAACGATTCTCTGGTAACCCATTGTGATAACCTTGCAGGTGAAGAGTTTAATCAGTTCATATATTTTTTGAAGCCAAACACAAAGAAATTTCAGCCGGACAACAAAGAGTTTTCCATGGAGATTTTTGATGCAGAAATTCGACCATTATTAAGCAACATTGCGAAAATTTTGGGCAAAGATGATGACAATACGATGGATGAATCAGTCTTGGGGATGTTTGCCATGATGAAGAAGCCAGGAATAGTGTTGGATATTCCATCATATTGGCAGGAAGCAGTTAATTCATAGCTAATGAGCCTTTCATTAACATGTTCTTTTAAATTTCCTTCATTTATTGTCTATTTGTTCTTATATCAAAATGTGGAAGAGTTCATGCATCTAGGTCTGAATATTATGGATATAAAAAAGAAAAGACAACCAGTAGTGTTCTAGACTGATGTAGTAAGAAGAGAGCAAAATGAAGCTGGATTGTTTGATTTTTCTTGTTATTTCATGTCAGTTGCATATAAAATCTTGAATGGAGTTCCTCCTCCCTGTTTTCTACCTAAAGCTCAGGAATATTTACATTTAGGAGTAAATTGAAAATTTGGAGGTTGTTTTTTTTTTTTAGGATTACTCTGAAATTAGGCTATACGGAGCAAGTGTTGAGCCTTATAGGCTCCCAATGTTTGTGCCTATGAGGTTATTTTCCTTGGAATTTATTTGAAAAAGCCTAAATGTTGATCAGGTTCACTTTGTGCCCATGAAAAAGGGGCACATGTACAAACTACCCATGAATGTAGGCCCTTTCATAGTCAATATGAGACAGGCATTTGAGGAGGTTACTAAAATGTTAGATGAGATGCATATGTCGTTAGGGGAAAGTTGGGCTTATGACCCTCATAGTGTAATTTCGAATAGAAGAATTGAGAATGGATATTCAGCTTTCATTCATGAAAGTAGGCCAAATTTGGAGAAGATAGCAAGTAAAGGTGTGATGGGTTCAACAGGTTCAAACATTTAGACTTCTATCATATTAGAAAAATCAAACAAAAGAAGCAAAGAAACAATGATTGATTTAGATGATGAGGAGCAAGGAGCTGAGAAGAGGACAAAGTTTATTGAAGAATCTACATCTAACCCACCTGGTTTTTCTTTACATTTGGGAGAAGAAAAAAATGTTCCCGCTTCACCCAGGAGTCATGAAATCTATCATGAACAAGTACCTCTGATCAAACAGATGTTTACACAAATTGAAGAAAGGAATCAAAAGATGAAGGCTAGCATGGAGGTCCAAGCTGAATATCAAGTTTCTCTAGATCAAACAAGACTTTTGGCTATCATGGATCTTGAGAAAGATCAATTCATAATTTCCCTGTCTCATCCAACAGACATGTCAATAGGTTCTTCTAACAATTTCAATACTGTAAATGTGACTGTAGATGTGAAGAAGATTCCCCTGATGGATAAGATTAACTTGCATATGCAAACTGGTCAGTTGATTGTGAATGACTTGACGAAGACCAATGCAATGGAAATGAAGGAAAAAAATATGTTTGGAAAGGTACTTAAGCAACTAAAGTTAGAGAAAGCTAACTCAAGAGCTTTAACAGTTCAGAAGGATGAGCTAAAGAAAATCATTGTAAATATTGGAGTGGACCCTAGTGACAAGATTGCTGTAAAGAAATTTATGCAGAGTGCTGAAGCAAAAATAACTACATTGAGGAAAAAGCTAAAATTGCCTGCAGGAGAACATTTTATGGCTGCAAAAGTTGCAGAGGTGGAGAAGGAAAAGGAAAAGCTTTTACAGCAACTCATGCAAAAAGATGAAGAAATTTCCAAAATAAAGCAAACTGCAATATCAATGCAAAATCATATTGATAACCATAATTGTACTTTTGTTTTTCCTACAGGTAACGAAGATCCACAAGCACAGATTGCTCAGTTGAATACTAAGTTGCACATGGCTAAATGAGATCGGAAAAAGGCTCAAGCTAATCTAGAGACTGCAAAAAAACTTATTCAAGCCATAGGGAATGAAGCTGACAAGTACAAAATGGATATTCATAATGCCAATACTGAGATTAAAAATCTCAAAAAGAGACTGAAAGGAAACATTTCACTGAAACAAGCTAAAGATATCATTTGGAATGATATCATTTCAGAAATGAAATCAATTTGGAGTTGTCTAATGATAGTTGCAGAGGAGAAAAGTGTTATCAGGGAATGTGAAGAACCAATCATGACAGGTAAATAGAAGGAAATGAATAGAGCTATTTGGGCTAGAAGGTTCGTTGACTTTATTAATGCTAAAACAGATCAGGAATTGGAAGAGAATGACATTAAAGACAATACCTTATATGCAGTAAAGATCAATAAGAGAATGACATTAAAGACAATACCTTATATGCAGTAAAGATCAATAAGATGATTGTCAGAAATGACCACAAAAAGGCTACAGAAAAGAAACTGATGGAAATTAAAGAAGCAGTAAGCTAGTTTGATAAGTTATTTAACAAATTAACAAGAATAGGTCTGCCATCATGTTGGGGAGATGAAGGAAATATTTTGGCATGGGATTCTTATGAGAATTTACTAGTTATGACAAAAATTAAAGTTGATAACAGGCATGAAACAATGGTCAACTTTCTGTAGAAACATTTTCAGCTACTGTGGTTGGTAAAAAATCTTTTCACAGAAGCACCATCCTATAGTTGAATTACTGCATTCCGATTGTAGTATCACAATCTAACACATTCGCCTAGGACAAACGTAGAGATATGGAAAAAGTGCAGAGCTTGGACAATAGACTTGTCAAAAGAATTTTCAGCATTAAAGAAAGACAAACCAGCTGACCAAGGAAATGCAACAGCATCATCAACAATTCCTATAGATTAGGATATAGATGTTTACATTATATTACTTTTTCAAAGACAATGTAATTGTAATAAGACATTTTCAAGGCATGTAATAGACAGCCTCTGAAGTCCTAAGTAGTGATGGTAGTTAGGATTGGTTACAACGGTTCCAAACTATTTTTTACTGTATTTAATGTAATTTTCAAGGGGAAGAAAGGTTATGAGTTTTGGACCTTTAGACTATAATTTTGTACTCAAAGCTTTCAAGGATTAATGAATGAGAAGCAAGTTTCTGGAATATGTTTATGTTGACATGTGTTCAAGTTTTCATCTTGTGTTTTCTATCTTTGAATAAATCGAAGTAATGAGCAGCAGGTGTCTTTTTACCTATGTAAGAAAGAGTTAAAATCCTTAATTAGCGCTCCTTCGTTTTAATTGTTTCTTTCATATAATTCTTCTGGGGTTTGAGATGATATATTCTGTGTAACAACATATCAATTTTGACTTCTTTCTTTCATTTTCTTCTAGTCATTTCATTTAACATAAGCAAATGACAACATTGTGAGACGTTCATTATACTTGATATTTGAGGGTTTTATGATAAATACTCGAGGGTTCTTAAACAAAGACAAATAATTTTGTGACATAACCATATAAATGGCTTAAGAACTGATTCCTTATCACAGCTAAGGGATTGTCTCTTAAGGTACAACATGCACTAAAATAAACACACCCAACCTTAATGATTTTTATTAGCATTTATACTAATGTATTTTAAGGTCACACAACCTATGAACAAAGTAGATATGTCCTTGTGATTATTTTTAGGTACAAAAAAAATTTCTTTTATAGAAACTACAAACATATTAGTACTTGGCTCACTTGATTCTCAATTTTTATTTTTATTTTTCACACTTACACCTTTTCTTACGCTTCCTTACTTTCTCAAATATATGTGTATATATAAGAAGTACAATGATCAAGTTTCACTATGTCAAATACTACTTGCCTCAATGGTTAATAAATTACAAAGATTACACTATCGAGGATAATGTTTCTAGCACCTAGAGTCTCGACTTATCATCTTTGATTTTACCACAACCTTGTGCCTACAAGTCATAAAATCAACAAAGAATTCCAAGGTAGCAACATTTTCCAAACTCCCAAGATGATAATGTGTCTATGTCCCCTCAATTGTGTACCTAGACTATATGTGTAATACAACAAAAACTCCACCCCAACAATGTCATGAATCCTTAGAAGCTCGAAAATTCCACACAAATGTTTTATTGCCATGTTTAACACTCCCCAACTTGCAGGAGAGTGGTTAAGATAAAAAAACTCTTAAGTGGTTGTTTGATACTAGATTTTGTCACAGTTCGATCAAGCTTGTGAGAAATTTCAACACAAAATTCATCAAGTATGGGCATGCAAATTCAATCACTGTATCAAAGGTGAAAAATAACAAAGAATCATCAACACCAAATGTGAATTGCAATGGGAAAATTTGTTGTGGATCAAAGTGGAAAATTAGAATTGTGACACAAACACAGTAATATTCTTAGTCAAGTGGTTCTATCATTACAACAAAGTGATCACAAAGTCTCAATTTTCAATCTTGTTAATATACTCCTACATTAACCTTTGCTACATGCACCTATTCCAAATTAGTGTAGGCTCACTGGAGTGGGTGGAGATCTCAACAAGTTGTGTTGCAAAAAAGACCAACGGTCTCTACAGATCAAATTCTTATGTTTGTTTCCTCCTCTCCCCAAAGTTTGTACAATTATGCAAGCTAGATTATTTATACTTGGCCCTGTGATTTTAAATAGGTTGGTTGTTGAGATCAACTTCATTTTGTTCATATCTTGTTTATTGAGATTCAACAAGAAGATCCTAGTGAAAATTATGCACCTACACTAGGATGGAGGCCCAGGCTATTTTTAGATGGAAGTCTATTTTTAGAATGCATGAGAAAATCTATTTATAGATGATGTCTATTTATAGATGGTGAGAAAATTATATTTATAGATGATGCTTTATTTTTAGATGTATGTGCGAGTTCTATTTATAGGTCGAATGCCTATTTATAGATGCATGTCGCTATTATTATCCCTTAATAATAGTTGCACAATAAACATTTATATATTATCAATGAGCACTTGGAAATAGTTAGATAAAGTGGAAAATCAGTTAGCTATAGGAAATTCGAGTTCAAAGGTTGGTTGGTGGGACATGCAAGAGGAATTATTTGTAATTGAGTGACTCGAAGTTGTAACAGATTTGGATGTGTAGTTATGTGAGTTGTAAAGTAGTTTAACTCAGTTAAGTGAGTTAAAATCAGTTTCGTTAGTTGTATCTGAAGATACACTAGTGAGAGATCAGTTAATTAATTATTAATTAATTCATAATCAGTGGTCTCACATGCAACTGAAGATTAACTACTGTTAACTACATGCATGTCAGATCCAGTGGAGACCCAGTTGAGATGTAGGTGAAAGGGACAGTTTGACTATCAGCTGTGACATTAGTGGGTGCACTCATGAAACCACACACACATTGGATGTGACCATGAGGATTGCGTAGTCAAGGCAAGCAATATTCCATTCATTCAGGGATTGCTATCAACAGGGATTGCGCAGTGGAGGCAGGTTATCTGGAGGCAGTAAATTGGCGCATGTATTTTCCAATTTTTGTATGACAATGTGAGAAAATTGTATATTGTACTAAGAGCTCTTGGATTAGAGTTTTGTATGAGATTTTTTCATGATCCATGATATATACTTAATATATGATAGTGGGGTTTTTAGATTTACGCTTTCCCGGTAAAAACATATATGTTATGTGTGATTGATTTTTCTTCATGATATTGCAATTGGTGATCGTGTTTTAAATTTCACAAGATTTTTTTGTAGAAGTGATTATGTATTTAAAAGTGTATATAATCGTTAGATCAGGAGAATCCAGGAAATACATAATTATATTAAAATTTATACATGGTATTGGAGTACAAAAGATTGCAATTTTGAAACAGGAGCTGAGTTTGTTGGCAGAAAGAATTCGAATTTGCAAAAAGATTTTCTTGGTGCTATAGTTGAGTAAACATCGAAATGGATTTCAATGGATTCCGGCTAGAGTATGAACTATAGGGTAGCTCGAACTAAATTTCCTCGAAGGAAAGGATGGAGGCGGTGCTCGAAGATAATGCCTTGAAGTAATTCATCGACAATGATGTTCCTAAGCCCACTTCGACAGATGCTGCATTACTTGATGCATGGAAAAAGAAAGTGGCAAAGGAGAGAAGGATTATGTTGGAAGGTGTACGAGACCACATTGTCTCAAGCCTTCATGGGAAAGCCACACCATATGCTATGTGGATGGCTTTGACGAATATTTTCCAAAGCAGTAGCGACCATAGTAAGTTGGCACTAAAAGATAAACTCATGAAAATCAAGATGGAAAAGGGAAAAAATATTCCAAAGTATCTCACAAAGTTTGTCCAATGTTGGGATGAACTGGGGAGTGTGGGAATCATTGTTGTTGATGATGATTTGGTGATCTTGGCTCTCTTGGGACTTCCTAAGAGTTGGCATAGTTATGAAGACTATGTCAACGGACGAGAAAAACTGCCAAATTGGGAATGACTGTGCTCGGATCTAGTGCAGGAGGAGTTAAACCAGAACACTAGAGATGGCTCTTCATCAAAGAATGATGATGAAGAGGATTGTGCTTTGGCTGCCAAGTCAAGGAAAGGGAAGGGGAAGAAATTCCATTCAAAATTCAAGTCTAAAGGCAAGAAGCTGGATTTGTCCAAGGTGAAGTGTTTTCACTGTCACGAACATGGGCACCTCGATACTAACTATCTGTAGAAGAAGAAGAAAAAGAAGGTTGCTAGAGTTGCATATGGTGAGGCCCTTGCCTCAAATTATAACTTGATTTCTCTTTGATCACATGCATGGTGTCAAGTGCATTAGGATCGATGTAGTATTTGGATAGTGGCGCTTCCTTCCACATGACGGGAGATAAGGAGATTTTCAGTCACTTGGAGGAGAAAGATCTCCAAATGCATATAGAGATGGGCGATGATGGAAGATACATTGCGAATGGAATTGGTACCATTACCTTTGAGAGGGAGTCAGGTAAACCATTTCAATTGAAAGATGTTATGCATGTTCCAGGTCTGAAGAAAAACTTGGTCTCATTCGCAATGTTGGAGGACAGAGGCTATGACGTTGTTTTCAATGATGGAAAAGCTTTCTTGTGACAAAAATCAATGGGTCAAGCCAAGAGGATAGGAATTCAAGTTAAGAATCTCTACAAGCTGCAGGTAGATGGTTGCGCTGCCATGATGGGCAAGGCAGAAAAAGTGGTGAGTCGGGATGAGGGTGAATTATGGCACAAGCGATTAGGCCAACTTCATCATGGAGCCTTGAAAGACGCAACAAATATCTATTGGAATTCCAATGGGAACACTTTCTCAGTTAGATCAGTGCAAGGGTTGCACCATGGAGAAGTATGTAAAGTCCACCTTTCATGAAAATGAAAACCGCGCTTCGGTGATCCTGGAGAGAGTTCACACAGACTTGTGTGGACCATTCTCAGTTGCTTCAACAACAAAACATAAGTATTATGTTATTTTTGTTAATGAATTTTCTTGTAAATGCTGGATATTATTCATTTAGAAGAAGGATCAAACATTCTCAAAGTTCTGTGAGTTTAAGGCATTAGCGGAGAAAGAGTCGGGGAAGCAACTGACGGCTCTGAGGAGTGATAATGGTGGATAATACATCTCTAACGAATTCAAATACTTCTACAACAAAGAATGAATTCGAAGAGAACTCATAGCACCTCATAACCCACAACAAAATGGGGCCACAGAGAGGAAGAACAGAACAATCGTGGGTGAAACACGAGTGACGTTGCATGATCAGGGCCTACCAATGCATTTGTGGGCGGAAGCATGCAACATTGCGGTTTATGTGCAAAACCATTGTCCTCATAGAGTACTTGGCATGAGTACACCTAAAGAAGCTTTCACTGGTAAGAAACTGGATATTTCACACTTTAATCATTTTGGCTCATCTTTTTATGTACATGTGACCAAGAATGCCAGGAAGAAGCTGGAGTCGACTGCTGAAGTTGGGATATTTGTGGGGTACAAAGAAACACCCCATAATTTTCGTGTGTATTTTCCTAACAATAAGATGACTGTTATGCAATTGGATATAAAATTCGATGAGGGGAAAGCCATGCGGTTATCGCTTGAGAGGGAGTTAGACTTGCATGCAGAGGAGGAATTGTTGGTTCCAAAATATGATTCTCTAGACGTGGATCAGCCACAGGAGGAGGTTGATGGAGTGGAGGAGTCCAATCACTTAGAGGAAAACATTAGAACTGGCAAAAGGCATACCACAAAAGCTGATAGGCTGAGACTTGATGCTGTGCAGAATGTACGAGCCCCTACTTCACAGCGCAAACAAAGACAATATCCTGAATGATTTACTAGATACATGGCTCTCATGAGAAAATGTATTGTGACTAAGCCATCTTCATTTCAGGAAGTAGTGTAGGAGCCCACATGGGTAGATGCAATGGTGGAGGAGTATGACTCGATTGTCAGAAACAGTGCTTGGGAAATTGTTCCAAGGCCAATTGATAAATCAGTGGTAAGTTCAAGATGGATCTACAAGGTATAGCAAGCTGCTGATGGGAGTGTTGAGAAATATAAGGCTAGATTTGTTTCCTGGGGCTTCTCACAAATCGAGGGGATTGATTATGAAGAAACCTTTGTACCTTTCGCAAGGTATTCTTCCATAAGGAGCATCCTTGCTCTCTCAGCGCAAATGGGCTGGAGCATTCATCAGATGGATGTGAATACTGTGTTGAGCATTGAGGAAGAGGTGTACATAGAGCATCCTGAAGGATTTGAGATCTTCAGTAGTGAGTCACATGTGTGTCGACTCAAAATAGCATTGTATGGGCTCAAGCAAGCACCCCGTGCTTGGTACACTCGGATAGACAACTATTTCACTGGACTTGGCTTCACCAAGAGTGAGGCGGATGAAAACATATACCAAATTGTGGTGGAGGGTAAGATTTTAGTCATTTTTCTTTATGTTGATGATTTAATACTAACTGGTGATGAGCAGCTAATACACTCATGCAAGGAGGACCTTGCAAAGGAGTTCAAGATGAAGGATATGGGCCTCCTTCATTAATTCCTTGGATTGGAAATATGGAAGCAAGATGGTGAATTTTTTGTGTCTCAAGGAAAGTATGCAAGGGAGATACTGGGTAAGTTTCACATGGAGGGCTGCAAACACATGGATACTCCTCTTCCAGGAAACTGGAGGAAAGAGGATGCTACATCTAGAGAGGTAGTGGATGCTATTATCTATCGACAGTTAGTGGGCTTGCTAATTTATTTAGTGAATACAAGAATGAACATATGCTATGCGGTTAAACAGCTAAGTCAAGCAATGGTTAAGCCTACCAAGCTCTTTTGGAAGGCGGGTAAGCATGTCATGAGATACCTGAGGGGCACATTTGAGTATGGCTAATGGTACAGATAGACAGATGAGGTGAAGTTGCATGGCTTCACGAATGCAGATTGGGCGAGCAGCCCAACGGACAGAAAGAGAACATCAGGGGGATCTTTAGTATCAGATCTACAACTTTTTGTTGGTACAACAGGAAGCAGAGATCCATGGCACTTAGTTCAGCGGAAGCGGAATACATGGCAGCAAGTCAAGCTGCATGTGAGGCTATCTGGATGAGAAATATCTTGGTTGTTTTATTTGGTTCTCATTTATATCTGACAGTGATTTATTGTGATAATCATAGTTGCATTTAAATCTCGATTAATCATTTATTTCATGATAGATCTTAGCATATATATATCTGGTATCGTCATATCAGAGATTGTGTGCATCGGAAGATCATGTTGCTTCAGTACATTCCTACGGAAGATTAGGATGCAGATATTCTGACAAAGGCACCCACCAAGAGCAAATTCGAATACCATAGAGACAGGATCGGGGTAAAGGATAATCCATTTATTTTTGAGAGGGAGTGTTGAGATTCAACAAGAAGATCCTAGTGAAAATTATGCACCTACACTAGGATGGAGCCTCAGGATATTTTTAGGTGGAAGTCTATTTTTAGAATGCATGAAAAAATTCTATTTATAGATGATGTCTATTTACATATGTTGAGAAAATTCTATTTATAGATGATGTTCTATTTTTAGATGTATGTGCGAGTTCTATTTATAGATTGCATGTCTATTTATAGATGCATGTCAACTGTTATTATCCCTTAATAATAGCTGGACAATGAACATTTATCTATTCTCAATGAGCACTTAGAAATAGTTAATTGAAGTGGAAAATCAGTTAGCTATAGGAAATTCGAGTTCAAAGGTTGGTTGGTGGGACATGCAAGTGGACTTAGTGATGTAGAATAACTACAGAAATATCATAGTATTTGCGGAACTATAAAGTTTACAGTCTACACAACCTGATTATCGCAACGAGTTTGAATTAATAGTGGGGTTCGTTAATCATACATACATACATATGCGCGATCAACAACATAGTTATAAACAACACATATAACCCAAAAAAGTTTGCATCGCATGGAATCTCTTACCGGAGGGTCCCATGACAAGTCTAATTAATCATTGGTGATCGCAGATCGCACAATTTACAATTTAGCTTTAATGCTTAAACTTTAATCCATGCGAATTGCGAAACTACGATTAGCTAACATGTGTCCTCATCCTTTTCGCATCGCAAACAAAAAAATTTACTTTGTGATGCCTTAACACTTATTTCCTAAACCTTGCGAAGCATGAAATTGCTTTCCCTGTGCTGTGATCTCCACCATTGGATTAATCTCATATCCGACGATCCCCGTTGTCTCTCCACTCCTCACTTCGCATCTCTTGTAAAACAACTTAACTTGCAACTTTTAAAAGTTAAACTTGTTTCTCTGCGATGTGCGATGGTTTCCAATTTGCGATGAGATCTCTCCTGTTGATTGGGTTCAGATATATAGCCCTCGTCGCGCCTGCAATCTGATTGTTCTTCCGCTGTTTAACTTAATGCGATTTAACAGAGTTTAAAAAAATAGTTGAACAGAGAGTCCAATCAACAAAAAACACTTAAAAATTATAAAATAAGGAATTTACAGATCCAAGCCCTTGATCGACTAATTATTACAATTTTTTATGTTCTCTCCGCTCTCACCTCTCACACACCTATTTCACTTTGTCTCACTTTTCCTACACTCCTCTTCTCTCTCATACCTATCTCACACATTTATATAAAAATATGAAGTGATCCTTCTCACTTAAAATATATTTCTGCTGAACCACTCCAACAAACAAATGCTAACCTATTTCTAAGCTCATATCCTACTTGTCTCAATCTCCTCGCACGGAGAAACCAATTTCTATTTCTATTCCTAATTAATTTCATAAACCCAAACAAACTAACTTCTCCCATTTAAAACTAAATAAAATATTAATAGCCAATGTTTATCCACCTCATGGTTAGCCACAACATGTGAACATCCAATCACATTGCTGGCTAAGTCCAGATGCTCCTGCATCAGACTCCCAGGGAAGAAAATATTGACCCATCAATGCTTCAGGAACTGTACTAAACTTTTGTAACTTTGTTGTTGTCATCCAACTGGCATCTTCCACAGGGTGTCCTTTCCATTTGACTAGATACTGATAGTAAGTTTTTCCTCTGGTATTCTTTGCTTCTTTGTATCTTCTCTTATGCTTTTAAGGCTGCCTGATAAGCATCTTCAATTCTCTTCAGATTTAATAGACCGATCTCATCCTGGATATCATACCTCAAGCTATTTATATACATGGCTACTTTCTCAACATCGTCCTCTACATGTCCAACTCTAGCATTTAGTTTATAAAATTCCTCTGTATATTTTTTCACTGTCATTCCTTTTTGTTTCAAATTATGAAATTGCTTAAAAATATTAAATTGATAATCCTTGGGCAGGAACACAATTTTTAATTTGCTTACCATTTTGTCCCATCGCTTGATTTTTGGCTTTCCTTTTCTTTGTCTGGATACCTGTAATTCCTCCCACCAGATAGCTGCATAACCCTTTAGTCTGGTAGCTGCAAACTTCACTTTCCTTTTGTATTCAACCTCTTCAAATTCAAAGTACTTGTCTAATGAACTGATCTAGTCCGTTAGCTCTTCCATATTGATATTTCCCTCATACAAAGGTACATCCACCTTTGGTATTCCAGTTGCCTTAATCAACATTTTTAGCATTTTAGCTGCGTCATCTTCTGCTTCTTCTTCTTCCTTACAAGTTTCCTTTGCTACGCTGACATATCCTTCTTCAGGTGCTCTCCTTTGAGCAACTTCTACTGTCTCCATTCTTGTACGAAGATGTCGAATCTCATTCAACATAATTTCATTAGCCTTTGGTCTTCCACGACCTATACCAGCTCCTCTCCTGGGTGGCATCTTTGCTCCAATTTCCAAGAGCATACTCAAATCTGCTCTGATACCAAATGATGCAGACTAACTGCAAAAATATCAGAATATTCACGGAACTATAGAGTTTACACTCTACACAACCTTATTACCGTAGCGGGTTTGAATTAATCTCAGGGTTCATTAATCATACATACATACATATGCGCGATCAACAACATAATTATAAAAAACACACATAATCCAAACAAACTAACTTCTCTCATTTAAAACTAAATAAAATATTAATGGCCAATGTTTATCCACCTCATGGTTAGCCACAACATGTGAACATCCAATCAAATTTCTAGCTAAGTCTGGATGCTCCTGCATCATTTAGTTGTAACTGGGTGATTTAAAGTTGTAACAGAGTTGGATGTGTAGTTATGTGAGTTGTAAAGTAGTTTAACTCAGTTAAGTGAGTTAAACTCAGTTGTGCTATTTGTAAATGAAGGTACACTAGTGAGAGATCAATGAATTAATTATTATTAATTAATTCACAATCAATGGTCTCACATGCAACTGAAGATTTACTACTGTTAACTACATGCATGTCAGATCTAGTGGAGACCTAGTTGAGATGTAGGTGAAAGGGACAGTTTAACTATCAGTTGTGACATTAGTGGGTGCACTCATGAAACCACACACACATTGGATGTGCCCATGAGGATTGCGTATTTAAGGCAAGAAATATTCCATTCATTCAGGGATTGTTATCAGCAAGGATTGTGCAGTGGAGGTAGGTTTTATGGAGAGAGTAAATTGGTGCATGTATTTGCCAATTTTTGTATGACAGTGTGAGACGATTGTATATTGGACTGAGAGCTCTTGGATTAGAGTTTTGTATGAGATTTTTTCATGATCCATGACATATACATAATATATGATAGTGGGGTTTTTAGCTTTATGCTTTCCCGGTAAAAACATATGTGCTATGTGTGATTGATCTTTCTTCTTGATCAATTGGCGATCATGTTTTAAATTCTACAAGATTTATTTGTAGAAGAGATTATGTATTTAACAATGGTATATAATTTTTAGATCAGGAGAATCCATGCAATACATAATTGTGTTAAAATTTCTACGTTGTTGTACAATGCTATTTAATTAATGAAAATTGGGAGTTGAAACTATTGCCCAATTTGAAACAATTCTTTCACATTCTCATCCTTAAGGATCTAATCATTACTTTAATGTTAAATAATTTATGGGGAAATTATGTAAGATAAATTAGTAATAATGGTGAGGCTCCAAGGTTAACACCGACTGCAGACAATAAGAATGTGGATATCTCATGTGTAGGAATCTATTACATGCCCACCTTTCTGCCACACAAACAAATTATGCTAGATTCATAGTTATCATAAAAAAGAAAGAAAAAGGGGCCAGCTTTCAGAAACCAAATTTCTGGAACCATTGTTCTAGATGCATGGTTGTCATAAAGAAGCAAAAAGATGAGGATACCTTTTAGAAGCCATTTTTCTAGAACTATAATCTTGCTATAATAAATATACATAGTCTACCTTACTATTTCTAGTCCACCACGAGTAGTTACTTCCCTCTGTAAAAAATGAAGATCTAGATCCTTCCTTCCTATCTTTGGGATTGTGCACATTGAAAATAAAAAATAGATGTAAATTTTTTTGCATAAATAAATTTTAACTTTAAATATTTCACGCAGCCTTTTTTAATTCTTCTAGATATTTAATAGATACAACGTTAATATAATAAATTCAGCCTTAGAAAACAGAAAAATATTAGTGTGTCTCATAATACAATTGAATATTTCTTCACTACCAAAATAAAAAAAGGGCTTTACAACTACAGTGATTTGTGCATTCCCATATTAGTAACAATCCTTTTGACAATTCTAAATCTGCATATATATCTAGTTTCTAAATTATATATATATATATATAAGAACAAATCCAACAAGGGATATGGAGAAGTGGAAGCAGACATGTCAGGTGATGGTCAAAACCTTAGTGTTGAAAACATCAGTTATCATGTTAGGTATCCCTTTAGAGTCCCAATTTTCCCTCCAAGACTCAAGGGTGATTATGGCACACCCTTGAATCCAGGCCTCTCTCACTTTGGCTTAGACTCCTAGCATAGGGAGGAAGAGGGCAAAGTGGGTAGAGAAAACACTGACAGATGCTCAGGAGTATGTGGGTACTCCTATATATTCAATCAAATAGTGTTAGGTCCCTATATTACTAGTATAGACCCTTATTGTTGTTAGTGTAACCCCCTTATTGTTATTTTTGTACTCCTGTAACCCCCATATTTTTATTATTGTGCCCTTACATTATTATTGTTAGGTCGGCTAGGACTAAATTGTTGACTCCTATATATAGAAATGAGGTTTTGTCATTTGTATCATCCAAGAATTTTTCATTTATGTAATGTATTCGAGGTTTCCCCCTCAAAGTGGCTTATTTATAAGGCATTGATATCTCTTTTCTTCTATTTTTGGAGCTGGTTTCATAACATTTCATAACGGAGCTTTAAATTCTAGGGTTTCGCTGCTCCAAACAAGACATCATGGAATTTTCGTTATAAATTTTTTTCTACAAAGGTTCAGAAGTTGAAATTTTTAGAGAGCGAAGCGGAAATCCTAAGGAACGTCGTGTAAAAAATTTAGATCTTGGTTCGCAATATTTTCGGAGATATGATCTGTGCAAGTTAGGGTCTTTTAGGCTCCTAAATTTCACCTAAAACATGTCATTGTAAAATTTGCGCTATAATTTTTTTTCTACGAAGGTTTAGAAGCTAAAAATTTTACAGAGCGAAGCCAAAATCCTGTGGAACTTCTAGTACAAATTTCATATCTTGGTTCACAATATTTTTGGATATATGATTTGTGGAAGTTAGGGTTGTTTCAAGCTCCTGAATTTCATCTCAAAGAGGTGACCGTGGGAAAATCGTCATAATTCTCTCTATGAGTGTCAGGTTGGAATTATGTAAAAATTAGCTGAAATTACACAGAATGTAGTTTCCTGTGTATCAATTTCAGAGCTGAAGGAGGAAACAATGACACGTGGCACGTCGTACAAGTTCACTTTACTGAACCAGTCCATAATTAGGTCGTTGTGGGAGATTGGGCATAACTTTTCCTTGAAGAATCCAAATCAGGTCAGACCTGTGGCATTCAAAATAAGATTCAAAGTGCTACTACAGGGCTGAATTTCAAATATTGAAGATCCGATATCACATAGATAATTCAATTTCAATATCGAGCTCCTCAAAAGAAAGAAAAATATGTGTATTTTTTTTCGAATAGCATAAGTCTGGTATGAAGAATCAATTTGAATAGGTTCCAAGAAAATATTGTAGAATATATATCAGTATTGGGTTCTAAAATTCCCCCTAAAAATAATTTAACACCCATCAAGCCTTCAGAAGGCTCTAATATGGCTCATGAAGATTAAGAAATGCAACATAACACATCAAAATTACAAGAACAAGTGCACAAAATTTTACTCTCACAAAGAGCAAAAAAAAATGAAATGGATGTTTTGAAGAAAAGCGTGGAAGCTACGATGGATGGTTTGAAGAATGGTATGGAAAAAAAAATGGAAGGTTTTAAGGAATACATGGAAGGTTTGAAGGAAGGTTTGTCAAAGTTGATACAAGAAATGATTCATAATGACGAAAAGATAGTAGAGGAAACTCATGATGAGAACAAAATAAATGTTAATCATGATTTCATCAACTCCAATGTTGGGTTGAAGAAACACCATATTCCAAATATGGATATGAGGAAGTTTGATGGCAAGGATCTCATAACATGGATAGTACAGATGGAGCAATATTTTGATCTCAATAATGTGCAAAACACACAAAAGGTATGCATTGCAACTTTACATTTAGAACAAAATACATTTGTATGGTATCGATGGATTTGCTCCCATTAAAAAATTGTCACTTGATCAATTTTTATGGAGGAAATGATAGCACATTATGAGGATACAAATAGCAACACCTTCTTTAGCTAATTGATAAATCTCAAACAAAAGGGTTCAGTGGTGGAGCACATTGAGGCCTTCCAAAAATTGAATATAAGGGTAACTGATATTCCAGAGGAACACATGATTTATGTCTTCATAGGGAATTTAAAGGATAACATCCAACATGAATTTCACGTTTGGGAACCTGATTCATTGGAGAAGGCATTCAAGTTGGCAAGAAAAATTGAATGTAAAATTATGGCGACAAGGACGCCTGCCACTCACATCTATAAAGATGGAAGTGTTGCTACTCCTAGACTTCCACAACCTATAAGGTTGACACCACAACAATTGGAAGAAAAAAGAGCAAAAGGGATTTGTTACAGTTGTGATGGAAAATACACTAAAGGTCATAAGTGTGCTGAGAATAAATTATTTTACATAGATTTTGAAGAGGAGGAAGAAAATGAACAAGAAACTTCAAAAGAAGAGGATATACACCAAGAACCAACCCTAGAAGAATAAGAAATGAGTCTGCCCATACCGTGTAATGCATTGGTAGGAATTACCACTCCTCAAACTCTCAAGATAGAAGGACATATCAAGAAGAAAAAGGTAATAGTTTGATTGATTCGGGTAGTACCCATAATTTTATTCATTGTAAGGTAGCCAAGGAATTTAATTGTTTCCTATACCCAACACGATAATTTCAAGTGATGGTTGCAAATGGAGGAACTATAAATTGCTTTGGAAAATGCCATAATACCAAGCTAGACATGGGGGAATATGTATTGAATATTCCAATGCTTTCCATCCCAATGGGAGGTGCTGATGTTGTACTAAGAGTACAATGGTTACAATATTCTTTGGGGATGGTAGCTTTTAATTTTCAAGAAATTTTCTTGAATTTTTTTTCGGAAGGAAAGGAAATTGAATTATGAGGTATCATAGGGAAGTTAAAAGATAATAATCTCTAATGTCATGAAAAATCTTATGAAGAAAGAGCAACGAGGCATAATTTCACAATTACGCTCACTAGAAGTTCCAACATCAAAATCATCTATCTCTCCAGATCTCCAAAAAGTCTTGGAAAATCATTACAAGGTGTTTGAAACTCCCAAAGGACTCCCACCTATTCGTGATCATGATCATGCTATTAATTTGATTCCAAAAAGTGTTCCTACAAACATCAGGCCTGGCAGATATCCTTATGTCCAAAAGAGCGAAATTGAACATATGATTGCAAAAATGTTAGAGGCTGGTATAATTCAACCTAGTCAAAGTTCTTTCTCTGCTCCAGTAGTGTTGGTGCACAAGAAGGATGGATCATGGCACTTGTGTCCGGATTATAGGCAGCTCAATAAGCTCACTATTAAAGATAAATTTTCCATTCTTGTGATTGATAAATTATTGGATGAATTACATCGAGAAATTTATTTCACCAAGTTAGATCTTCTTTCAGGATATCATAAAATTAGAATGAAGACTGAAGATATTCTGAAAAAAACATTTCGAACTCATGAGGGTCATAATTATGAATTTTTGGTCATGCCTTTTTGCCTTAACAATGCACCTTATACATTTCAAGGGTTGATGAATTCAATTTTCAAACCCTTCCTTAGAAAATTTGTGCTAGTATTTTTTTGATGATATACTAATATACAACAGGTCTTGGAAGGATCACGTTCAACATGTTGACAGGGTGCTCAAACTATTGTAGGAGAAACAATTATATGAAAAAACATCCAAATGTTTCTTTGGAGTACAGGAGTTGGAATATCTGGGTCATATTGTATCTCAGGAGGGTGTTAAGGTAGACCCTAACAAAATTAAATCCATTAAGGAATGGAAAGTCCCCACAACCATAAAGCAGTTGTGCGGATTTCTCAGGTTAACAGGTATTATCGCAAGTTTGTTAAGAATTATGGGAGAATAGCAGCACCTCTAACAACATTATTGAAGAAAGATACATTTTCATGGACTCCTGAAGCAACTAAGGCCTTTGAACATCTTAAAGAGGAAATGTGCCTAGCACTAGTCTTAGCTATGCTAGAATTCACAAAAACCTTTATTGTGGAATGTGATGCCTCAAGAAATGGAATTGGTGTTCTTTTAATGCAAGAAGGAAGACCCACTTATTTTGAAATTCGTCTAATCAAAGGAAAGTATTTACAAAAGGCTATTTATGAGAAGGAAATGTTGGCAATATTACATGCACTAAAGAAATGGCGACCTTACTTAATGGGAAGACACTTCAAGGTAAAAACTGATCATGATAGTCTTAAACACTTTTTGGAACAAAAACTATCTTCAGAAGAGTAGAAAAAATGGGTCAAAAAGATGTTGGATTATGAATTTGAAATCATATACAAAAAAGGGAAGCTAAATGTTGTTGCAGATTCACTCTCAAGAAAGGATGAAGAGGTGGAAGCATTTCTTTGTGCCATTTATATTATCCAGCCAGATTGGATAACCGAAGCAAGGGATGAATGGAAGAAGGACGAAGAAGTGTGGACACTCATTGAAAAGTTGTAGCAAGATCCTAGTACACCTGATACATTTAGTTGGAAAAATGATTCCTTATGGTACAAAGATCGCTTATATATTTGCAAGAATTCCCAACTAAAACAAAATATTATTTTGGAATTGCACACTTCTCTTTTAGGAGGACACTCAGGATTTTTAAAAACTTACCACATGGTGAAAAAAGAATTTTTTTGGGATGGCATTATACCTGATATTCAAAATTTTGTGGAGGAATGTTTGGTTTTCCAACAAAATAAATTTGAGACAATTAAGACCCCGGGTCTTCTACAACCTTTATTCGTTCCAAGTCAACGTTGGGAGGAGATTTCAATGGATTTTATCATAGTTTTACCTAATTTAGAAGGAAAGAGTGTCATCATGGTGGTAGTTGATAGAATTACCAAGTATGCACACTTTTGTGCATTATGTCATCTATTTAAAGCAAATACAGTTGCTACTGCATTTATGGAAACAATTCAAAAGCTACATGGAAACTCGAAGATTATTGTAAGTGACATAGATCCCATTTTTACAGGAAATTTTTGGATGAAATTATTTTCTTGTTTGGTTACTCAACTAGCTCATAGCTCATCTTATCATCCTCAATCTGATGTTCAAATAGAGATAGTGAATAAATTTTTGGAAGGATATCTTTGTTGTTTTGTATCTCATAAGCAAGCACAATTGGTCAAGTGGTTACCTATCGCTGAATGGTGGTATAACACTTCCTTCCATACTGCAGCAAAAATGACCCCATTGATGGCACTTTATGGATATCATCCACCATCCATCACTGTTGGGTATGTGTTATATTCTTTGCACGACTAAGCACACACCCCGGTGAAAATTTTTTGGTCCTTAATTTCTGGTGGGTAGTCCGCGCCCATGGGTTTATGCATGGTTTTGCACATGGTTTTGGGGTACGATGGTTTTTGGCCCCTGGTATTTTTGTAGATCCGGTCAAGGGAAATACGGTTATGTTCTAATCCAGGGTTAATGGATTAGGGTTCATGTATGATTCAACATGTATATATATGTGTTGTAACACTAAAAGGAATATAATTAAAAATCAAGCTGGTCGTCCCAATTTGGGATCCAGGGGAAAATCTCTGTGTTTATCTGTTTTATGTTTTATGCTCTCGCTATTGTTTATTTTTTGTTATAAGATTCATGTGTAGATAATTTCTGTTCAGGGTTAAAACCTACATTTGGTATCAGAGCTGTTTCGGCTTCAAGGGGACGCCTTTTCTGCTGAGGGTTTTTGCTTGGGCCTGAGGTAGACCTTGTTCAGTGGGAGATCTGCGGGATCGATTCTTGTGGTGAAAGAAGATGATGAGAGGCAGAAAGATAGAGATAGAGAAATTTAATGGTCAGAGTTTTGACTTGTGGAAGCTCAAGATGGAGGATCCGTTGGTGGATAAAGATCGTGAAACTACCGTAGATCCAGTACTAAACCAAATCAAGAATAAGTCAAGAAGAATGGAAGAAACTGGAGCGAAAGGGTAAGAGCACAATACAATTGTGTGTCTCAGACTCAGTATTGTTGAATGTATCTGGGGAAGCTACGATGAAGAATTTGTGGGAAAAACTTGGGACTTTGTACCAATCTAAGTCTCCGGTGAATAAGTTGTTCCTGTGGAAAAAGCTGTATAACCTGAGGATGAAGGATGGAGACTCGGTGACAGAGCATCTGAACGCCTTCAATACTGTGGTAAGTCAGCTGTCATCTGTTGATATTAAAATCTCAGATGAAGATAAGTGCATCAATTTTTTGTGTTCTCTACCAGACTCGTGGGACAGTCTGGTTATTGCAATAGGTAGCAACACAACTACCTTGAATTTTGATGACATTGTCTCAGCCTTGCTGTCGGAGGAAATGAGACGGAGAAATATGGAGGGTCAAAATGGAGATGCCTTATCCGTACGAGGAAGGTCCCAGAATAGAAACAAGAATAAGGTTTCGAGTGGGAGATCTAAATCTAGAGGGAGATCTAAATCTCCTGGAAAGTTTGTAAAGGTGTGCTGGAAATGCGGAAAGGAAGGGCACTACAAAAAGTACTGCAGATCTAAAGCTCCTGAGAAAGGAAAGGGATCTGATGATGCTCCTTTTGTAGAGGCAAAAACCACCTCAGATGAAGGTGGGGATGTGTATTTGGCTTCTTCTTCAAATACACATGTAGATCATGAGTCATGGTTGATTGACTCAGGTGCATCCTTTCACTTCACTCCCCATAGGGAGTGGTTCTGTGAGTATGAGAAATATGATGGTGGTGATGTCTTCCTAGAGGATGATAGGAAGGCCGTAATTTTGATGGAAAGCTGAATCGCAAGGTGAAGGATTGTAACACTCGGTGTTCATTGAAGAATGAGACTAGCGTAAACCCGATTTTCCGACAACCACATGGATGATGCAGGTGTAAAAACAGTGTTCGAGAAAGATGCCTGCAAGATGGTTCTGGGAGCACTGGTATTAATGCAGGGAGTTTGGACTGGAACTCTGTACAAGCTACAAGGTAGCACTGTTATTGATGGGTGTAACAATTATATGGTTCCTGAAAGTGGAGCGGAAAGCCTAACTGTCTCTGGAGAAAAGACCATGCTATGGCATCAAAGGCTTGGAAATATTGGAAATAAGGGCCTTCGGATACTGCATAGAAATGGTATGGTATAAGGTATGTCTAATTTATCTCTAGATTTCAATTTCTGTGAAAATTGTGTATATGGGAAGCAGAATCGGGTGAGTTTTCCTTCTAGTGCTAAGAGGGTGAACAAGATATTAGAACTTGTGCACAGTGATGTGTTTGGACCTGTGTCAGTTCCATCACTGGGAAAGTCCGTGTACTATGTTTCATTCATGGATGACCTCTCAAGGAATACATGGATATATTTCTTGAGGAAGAAATATGAAGTCTTTGACAGATTTAAAGAATTTAAGGAGTTTTGCAAGAAAGAATTTGAATATTTCTGTAAGTAGTGTGGCATAGCATGATAGAAGACTAATCCATACACACCTCAGCAAAATGGAGTTGCAGAAAGAATGAACAAAACACTAATGGAAAAGGCAAGAGGAATTCTCAATGGTATCAGGTTAGGACAAGAATTATGGGCAGAGGTAGTGGAGACTCCATGCTATCTGGTTAATAGATCACCTTCATCAGTGTTGGAGGATAAGACTCCACATGAGGTATGGACTGGAAAGAAACCTTATTTTTCACATCTAAGGGTATTTGGATGTGATGCATATGTACATGTTCCAAAGGAGAAAAGGGCCAAGTTGGATAATAAATCTGAAAGGTGCATCTTTATTGGGTATAAGGATGGTTTAAAAGGTTACAAGCTTTAGAACTCGAAAACAGGGAAGGTTGTGTACAAATTTATGATGTGGTGTTTAGAGAGGTGAAAGATGTTGTTAAACATGAAATCTTACCAAAGGAACCTGAGAAGATAGAGTTTGAGCTAAAGGAGGATGAATCAGACTCTACAGCAGAAGAAGATTCATAAGAGGAAGAGCCACAAACTCCACCTTTGAGAAGATCAGTTTGGGAAAGAAGGCAACCAGAAAGGTATAGTCCATCTGCTTTGTGTTCAGGTTTTGCCTTAACTATAACCGATGATGATCCCAGAACTGTCAGGGAGGCAGTAGATTCAGAGGATGGAAAACTCTGGAAGGAGGCCATGGTTGATGAAATGGCATCCTTGCACAAGAATGAGGCATGGGATCTGGTGGAGCTGCCTACTGAAGGAAATTTACCTGCAGAAAATGGTTGTTTAAAAGAAGATGAATGTAGAAGGCAAGGTGGAGAAATAAAAAGTTCTGCTATAAAGGTGTCAGTTATTCCTCAAAGGAATTGATTTTGGTGATATTTTTTCTCCTGTTGCCAAGGTTACTTCTATTAGATTACTTCTATCTATTGCTTCTGCATTTGATTTTGAGATAGAACAGATGGATGTGAAGACATCATTTCTTCACGGGGATCTAGAAGAGGAGATCTACATGAAGCAACTTGAAGGCTTTATGGTGAAGGGTAAGAAAGAACTAGTATGCAGGTTGAAGAAGTCTCTGTATGGGTTAAAACAGTCACCAAGGATGTGGTATCAGAAAATTGATACCTATATACGGGGACTTGGCTTCACCAGAAGCAAGGAGGATCACTGTGTTTATTTTAAATTAATTGGTGACCGTGTTATTTATTTGGTCTTGTATGTGGATGATATGTTGTTGATTGGAAATGACAAAGAAATTATCCAAGATTTGAAGACCCAACCGTTCTCCAAATTCGACATGAAGGATCTTGGTGCTGCAAACTATATTTTGGGCATGGAAATTAAGAGAGATCGGGAAAAGAGGAAGCTCTGGTTAAACCAAAGGAAGTATGTTGAGACTATATTGCAGAGGTTCAATATGCAGGATAGTAAACTAGTGAATGTTCCTATTCCTGTAGGTCTAAATCTATCTGCTGAATAGTGTCCCAAGACACAAGAAGAAGAGGAGGATATGTCCCGTGTTCCATATGCAAGTGCAGTGGGTAGCCTGATGTATGCAATGGTCTATACTAGACTAGACATTTCACATGCAGTGGGAGTATTGAGCAAGTTTATGTCAAACCCAGGGAAGGAGCATTGGACATCAGTGAAGCAGGTTTTTTAGATATTTACGTGGCACTAGTGATTATGGCTTGTGCTACCAGGGAAGACCAGGATTGGAAAGAATGTTGGAAATTTTTGGTTTTTTTGATGCAGACTGGGCTAGAGATCTGGACCAAAGAAGATCTACAAGTGGTTATGTGTTTAGCCTATTTGGAGGCGCAATCAAATGGATGAGTAAATGACAGTCTGTAGTGGCTCTTTCAACTACAGAGGCAGAATACATAGCAGCCACTCATGCAAGAAATGAAGCAGTTTGGTTGCAGAGATTATGTTCAAGTATGGGGTTGGTACAACAAGCTATAAGGATAGAATGTGATAGCCAAAGTGAAATTTTCTTGGCTAAGAAACCTGCTTATCATTCAAAGACAAAGCACATTGATGTTCAATATCACTTTGTTAGAGATATGGTTGAGGCTAAAGGGGTGTTGCTGGTAAAGGTGGACACTTTGAAGAATGTTGTAGATGCATTGACGAAGTCTGTGAGCACTCAAAAGTTCTCTTGGTGTAGAGAAACAATGGGTGTTGAAGAATTGGGCCAATGACTAAGCTCTCCCGTGGCCCCTTGTGGAAAGAAAACAACTAGTGGGAGAATGTTGGGTATGTGTTATATTATTTCCATGACTAAGCACACACGCCCATTTGTGCTGGGCGCAAGGGGTTTGGGGCAGCGCCCCGGTGAAATTTTTTTGGTCCTTAATTTCCGGTGGGTAGTCCACGCCCATGGTTTTGTGCATGGTTTTGCACATGGTTTTGGGGTACTATGGTTTTCGATCCCTGGTATTTTTGTAGATCTAGTCAAGGGAACTACAGTTATGTTCTAATCCAAGTTTAATGGATTAGAGTTCATGTATGATTCGACATGTATATATATGTGTTGTAACACTAAAAGGAATATAATGAAAAATCAAGCTGGTCATCCCGATTTGGGATCCAGGGGAAAATCTCTGTGTTTATCTGTTTTATGTTTTATGCTCTCGCTATTGTTTATTTTCTGTTATAAGATTTGTGTGTAGATAATTTCTGTTCAGGGTTAAAACCTACAATCACATCTTCTTTAAGGCAAAATTCTAGGGTTCAAGCAGTGGAAGATCACATTGAGCATCAACAAGAAGTTCTCCAACTCTTAAAGGATACCTAAATTTGGCACAAAATCGAATGAAACAACAGGAAGATCAACATTGTAGTGAGAGAAGTTTTGATGTAGGAGACTGGGTATTTTTATGGCTAAAACCATGCAAACAAATGTCCATCAAGCAAGATAATAAATTATCACCAAAGTACTATGGTCCTTACAAGGTGTTGCAAAATATTGGTACTATGGCATACAAATTGGAGCTTCCTTCTTCTTTGTGAGTGCATCCCGTTTTCCATGTTTCATGCTTAAAGAAGGTTATAGGGCACAAAATTCCAGTCCAAACAATATTTCTAGAACTTTATGAGGAAGGAAAAAACATATTGGACCCTGAAGCAGTCACAGAAACAAGAACTCAACAACTACGAAATCGATCAATTTCAGAGTATCTCATCAAATGGAAGAACTTACCCATTGAAGATTCTACATGGGAGGATGAGAATTTTATACAGAGGCACCTGAAGCTACTCAAGCATTGAGGACAACACTTTTTTGAAGGAGAGGAGAATGTTAGGTCCCTATATTACTAGTATAGTCCCTTATTGTTGTTAGTGTAACCCCCTTATTGTTATTGTTGTACCCCCTTGCACTCTATATTATGTGGTTGTTGTGCCCTTACATTATTATTGTTAGGACGACTAGGATTATATTGTAGCCCCATGGACTCATATATATAGAAAGGAGGTTTTGTCATTTGTATCATCCAAGAATTGTTCATTTATGTAATGTATTGGAGGTTGCCCCCTCGAAGTGGCTTATTTCTAAGGCATTGATCTCTCTTTTCTTCTATTTTTGGAGCTGGTTTCATAACAAATAGAGTAGGGAACCACAACAATATTATGGCTATATGGTGTTGATGAGTGAGATAATTGAGGCTAAGCCTTCCAGCTTTCAGTAAATCCGAGCATCAGGTGTGGATTGGTGCCATGGTGGAAGAGTAATCTTCCATAATGAAGAACAGTGTATGGGATGTTGTAATTTGGCCGGAGAGAAAATATATGGTCCCTCTATATAGGTTTACAAGATTAAGCACACCGTTGATTATATTGTGGATAAGTTCAAAGTTGGATTTGTGGCCAAGGGGTTTTCTGAGAAGGAGAGCATTGACTATGACGAGAACTTCACCCCAGTAGCTAGATTATCATACATCAGGGTAGTGATTTCTATTGCAGTGCAGATGGGTTAGAGGATTTCTAACTCTACCCATTCACGTGAAGCAAGTGTTCATCATATAAAAGGTTACAAACATATCTCAAGGAATCTGTTAAGATTTAAGCCCCAACAATTATAAGAAGCATGTTTGTAGGTAGCTACTTCCTCACATTGTTGTAGGTGACAACACTACCTACAAATAGTAAAATGGACTCCTATTTGAATTTCCAAGGGGTATTGTCGTTGCTTAGAAATTGCATAAACAATGCATAAGCAATGTAATTAACCAAGCAATCCAAGAAAATCCTGTCATGAATTTTAACTTTGTTTTGAATGTATTGGATTTAAAACTCAAATTAATTATAAGTTTTCCAATTGAAGATGGCCTTCAGAGAAATTTCATTGACAGTGGCTAAGAATCAAGAATAGGTGATTGTGCTTTAAGCCAACAACACATTAACCAAAAGAATCCCTGTGTGTCAGGGGTCATTCCAATACATCAATTAGTTAAGAAAATGTTGTGGGTAATTATCTAAATCACAAAAACATGGGAATTAAAGCTACCATGATTCCCATACATTGAATTTAGGGTATGAAGCAACCTATTCAAAGGAATATGGGAATGCACAGAGTTCTGCAAAGACCCTAGCTAGCGACCGAATCAAATAATGGAAGCCAACAAATGGTTTTTTTGTGTTGTAGCTTCACAATTATATGAAGAGGAATTTAATTGGTTGGTGCAATGGGGCTATGGTGAAACTCCCAAAGGAATAAAGGAATTTAATTTGTTGCAACTACAATGTCAAGATACAATATTACAACCAACAATGTTGCAACATAATCATAATGATGTTATATGTATTATTAGTTACATAACATAGAAAAACCCATCGTAACAACTACAGAGAAATTAATTGCACCAAATATAGATATCTTCACCCTAGAAACTCAAATGGGAAAACCAACATTTGATGGGGACTAGATTCTGCTCAATAAAGTGTTACAAAGGCGAGCTATGAAATTTCAACTAAGATTCTAATCCACTCTCACTAGAAAAATCCCTAGCCAATGAACCAATCAAATAAAGGAAGCCAACAAATGGTTTTTTGTGGTGTAGCTTCACAATTATATAACCAGACATTCAATTGATTTAAGCAACGGTGTTGTGGTGAAACACCCAGAGTAATAAAGCAATTTCAATTGTTGTAGCTACAATTCATACAATATTACAACCAAAAATCCTGCAACTTATTTGTAATCATGTTATATATGATTATTATTTATGCATCATATACAAACCCATCATAAGAACAACAACGAAATTAATTGCACCAAAGACATATATTTTTACCCAATAAACTCAAATGGGAAAACCAATAATTTATGGGGACTTGATTCTGCTCAATAAATTGTTACACAGGGTAAGTTATGCAGTTTCAACTGAGATTATGTTCCATTCTTTCTCGCTAGCAATGTCAACATATTACTTTAACCCATGGAAAATATTTTTAAGGTATAAGGCAGCATGTCCAAAGGAATATGGGAATGCACAGAGTTACACAAACACCCTATCCAGTGACCCAATAAAAAATGCAAGTCAGAAAATGGTTATTTCTTATGTTGTGGGTTGACAATTATATAGCTAGATAATCAATTGACTGAAGTAATGGGGATGTGGTGAAACTTTAAAAGGAATAAAGCAAGTTAACTTGTAGCTACGATTCCAACATACAATATTACAACCAACGCTCATGCAACTTAATCAAAATGATGTCATACGTGATCATTATTTACATAACAACTACAGAGAAATTAATTACACCAAAGATAGATATTTTACCCTTGAAACTCAAATGGGAAAACTAATATCTGATGGGGACATGATTCTAGCATCATTCTTCCCGCACATAGTTGAAACAGGAAGAATGCATGCTACCAAGTCAAAATATGATGTAAACCACCAAGATGGTGCCAAAACCTTACACGCTCTAAAATATTAAATTATGATTGTAACAATTTGTTTTTTATTCACATGAAACTTCAATTCATGGACTATGGTATATTTCAATATATTAATAGTATAAAAACAAAAAAGGTTTCAGTGTTTGAAAGCATCTTCAAACTTACCATCAAATAGAGGAAACAACACATATAGAAAACCAGATCATAATCATGAACATGATTCATCCTGAATTATGAAGTGTAAAGGAACTTACAAAATGTGACACTACGAACCTCATCAAGTGCACAAGCAAAAAGATCCTGGACATGACCCTGCTTGACAAGTTGTTTTGTAAGGCTGTCATAAAATTTGATAGCTTTGTGATAATGTGGAGCTGCATCCTTGTATAGGCCTTTGTGGGAATGTACGGGCTCAAATATCTTTGGACACAATCTATAACCAATTGAATGTCTCAAATATCTTGCCATATCATAGAAAACATTAGGCCACAGAAGCACAATAAATCTTTGACATTAAGGACATAGATATTATTTCTACTTGTCTACATCAACACAAACAACAAAATTGATAACAATACAGATTTTGAAAATGGAATTTCAAATTTCTGGAAACAATGAAATGGTGCATGCACACCACACAATCACAGGGACACGCATGCACACACACAATGCCAAATGAAGACCCAAATTATTACACATGTTGTTTCTGGTAACTCCTTTAAAATGGAAAGTTTCTCTATCCCATTATTCCTTCTCATAATAAAGTCTAAGAGTGAAATATCCACCTCAATCCATTTTAACACATTTAGGAACCCCACAATGCAGCTAGTTGTTATTGTTCAAGATGCAAGAGGATTTGTACCTGCATTGCCAAGTCATTCAACATACATAATTATCTATACAATAAATACAAGTAATATTTGTAGTATTTTTTACTCTAAGATACATTATTATGATAGTGTTAGAACATATGTTGACAATGTCAAAACATACATAAATAATCTCCTCTTCGTTTCAAGAACAATTTAATGGAGTGGCCTGAACTTGGAACAAGCCTCCCACGATATGAAAGAGTAGCAACTAAGTAAAAAGTGACTTTTTTGCTGCTACGTTGGATCGAGGGAGGTTTTCTCCAAGATTAAATCACTCCATTAAATTATTCTCTACTAAATAGGGCTAACCACGTGAAGGTGGAAGATCTTAAGGCCACTCCCCCCTCCTCACATCACTCTCAATTCCCTAGTACCCAATCTATATTTCATTTTTTACAAACATGAGATTAAAAAAAAATTTCAATAACTAACTAAAAAAAAATGCAACAAAAAGTACGCAAGAAAACATTGAAATTGTGGCATAAAAATAGTATTATAAATGAGTTTTTATAAAAGTTTCCAAGTACGGTATGTAATTCATCGTCTATCTTATAATAATACGATGTATTACATAATCAAAATTTATTTTGCTTCTTCTTATTTCTAAAGCCCATAACTACATCATCAAAATCATTGTTCTCTACTTGAGTTTGGTGCCTTTCCCGCATAGCTGACCTAGTCGGATACTCACGATGTCTAGTCTCATGAAGTGACGGGGAATTGCCTACAAAAACAAATAATATTAAATTTAAATTGCTAGTTTTTAAATATCATTGAATTAGTTCAGTAATATCAATAAAAAAAAATTACAATGACATTATTTACCTAGTGTACCAGTTGTCACCGTTGGAACTGTTGCCCCATGTTCCTCTCCGGTGGTAGGATGCTTAAGTATAACATTCTCTATCATTTAAATAAAAAATAGTATAAGGACACAACCATGAATGTATAGGTAGAAAAAATTATAAGTATAAATTAATTACCATTGTGGGCCTCACTGATAGTAGCATTGTCGGCCTAGTCCCCACTAGAATGATCAAGTTGCACATGAAGACCATGTTTTGGAAATATTTCACTCTAACACACTGCTCTACAAATGGGTTATTTGGCTCGTTTAAAGTGCTTCTCCCCTTATTTAAACAAAGTTGTTAGAAATTAAATTTATGGACAAAAACAAACATATCGAAAGGTTAACGTTTTACCTTATCAAGCATACTGGATCTTGGGACTTGTTCCAAGATTTTACGATGTTCAACTACGGTTTGATAGCCGAAATGGAAAGCAATCTCTCTGTCTTCCTTTGTGGTTTCCATTTGAAAATTTTCACCCTACATTGGATAAGATTGTGTATTTTTAATGTTATTTGATGGGATTACAAAAATGTTGGAAGACAATACAATTAATATGATGTTTAGCTACCTACAATTCTTACAACTAATTTCAAATAGTCTTCCTAGCCTAGCTTATGTTGGCCATGTTTTTCAATCATAGCTTTGGTTTCATTTGAGGTTTCAAGAAACCTATCATCAAAATATTGAATTCAGTTATGTAGCACACTTTTATTTTAGACATAGCTCAAATTAAAGCTATTAAATTAAAGTTGTAATTTATCTTACGGGTCTAGTTGGAAATTTTCCTTATTTCTTTTCCCTTTTCTCTTTTCCGTCTTCGATGAGTGCTCTCCACTCTCTCTCTAGAATTATGAGAGGATGCTCGTATCTAGAGTTATTTTGCAAGTAAGTCCTATAGTTGTCCCACGTATATTTCAGATATTGGCCAACTGCCCAGGCTACCGATGTTCTATCAAATGTACCCACCCCCAAAAGGCCTTCTAGATAATATAGAAGTTCTTTTTCAGGTTGGAATTTTGGGATTCCACCTTGTGCATATGGTTGGGCCAAAAATTACCAACGCCTTGCCCTCCAAAGCCCTATATAAATCATTGTTTCCTACACTGAAAAAATATTATAATTAATTAAAAAAAAATAATCATGATAAAATATGTTTTAGATAGAGTGCATGAAACAATTAAAATATTAAAAATTATTTGGGAGTTGTGCATGCTTTATAGGAAAACCTTCATTGTTCACCAAAAACGTGCTTGAAATGGTCCCCGTGGAGGTGACACATGTAGCTCTAAGAAATTCAATCGTAAATTTATTCATATCACCTTCATCACTGCCACCACGTTCAATGGTTAGCTATGTGTCTTCTTGGGGGTGTGTTTCTTGGATTATACCTAAAGGTGTACAAGGGGGTTCCTCGAGAATCTCTTTCCTTTGTGTCCCACTACCACCAACATTGAAGACAATAGGTTGTAGAAAATGCTACATACGAAATAATTTTTTTGTTATTTTAGTTAACGTAAAATTTATAAATCAACCTATCACAATTGATCTTATGCATAAAAATAAAAATATCCTTTTGAGTTTTGGTTATTACCTCGTATGTTTGAAGCTGGGTCATAACTTGTAATATCCTTTGTTCTATTTCAGGTGTTTGAGGCACAATGTCTATCAAGCGCTTAAGTTCCTTGTTTGTGTTTTGAATATTTTTTAACATCAAAACAATTTGACTTGGGGATGAATACAACTTCCTCGTTGAGGGAATCATGACGTGAACCATGGCGAGACGTCTGCATATTTAAACAAAATTAACATTATTTCAATTATGTAAAAAATTAAAATACTTGAAGATACAACAAGGTTGACACTTTACATCTTCTTCGGTTGGTCCCTTTCCACGATCATCCTGCCACATTATAAAATAATAAGAACCATGAAATATATAAAAAAAATTCTTAAAGATAAAGAAACTAATCTGAAAGCAAAATTTTTATTTGTTTACCTGTCGTGAGGTTGTTCTCGTGCCACGATCAGTCTGCCACATTGCAATAAAATTAAAAATGTGAAAACTTGAAAACACAAAATGAAGACTGAAATAATTTCTAAATTTACCTTTCTAATACATAAAATTGTGCATTAAAGAGTAAACTTTACCATCAAATGACATTCGAGTTTAAAGAGAATAAACAGTAAATTAGAAATATTATGACAGTGTCTTCTCTATTTTTTCAGATTAACATACAACACAACAAGTTAGAGGCGCATTTCAAGGCAACAAACAGATATTTTACATTTCCTTTTATCTAACCCATAAAACAAAAAAAATAAAAATAAAAATATATTCTAGTGACTTATGCATGCATTTCTTATTGGCCCCAAAAATTCAGTCTTAGGGTTCCTTTCTTCCTTTAAAATTTCAATTTGTTTTCCCCCAAGAACACACAATGTCCTTTTAACAAAATAAGAATAGCAATATCCAGGTATGAAAATAAAGTTTTGAGCTCACAATTATGAATTTAAGAACAACATACAAACATTAGAATGACATATATGAAAAATTCCTTCATAGATTTCTTCAAAATCTTATGATACAACCTTATATATTTCTGGTTGTACACAGAATTTTAAAATATTTAGAGTAGGATTTGCAAGGATAAATGTTGTATAGCTGAAAAAGATTTAAAAAATTCAAAGTAGGACTATGCAGGGCAGTATTTTATGCTTGTATATAGTCCCAAAACTTGGTAGGGGTAGGATATAACTATCATACAAATTTTTCATTTTATTCAAGTCATATTAGAGTCTTGAATGTGTGATTGATTAAATATGGGTCCTGCATGAATTGGAAGAATAATCAGGTTATCAATTTCCAAACATGTTATCAGGAGACTGATAACCCTTATTCATTCATTATATTTTGGAGATTGATAACCCTTCTTCACTCATCAAGTTATGGCATGAACAAATAGAATAACCTATCAACTTATTAGATACACATATTGAGACCTTCAAAATAAATTTTCAGGAGAGAGAAATTCCTATCAGAGTATAAGCAGATGTTTAGAGATGAAAATGGCCATCAGGGGAATTCACAATAAGGCAGGGTTATTAAACATCACTTTTAGAAGAAATGAATATCCAAAAAAATAGACTTCAATCAAAACATTCGGCATCCAAAGTGTTGGATTAGGTGGCAACCTTATATTGCAACATGAGAGAGAAATTATTTTTTCAGGAGAACCTCTAAGGGACACAGGAATCCACAATCCTACATATTTAAGAGTCTCATAATAAAATGGAGTTAAAAGAAAGTTCCCCTGATGGATATAGCCCAATGGAGGCTTTCTTGATAAATGAGGACGAGGATCATATCATCATCCTCCAATGCCCCTTTGCAAGACAAGTGTGGAAGTGTTTGGAATTTTTCCTGGGGAATAATACTCCTGAGTCCTACGGTGAATGTGACTCATGTTATTTAGAATGGCAGAAGGGCCATTGGAAATCCTCAAATGTGATTTCCCTTTAGAAAATGACCCCTGCTAATTAATTAACAAAGTGCTAATCCAAACCTAGGTCATCTTCTTGGGGTAGTTCGATAGCCGTTGCTCATGATGATTCTTTATTGATCATTGAACCTTGAAAAACACATCAAAATTTGGTAACCTATTTCTCAAATACATCTACCACTTGGATTGGCTTCAAGAAACCAAATTTTTCATTAAAATGGAATAAAATGCATACTACCATACAATTCCAATCAACCTCAATGACATTTTTAAAACAACCTTTAAGATAGGGAAGGGACATGATCAAGACTTTACTAGGTGATTAGGTATGAATTAATTGTCACGATTTTTCTCCCAAGTCCTAGCCAATTCCCCAATACATTTCACATGTTTGTTGAATAATTTCCCTAGAGCATTTGTCGACATATTTGTTAATGACTATTTTGGCCAACTTGGGAAGAATGTTCTAATTTCCAGAACTTTTAAAGGAAGTCATAGATCTACAGTGAAAAAGTTCAGAAACCCTAATCCAACCAAGCAAAAGACTTAATATTGATAACAACACTACTCAAGAGTAGATCATATCAACACTAATGTGCGTGAGAGAGAGACTGAGTGAACCCATGGACAATAAATATATGTTGCATGTAGGGTAAAGAATCATTCTTGTACGCTAAAGAATCACTCACAAGATCAATACAAGATGATGTTACAAATGAGGCATGAGTTACGTATTTATGCACAACTCACGAGGTCAGACATCTAGCTCCATGAGGCTAGTTATGGTCCTGCAAAGATGCTTGGGCCAACCTAAGTCCCCCAAAATAATGTTAAATAATGTTCACAAGGTCAACACTTAAGCCATAACCTAGTGATACAATTAATGAAGACACTTTTCCATAAATTATCTCATTTGAATATTACCATCATTCCAACAAATTGTGCACTAACACTTTTTGGGCATGGATTGCCGCTGGACATAGTACTTGAATGATCTGATGAAAATGTAGTAGTAGGGAGGACACAATCAGACTGGAATGCATCCCCTATTAGAAAGGATGTTGTCAGGAAACCTTTCGCAGGGAACCTTATTTGTTCCATTTTTTGGAAGTATCAATATTTCAGATCGCAATGGGTGACGCAGATGTCAACCAGGATTGGGATATTAGAAAATATGTAGGCTCTCTCGAGATCATAGAAAAGCAGCCATGGCAGCTCTCCTTGCTTATATAAAGAGGGGAAACCAATATGGCCATCCCTTGGCTCCACGATGTATGATTCTTGAAGTACAATTTTATTGGTTTGTTATGATATGTAAGATGTGTTTCCAAAAAAACATTATTCATTATATGGATTTTATTTGTATACATATAAAATTTAAAAATTTAAAAATTTCACTAAAAAACTCTGAGAATTCTCACCCTATCTCTTAAATTGATTAAGGAATAACTATTGAAAGGTATAAGACTTCATCATATCATCTATCTTATCAGCATATTGGTAGTAACCCGAATAAGGGACACCTATATCAGACTAGAAATTTGATTCTAAATCAACAATTTTCTGCACAAATCATGCCCAATGTTACCATTTTTCAGTGTTGTTCTGATGCTCAGCTTGGAGATTTCAAAATCAAAATTCAGAGCACAATATTCATTTTTATGTTGTTCTGTTGTTGTAGGACTGGTATATTCGAAGGACTAAAAAAGAAACATGCAACACAAATATCTGCTTTATGGAAGAGAGTTGAACTCACAATCCTTCCTTGGTGGCATGGTGTTGAATTCTATCACTTATATGGTCATGAACATCTGTAAAACAAAAATAGTGTATCAAATACATCAGCAGAATTGGATTAAAATAAATGAGAATAAATTAGTAAATATGTGAATTGATATGACTGCTAAATCTTAGAAAACAACACAGGTAGATGAGAAAAACAAAGACCAGGAAAACAAAATAGGATCAATTTTTTTTTTTTATGAAATATGATAGTTTAGAACCTTGCAACCTCACAATAACAAGAGAGAAACAAATGACATTATCACAATGTGCTATATTACCCCAGACAAAACAAGATTTCAGATATTCATTAACTCACAGATTTACAAAGAAACCAAAAACATTTATCTTAGAAGAGAGATGAACATATATTAAACTTGAATGAAACCAGAAACATTCCACATAAGAATGTATAGATGGAAAACAAGAGAACATGAATGTAATAAAGGACAACACTCGATCTTCTCCTTGAATGAGATTAGAAATTTCTGTCACACACATGGTGAAAATTTGCAACATAAGATTTATTGAAGGGAAAGGAAAGCACTTCACAAACAACGATAGGAGGTGGAAAAATGCTAAATGATCATAATACCAAACTAAATTGAAAATATTTTCTTTGGAATAATTAAACCATGTGTCTTTATGGTGTGGCTTTACATTTACTATTAATTAATTTCACAAAAAAATTAATTCCCCATTTAGAAAATGGTGAAAAATCCATGCACCTTGCTAGGATTTGGTAACAATTTCTATACTAGAATGAACCTAATCAGATTCATTAAATACTACTGTAAAAAGAGCCAAGGATATCAATAGAACATGAAAATATATATTTACTTATTGTAAAATCATTACAATAAAGTTTCATTCTCTTTGACTCATAAATCCACACTTCCTATCCAAGTATCTTAGGAATGAACTTGGAAAGAACCATGTAGTAAGTACACTACAATGTTTGTCTATTGGTTTAGGGCCTTTAAGTTGACATCATTCTCTATTTCAAAACTGAATTCCATGGAGTAATATAGCATTTACACAAACTAAATAGATCCCAACATGAGCAGATGCATGGATCAAGTTTTCAATCATCAATGACATTTAGATTGTGCTTCATTTTGCATAGTTGGTTGCTTATACAATAATGGGATGATGATCTGGGTGCATTAACCTATCTAATACACATAGGAAAACCCAATTTCCAAAAATTTTGAAGGAAAAATCTACATGTTTGAAAACGTTTTGGTCCATATAAAATAAGATTCGGTTGAATCAGTTAAAACATCTCTAGCTAAAATATGCAAAGAACCAAAGGAGACAAATATTTTGAAGTCTTTTGAAACACCCTATCAATCAACCTCCCTTATCAAGGCAACCACAATTCCTTAGGATCCCCTCGCCACAGTGGTAAATATAAATTTTGATGGGGCATCCAGAAACAATCCTAGGGTATCAAGGGTTGGTTGTGTATTAAATGACAATAATGAGATTTTATTACAAGCCAAGTTGGTTTCTTAGGAAAATGCTCCCACAACTCATGCATGACAAATGGTTTGATTTAAGGCATTTTATTGGCTCTTCAAGGAGGTTATAATAGAATTATATTGTAAGGATACTCTAAATGAATTGACATTTGTAACAAAGTGATTGATAACCTTCATGTCCAGGAGTGGAATAAGGATCTTTATATCGTCAATATTAACAATGATTTTTAGGCCCCTAGTCTGGAAGAAAAATAGTTGGAATCCCTCTAGTTTCCATTAGAGTAGCAGAAGATGACTCAACATCATCATCATATCCAATATCCTGTAATTGGTAGAGATCATGATTCCCAAATTTTGAGGCAGCAAAGAGGAAACCTGACTTAAGAACACACATTTCTCTTTAGTTTTGTCACCTGCAAGGAGAAAAAATGATGATTAATTTAAATATAGCTGGCACACTTTAATATTTATTATATGAGAGTGTATCCAAAATTTTGCAGCCATTTCTATATAGTTGGATTAAATGCTTATAGCGATAACTTCGGGCAATGAAAACTAGGACATTCGTAATTTAATATATGAGAATGCATCCAGTATTTTTCATTAATATAGGTGTATTATGCAACTCCAATATTTCTAGCCTTAGCCATGAAATGTGCTTCCTAGAATCAAATTTTTACAAGGATATCACTCACAACCACCTTAGGAAACATGCAAAATAATATATCTCCTTATAGACATGAAGTAAATATAGAACAAAAACAAACTAATTTGTCTCATACACTAAGCCCGTAAAGTATTTTTTAAGACCTCAAGAAACCCCCTTGAAGGAGACAATAAGGGTTTGAAACCATAGAATACAAGTTGGAATATGCATCCTAGTTCTGAATCCCTTAGCTACCACTTAATAGTCTAAAAGATCAATTAAATTAAACGGGAAATTTTGTTGCCATGTGTGTGTGAAAGAAATAATTCATCTAGTCAGAAAAAGGAAATATTTTTGAAGACCTCAAGAAACCCCTTTGAAAGAGACAAGAAGGGTTTGAAGCCATAAAATATAAGTTGATCTATGAACCCTAGTTCTCCAACCCTTAGGAGAAATGATATTAGTTAATAGTCTGATACATCAATTAAATAATCCATAAAATTTTCTTGCCAAGTAATCCTCCGTATAAAATATCAGAAGCAAGCCCCTCTAGATCCAATGTTGCAGAAATATTATGAAGATCATCATCAACCCCATTCGAATGATTCAAAGGTTTCGAGCATAATTTTTTCCTAATGGTCACATTATGATGAGAATTGGAACTAATAGAGATCTTAGGAAAGGATGATGAAAGAATCAACAGGGTCTCTAGATGGATTTCAGGGTGAAGGTATAGAAACTCGATATCACTCCCCACTAAATTGGTAGGAGAAAGTCTCCAAAAAAAGTCCCAAATTCATAGAGTTCCTCCTCTTAAACTTGAATTTAGGATTAGAGTTGAGTTTCTTTTGATATTATAGTCTTGGAGAACTTTCCCTTCATATTGAAAACTATGGAAAACTTAAAGAAACCACCAATTATTCTCAATGGTCTACTTTAAAAAAAAGATAGAGGAAAATTTTATAGTCTAGAGAGAACAAGACTTCCCATTCATATTATTTATAAAAATATGAACATTATTCTACTCCATTGTAGCCAGAGGAACATGTTGTGCTTACTCGATAGAGCGAGTCAGAACTCTTTATGGACAATACATCCATTTGTGCATAAGAAATGGATTTTCCATTGTCTCCACCACCCATGAGACAAAGAAAACTTTACAAATCAAAGTATAGGTAACAGGGAGTTTGAAAAATAACCTTATAATGTGAAACCATCACTTTGTTCTCAGAAAAATTAGATCTTGAACCTGATGGACATCATTAGCAGGCTTGGAGATTCTTCAGACTCTGATGCAACAACAGAAGGGTCAATCCTCCACAGAATTTTCTTGAAGCCCCATTCTGATCACAACTCCATAGAAAAGAAAGATATTTCTTCTTTTCTATGAGGCCCATCCTCGACAGTAGAAGAAAGCCCCAACCAAGCAGTGGCTGAGAAACAACCACAATATGTATGAACCCTAGAAACTCAAGCACAAACCATTTTTTCCCTTGAACCCAAAAAATCAATAAATTGTCTCGTGTGAGCACTTCTAAGCAATATAATGTCACTGAGATTAGAAAAAGTGCTTTATTCTTCTTAATATGGAATGCAATATTGGAGGAATATGGCACTGTGACTTTAATACTTTTACCTCAAATTTTTAAATTTTATATATAGACCTCACCCACTTTACTGGCATGTAGTAATTGTGCGCCAATGTAAGCTAGCAGAGTGAGTGGGAAGGCAATGCCCAAAATTTCTCTCATATCATATATGCCTTGATCCTTGTGATATGTGATGTTTTTTGGTATGTATTTTATTATATTTTTTAATTACATATCTTTTTATTAAATTTTATTTGATTTTTTTAATTTAAATTTTAGTTTTTTAAATATATATGTGTGTGTGTGTGCATTTTTCAAATTATAATAATAATTCATTTTTAAAGTTTTAAATTTTCATTAATCAAATTTTAATTTTAAGAAAACATTTTAGATGTAATTTTTTATATATTTCATAATTGTTTTTGCTATTTTAACTAATTTAGTAATTAGAAAATTTTAATTCATTAATATAGTTTGTCATCATTTCATTAGATTACACTATAACTACAGTTTACAGCGTGGGTTTCCTCCAAAGAGGTCCTAAACATGTGACCTCTTAGGAGGAAACACATGCTCTAAATTGTAGTAAACAATAAAAGTAGTTGAATGTGTAGTATAAAATTAAAAATCCCCATTAGGATTTTTAAGTTTATACTACACTTTCAACTACTTTCCCCTACCCAAACCATCTAGCCTTTGGTTGAATCAACTCTTTAAAATATAAGTTGGTAACAATGGATGTCCAAACTCTTTTAATATTTTTATTGTTTCTTTCTTATGATTAAAGCATTAATATTAAATTCAAGAAATTTTGATGGTAGAATTTGTCAACACCATCTACATATTTAGAGAAAAAAATTTAGCACTCATGGGTTTATTAATTTTCCAAAATGAAACAAGTAGAAATCAACAAAAATAATAGATCCTTTTTATGGTTATACAAATCTTCATCTTCTTTCTTAATCAAATGATCAATAGAAAGAGAGATTTAAGGTTGTGGGTTGTGAACCCCAAATAATCACAGGACCATAATACGAGCGATAAACCAGGGAGTTTAACTTGAAACCAATTTCTTTTGTGGTAATTCCATGTATGGATCAAATCCCACATGTCAGTGATTTAAAGAGAGGAAACCACACCATGAACCTAATATGATTCCAAAATCTTCACAACATTTCCATTATTAATAAACTGGAAGCATAACCATTGATTGTATAAAATGTTGTAAAGAGGAGAGTACTTAAGAATAGGGTACCAATGTTCTTTAACCCAGGACACCATCTGAGAGCCATCCATTCACAGATAAAACCACTTACCCACCAAATCTTGTTGTTGTAATCCTACCACTTGGTCCACTTAGGGGTTTAGGGTTTTAGGGGGTTAAATGGGTTAGGGGTTGGGAATTAGGGTTTAAGGGGTTATAGGTTTATGTTTTAGGGGGTTAAATGGGTTAGGGGTTTAGAGGATTCCCTGTCTTATCCATCTTTGTTTAATTTCATGATTAATTAGGAATTTTTAATGTCTCACTACTTGGTTAATTAGGATTAAGTAATGATGCAACTAAAGGATCAACTAAATATTTATTTATAATACTGGGTTTGTGAGTCATATTTGAGTCTAGAAACCCAACTCCTATATCTTCAAGGCATGTGAGGAGTCTGTCCATGTAAAATTCTAGTGCATATAATAACAATTTGAAAAAATTTCAATGTTGGCCCCATTCACAGGTTACTCTTGGCTTATAAAGATAATGGTGCAAGGTAATATCATGTCATAAGTGACCTAATGTTTTCTGAAAATTTCAAGAATTTTGTCATTGAAATAATCTGAGAAAAATTATGACATTTATGATGATGCAAATAAAAATGAATGAGCTTCTCTCGGTTTCAAGAATATTTATTCTCTACTGAACAGGGCCAACCACGTGAAGGGAGAAGCTCATATGGCCCCTCCCATCCCCCACATCACTCTCATTTCTCCAATACCCAATCTATGAAATAGAATACGAACAAACCAAAAATTAATTAAGGCCGTAAATTTTTTTTTCATGTGTTTGTATAAAAACATAATTTTAGTTTAGCTACGACACTAGTATGGCTATTACTTGTTGGTTTGACATAATAAACAACATGTAATAAACCCACATAAGTAAATTATTTAAAGACAATAATTCATACATATTAAAATATAAAGTTATAACATACCAGCTCATACTCGAACACAACATCTGTATCATTCTTCTTCTGTATCTTCTTGATCTTCATCTAACTGATCGAAATATATACCAACATGTGATTAAGAAATGGTGTTGAAACGATCGACCATGTCATCATCATCATCAATATGCCATTTTCAAGCACTAGAAAATTTGGCGCAATTTCCGACGGCCACTTCGTCGCTATTCCGACACATAGTCGTCGCAAGAGCGACAGTTTGAGGTCGGACAAAATGTGGTTAGCCATTACGTCGCAATTCCGACACTTCTCCAAAGTGTCACAATACCGACACATTTTCCGACGTTTCCAAACAACCATCGCTCTTCTGACGTTTTCCAAATCGTCGCTCTTCCGACATGCGAAAACGGTCGCAATTTCGACGATATGTGGTCCGACGTTTGCAAACTGTCGCTCTTCCGGCGTGTGTAAACTGTGGTAATTCCGACGATATGTGGTCCGCTATTTAGGAAGTTTCTCTTTTGACGCTTATTAAGGTGTCGTAATATCGACGCTATGCAAGAGTTTTGCAAGACCAACGTTGTGCCAGACTGTCATAATATCAACGCATTGCAAAATCGTCGCAAGATTGACGCCAGGAAGAAGTGTCTCAATACCGACGAACAATTGAACGTCGCAAGACTGACGCGTATAAGGCGTCGCAAGACCGATGCTTATTAAAGTGTCGCAAGACCGGCGCTGTGCCGGAGTGTCGCAATATCGATGCATTGCAAAAGCGTCGCAAGACTGATGCCAGGAAGAAGTGTCGCAATACTGACGTACAATTGAATGTCGAAGACCGATGCGTATAAGGCGTCGCAAGACCGACACGTATAAGGCGTCGCAAGACCGATGCTTATAAAGCATCAGTATACCGAAGATGGGTTAAATTTAAAAAAAAAAAAAATTTACCAAGCTGGTGATGTTTATGAATATGGAATCTTTGTTATCTCGAAGAAAGGTTCATGTTTTTCATAAAAATCAATTTTGATTGCTTCAGTTTCTTTCCAAGAAAATTTAAGTGATAATTCAGTTTCTTTGCAAATAGTATATATTCAAATATCGAATGAAAATATTCACCATTTTTTGAAGTCTCAAACATTGACACTTATTCTTCCAATTTTTAATTTCGCGGAGATGATTATTTCCTTCTTACTAGTAAACAAGAGAAGGAATAAGGTTAAAATCATTCACTAGGTGATATCCAGTAGAAATATGGCTTCGGGAAGGAATAATAAACTTATAAATCTTTATTGATAAGGTACTCTAGCAATTTCAGATCTTGAAAATTTGATTTGTAAGAAGGTTTAGAGAGATAAACAAGTTTCAATTATAAGCTCATCATGTGAAGGTACTCTAAGTTGGGTTTGTGAAAGTCCTAATATTATTCAGGAAACCCAAGAATAATCTTCAAAGGCATTTATATTTCTTGAAAAAATGTACTACTCTAAAAACAACGACTTTACTTGAAAATTTTGAAGTTGTGAAAGATTATTTATTTTTGTTTTTTATTAAAAGACTCAAATTGAATTTAAAAAATATTCTTCTTTTGTTTATTCCAAATCATCTGAAGAAGGAGATATTAAATATATAAAAAATCCATTGGACGTAACAGGCCCAATAGTAAATAAAAAACAAATTATTCCACATAATATAATGGCCGCTCAAAATTCAAAATATGCACCCCTAAGATTTATTGCAAATCCACATGAAATTCCCCAAGGATACTGACAGCAATAAATTGAATCCAAGCGCTAAGGAGAGCTGGTCTCTCTTTTCCTGGCCTTGTTCATTAACTAAGGGATATTTCTTTAACTTCTTCTTTCAGATTCATTAATCAAATTCGTGGAATTTGATAAATGAATTTCTATGGTCTAATGATACATAGTTTTTCAAATACCAAGACCTTTGGTAATTTAAATAAAATACCCGAAGCTATATTTATCCTTAATGTAACCCTTGGTCCCTTAATAGAGTGGTTTAATATATGACCTGAACCCACTTCAGCATATGGTATTAAAATATACACGCGGGCGCTTCACCTTCTAAACAACTCTATAAGGTTTTTATGCAATATAATGAACCACAGTTATAACTTCCGACACAACTTCCTTTTGGACAGTACCTAAGCTTCAACCTTAGGGTAATAAAATGTATTAAAACCATACACCAATGTAACCCTATGCCCAGATCTTTCGACCCTAACTCTAAACCTTATAATAAAGGTTAGAACAATTTTGGCTTATATCATTACTAACCCGATTGCACTACCAACACAACATTTTTCACATATATTGTGCCCACGGGGCCACACTTCAACGTGCAATTGAATGGTTTTCAACACAAAATGAATGGAACATACCTTATTTATCTCTCGTGCAACTTGTTGTGCGATTACCATTTGATCCACCAACCTCTAGATTGGACGACCTTCAATGATATCACGTTTTTTTGCTCGCCTGACTTTAGCACTCCAAAATAACGGGAAATGGGCAGTTTAGGATGAGTGACATGGCACGATAATATTGGATCAGGTTTTTTTTTGAGTGGGTTCGCCTTTGCCCAAAAGCGGTGTGAAATAAGCTGTTTTGGTTTCAGGAAACCACTTCCGGAATTTGCACAGTAACTAACCGGTTCCTTACTATGGTTAACACCATTCTTCGACTTAATTCCTCATTCATTTACTCTAGATTCAAGCCTCAAACAATATTGCTCAACTAAAAATAAGACAAGGTTAATTACTCCAACGGCTAGGGTTATTGTTTCAACAGAGACACACTATTCGTCGGCAACCAGAGGATGATAATGGTTTCACTCCTTGACATAATCCTATTTGGCCCTCTCCAAAACAAAATGAACACATTCAATTCGATCACCGAGACATAACATTGAAGACAAGTAGAGAAGCTACAAGAATTTTACACAGACTCACCCACATTATCCACAGAAAAATACCTTCGGAATCACACAGAGACTGGGTATTTTCCTAATATCAATTGAATGCATAGAATTTACAAAAAAGGAATGAATCCTTCGGGAGATTTCCAATAACACACCAATATCCATAATTACTCAGTTTTATTCGAACAGGTACTCAATGAGCCTGAAAATTCTTCAATAGAGACAATGCTTCTCAGTTCTGTAACTCACTACCAAATCCTCCCTTTTCAAAGTATCCGGGGTTACAATTTATAATCAATTACATGACTCTTTGGTTCCTTTAAGGACCGTTTTATTCCTTTAACATAAAATACTAATTACATAATATTCTAACAATGGAAACTGAACAAATGGACATAAACCAAAACTATTCGACTTCTACAGTTACTGAGTTGACCCTAATTGTTCTAAATGCAACAGACAACTAAGGTATTGACACCTTGCTGCTACATTCTGAGTGATTTTGAACCCTGCTAGCCACAACATGTGGACAATCCTCCTACATTGCTGGCTAGTGTCTAATGCCCCTGCATCAGATACCTTAAAAACTTTCCAAGATACAATGGATAAGATTAAAAAAAAAACAATAGAAGGGCGTTCATATGGTTACACGAAACCCTTATATTTATGGAGCAATCCAAGTGTAGTTCAATAGCCAACTCATAACAATTTTGTCTATCCATCACATACACAAGATAGCTAAAATGAAACTTCCAACAACTCTTTGTTTTTCATAGATAATTGAAGCTTTTGGGGAAACCTTGTTATTGGTGCCATGTCTTGTGCATATACTGCGTGAATTGATGCACAAGATTTGTTAAGCTCCATTTCTAATGGTTGAAGATGTACATTTGGGTCTCATACCACTTTTAAATTCTACCATAGTGCATACATGAGGCAATGTTAAGCTATTAGTACATCTCATTTGTTGGGGTTAATTAGTATATAAGACTTTTATAAATGAATATCAGTTGGTCCCTTACTTGAATAAACCTGAAAAAAATGAAAACTCTATCCAGTGTATTCTCCAACTCCTCCTCTGAAGTACCTTTGTTACCAGATCGAAGTTTCTCATCAAGAAATTTGGCAATAAGTTTTGCTGGTTGGTTCTGCAGACAAAGGCCATAATTCAGATAAATGAAAAAACAATATATCTAATATTATGAATGCAATTGTCTGCCTAAAAACATAAAAACATTCTTTCATTACTTACCTTTAGCTGTTTTGTCATTAATCCTTTCAAAATTTTTGTCTCACTTAATTTGATAATCAAGAGCACAAATTCAATGAACAATCTGTATAAACAGAAAGAAAATGAGCATAAAAATATAGTAACTAACCTGTATAATTAAATCTGTATAAACAAAAAGAAAATGAGCATAAACATATAGTAACTAACCTGCATTAGATTTATCAGATGCTCAAAGGCATCCTTGATAGTATTAGAAAATGCCTCATTCTTCAAAAAAATTTCTTCCCATATTGTATCAAGTCGTGCTTTCAAGTCTAGAAGTGATGACACCATGTCCTTGTCTTTCATTTCATCCAATACAATGCCTTGCCCAATAGATTTAATGTATGCACTGAGAGCCAGCCTAAGCAGCTCAAGTGCACTCACCCTTTTAAAAAGAGAGTACATGCACTGAAGGTCTGGAATGCGATTGGCATCTGTGAGCAAAGTAAATCCCTGGGGAAATCATGATTTGGCTACCTTGTTAAATACATATGAACCAACATATTTCTGAATTTAGAGAGGGGATTTGAATCCATCAGTAATAAAGAATGGGCTTCTATATCGATTTCTTTCCACATAGAAGAGAACATAATGATTAATTACATAGAACATCCAATCAACAAACAAATATGGAAATTTGAACAATTAACATGAATGAATATCAGATAACTCAATGGAAAGATCCGCATTCCCAATCTCCATCAATTTTTCTAAAAAATACATGTGATTTGAATGGCAAGGGTATTGCCTTCATCATTGTTTCTTTAGGTGAGACATTTCCCAACATGCAAATTGTATTTGGCACCTTCACACCTGTACTTATGTACATACTCCCTTTATAAATGCAAACTCTTTAATTTTCCTAGAATGAAAAATAAGAACAAAATCTCAACTGAGGGGTTTACACCAATCATGCAACCATTTTCAAGAAACTGTTTGATTTTGCCTGGAAACGCATGAAATTAAATGGAGCAGCAAAATTCAGTTTGCTATAAACAGAGTACACATGAAAATAGAAACACTGAGGTGCACCCAATTTGATCAAAATAATATTATGAATATTTTCTGGTGCATCAATAGAATAACACAACTCTCGCATAATACATAAAGCTTCCATAGAAAATGTTACCACACAACCATGACACACTGTGGCATGAAAAAATACATTTTCTATTTCCATTTCAAGCGCATTCAGCTTTGTAAAGACTTCGACCCGAAAAGGGTCACCATCAGAACAATGCCTGCAGGAAAACTACATAGATGTGGTAAGCAATGCATAGTTTTGTTTCACTGCTCTAGTGAATAAATCTGTGAATTTGATCAATAATGGAAGCAGTAATATGTGAATATCTGTGAATATACAAGGATGTCAAAGAAATGAAGGCCAAAACAGGGGACATGGAGCCGAATTCCAAAGATTTTTTTTAATTTTTAGAAGCTGCAGGTCAAGAACAGGGTAAAAGACTCATTGATAAGCTTCAAGAAGGATCCAAGAACTATAAGACAAAGCAAGGGAAAAGGACAGGGTTATAGTTTATCCAAAATACCATGATTGATTTGGGGAGCTAGAGAAGATTTTCGAGATTCTGTGTCAGTTTTGTGCCAAATAAGGTTCCTTTATTGACCTTATTCTTAAGTCCTGGGACGGAAATATTTATGGTTGGTTTGCATATGAGAAGCTAAGGAACCTCTTGCTTCTTCCCTGCAGTTATATCCCTTCCTAGATGTCATTCTTACCCGTGTAAGTAATTCTAGCTAAGTAAGTAATTCTTACCTGTGTAAGTAATTCTTAATGTATGAATGCTAGCTATTGTAACAAATAGACTTGAAGATCATCTTCTCTGTAGTAGCCATCATTGAAAGACGTTATTGGATGTCAAATCAATACTCTTGATAGATTCTCTTTCCTTTTACTACTCTGCACAAATTTTGAATTACTTACTTGTGTTTCTTAATGTATGAATGCTAGTTATCGTAAAAAATAGACTTGAATATCATCTTATCTGTAGTAGCCATCATTGAAAGACGTTATTGGAAGCCAAATCAATACTCTTGATAGATTCTCTTTCCTCCTACTACTCTGCACAACTCTTGAACTCTGAACCCCTACACTATCTTTCAGGCTTACATTTATACACAGTGAGGACCTGAATCGATTCAAGTTCCTTTACATCTCGACAGACTCTTGAAATTCTCGAAAATCCTAAATTTTGCCTAATTATCTAAAATAACTGAAACTGCATATCTATTCACATTTCTAACTAATCATTTCTCTCATGTTATCTGCAGTTAGAAAACATTTACAATTCCTCACTTTTTATTCAAAAATACTAATAATTACATGAGAAATTAAAATCTTGAGACCCCCTATGTATACTTAGGTACAAAGAAATTCTTGAGCCTAATGCCCCTGCATCATGAAGGTAGAAAATGAAGCAGAACATAATTTGGAAGAGTACCGTATATATGTGACATGTGATCTGAAGTATCAAAGATCATATGATAATAAATTTGTTGAAGCATCTAATCTCAAAATATTGGGAGAATTGTTTACAATAGAAAAACACAAGAAGCATTCACGATAGATCTGAACCTATGAATTCTTTGGTGGCATTTGAATCTTTTATGGCATTATAGTATACTGAATTTTTGTGACACTCTGACATACAAGTTTTGAAATATTTGTGGCATTATGCCTATGTGGTAGTTGAGTTCTATAACATATCTCTCTCTTTATATGATTCTTTGTGGCCTGATTCATTGTGCTAAAATGAATGTCAAAAGGTACATAATGATGCAAATTTTAGAGACACCTTTTCAATAACACAGAAGTAGCCCTCGCTCAAGTAAAACCATAGTATTTGAAGATACATGAAGAACGAAGTATTGTGCGGAGTTTTGAAGTATACTCTTTCTCCAAGTTCTATAACCCTAAATTTGTACTCAATGCATCATCATCTCAGATCTAGTTCTAGACCAAGAAATAGAACTAGTTCTAGTTCTCCGAGAGTTTGTTTTTACTCTTTACATTATGAATCCGGAGTAGCAGCACTAGTCACAGGGTTATAAACAATGTTATCCAAGGAACCAGGCTCTGCAAAAATAAATTGTGGCTCAAACAGGTAGCATGCATCATTACAAAAACTTCAGAACGTCCAAGGATACATAGCCAAATGATGTATCATGAGGGATTAGGAAGTTCCAAACAAAACCGGACTAGATCACTATGAAAACAGTGAAAACAGATATGGACACAGCCATATTAAAATAGAGAAAACAATATATAGTTCCAGGACATGATAAGTAATCAACATCACCACCCAGAAGTCACAAAATGCCAGCCAAAAAAAAAAAAGAGTTGTACCAGTGCTTCCCAAAAAGAACAGGAAAACAGTATGTGAGGTTAATGGCCATAAGAGACAGACCCTATTCAAGAAAAATGAACAAAACCAGCTGCCCTTTGCCCATTTGACCTGTGAAGCTGATAGTGCATGATACCGAAACTACTATTTAGGCCTCTCTTCGACAAGCTGTCAGCAACGATATTTCTTTCTCTATAAACATGTCGAAAGGTGATTTCCATAAATGAGTTCTTTAGAAATTCAATCCTCTCCATAGTTCCCAACTTACTGCCTCTATACAATGTATTTTTACTGGTGTTTACAATTGATTTTCAATATAAGAATGTGTATTTAGTATTTACCATTAATCTGACAGTTTGTGTTCCCATTAGATATTCCTTCTGAAAGGCAGTCAAGAGTCAACAACATGCGAACATACATAATTTTCAAACACATAATCAAAGAATATGAAGTTGTGTCAGATTACATGAGTGAACGTCAGAGAGTTTGGAAGATTCAAATGGATGACCCTCGCATAAATCTAGCACACCTCAGGACGAAGCCCTAGCATTCTCGTTATAAGAGGAGGGTCTTGAAGCAGAACGCAGAGTCTTGAAGGGTACACTATGGGACAAACTACGTTGTAGAGGCCAGAGTGAAGTAATCATACCTGCGCTAAACTCAAAGACAAAAGTCACCAAGAAGTGCAGCATGCCAATGGAGTTGTCCCTAAAGCAGAACTGAATGGTGATCTTGCACAAGATGCAAACAAGATCTAGAGGATCTGATTTTTAGCATTTTAGAACACGATTTGATTTTTAACGTTTTAGATAGTTGTATTATATAGTGTAGATGAGACATTAAAAGTATCAAATTTCTGTGTGATTATAGAGTGCATGATGAATTATATTATGTAGTTGCTCAAACTCAGTTAAGATTGAAACTTTGGGACTAAAATGAATATAATGTTTCCAGTACCAGAAATTAGCCTTATAAATAATTTAGTTTCTGCCAGAGGTATATTTTTCCCAAGAACAAAAAATATTGTAAATATGGTTTTAGAGGGTTTGGTTAGTTTTTATGATCAATTTTACTATATGCATCAATACCAAGGCCCAAGAGGCAGAGTAGGAGGCTGCCATAGCCCCAATGTCATTGAAATTTCAAGACTAGGCAAGGTCCCGAATTGTTGCGCAACAGAAAAGCATCTCTAAGCATTCCATTCTACTCACAATGGACTATCATGGCTAGGAGGAGACTTCCAAGTCTAAACCTTATTCCTTGGGGAAAAGTAGGTCCATGTTATGTCTGCTCATTTTCATTTACAAATATAAATGTGCTATTGTCCTGTAGCAAGGCCATTAGAGGTACTTACAAGCCAAAATAAGGCCACAACTTTCTCCAACAAGAACACATAAAGAAGAAGGCTTACAGGTGGGAGCAATGGTGGATTTGAGCAGGGATAGGTGCCCTAACCAGGGCCGAGTTCTTCAAAAAATACAAATCACATTTTAAGGAATTGGAAGAGAATTTTGTGGAGAACATATGTAGGATTGGGTTTGAGTCTTGTGATAGCATTATGTGCTTGATGGTGTGAGGGTCACCTTTGTCTAAAAGAATAAAAAGGAAGGTTGATACAACAATAGTTAGAGGGATTGTTTGGAGGGTCGTTAGGCATAGCGTAGGAGTGTTCCTTAGCAAGTAGCTCCTGGAATTGAATGTGTAGTAGCATAGGGGGTGTCACCATAAGTAAGGGAAACGTTCATATTGCTGGTTGGTCCATAAGTGCGGTAGGGATAGTTGTGGAGCAATCTCACCCTAGGGTAGTGTTTTCTTCCTTCAAGTGGACAAAAAATAGAAGCAGCTTGCGGGATAAGTTGATACAATGATGAAGCAATGGAATAAGGGATAGAAGAGTGCCCTAACTGGTCTTCTAGAAGCGCATAATTCAAGGGCAAGAGGGAAACAACAGAGATTTGTAGATTGCCTCTTGGATGATGGCTTGAAGGGTGTCTTAGGAGATGACTCCAGGGAAATGGGAAAATCCCCATCTATTGCAAAAGGGATTTCCCATCCTGAAGAAAAAAATTATAATAGAAAAATCATGAAAAGAAAAGGCTCAAATCTCTCTTCCAAACTGGTGACATGGTACAAGGCCACATGGACCACTGTGATTGGTTGAAATAACACATTAGAAGCATGATGTTAGCATCTAAAATATCTAGGACATGTGGCACTCTATGATAAAGACACATGGTGTGTGGATTTGAGATTTTCAGGTGGTCAAGTGGGCCGAAAATAGGTGAAATGTGGCACCACTCAGATATTGACATGTTCCAATTGGTACAAGTGGTAGACAATTGGCATGCTCAAACAATGAGGTGATGCAGAAATGACATGAGGGAGAAAATATCAGAAAAGCCCGAAATCTAGAGAACTAAAGCTCATCACCAACCTGAGATTGACGACTTTACATGATGTCACCTATGAAATCGTAAATGGAGAAATCATAGTAACAATAAAGTAACCTATGTAACAACAAAGTCAGATTCATCCTGGGAGTGGTAAATGGAGAAATCATAGTGAACAACAGGAAACATGCAGAGTTTCTTACAATCAAATAGATGAAAAAACACATACAAAAAGCCTAGATAATAATCATGAACAAGCTTAATATTGAATTATGAACTATAAAGAAACTTACAAAATGTGACATTACGAACTTGGTCAAGCGCACAAGCAAAAATATCCTGGACATGACCCTGGTTGAAAAGTTTTATTGCTCATGATGCAAGAGGATTTGTACCTGCACTGCCAAGTCAATCAAAATCCATCATTATCTATACAATAAATACAAGTAATTGATGTAATATTTTTTACTCTAAGATGCATTCTTATGATAATGTTAGAACATATGTTGAAAATGTCAAAACATACCTGAATAAGCTCCTCTTCGTTTCAAGAACAATTTATTGGAGTCGCATGAACTTGGAACAAGCCTCCCACGATCTGAAAGAGTAGAAACTAAGTCAACATTGACTTTTTTGTTGCTACGCTGGATCAAGGGAGGTTTGCTCCAAGATTAAATCGCTCCAATAAATTATTCTCTACTAAACAGGGCCAACCACGTGAAGGTGGAAGCTCTTATGGCCCCTCCCCCCTCCTCACATCACTCTCAATTCCCCAATACCCAATATATATTTCATTTTTTACTTTCATGAGCATAAAAAAAAATATTCAATAACTAATAAAAAAACAATGCAACAAAAAGTATGCAAGGAAACATTGAAATTAGTGCTTGACATAAAAATAGTATGATAAATGAGTTTTTTATATAACGCAAAAAACGTTCCAAGTATGGTAACATTTGTCTTATAATAACACAATATTTTACATTATCAAAATTTATTTTTCTTCTTCCTACTTCTAAAGCTCCTAACTATATCATCAACATCATCATGTTCTACTCCTGTTTCGCGCCTTTCCCGCATTGCTGACCTAGTTGCGTAGTCACGATGTCTGGTCTCATCCAGTGACGGGGCATCGCCTACAAAAACAGATAATATTAAATTTTAATTGTCAGTTTTTAAATATCATTGAACTAGTTCGGTAATATTAATAAAAAAAATTGCAATGAGATTATTTACCTTGTGCACCAGTTGTCGCCGTTGGGACTGTTGCCCTGTCTTCCTCTCTGGTGGTAAGATCCTCAAGGGAAACATTCTCTGTCATTTAAACAAAAAACGTTATAAGGACAACCATCAAGGTATAATTAGAAAAAATTACAAGTGGAAATTAATTACCGTCACGGCCCTCACTGATAGTAGCATTGTCGGCCTGGTCCCCACTACAATGATCAGGTTGCACGTGAGGATCATCTACATCTGGCTCTAAAACTGGGTTATTTGCCTCGTCGGTAGTGTTGCTCCCTTGATTTAAACAAAGTTGTTAGACATTAAATTTATGGAAGAAAACAAACATATTGAAAGGTTAATGTTTTACCTTATCAGGCATTCTGGATCTTGGGACCTGCCCCAAGCTTCTGCGACGTTCAACTACGGCTTGATAGCCAAAATGGAAAGCGATATTTTTATCTTCCTCTGTAGTTTTTGTTTTGAATTCATCACCCTACATTACATATGATTGTGTATTTTTAATCATATTTGATAGGATTACAAAAACATTGGAAGGCGATACAATTAATTATAATATGTTTAGCTACTTAATTACAATTCTTGCGGCTAATTTCAAGTAGTCGCCCTGGCCTAGCTTGTGATGGCCCTTTTTTTCAATCCTAGCTTTGGTTGCCTTTGAGGTGTCAGGCAACCTAGCATCAAAAGATTGAAGTCAGATATGACGTAGCACACTTTTATTTTAGACATATAGAAAATTAAAGCTATTGAATTAAAGTTGTAATTTACCTTGCGGGTCCAGTTGGCATTTTTCCTTCTTTCTTTGCCCTTTTCTCTTTTCCGTCATGGATGAGTGCTCTCCACTCACTCTCTGAAACTGCGAGAGGACGCCCATATCTAGGGTTAAATTGCAATTGCGTCCTATAGGTGTCCCTGGTATATTTCAAATATTTGCCGGCTACCTGAGCCACCGCTTTTCTGTCAAATGTGCCGACCCCAAAAAGGGCTTCTAGATAATCTAGAAGTTATTTTTTCAGGTTGGAATTCTGGGAATTCCACCCTGTGCGTATGGTTGGGCCAAAAATTACCAACGCATGGCTCTCCAAAAACCTGTAGAACTCATTGTTTCCTACACAGAGAAAAAAAAAAAAAGAAGAAGAAGAAGAAGAAGATATTATCATTAATTTAAAAATAAAAATCATGATAAATATGTTTTAGATAAAGTACATGAAATAGTTAAAATATTAAAATTTACCTGGGAGTTGTACATGATTTATAGGGACACCTTCATCATTCACCAACAACATGCCATTAATGGTCCCTGTGGAGCTGACACGTGTAGCTCCAGGAAACGCAATAATGTAGTTGGCCATATCAGCCTCATCATTGCCAACACGTTCAGCGGTTGGCTGGGTGTCTGCTTGGGCAGGGTGTGTTTCTTGGCTGGCACCTAAAGGAGTAGAAGGTGTACGAGAGGGTTGTTGGGCAATCTCTTTCCCTTGTGTCCCACTACCACCAACACCGAGTTCAGCAAGTGCCAGAAAATGCTACATACAAAAGAACTTTTTGTTAGTTTATTCAATGTAAAAATTAAAAATCAAACTATCACAATTCATCTCATGCAGAACAAAAAAAATATCCTTTTGAATTTTTATTATTACTCGATATGTTTCTAGCTGGCTCATAAGTTTTTTTATCCTCTCTTCTGTTTCAGGTGTTTGAGGCGCGTCTATCAAAGTATTAAATTCCGACCTTGCATCTCGTGCCTTTTTTCGCAACAAGAACACTGGAGATAGGGATGAAGAAAGATCTTCCTCAAAGAGGGAATCATCAGGCGTACCATGGCTAGGTGTCTGCATATTTGAACAAAATTAATATTATTTCAATTATGTAAATAACTAAAATACCTGAAGATAGAGCAATGCTGGCACTTTACATGTTCTTCCATTGGCCTCTTTCCGCGATCATCCCGTCTCGGGGTTGTTCCTGCACTGCTCTGATCAGTCTGCCACATTGCAATAAAATTATAAATGTAAAAACTTGAAAACAATATCTAACTTGAAAACACAAAATGAAAACTAAAATGATTTCTAATAAGACACCGGAAGACAGAGTTAGAGTTTCAAATATGCCTTGCATTGAATTCAGTCCTGGAAACATGTCATTGCACATTAAGGCACCCAAACAAGAGACGAGTTGACAATGAGACTAAACTGGGTTATTTGTAGTGAAATTTTAAAATCTCAAAAGGTATATTAATTATCGAAACAAATCAACTTCATAATTTCAGTATTATTGAGTCTGTTGTGTATAAATCACAAAAAAATTGAAACAAAACACTAGAAAAGCAACAACATAATCACATTCTGCTATAGCAGTGATCTGACCTCTAAAGTAGACTTTCTACTAGTTTCATCAGTACCATACAAACAGTGGAAATGAACACAAGATACAACCATAGATGTGTAGTTATCCACAAAACCATCCACCTGCCAACCTCCTCTAGTAACCTACACTAGAAACAGATGTATGGGGTATTTTTATAAGGGGTTCCTCAAAAACATCCGCTAGAGGTTCTTTTACTTGTAGTGATTCTAGCCTATCACATCCAACCAATTTAAATTAATTGAAACTTTGAAATTCATAAAATATACTCTCCTTTTTCACAACACAAGAATTTTGACAAAATCCTTTTCAAATTTGACATGTTGATCATGTCATGGGTAGAATTTCCATTTTTTTCGTCTCAATAGGATTTTCAGACCTTGAAGGTCATGGTATAGGTGTCAACTCTTGAATGATTTCACAAAGTAGCTATTTTCATGAATGCAATGTGTTATGCATGAACCAGAGGTGCGTTGGATATATAGTGGGTGGGCTAGATTTCCTTGGGCATGCAAAAGTGCCAAGGGGATTCACACCAAAATGTATCAAGCATGTTATGCATGATTGGAAGGCTAAATTTTGGTGCAAGAAAGTTTAAGTGGATTTTTGGATAGTGACTTAACATGGCATGATGATGGTAAATGGTGTCAGAGGTAAGCGTGTGACCAAGGAGTTAGCATAGCATAAGATGACATGACATAGTTTGGTGCAATGTGTGTTGAGAAGACACATGGGTTAGCTTGATAATTTAAGTGGGTAAAACAAGTTGGCATGCATGTTATCTTGATAATTTAAGTGGGTGAAATGAATCAGCACATGGGTTGACAAGGCAAGTTATCTGGACCAGTGCATGATGGGAATGGGCAAGCTCATTTTATGTGGAACAATGTGATGGACCAAGGAGTGACATGATTGCATATAGGTACTTGTTGTGAGAGACAAGGATGATGAATACCAAAATTTAAGGCATAACACATGTACAAGATAAAAAAAAAATGTAAGGCATAGCACATGTACAAGATAACAAGTGTGAACTCGTGTAAAGTGAATTCAAGTAGACTAATAGAACTTAGTGAAAGAAGTTTTAGCGGGTTTTGGCAAGCTGAAATCGTAGTTCAATTTGGGTTTAGTGCTATTGGACATATAATTATTCATTTTTTTGTCATTTTAATCATTTCTAAATAATAGGAGAGATATGAATAGATAGGTCAACATGAAAGGTCAATTAACCTGTTGAAAGATGAAATCAAGAGTCATATTACCATATTAAATATGGATTCATGTTAATGGAATATGATCCAAGTTTGGAGTTACACCTTTATATGACATGATATAAAATCTTTGGTGGTTCTAATAACTCCATTTTTCTCGCTAAGACCTGCCTCTCTTCTTGTTTAAAATTATTTTCCCATTAGACCTATCTTAATACGTTTTTTGTTCTCCTGTGTTGTAACTCCATGTAGAGATAATTATTTTGTATCTACTAATTACCTTTGCTCGGGGCTTCTTTAGTGTGCAATGATGCCTAAGGTTCACACAACATTTGAGCTTCAAGAAATAAATGAGATAGAGGTTTGAGCTTGATGTAGTAAAGAATCCTCTTGGAACACCTAGTGGATGTCAACCTCTATATAAATTTTGATGCATTAGAGCCACAACATAAAACACATGCAGATTGGGAAGGAGGAAAAACCAAGACCTTATATGAAGAAAACTCTGTATATGACCCTATATTAATCAACCATCATTCTCATGTGCTTCATTTCGGATACAACTGGTCCCTTATATGACTATAGGTGATTAAAAATCTGTATTTAACTCTGTATTTGGATGAATGATGTATTTTTTTGGATCTTGGAAAACCCTTGCCTCTTAGAATATCTTGTTGTAGAAAAATTGAGAGTTAAATCAAATGATTTGTGTTGACTGCTTCACATCAATATCAATCGATCAACGAACTTTTTAGTAACATATATGTCATGATCTATAATGAGGTGGAGGAGGAAGTGTATAAGTGAGAGTGTAAATGGCCATGAATAAATGATAGTGATCCTCAACTTGGATATGGACAACTTTGCTGTGGTATTCAAGAAATTAGTGAATGATTGGGAGTTTTCTATTAAAGAAATTGTAAAATATACAAGTGTGATAAAGTGGAAAGGTTGCCCTACCCAGGATACTCTGGAAAAATACAAAGGTGATCGAAGCTAAAAAATAGTGTGTGTGGGGCTAAGCGCTACATCACCTGACTAGCTTGTTCAGGGCTTCTCCTCCATAGGTTGAATATAACAAGGCTTGTTGGTTTCCCTTCATTCCATGTTTTCAGCTGGAGTCAAGAACTAAACTCTTGAAACCTTGAAACCCTCCTCTTTTCTTAATTTGAATAACTCTTGCTTCAGTAAAAGGGTCCAACTATCCTAGAACTTGGCATTACAAACTTGTATTGTAACTTCGTTGGTTGTAATTGAATCAGATGATTCAATATAAAATGGATAGGAATGGGTTAACTACTATTTGTCAGTCGAGATGACAGCTACAGTCATTGTCTGTGGGTTTTTTTGTAGCATTTTCTTGTCAAAAGGATCCAGTTTTTTTGTTTGATAAATTCCTTCTGGTCACTCCGACCCAGGAAGTGGACATCCAAACCAATAATTGCAAAAATGCTAATGAGAATGAATGCAACAACAAGAATATCTGTGCCATGAGTGCTTTTAGCATGCTGACTGAGGGAAGTACAAAGAATAGCGCACTTAGATGCAGACAATCACATAAATCTCTTTTAGGGAAATCTGCTTCTGCTAAGAAATCCAAAAAAGAGAGAATTAAAGGAATGGTCCAACTTCTGAGAAATATAATATCTGGTGAAGATTACATGGACACTTCTATTGTCCTTAATAATACTATTAGATATGTTAAATCTCTCCAGGTAAAAGTGAACAGATTAGAGGCTAATCAGCAGGAAAAGGTGAACTGGGTTTAACCCCAGTGTGACTAGGTGTCTCTTGCAGAACTCCCAAGATATAATGAGAAAGTGGATGTTGCCTAAAAAGCACGAAGATGGATTTGCCAACTTAAAATAAAAATAGAAATTCTCTCGCATACTTGTCTACATTCAATGGTAGTTGTAGCCAGATTTTGATCTGATCCTAGTTTTAAGGCACTAAATATTGGTGTGCTGTGGTTTGGTTTCATATATATATTGAACTTACAAGTTGTAGGGTTTTTAGTCATAGAAATCCCACTTTTTAATGTATATTGCACCCATCTTTACTGAAGCTCTGGTGGTATTTTATTGAGTGTGTATGGAATATATGATATTTTTCAAAGCATGTCTTTCTTGGTCTTCTTTTTCGATGGATCTATCAAAGTTGGATGATGACTGCATGTGCTTAATATTGTTTGAGGGAAAATGGTAGGAAATGGTGATCAATTTTTCTTCTTGTAAAGTCCAAATTGTGATGATGGAAATCAACTACCAAATTTTATGGAAAGCATGCTGGAGACTGAGGTTTGGGGAATTCGTTATGTCTTACATTGAATTTTATTAAAAACAAAACTAAATCTACATGCATGCCCTATTCAAGGAAAACGAGCAACCCAATTTATTGCTCTGTTTCAAGTCCTGGGCATTCTAAATGGTAAAATCACTTTTCAAAATCTGGAAAAATTCTGTTTGGCCATACCATTTTTCCTGCTGATGGAGGAAGGGCCTGATTTCTAGAGTTTCTTGCGCGACGGGCGGTTCTTTGCAGCAAGGGACTGCTTTCTAAAGCTTCTTGCACGACGTGCGGTTCTTTGCAGCAAGGGCCTGCTTTTTGGAGTTTCTTGTGCAACAGGCGGTTCTTTGTAGTAGGAGGCGTATATCTAGTAGGGTTTGAGTTGATTAGAAAAGGCAAGGAGCTGCAGTATTGATCTACAAAGGCGTATATCCAGTAGGGTTTGAGTCGATTAGAAAAGGCAAGGAGTTGTAGTACTGATTACATGCAGGGTAGCTATAGTGATTAATGTAAAATTTTGAAAGGCCCACCATGATTAATCTGAAGCCTTTGTAGTTCATTTGAAATTCCTATTAAAACCATAGTTTGTGGCAGTAATGCTCCACCATATAAATAGGTATTAAAACCTTTCAAATGCCAAATTAGTTTTGATTTAAAAATGGCATATAATTTTAGTTTATCTTGTACAATAGTAAGGCCATTATTTATTAGTTTGAAATAATAAACAACATGCAACAAACCCACATAATTAGTAAATTATTTAAAGACAATAATTCCTACATATTAAAATATAAATTTAGAACATACCAGCTCATACTCGAACATAACATCTGTATCAATATTCTTCTTCTATATCTTCTTGATATTCATCCAACTGATCGACATCTATACCAACATCTGATTCAGAAATGGTGTTAAAATGATCAACCATGTCATCATCATCATCAATTATGTCATTTTCAATAATATCCTCATCGACATCATCATCAATAATTGTTGCCTCATCTCCTATGCCTGGTTCATCTTCTAGTATATCTTCTTCATCTGTCAATGCATCTTCCTGCTCATCTGCCACTGCATCATATTCTTCTTGATCAATATCATCTTCTTCCTCTACAATATACTCTACTGGCCTTCCTCTTGGATCATATCTAATAGCAAATGACCATAATTCATTCTCACCTAGAACCTCCGAGTAAAAGACTTGTTTGCATTGGCTTGGAAAAACATAGCGATATTTTCCTGCTTCAAATTGCAATGTTTTAACCATTGGAAATCCATTTTCATGTTGAATAAGTGTTCTATCATCATCACATACATTCATTCGTAGCCTATACCATTTGACGTCGAACAAAACTATTTTGAAGGAATTAAAGTCACACTCAACTATATCATCTAAAAACCCATAATATCTATTTTCAGATTCTCGAGGATGTCTGTCACTCCTAGAGGAAACATTAGTGACCTGGAATACTGCAGTTATCCCACTATCAGAATTTTTCCTGTTATCATCCAACTGTTTAACGCGAAATTGACGACCATTGCACCACATAGCCTTGTGGTGTTTCAACTGTAATATGCCAAACATGAAAAAGATGCATTCTCAATTAATAATTAAACATATAATTTACACAGCATGAAAATTAACTGAAAAATCAAACTTTTTGTCACATTATAAATATAGTATAAAATAAGTAATGAATAAAATAGGTGAATTAATTGCTTACCTTTCTATCTTTCAAACCATATGCTAAATCGATTTCCCTGTCTGTAACGTTCCCATCTCCACTACGATATGCTTCTCTAATCAATTCAGACAGTAGTTGCCATGATAACCTACCGTCGTTACATGCTTTACATGTTTCAATCCATTCACTCATCCACTCAAGATTGTTTGAAATGTATAAAAGTAGTGCCTCATAATCTTGAGCACCTGAATAAAAAAACAATAATTCACCAATATTAATAAATATTACTTATAACCATGGTAAATTATATTAACTAATAAACTATGAAAGAATAAGACCTAAATGAATATAATGATCATATACATGATGTAAAAAAATGAAACATTATATGTATTATACATAATAAATCTTTTACCTCTTACTTTCTTCATTCTACCTTTTCCCAACATGTGCTTCACTTCAATTTTTTGATGGAGTTCACATCCCAAATGCAATCCACTGCCTTCATAGCTGGCGCAGCTAGTATAGGAAGATAATGAATAATATACACCATGGATTCATATACCACATATCCCTCCACCATAGAACCCTTAGGTCGTGCTCTTTGTCTAACCAAAGCCTTCAAGGATTTCAGGTGCCTCTTGACCATCCACATTGACCTTGTGTGTACTGGTCCACACATTTCAATCTCCTCAACTTGGTGTATCAAGTAGTGTTCTTGTGCATTGAAAAATATTGGAGGTAGATAATTTTTCATTTCACACATTAGCCGAGGAATTTCTCTCTTCCAATACTTTATTTCATCTTGATGGATTTCTTTCAATGAAAACCATCTGCAAATCATTACGCAAGGTTATTTCAATGAAACATAATATATATTTCATTACAAGTAAATTAATACATCATTTCATTAAGTATGAAAATAAATTGTAGCAATTAGATTTTGCGTATAAATCAAAACTACTTACCTCATGTATTTACTAAGACCATATATAACTTGTTTGACATTGTTGTCGAAGTCGTTTGGGAGAGATACAGGTAGAACATACTATAACAATGAATCGTTATTGGTTTCCAAATTAAACAGAAAAAAGGAAAATTTAAAATATGTATTCAAGCAATAACATACAAAAACGTATACCAAAAAAATTACCTTAACAAAGGTATGCCAATCATGTGTTTTCACCCCACTAAAGTCACCTTTCTTCGTTAATATATTATTTATGTTTGAAGCAAAACTCGTTGGAAATTTAATTCTTCTAATGACCTCTTTTACATCATTTATTTTTTGTTCTGTTAATAACCATGGAATATTATTATAATTTCGACCTCCATTGTTATTTGATCCGTCGATCACACTTTTCATTGCATGATTTGATTTCTCAATGTCAGCACAAATTTTGTCAATTTTATCTCTCTCATGTGCACCATCTATGGTTCACCATAACATTTCTGTCACATTCTTCCCGACATGAATTGTATCAAACAAATGAGCTATTTTTAGGTCCTCATAGTAGGGAAACCTCGCGAATTGAGAAGGATAACATTTCATTCCAGGTGGAAGTACAATATTAGTACCTTCACCGCGACAATGACCTTGATATCAAAGAATAAAATAAATCATAACAATAATTATAAAATACAATAAAATAAATTTATTAGTTAAAACAAAAATTCCAAACATTACATAAACAATTAATATATATATATATATATATATACACACAAAAATTACGTACCAGCTTCTTGACGATTATTAATTCTGTTATATTCCAACTTCCACAACTAAGGTGTCATTCTTCGTGGTTTTAATCCAGTTTCTTCTTTATCATTGAACATATGTTTTTCAGTAGTACGATACTTATGGTTCCTAGAGAGGAAGTGCCTAAACTCATCAAACACCATCTTTCTTAAGTCTGGGGAATGACGATACTTCATCTTAGGGCCACAAACTGGACATGCAAATCTACCCTTTGTTTGAAGACCTGCAATAGATGGATCAATAACAATTATACTATGAGATCATTTTTAAAACATGCAATATGGTATATCTAATTTAGATAATTATGTGTTATATTAAAGTGCAACAAAATATTACATACCACAAACATGTGTTAGTCCTGGGGCATCATGAATTGTCCATAAAAGCATTCCACGACATTGAAATCTCTTCTATTTGATTGGTATAGTGATGTCATACATAGTGATGCCATGCCATAACTATATTAGCTCATCGATAAGAGGCTCAATATATACATTCATATCTTTGACCTGGTACTTACCTAATTGTTCAAAATTATGGTACATAATAATTACTGCCATGATATATGTATATAAAAGTAAGTAAATAAATAAAATATATATTTATGCAAACAACGAGAGAAATGAAAATGTTACATTCAAAAAAATAATGTATCAAATACCTGGAATAATCATAGTCAAAATTATGTGCTCCCTCTTTATTGACATCCAAGGAGGAATGTTATTGTTGATAACAAAAATAGGCCACACTGAGTAAGTAGATCTAAGCTCTTCGAATGGATTAACACCATCAGCTGCCAATGAAAGCCTGACATTACAAGGTTCATTTTTAAAATCTACATATTTTTCCTCAATTTCTCTAAATGCAGAACCATCTACAGGCATTCGAAGAACACCATCTCCACTTCTAGTCTTTGAATGGTAATCCATAAACTGTGCTATGCTCTTACACCTGAACATTCATTGCAAACGTGGAATTATGGGAATATGAAGAAGAACTTTTTGAGGCACCTTTTTGGTTAGTTGATCTGTTCGATATCTACTATTACCACATTTTGGACATTCTGTTTTTGATGCATGTTCTCCGTAATATATAATATGATCTTTAGGACATGCATCTATAGTGTTATATTCCATTCCAAAGTGTTTCATAATAGCACGTAGATCTTGATATGTTCGAGGTAAAGTATTTGGCGATGGTAACAAATATTCACCCAACAATCTACAGCATAAACAAAAACTAGTTAATGTAAATATTATTAATCATATCTATATATATAAGTATTGAATTATTATTTTACACATTTATTACAACTAAAAAAAGGGAAAATAATGAACATTTACATATATTTGATCATGTATACATATTGCATACCTTAGGAGTTGTGTTATACATCTGTTCGAAAAATTATTCATAACCTTTAAGTTCACCAGTAACAATGTAGCAAAGAGAAGAGTTGCATTTGAGTGTTCAAAAAGTCGTTCACTTGACCTTTTAATCAGAGGTACATCATAAATACCGTCACTATCTCCACCATCATCATCTGACTCACCATACAAGTCTTGGAGCATTTGATTTTTCCCATCATTAATGTGAACTGTCTCATTATTGTCATCATGATCTACCTCCATGGGATCATTAAAATTACCTTCATCATTCGCTTCATGTTCTTCACCTTGTATAACATCATTTCCAATACTAATATTTGCTGCAATATTCTCTTGTACTGGTGCAACATCATCTAATCTACTACTATTTAGCTGTGGAAGCTAGTTGATCATCTGCAAAAAGTTGGGGGGAAACTGTGCCTTTATGAAAATTACAAACATTAATCATTAAATATTAGTGCGCATATAAAAAATATTAAAATAATATAATATTTTACGATATAATAAAAATGAAGATAGATAATTAATTACCACGGGACGATAGTCATTCGATCCACCATCAATGTGCCCATATTTCCTACAATGCATTGTTTTTGTTGCTATTAAAACTCTAATATTACTTCTCATACAACATTTTTTTCAAGGGCAATAAACTCTACCATCACCCCTTTCACCCTTTTGAATTTTTTTTCCACCTTTGATGTTTTCTTCCATTGATGCAAATTATCCTATAAAGAAAATAATAATTATATTTAGCAATTATCTCTCTCAATGGTGTAGAAAACCCAAGACGTGTTGAACTCAATGGGAGATCAATAAGAAAAAAGAAAATAAAAGTGGGCTTTTTACAAATTGTTTATATTTTTAATAAAATTGTGGGCTTTTTACTCTAAAAAAAAAGTGTATATAAATTTTATATTTAATATAAAATTGTTTATATTTTTAATAAAATTGTGGGCTTTTTACAAATTGTTTATATTTTTAATAAAATTGTGAGCTTTTTACAAATTGTTTATATTTTTAATAACATTGTGGGATTTTTACTCTGTCAAGCGCCTGGCTCAGCACCTACACTAATCAACACAGGACCGAGGCGAAGAACCACAAGCTAAACCACAACCGAATCCAAGTCATGAGGGGAGGGGCTGAGCGCATGCGCTGAGTCCCAATTGATTGTATGAGTGTGCATAGCCTTGGGCTCGTAATAGAAACGTGTAAAACCTAAACTCATATATAAACACCAATATCGCTTATATGCCCGGTGAATGTGGGATTATCCCACCGGACACCCTTGCCACCAACCGTCGCAAGAGCGACACTCTGCCACCAACCATCGCAAGAGCGACACACTTCCACCAATCGTCGCAAGAGCGACACTTTGCCACCAATCGTCGCAAGAGCGACACATCGCCTAACCATCGCAAGAGCGACACTTTGCCACCAACCGTCGCAAGAGCGACACTTTGCCACCAACCGTCGCAATAGCGACACATTCTTCTAAACGTCGCAATAGCAACACCTTCCTCTAAACATCGCAATAGCAACACCTTGTCTCTGTAACATTGCAATAACGACATACTTCAGAAATTCGTCGCAATTACGATGCTATTTTGAAAATGTCGCAAGCCCGACACTTGCCTCTAAGTGTCGGTATTGCGACACTTGTCTCTAAATGTCGGTATAGCGATGGTTTCGGGTGGGATTTGAAAAAGTTGAAAAAAATTGGGGAAAGTTCCGACATTTGGTCAAAAATGTCGGAATTTCCACCAAATGTACTAGTGAAGAATATTCTCATCGACAACATCATAAATAATTGTTGCATCGTCTCCTACGCCTTGTTCATCTTCTCTATCTTCTTCGTTTGTCAATGCATCTTCCTGCTTATTTGCCACTGCATCATCTTCTTCTTGAGCAATATCATATTCTTCCTCTACAATATACTCTACTGGAATTACAGTTTGATCATATCTAATAGCAAATGACCATCCGTTCTCACCTTGAACCTTTGAGTAAAAGTCCTGTTCACATTGGCTTGGAAAAACATAGAGATCTTTTCCTGCTTCAATCTGTGATGTTTTAACTATTGGAAATCCATTGTCATGTTGAAAAAGAGTTCTGTCAAAATCACATACATTCATTCGTAGCCTATACCATTTGACGTCGAACAAAAATAATTTGAATGAATTAAAGTCACACTCAATTATATCATCTAAAAACCCATAATATATATTTTCAGATTCTCAAAGATGTTTGTCACTCCTGGAGGAAATATTAGTGGCCTGGACTATTGTAGCTATCCCACCATCAAAAATTTTCCTGTTATCATCCAACTGTTTGATGCAAAAATTATGGCCATTGCAGCACATAGCCTTGTTCAACTGCAATATTCCAAACATGAAAAAGATGCATTTTCAGTTAATAATTGATCATATAATTTACACAGCTTGAAAATTATCTGAAAAATCAAACCTGTTGTAAGATTATAAATATAGTATAAAATAAGTACATAATAAAATAGGTGAATTAATTTCTTACCTTTCTATCCTTCAAACCATATGCCAAATCAAATTCCCTGTTTGTAACATTTCCATCTCCACTACGATAAGATTCTATAACCAATTCAGACAGTAGTTTCCATGATAACCTACTGTCATTATGTTCTTTACATCTTTCAATCCATTCAATCATCCACTCAAGATTATTTTCACTGTATAAAAGTAGTGCCTCATAATCTTGAGCACCAGAATAAAAAACAATAATTCACCAATATTAAATATAAATTATAACCATGGTAAATTATATTAATTAATAAATGATGAAAGAATAGACTTAAATTAATATGATCATATACATGATGTAAAAAAATGAAACATTATATGTATTATATATAATAAATCTTTTACCTCTCACTTTCTTCATTCTACCTTTTCCCAATAGGTGCTCCCCTTCAAATATTTTGATGGAGTTCACATCCCAAATGTAATCCACACATCCATAGCTGGCGCAACTAATATAGGAAGATAATGACTAATATACACCATGGATTCATATACCACATATCCCTCCACCATAGAACACTTAGGACATGCTCTTTGTCTAACCAAAGCCTTCAAGGATTTCAAGTGCCTCTCAACCATCCACATTGACTTTGTGTTTACTCTTCCACACATTTCAATCTACTCAAATTGGTGTATCAAGTAGCGTTCTTGTGCATTGAAAAATGTTGGAGGTAGATACTTTTTCATTTCACACATTAACCGAGGAATTTCTCTCTTCCAATACTTTATTTCATCTTGATGGATTTCTTTCAGTGACAACCATATGAAAATCATTACACAAGGTTATTTCAACGAAACATAATATATATTACATTACAAGTAAATTAACACATCATGTCATTAAGTAAAACAGAAAATTGTAGTGAGATTTTGCGTACAAATCAAAACTAATTACCTCATGTATTTACCAAGATCATTTATAACTTGTTTGACATTGTTGTCGAAGTCGTTTGGGAGAGATATAGGTAAAACATACTATAATAATAAAAAATTAATCGTTATTGATTTCCAAATTAAACAGAAAAAAAGGAAAAATTTAAAAGATGTATTCAAGCAATAATATACAAAAATGTATACCAAAAAATTACGTTAACGAAGGTATGCCAATCATGTATTTTCACCCCATCGAAGTCACCTTTATTCGTTAAGATATTATTTATGTTTGAAGGAAAACCTGTTGGAAATTTAATTCTTCTAACAACCTCTTTTACATCATTGTTTTTGTGCTCTGTTAATAACCATGGAATATTATTATAATTTCGACCTCCATTGTTATTTGATTGGTTGATCACACTTTTCATTGCATGATTTGATTTCTCAATGTTAGCACAAATTTTGTCAATTTTATCTCTATCATGCACACCATCTATGATTCGCCATAATGTTTCTGTCACATTCTTCTCAATATTCATAGTATCAAACAAATGAACTATTTTTAGGTCCTCATTGTAGGGAAACCTCGTGAATTGAGAAGGATAACATTTCATTCCAGGTGGAAGTAAAATATTAGTACCTTCACGACAACGACCTTGATATTAAATAATAAAATAAATCAGAACAATAATTATCAAATACAATAAAATAAATTCAATAATTAAAACAAAAATTCTAAACATTACATGAAGAATATATATATATATATATATATATATATATATATATATATATCTACATACACATATATAGTCAAATTAAGTACCTTGATGATTATTAATTATGTTATATTCCAACTTCCACAACCGAGGTGTCATTCTTCGTGGTTTTAATCCAGTTTCTTCTTTATCATTGAAACGATGTTTTTCAGTAGTACGATACTTATGGTTCCTAAAGAGGAAGTGCCTATACTCATCAAACACCATCTTTCCTAAATCTGGCGAATAACGATACTTCATCTTAGGGCCACAAATTGGACATGCAAATATACCCTTTGTTTGAAGACCTGAAATAGATGGATCAATGAAAATTATACAATGATATCATTTTAAAAACATGAAATATGGTATATCTAATTTAAATAATTATATACTATATCAAAGTGCAACGAAATATTACATACCACAAAAATGTGTTAGTCCCGGGGCATCATGAATTGTACATACAAGCATTCCATGACATTGAAATATCTTTTTCTTGATTGGTTTAGTGACGCCCTACATAGTTATGCCATGTGTTACACGGATGGATCCCTCTTGTGGACAAGAGCAATCTCCCTAGTATCCTAAGGATATATAGAAACAAACAGACATATGTAAACCATTTTCTCTAGACTATTTTGCTTAAGAATTACTCATTAACTACAGATAGACACTCCTGCCTGAAGTCCAAAGCTTGTTCGGTCTTCAATATAGTCGCTTCAGAAGTTATCGATCCAACATATAAGATCTACAATCAAAGACAGGCAAACCAGATCAAAACCATCTGCAAAATATGATAATTCAAAAGAAATAATCTGTCTTAGTGATCAAGGAGTCTAAGAATTAAATCATTCAAAAGATAGATGAACAACTCAATGAGAAAATAGAATCCATTTTTATTAACTTTGAATAAAAGAAGAAACCTTACAACCTTGACACCTTGATGTTTGTACAGGTTCTTCCGGGGTCCCGAACAATCGTTTTCCTCAGTTTGAAAAGACTTCAACTCTCTGAATCAAAATAAGACTATGGCCATGAGTATGTAATCTCTCTCATGCTAATGATGCCAAATGTGGAGAGTATAATTTATTCAACAATTCTCTTCTATAAGATAAGAAGTAAGTATCAACTACTAAGTATCAAAAAGTACCCTTGAGACTGAAACTTGGTCTCAATTTATAGCTGAAGAGAGGTAGTTTCAGCTCCAATAAGGAAGGGATAAAGCCTTCTCATCATGGGATTTTAGTTCCAAAAACCAAGGGATAGCTCCATTTATGAAGGGATGAAGGTTCATGAATGGAAGGGGCAAAGCTCGACCAGATAACGCTTCTAGAAGGCCCCAGCTAGGAGAATATTCGACCAGCTGGGCTTCTAGAACTTAATTTTATCTTTATTTTAACTTTTACGGGGGTTTGCAGTTTTAATGAGATTTATGTGAGGGATGTACCGCAATTTTTATAGCAATTAGCCGTGGTACCGCAGGGAATGACTAGGAAATGTGTGGGAGTAGGATTTTTAGGATTTTTAAGAGCTTCTTCCAGTTCCAAGACTTGATTTGGGGAAATTTATGTTTTTAGACCTCTGAGGGAGAAATAAATAGGTAATAATGAACCCATATAGACAGCTAAATGTCATGGTGACAAATTTAAGTGTAACAAATTTCCCTTTAAAGTGCGAAGTCTGAAGAGTTTTGAAGAGTGAAGTGCTTTATTGTTCCGAGGATCGAGCTGCAGGCACACCGGTTGAAATCTTGTAAAAAAAATTAAATGCAAGCATATATATATATATATATATATATATATATATATATATATATATATCATCGCTGAGGTAGGCATTCCCATACTAAGATCAAAACTAACTACATGTTCTGATACAAAAATGATTTTAGAATTACATAAAGAGTAGACACAGCATGGACGCAACCATATGTTAGAATTAGTCTACTGTATGATGAATAATAAAATTCCTTGCAGGCTAGATGGTGGAAACTTGATCCAGGGTCTTGATTCCTGCTTCTCAAACTAGTACGATTCTATCCATGCGATTGATTGTGTCGAAGTTGAACATGGTAGAAACCACTTGATTACTAGTCAATGATGTGAATTGTTAACAAGTGTGAGAGAAGCCACCAATAATGACAATGGTTCTAAAAGTACTCAGTACAATCTATGAAATGTGAATTTGTGAACTGAAGTTGAACATTTCACAAAATCATTCTATCGAAGGTCAATGATGCAACCTATCGTCGAAGGCGAGAAACCTGCCATTAGGGCATTCAGATTCCAAAGTACTGTTAGGATTCTAGATCAAATTTCTAGATGATGATTTGTCATCGATATAAAGTGATCCGTCGTAGGAAAACCCACGACATGAAACCATTATGTCAAGTTTTTAAGAAGTTTTAATCAAGGACTGACTCAGGGATGGTCAACGTGAATGGAGACATATGTTTGCAATGAATGGTTTATTAAACTGATCTATTGAGCACATAACGACACTGCAGATGGTGACGATTGACATAAAGCTAATACCCAGAAACAGGCTAAATACTTTCAATGTGGTTTGATTAATGTGGTTTGGCCAAAGGATTTTCCCAATCCAGACATGAATGTGACAAAAATGTTGTGTTCAAGAGTGGTATACAACTTTTTAAAACGAAGTGTGACAAATGGATTCATTTTCTATCTTTTGCCCCACCATTTCTGGAAAGTACCTCTTTATTTTTGACAAGCTTGAGGAGGATAACATTTTCTTGTTATATAAGCTCATCCTTCGGATGAGTACAAATTAGTATTAAAATCGAACCCTAAGAAGGAGTGGTTCGCTCCTATTATAATTTACATGTCATTTACTGTTAAGTTTTAACGAGTCCAGTATAGGTGAAACTCAGTGTTTTTCAGTTTTAGGGAGTCAGAAGAAAAACTTAAGAAAACTCCGTGGGTGTAATTTTTTGTAAATTTAGTCTCTCAAGCCCGAAAAAGGATAAACTAATGCAGGAAAGAACTCTATTGACCATGATTAGTCAACGTATACATTTTTCGTAAATAGTCCATTTCAATCCGGAAAAGGGGTAAACTTATACTGAAGGGACGACTATTCATTTCCTTTAACGAGTTCGAATAGTCAAGTACTCGGCAATATTTTCATGTTTAGAGAGTCTAAAAATGGCTTAAAAGATGACTACATGGTTTTGATTTTTTTGTAAGTTTTAACGAGTTCTAAAAAGTGATAAAAATGTACTCATATAGTGTCAGTTTTTTCTAGAAGTTTTAACGAGTTTGAAAAAGTGACAAAAAGCATACTCATTGCCAAAATGATTGTTTCACTTGAAAATCAAAAAATTAAACATGTTTGTTTTAGATAAGTAAAAATTATTTGAAAAACAACCTTTCAAAATGGAAAACAAATAAAATATTATTTTATTTATTCAAAAAATATTATAAAAGTAGTTTAACCAATTCATTTTTACCATTTGCATCCAGAGTGAAAGTTGAGAGCTTTTGGTAGAAAAATTTCTGAAGGAGATATCAAAAGAACCGACCCTCCAAATTCAAAACCATCGACTCCAGGCAATCCACAATTCATTTCTCTTCATTTTTGTCCATTTACATTCTCTTTTTAGGCTTTAGAATAAATTTTTAAGAGAAAAATAGGTTCAAAAAATCACTCTCGCGGTATCGCAGGTAAAACACACAGTACCTGCAGACCCCGATAATTTTCAAAAGGAAAATTATCGGGGTCCCGCACTTTTCGTGTAAAATGCGTGTGGTAGCTCACACTGTCTTAATGCAAAAAGTGCAGAGGCGCCGTGAACAAAATAAAAATATGATTTCTCTCAAATTAAGCCAAAATTTTCCATTCTAATTGGATCTAATCTTTCAATGTGTCTATTGCAGAGTATCCACAATGCTTGAATGGAGAGAACGTGAACATGAAGCAGTAGATGAAGCAGCTATTGGGAGTTTACCCACATTGCGTGTTTTGAAAAACTGTGGATTATACAAATATTGGGCAATGCAAGGCATGAGGGCTCAAGTAGATTTATTGACATGGTTGGTGAATAGGTGAGATGTTCAAGAACAACGTTTCATTATCAATGATCACCAGCTTGAAATTGAGCTGGAGTATATATACTTCCTTACAGGTTTGTCCAAAAGAGGAGAACCTATTTCCTTGTTTAGGGCTAGGTAAGGTGGCCAGTCTATAGCTAGCTATCAAAAAGAATTTTGTAACGAAGAGGTTGATCCAAAAGATAACCACATTGATATAAAAACCATTATCCATCTTGAACTCAAAGTGGTTGTGTTCATAGTGGCTATATTGTGTGGGAGTGTAGCTCCACGCGTGGCTACTAAAACCCAGATATAGATAGCGGTTGAATGCTACAGAGGCACCATCTTCAATTGGTGTGAAGGAGTATTGGCTAATGTAAAAGGCCAATTGACCAGAGCCAAGAACATAAAGTTGAAAAACTTTGGATATGGAGCTATTGTAGTTTATTTTGCTTTGGAGAGGATTCCATCTCTTGCCCCCCAGCTTATCTCGGTTGATGTTGGTAGATTCAGAGAGCCTCGGATGGCCCATCATGGAGAGGGTTTTGAGATAGTTTTATTTACACCCGCATACTTTCATTGGCTACAGAACCAGATCTTTGCCATTGAAGATTTTCCGTATGCTGGGATAGATTTCCGCAGTGAACTTGATATGCCTCTTCCTCCAAGAACACAATGGGATGAGTCAGGTAAATCAATCATTTTGATGTGTTTTTAACTCTAATTTTTTATTTTTCTTTCAATAGTCTAGTACTGATGACAAAAATTTAAATGCAGATGTTGGTCCACAAAGACCAGCCAATCTCCACCGCTTCGAGAGGAAGCAAACAGATGCTATTGCACCACCCAAGAATCAGGAAGCAAATATTCTCACTGATTTAGAGCAGAACCTGGAGAGGTTAACCAAAGACATTCCAAAGACTAGTATGGATGATATTCCTCTACGCCTCCAGAGGTATGTTTCTAGTGTTCCTGACCAGTTTCGGAGATATCTGCGTAGAATGGCACGAGAAATAATGTATTATCATGATCATCACCATGGATAGTGGATGATCATCACAGATCATTGCATTTTTTCTTTTTGTATCACTACCTTTTGGATCATAAGGTGTTTTAAACCTATGGTCCTAGACAATGTAATATTTTTTGAAAAAAAAACTCTATCTATGATATGACTACTTTTGATGGCTATCTTGTTCAACACTTATCGAATGTTGTTTTAACTTACTGTTTTAATGTCACAAATATTCATTTATAACATTATTAGTTAATGCATCAGCCAATGTATTTAAATTTCTCGGAATGTGTTGATATTCAATGTAATCAAACTATATTTCCAAGAGACGAACCTTCAAGAATAATCTCAGTAACACTAGATTTTTAATTGCGTATACTCTGTTTAAATGTAATGCAATGAGTTCAGAATCTAACCTAATGATAAAATTCCAAATTCCAAATGAAATGGCATCAGATAATAAGTCAATCACTGCACTACATTCTGCGACATTACTCGTTGTTTGATGAAGGCTTACCCCATGCATAGAAACTAACTCATCGGTGGGTGAATAGATAACCTAGGCCGCGAAAGAGATATTCCGTGTACTATGACAGGAACCATCAACAAAACCAATGTACACTTGAAGGGACGTCGACATCTGAAATATCAAGAGTAATCAAGATAATCAGGAATATTAGTCAACGCAAACGTTAACTAGACACACTCATCTAATCTAAAGTAGCTAATCTAGAAAAAATAACTAATCTACATGTAAGATCTTCACACACAAAAAATCAAGCATAATATCTCTTTAGATAAATTCCATTTATGGGTTTACCTAAAGAGACCCCGTCATAATCAATCAATTCATGAGCCCCTTTTGCAAGCACTTACTTGACAATATAAGGACCATGCCACATAGGTTCAAATTTTCCAGCTCCTAGTTTATCATTAGCTTGGTCATATACCAATACTAGGTCACCCTCTGAAAAAAACGAGGTGTAACACTTCGATCGTATTGAGCTTTAACACATTTTTTATGAGCTTCGGCTGCCAATGTAGCGGTGCGTCGAGTCTCATCTAATTGTGCCAGGTATAAAAAGTGTTTTTCCTCCTCAAAGGTAGTTGGTAGTAACTCTATCGCTAATTGGAGTGACGTTATTTCACATTCAATCGGTAACACAACTTCTAAACCATAGACCAGTTGAAAAGGAGTGAAACCTGTTGTGGTTTTTGCTCAGGTTCAGTATGCCCAAAGTGCTGAGAAAAGCATAGTATGCCAATTCAATTTATGAATTCTGATTATTCGTTTAATCATAGTGGTTAACACTTTATTGATAGCTTCAACCTGACCATTAGCCTACGGGTAATATGGAGTAGAACTATCATGGCGCAGGCCAAGCTGGTCAGAAAGTTCGTTCATCATAATTTTTCGAAAATGGCTCCCATGATCGGTAACGATAGCTTGGGGTACACCGAATCAAGTAATCACGTGATTAAATAAAAAAGTAGTTGCAGTTTTGCCATCTGCCGCAAATGTAGGTATCACCTCGGCCCATTTGGTAAAATAATCCACTCTTAGAATAATATACCCATGCCCCCTAGCCGAGTGAGGGTTACATGTAATGAAATAAATTCCCCATTTTGAAAAAGGACCGACGTCAATGATGGGGTGAAGAGGAGCTGGTGGTGCACGCATTTTCCGATCAAAAATTTGACAATTGTGGCATTTTTGGATTGCAAGAATACAATATTTAAATAACGAAGGCCAAAAATAATGAACGCACAATATCTTTTGGCCTATGGCATACCCAGACATATGACCGCCACATGCTCCAGAATGGCAGTCATTCAAAACTCGTTCAGCCTCTTCATGAGTTAAGCAGCGTCGAAATACAAAATCTGCACCGTGACGATAAAGCGTGTCTCCAACAATATTGTATTGCTGGGATTGGTAATAGATCTTTCATCGATGTGAACATGAAATTTCAGGCCAAAAATTTTGGGTTTGGAGATAAATGATGATATCCCCATACCAAGGATCTAACGTACTGATAAGAAACAGAGATTCATCAGTGATTAGATGCTCTACCACAGTTTCTGTATCAGTATTTGGGAAGTCACACATAAGTTCGACGAACACCAGTGATTTCTTTGATTTGGATTTTATAAATTCCAAATAAAACTCTTGAAGGATAAATATCCACTTTGAGTACTTTCCCCTGAGCAATTGTTTATTCAAAATGTACATCATCGGGTTACAATTAGAAATCACAGTTGTTTTTCATAACAAAATGTAATGACGAAAACGTTGGACAACTTGAACTACTGCCAAGGCCAATTTCTCCACATGCGAGTATTTAATCTCTGTGGGATTGAGGTTCCGACTGAGACAGTAAATCACATGTTCGTTGTGGAATTCAACTTCCTGAACTAATACCATTCTAATTGTGGAATCAGAGGCTGCTAAGATAAAAAGTAATCTTGGCTATAATTTGGTGGATGTAGTAACAGTGCATGGTCAACACGTGTTTTAAAGCATCAAAAGATCGATCAATGATCTCATCCCAAATGAAAGGAATATTCTATTTCAAAAGCCTAGTAAAACCTTTGGTTAACTTAGCATAGTTCTGGATGAATCTACGCAGAAATTTTGCTTTCCCCTGCAAACTTTGGAGTTGGCGGAGTGAGGAAGGAGAAGGTAAATTGATAATAGGCTCAACCTTCAAAGGGTTGACACAAATGCCTTCTTTTGAAATGAAAAATCCCAGTAACCTACCAGATTGTACACAGAAAACACACTTGTGTGGATTTAAACGAATCTTATAATACCTACATCTCATAAAAATCGCTCATAAATGAGTTGGATGATCTTCCCTGTGTAATTAATGAACAGGTAAATCATCGAGATAAGGTTGCAAAATGTGTTTAATGTCATGAAAAGCATAGGACATTGCCCTTTGAAAATTTTCCCCAGCATTATTTAATCTGAAAGGTAATTTACAATAAGCAAATGTTCCCCAAGGACAAATGAATGATGTTTTTGGTTGATCAGCAAGGAGTATGTTTATCTGATTGTATCCGAAAAATCCATCCATGAATGAATACATTTCATTTCCAACACAATCATCAATAATTTGGTCGATATAAAGAGTTGGATAATTGTCTTTAGGACAAGCTTTGTTAATATCCTTATAGTCAACACATACTCTTATTGTTCCTTGTTTTTTTGTAACATGAACGATATTAGATACCCAATCCATTAACAAGATCGGATAAATAAAACCTGCTCTCAATAATTTCTCAACTCAGCTTTAATGGCAGCAACTTTTCGTGGATGTATTGGAAGTAATCACTGTCTGACAGATTTAGCATCTGGGTAAGTATTTATTTCATGAATGACAATGTTGGGATCAATTCCTGGCATTTCTTCATAAGACCAGGAAAATATGTCGTAGAATTCTTGAAATAGGGCTTTGTATGTAGAAATTTCATCTGGCGTACATGAAGCACCTATATGAATGTTTTCAATAATTCCGGGTTTTACTGAGATGTCAATAGTAATGGTAGAAGAAATATTCCCCAAATTTACTTCAGAATCCAAATTTGTGATCGAGATTGGACTCTGAGGCTCCTCGACATAGTCAGCTGTAAAAATAGAGGAAAAATTATTTTCGAATTTATCAAGCTCAGATAAAAATGATGACCTATGATGGAGATCATCCCATGGAAATTCATCTAAAGACAAGAATTCACGAATGCTTTCATCAGTATGAAAAACTTGTTGAAAAGGATCAGGAATTGATGTTGTAGCCGAGCTTGATGTGGAAAATGATTCTTCATTTATTACATTCATTGGATCAGCATCAGTTGATAAAGGATTGGAAAAAAACTTTATTGTTTGATATGCTATCTCAAAAGGACTCAAAGGCATCCTGCCATTGAATGAATCCAGTTCTGATTCTGACGACACTATCCAAGCATCAGCAAATGGAACAATGCCTAATGCAATCATAATTATATTAGAAATATTATGCATTACGTTAGGTGGAGGCATAGGAAAAGTTCCCATTAAAGCGGAATCTTTGATTAAACCTACTCCTACATCCTCGTAAGGAATAGTCATGTTTTCCTACGTGCTGAATAATATCAGTAGAAGCTGGGTCAAACGAATAATATGAGAGCTGATCGACTTTCACAATTTTTTCTTGATGAGGAAACATAATTGTCTGAAAGATGAATGACAAGACAACAACCATAGCATAAGACCAAATTTTACCTAGAAGAATATTGTAATCTAGAGGGGCATCAACTACTTCCACATCTAAATTAACAGTTTTTCCTTCGACTTCTATAGGTAGATCCTGTAAAGTTCCGAATGGATGGAATCCTCTTCTGTCAAAATATTTGAGGATTGTTGGTGACTGGTTAAGGGTTGGAGAACCAAGTGATTTCCAATAGTTTAACGACATGATACATGTAGATTCTCCTTCATTCAATAATAGTACGAAAGCAACGTCTGTTTTTGACTAGTACTGGGATCTGAAAAGCCATTTGATGAGGGAGACGAGGTGTAAAATTTTCTAAATCGAAGACCATGAGGTTTGATTCCTAAAGATCTACAGCTCCAATTTTTGATAAGAGTAATTTCCTTCGTGCTGGACATGATTGAAGCACTTCCAAGGCCGACATTGCTGAAGGAGAGATTGCTAAATTCTCTACAATTTTGTAATTCTGAGCAGCTCTCACAAGTGGATTGAAAGCTGATTTATGAAGTACACTTTTATCTGGTGGTTTGATTACTAAATCAGGATTCAGTTTCTCAATATGCAATGGATCAAAAACTGAAGGAGATGTGGCTGGTGCAAAACTAAAATTTTCTACCTCTTTACCAGCAACAGGGTTTTTACTACCATAATCTTGCGATCGAGTCGCAACCATAAAAATATCTGCTGATGCATTAGAGGAAGATCCAATCATTTTCCTATCTTGAACAGGAAAAGAATCCTTCAAAATAGTAGGGGTGGATGAACCTTAAACGAATTTAGTTACCTGGCCCTATGCGGACATTGGTGAAATGATACTCGTCACTAATAAGACAAGGATAACAAGGTTTCATTTATCATTAGTTGATTCATTTTTATCAGTTTTTTCCTTGGGAGATGAAGTCTGTTTATTCTTTTTCTTCCCTTTCTTTTTTTTGCAAGATTTCAACTTTATAGTAGATGAATCTACAATGTGAATATCAAGAGAAGTTTCCAGGGAAGATTCTCCTTTTTATGAATCAGGTAAAGTTATTATGGGAGAAGTAACCTTTGAAGATTTATTCTTACTCTTAGTCGTACTAACTGAACCGATTACACCATCAGTGGCATGAGACCCTGAAGGAGTTGTTGTTATCTGACTAGGATGGGGTAAATCGGGAATTTTCTTGTACAAAGTTCCAGACTAGGTATATACCAAGTCAAGATATTGAGCTTGAGCAATAAATTTTTCTTCTGTGACGACTCCTTCTTTGGCTACATCTTCAGTGATATTTGTGATATTTGGTAGCAATGATTTGACAAACCATTCCGCCAATATTTGATCCGCGATAAAAAACTTTTACCAAACGTCTTCTACGTAACCATTCATGAATATGATCTGATATGTATGTGGACGTATATTGTTTTAGTGAATTTAATAATTCAGTGACATTGTCATATCTGACTAGCAACTGAAAATGAGTTAAGAAAGCATTTTCTAGAGTGTTGAAATTGGTAAATGAGCCTCGTGGTAATTCAATGTACCATTTGGCAGCTAATCCTATTAATGTTCTCCGAAAACGTCTAAGTCGAATGGAATCATTGATTAATGAGTTGGATGTACACCAAAGGTGGTAAGTCATGACATGGTTAGAAGGATCGTCTCCTGATTTTCCTTCAAACTTTGGGATATTGCTGCGCAAATTATGCGGCATAGGTGACCAATACGGATGATAATAGATAGGATCATTCGTAAGGCGAGATAAATTCAGTAAATCTAAAGTTTCTATGAATGGAAATCGATGGGTAGGGTCTTGTTGATAACCTTGTGAGACTAAACCAATCACAGGAGGAGGATATCTAGGATAACCTAGAATAGGTTGTGGATTTGGAATCAAAGTGCCCCCTGGATAAACAGGAATAACCGGACCATACTGGGGTTGAACAGGTGTCTGATATGTGTATCCAGGGTATGGTTGTTGCGGGTAGACTGGAGATTGAATAGGTACATATTGATATGGCCCCTGATACGATTGATAAGTAAACTGAGGTTGACTTGTTATAATTGTACTTGTACTAGGTTGTCCTGTCGACATCTGAATAGTAGTCTAAATTGTAGGTCCAGACTGCAGAATAGAAACCTGAGGAATCTATAGTGATGTTTGAGGGGCGGATGTGATAGGAGCTGTAGACACTCCAGGAATAGGTGTAGTTGGTTGAACATAAGTTTGAGCAGCAGTTTGGGGTGGAGTCGTAGGTGTACTTGGACCAGGATGTTGAACAGAACTAGATGCAGGTATTTGAATGACAGGTTGGACAGGTTGTTGGGGTTGATTATAACCAACTTGTTGTGCATATTGATAATAATGTACTTGAATATTTGGTTGTAAATCTTGTTGGACTTGAGATGGATCCCACACCATTCCGGGTTATGAAGGTCCCAATGAAGGTTATACATAAGACGGACCGTAACTTGGTTGAAATATGGTTGATAATTGACTGGATAATTTCCACCTCCTTGTAACATTTGTTGTTTTGGATAGAACTGTTGTCCTAAAGGAGGTTGCAACCGTTGAGCTAGGTACTGCCCTTGAGGTTGATATTGAAATTGAGGCACGTATTGACCTTGAGGCATATACTATCCTTGAGGCTGACCTTGGGGTATGTACTGTCCTTGAGGTTGATACTAACCTTGAGGTATGTACTGTCCTTGAGGTTTCCCCCCAGGCTGTATTTGACAATTTTGAGGTTGCCCCCCCAGTTGATAAATTACTACCTTGAGAACCGGGGATCAGGATATTTCCAGACATCATATAAACTTTCTCATTGTTCAAAGTTCCAGTATTTGATTCATTCGGGCCAGATGTGGTTTGTTAGGAAGAGGAGATGCTACTAAGAATGCACTAGAGAGCGATTAATAGCCTACAGGAACAGATGGACCACCATCCAAAAATGTTTTTGGCAATTCAGTAAACATAGATGACTCACTAGACATGTTTAGCTGAGGTCTATAACCTATTGGTGTAGGGAAAAAAGGAATTCGGGGTGACAAGTACTAAAGACCTACGTTTTGCAGAAAATATGTCAATGAAGAATACCAAGCGTCTTGTCTAAAAGGACTGTAAAAAATTGATTCATATTCTTTAAGTTCTAAAGTTTCCTGAGTTGAAGGAAGAACAATTTCTTCCTCTATATCAGTGATTTCTTACTAATGAGACCAGGAGGAAGATCTTCTGTAATTCGATTTCTTACTCTGGATGAATCAGGATAATTGGAAGTTGGAGTAGTGAATTCTAAAGTAGGTTCTGATGTAGTAGGCTCAGTTTCTGGCTCAGAAATTTTAGGTTCTTAAGGTGATAATTCACTTGTTGTAGAAGCAACTTCGGTTAATTCGAAAATTTGAACTATTTGTGGAGTATGTTCTGCTATTACCGGTTGATTTACTTCAAATTCAAGATGAATAATTATGGATGATTATCCTTTTTCCTTTAATCCAGATCTACCGATAAAATTTTGTATCAGAGATTTAAGTCCTTCTAGCTGGCTTGGTGTGTACTCAGGGGGCTTCCCCTGAGTTCTATGTGATCATCTTGGTAATTCAGCCACGATTAAAACTTTTAACACATGAAAACAAAGAAAAAATTCAAACAAACCTTAAAGTCGCTAAGAAAAAAATCAAATGAATCACACACCTATAAAAATGTAAGAGATCAATCCACACACAAAGAGTAGATCCCCGCACTAAAAACACGAGTTGGTGATGAAATCCAACGTCATAGAATTTTAATGCAGAAATGGCGGTTGGAACAGTTACCCTGACAACCTTCTTAATGAAATAGACTGATGCAAGTTTCTACACTTAAATCATCTCGAATGAAGATAACCCTCCAGAGAGTCCAAGTGAGTCTAGTCGACGTCTGCTCCAAGTACAATGGTATCTCCCCTCCACCGTCACCTTGGGAAATAATCCTAAGGTTTATGGCCACTAAGGTCACCAACGGGAACACATATACCTGGGGGAACAGTCTACGATCCGATATACACACAAGGGCAGAGTAACAAGCTCAATCCCCTTGAAGGCTCCTTGACATAATCCAAGGTTTACCGACAAGTGACCCCAGGCTCCTCGACAATGGTCTATTCGAGGTTTATTTTTTTTAATATATGCACATCTTGTATCATTCCCAATGAGATAGGTATGATTACCTCATTGGTTCGGATATGGTCTCGTGATTGAATCCTTTAGGAGGAGCTTCCTAGAGCATACATGCTACAATTAGACTTTCCTACCGCAAGATCAACTACTTGTTTGTTTTTACTGTCTTGGAGAGTTAACTAAGACCTATTCCAAGACACTAGCCTAAGCTATGTTGGTGAAAAGAGCCCTAGAAAATATAAAATTTCTAGATTGATTTTATTTAAGCATTACTTTTAATTGGCAGTTTCTTAGGACAATGGGTATGGAAATGAAACTTTATGATGTTTTAATGACCCGACTCAAAATTCGCTACAATGCATCTATATGATAAACAACTCATTCTTTTCAATGAAATCTAACTAGAGGAAAGAGTTGAGAGATTTTTAGAAACTTTCAAAATATCAATTCTTTCTTTCCTATATGAATTTTTTTTGAAAAGAAGACAATTTAGAGATTTAAATTTCAAAAAGATATTTTGATCAAAATGAAATTCCTTATATCATTTAGATCATAAACAAAACAAACTTCTTTTAAAATAAAACTAAAAATACTAAAAATACTAAAAGTAAAAAATTCAAAACTAACGAAATGTCTAATCTTGAAGTCTATCTAAATGTTGGAGGATGTTTTAAGCCTGGTTTGTAATCTAACCAAGAATTTTTTGCTTATTCCAACAAGAAATCAAAGCATCCAAAAGTAGTTTTAAAATGAAATTCAGTCCTTATCAATCTAAGGGTTTTATAAGTTTGCAAATGAAAATAAAGTCAAATTTTCATAAGAATAACAATTTCATCAAGTTCAATGGATCAACATAAAAGCAATGAAAATACCAAGTAGCTGAGGTATACAAAAATTTACGATTCAGAGCAATTGGAGGACTAGGCAAATTGTTTACTCATAATATGCAAACTAACTCAATAGATAATTTAATTACAGAAATTGCCGAAAGAAACTTTTCACAGAAGTCTTTGACAATCAAGACAAATTGGGTAAAGAACAAAAATCAAGTAGTGGGATGCCAAAAAACATAATTTCTACTTTTTTCTAAAATTTTCCAGAGATCCACAATTTTTATGGAATAAGGTGCGGTACCGCACTTTATTATACTAAATATTGCGGAGTCTACCGCTCTGTTTTAAAGTAAAAAGTGCGGAAGGCAGGAAAATAGAGAAAAAATAAAAATACAGATTTACAGTCAGGGATCCTATTGAGATTTCTACCCAATTAATTTTTGAGCTAATATTAGTCAAAGAAATCTCAAAAATCAAACTAAAAATAAAATACAACTAAGTTCAGACTATCCCCAGTGGAGTCGTCAATTTGTTAAACGGACAAATCCCTCTTGTGGACAAGAGAAATCTCCCTAGTATCCTAAGGATATCTAGAAACAAACAGACAGATGTAGACCATTTTCTCTAGACTATTTTTCTTAAGAATTAATCATTAACTACAGATAGACACTCCTACCTGAAGTCCAAATCTTGTTCGGTCTTCAATCCGGTCGCTCCAGAAGTTATCGATCCAACATATAAGATCTGCAATCAAAGATAGAAAAACCAGATCAAAAGCATCTGCAAAATATGATAATTCAAGAGCAAAAATCTATCTTAGTGATCAAGGAGTCTAAGAATTAAATCATTCAAAAGATAGATGAACAACTCAATGAGAAAATAGAATCCATTTGTATTAACTTTGAATAAAAGAAGAAACCTTACAACCTTGATGCCTTGATGTTTGTACAGGTTCTTTCAGGGTCCCGAAAAACCGTTTTCCTCAATTTGACAAGACTCCAACTCTCTGAACCAACATAAGACTATGGCCATGAGTATGTAATCTCTCTCATGCCAACGATGCCAAATGTGGAGAGTATAATTTCTTCAGCAATTCTCTTCTATAAGTTAAGAAGTAAGTATCAACTACTAAGTATCAAAAAGTACCATTGAGACTGAAACTTGGTCTCAATTTATAGTTGAAGAGAGGTAGTTTCAGCTCCAATAAGGAAGGGATAAAGCCCTCTCATCATGGGATTTTAGTTCCAAAAACCAAGGGATAGCTCCATTTATGAAGGGATGAAGGTTCATGAATGGAAGGGGTGAAGCTCGACCAGATAGCGCTTCTAGAAGGCCCCAGCTGGGAGAATATTTGACTAGATGGGCTTCTAGAACTTACTTTTCACTTTATTTTACCTTTTATGGGGGTCCACAATCTTAATGAGCTTTACATGTGGGATGTACCGCAGTTTTTATGGCAATTGTTACACCATTTTTTGGTCATCTAACCTATTATCATTAGATGGACCCAAGTACACCATGTAAGACCAATTTTACCCTAAGTAAAATTGCCTTCACTATGTAAAATAACTTAATAAACCATATTTATTAGGTTGTTTATGGTCTAAACAGGAAACCCCAAAAGGAAATATTAAACAAACCTATTTTGTTTGATTTTCCTCATGGAATAATTAATTAAACCATAATTTAATTATTATTCCTAGTCATGTTTAACCTAAAACAAAGAAATTAATGAGATAAACCTTTATTTATCTTATTATTTTCTAGGAATAATTATTTAAATCTTATTTAGATAATATTCCTTGTTAAATATGACCAAATCACCCACAAATAATTAAATAAATCATTATTTATTTGATTATCTTTCAACCACTTCCTTAAAAAGACAAATAAATCATTTATTTATTTACTTTTGACAAATAAAGGGATTTGACCCAAGTCAAATACTTTTTCCCTCCAACAAATATAATAAAATATTCCATAAAAGGTGGATCTAGATTTGGTTAACATTATTTTAATCATGCACCAAGATCTAGAATGACCCAAATTTTTTTTATAAATAGGAGGGTTTTCCCTACCATTCTTCACCTTTTTTTGCCTATTAGATCACTCTGGATCTAAACTCTTGGTCTGACTTTGAGCCATTGTCATTGTCATATTTTCATTATTTGCTGTGTGAGCTCCCTTTGAGTTCTATCTTTGTCTGGGTTTTCTACACCAACATGAGAGAGAAATGTTAGATCTGAAGTGCTGAGGACTTCCAAGAACACATCCCATTGAGGAGAATTGGAAAAATCTTCTTGTTTTCATCCCAGGTGCCCTTAATACAAAAATTCTTTCAAAAAATTGTTCTTGTCTTGTCTATTGGATATATGGAGCAAACCCTTCTTTTTACTGCTTAATGTCTTTCTATGCATAGATCTAGTTTTTTGCGTTTTGTTCGATCAATCAATCGCAGATCCCAAGGATATCGGGCAGCTGTCTTTGATGTTAGGGCTAATAGTTGCGGCGTACTAAAGTGGTACGCACACACTTGTTGCATGATTCATACTAACAATTGGCGACTCCACACGGGTTTTCAATTACGACCACTGTCGTTTTTCATATTTCTGCATATCCAGCTACTTCAGACCCTAGGGTTTCTTTTCAGCTTTTTTTTTCTTCCTATTTTCATGTTGTTTTTCCCATATAAAACCCTAAAACATTAAAATTTCTAACTTCCGTGTGTTTCTGGCCCTATTGTGCAGGTGACAGACATCAGCCGCAATCGAGATTAGACCTTTTCGGAAACCGCCGCCGAGACAACGTAGCTTTTGTGCCCACTTTTCAGCCCTACAAATCGTGATCTAGGACCCTTTGGTCGCACTTTTCACCATTTTCTACATCAGACCGGTGCTGGTGTCGAACTCGCGACCGCTAATTTTTCACCGTTTTTTCTCGTCATGCAATGTTCTGGTTTTCTCGAAGCTTTCCGTTTGTTACATGCACCCTCGTCTTAAATTTTGTTCGGTCCATTCGGGACCGTTTTTTCTCATCTAAGTGGGAACATAGCCCCCTAGGGCTTCAGTACCCTCCACTTTTTGTGGAAGAGTTTTTATCTGTTTCAGGTCTGTTTTTTCAGAGTTTCAGCCCCCCTTTTTCCAGATCTGATACCTCCTTTTCAAACCTCTTTTAATCAGCTCTTCTCCCTTTCAAATCACCTCCTAAAGATTTTTTTCTATCAACTTTTAGTGCCTCCTCTTTGCCCCTTTTTCTTTTTGCTGATTTCCTCCTTTTTTCCAGCCACCTTGCCTCTGCCTCTTGGCTGTGATCTGCACCTCTTTTCAGCAGCTTTTCTCTTTAGATCCCTGTCCCTTTCGACCCTAGATCTATTGGCCTCTTTTTAATGCATTTTGACTAGATTTTTTCCCTCTTTTAGATTAGTTTTGAGAGACCCGCCTTTTTGGGTTGAATCGATGCACTAGTAGCTGTTAATTTTCTGTTATTTCAGCATTATATACTGTTTGTGCAGCATTATTTTCAGTTACGCAGCACACTTTTTCTCTTGCTCTCAAAACGAAAAGGGTTTAAAAATTAAAATTAACGCACGCCACACACTCACCCTAAGCGAAGAAGAGCCTGGTTTACACCGCCAGGAAAAGACTTTAAAATCAATTGACACTGCACCTTTTCGCCCTTGTTTCGACATTGTAATCACTTGATTCTGCACCTACCTGCCTCTGTCGGTCGTTCTTCTTCCCCTCGTGCCGTGTTTGTATTGCCATCATTGCACCCCCAAGGCGCGCTTCCCAGAGACTTCTTGGCCTTCACCCTCAGTTTCCGGTCGATCGACCTGCTCCGTCCCGCCGTCATCGAGCCAGTCCTCCTCCGAGTCCGCACTCCGACTCCTCTTCTGATTCATTGGGTTCTCCTTTTACTTCTGGTTCTCCCCCTGTCACCTTCACTATGTTTGGTCCAGGGCCTAACGCTAGCGGTGCTCCCGGCCCTAATGCCGGAACTACTACTAGCGGAACCGCCACAGGAACTACCTCGGCTGCACCCTTGCTGCCGTACATCACAGGCCTCAGCCTCCCCGATTTCAATTAGTTGATCAATGACCCTATCCACCACGATGTTGGTTGGCCTGCTATGCCAACCAAGCTCCCCTCCGACATCCCTAAGTTCGAATGCCTTGCTGGAGAAGATCCAACCAATCATGTCCGATCTTTCCACATGTGGTGTTCTTCCAATTCCATTACCGATGATTCCATCCGTCTTCGGTTGTTCCAACGCACGCTTACCGGCAAAGCTTCTAAATGGTATGTTGACCAAGCCACTTCTTCCCATACCACCTTTGCGACCATTACCAAAGCCTTTTTATCCTATTTCCAGCTCCCTCTCCGATACGATACTGGTACGGAGCTTTTGACCTCTTTCAAGCAGAACTCTTCAACCCGCCTTTCCACTCATGTCCAGGAATGGCGGCGAAGACGAAGCTTATGTCGAGCTCCCCCCTTCGAAGATCGGGTTTATATGGACTGGTTCCTTCGCACTCTCTTAGCTCCCATTGGCAAATATGTCGCCTCCCATTTCCCTCAAACCGAAGAAGCCGCCCTCCAAATAGCCTTGAAATATGACCTGATCTACGCACAGTCTGGTTATGTTTATACCGTCCTTCCTGACCTCCCCAGGCCCAGAGGTGCTAACACCCTGGGGGCATCTCATTCCGCCAAAGGTATCGTTGGAGCCCTCTCTCATCCGTATGCTCAACCTCCTATGGGCTATGGTCTCCCTCCGGGAGGGGCCAGCACCTCTAGCACTTTTTCCCCTCCAGGTAGCATGTATCCAGGATACGGCATGCCTCATCCTTTTTCCCAACCTCCTACTTACCTCAATGTTGCCCACCCTAACCATTATCCTTATCCGCAGCCTGGTGCGCCAGCTCCTCCAGCATATGCGCTTCCATATCCCTTGCCTCCTCCGCCCCTGCAATAGCACCAACAGCCCCCTCCCGGGCAAGTCTTTGCACAACAGGGCGCGACTAATCCCCCTGCTCAAAGAAGGCAGAGAGGCAATCCAAATCAATCTGCCCTTGGTACTTGTGGACCTAATCCTCAAGGTGTTGACTCTAACACTGCTAACCAGCAACAGGGCACTCAACCCAAGCCGGACAGGCCGCTTCGCACAAATAAGCCTTGTTTGTGTTGCAGTTTTTATGGTCACTACACCCATGATTGTCCCCTCTTACCACAGATGCGGCAGATGTGGGAGTCTCAAGCCACATTGCGAGGACAACATGCCTCCCCTCATGCTCCCCCTAATGTGGCCACTACTCAACCAGCTGTGTTTACTGATCCTTTCCCTTAGCAAGGATTTGTGGCTACCCAACCAACTGACGGATAGGTCGCCACTCCACCTTCCCTTTCTGGTTCCTCCGATTACCAGATCCTCATGATGAACTCTGATCCATCCCCAACTGTCAACCTTCACCCTCAAACTCGGTCTCGCCAGTACCCCAAGCCTCCCGCTCAGTCTGCCCCCGAGTCCTCTTCTTCCGGTTCTACAGAGCCTCTTTCGACATCCAATGGTCCCTTACATATCCCTCAACCCAAAGTTGAGGTCCATACCAAGATTCCTAAAGGAGCGTTACGTCGAAATGCTGCTTCTGGTCGAGCTGCTCATTCATATAGCATAGTAGATGATTTGGCGCAATCTCCTGCTACTATTTCCACGTTGGAACTCCTCCAGTCATGCCCTTCCCAAAAGAAGGCTCTGCTATCTGCCGTGGGCACTGTAGATCTTGTTGATTACCAAATGATTGTTTTCGACGCCCATCAATTAGAGCATCCTCCTCTTCCTGCTTCCGTCGCCTTCCAAATCCCAGTCAAAATCCGGAATGCCAACGTTTCTCAGTGTATAATTGATGAGGGGGCATCCACCTGTGTGATGTTCGCTTCGGTTTGGAAGCAACTTGGATCTCCTGAGTTGGCCCCTTCCACGATCACCCTTCGAGCGTGGGACGGCCACGCCTCCCAGCCCATTGGCCTTTTTCACAATTGTCCTATCACCCTTGCCGGTAAGACCGTTTGCGTTGACGTCGAAGTCATCGACGCCCCTCTAGACTACAAAATTCTATTGGGGCGAAGCTACACCTATGCCATGTCTGCTGTCCCATCCGCGGTTTTTCACAAGATGTCTTTTCCTCACAATGGAAAGATAGTCACCATTGAACAGTTGACTTACCATGAGCCGCCGTCTCAGACCTCCCCGGAGATGACCATCTCTTCTGTAGCCAATAAGCAAACCATCAATTCCTTGACTAGTGTCTCCCTCGACGTCTACAAAGATTCCTCCCTACTTGGAAATTTTCCTGGTCTCCCCCCTCCTCGTATCTCTGATCCCAGCTTGTCGAATGTTTGCATGATGCAATCATCTCAGGCTGCCCTTAAGCGACCCGCTTCGGCTAGTCAGCAACCTCAGACTCAACCTCGCCCACCGCAACCTGCTCCTAGCCCTTCATCTCCGCCAGCCAGACCTCCTCCTGCTAGCCCTCCTCCTACAGCTGGTATCCCTGAACCCCTTTATCCCCCTGGATCGGTTTCCCCAGGCCTCAATCATATCGGAGTTGTCCCTCCTGGTCATTATCCCGCAGGTCAGATACCTTTCCTGACTCCTCCTCCCGGAGTCTATTCAGTCCCCGTCATGGCCACCCTCTCTCTCCCTAACCTGACCCTGGGTATACCTGTCTGGTACCTTGACCCTCCAGCCGCTACCCCTCCTGGTCACCCCAAACCCTATCTTGCTTTGACACCGGTTCAACCGGTCCCGCTTGCTTCCTCCGTTGCTACCATGCCCCCTAAACCTCCCTAGGACCCTACCCATGCGGTGACAGCTCCAAGAAAGAAAGGCAAAGCTCGCAAGGGGGCATCCAAAGACAAGGCCACCCCGACTGACCCAGCTCCTCCCCCGCCTGCAAAGCCTTGCGCATTGTGTGATGTCGTCGGTCATGCCACCCATACTTGTCCCGAGTTGCCCCGCATTCAACCCATGGTTAAAGTCGCGTTCCCTGAGTCTACGGTCTCCGACCCTTCTTTTTCGTCCTCGTCCATAACCAAGAACCCAAAAACTATTCGCACTAGCAAACCCTGTGCTTTGTGCGGTATCCATGGCCATTACTCCCACGATTGTCCTCACTTGACGCATTACCACGCCTTTTTAGAAGTAGTCCGAGAGTACGAGGTTGAACAAAATCAATCCGCCTCTCCCATACTCGCGCAGTATGCTTCAGGTTAGCTTGAGGATCCCCCTGCTCCCATCGACATTCCCCCCCCTGATGTCCAGATGACGGAGTCTACTCCGACCATTCTTTACCTCTCATCCTCTGTAAGACCCTCAGAGCACATTCCCCTCGAGTCCTCCCCTACTGTTTCGCTTGACCCCCCTTCAGCGACCACCCTGGGCTCCTCATCTTTTGACCATTTGTTTCCCTGTTCTTTCGTCATTCCCCGTGACGATCCGTATGTGAGCCTTTCTCCCCCTACGGATGATTTAGATAACTTTGCCACGTCACACAGTGTCTTTTCCACCCTTGACCCCCTCTTTCCCGCCCATACACGAGATCACTCCACCCGTATCTCTGTCGACCTCCGCAGCCCGAGTCCCCGCCATACCTCCTATAACCCTCGTATACCACCCTTTATGTTGTATATGAGTCATAGCCATCCTGCTCATCGCGATCCCTCCCGCAGTTGCCGCTCGATGTCTTCCGTACACTCACGCTGCCCCCATTGTCCCTCCTCCCCCCATTTGTTGTCTTGTAACACCATTTCGCAGGACCTCCCGTCCCCACCCTATATCGGTTACGCCGATGGTGCAAGTCGTTACTCCCAGAATCTCGCCTCGACAGGTTGGGCCATTTTCACCCCCTTGCATACCCTTGTGCTCTCAAACGGGGTCTGCATTGGTACTGCCACCAACAATCAGGCCGAATATGATGCAGTGCGTGGTCTCTTAGCCGATGCCCTCTTTCATCGTATCCTCCATCTGCACATTCATTTAGATTCCCTACTTCTTGTCATGCAACTAAATGGTGTCTATCGTGTGCATAATCCTGTGCTGTTTAGACGATATTTACGAGTGAAACTCTTGATACGTGAATTTGAAACCATAACTTTCAACCATGTACCTCGAGAACAAAATCACTATGTAGATAGTATTGCAAACCATGTTCTAGACTGGCATTTATCACACGCATTTCATACAAGACAATAACATTCATAATCATTAAAAATGATGCATATCCATAATATGTGTCACAAAACATGTGTTTAGAGTCCATCTACTCTGATACATATGACATGCCCATAGCATGTTACAAAAAACTCAAAACTGGGGGCACCACCTGCCCCCACATACACACTAGGGGGCACCACATGCCCCACACCTAATCACTATCTGGCGGATCCCGAGCCAATTTCTCTGCCCCTGCAGCCTGTAGATCACGTATCCCTTAACCAGTCATCGCCATGCACCGCATGACACCTCGCCATTCTGAGGGTAGACCAATACATGGCTCTATGTATTGGTCGTTTAAGTCCTGCCACCCGTGCTCTGATACTCCGGTCAGAAACCTTTCGCATCTACGGCGGATGTCCTCCAGAAGGGCGACCACATCCTCATTATGCGCTGCTCTCGACCCACTCAGACCTGTAGCTCCAGATGTTGCCGGTCGTCCCATATATCCAGCCGGTTTTACCGGAGCTATATCTACATACCAAAAGTACATGAATCAGTACCCTATCTACTATTCACTAACTTTAACATGCCCAAAAAAGAACATTTACTTATCACTTACCATCGGGACCCCATACTCTACCAGGCGGAAGTGGTAGGTCCGGATCCCCACAATAACTCATCCCACTGTAGGGATAGCCGTCTATGTATAACGGCATCTGATCCCAATGGGCAAAGAACTCAGTTTGAAACACTCGTCCGACCACCCCTCCTCCTCCTCTGCATAGTAGCCGCCCCCAACGGCGCATCCTGGGCTCTCTCGGGCCCCCATCTAGGAGCTGTATACGAGGTTGTAAGGTTGGGATCTTCTCAAAAAAGAAGGAACACAGTAAAGTCCCATACGAGCAATCGTGGTTCACTTGCCGCTTGCAAAGCGACAGCTGTCGTTTTAACGACACCAACATCATTTGGGCCCACCCATAGTAGGTCCCACTCAACACACTCTCTACGATCATCATCTGCCCCCCAGTGATGTGATGGAATGCCTGGTTGCCCAGGATCCGCAGCACCACTGCGGCTACTGCCCGGGTCTCCAGTCTCTCTAGGTCCTCGATCGGTATCCGTGTCCCTTTGACTTGGAGACCCGGTCGACAATGCCGCTCCACAAACTCCATGATGTTCCGCCCCCGCAGTAACACTGGCTGCGCATTTCCCACCATCCTAAGTGGCGGGAGACCTGTCAGGAAATACACATCCTGGACTGTCAGTTTGATCCTATGCCCCTGCACTAAAAATACCTCATGCTCTGGATCCCAATAAGTGATAATCCGGGCCAACAAGGGCTCTCCAGCTCTCATCAAAGGGTTCTCCAAAAACTTCAGAACCCTAAACCTGGCCAACACACGACAGACACCCTGATCCGCTTGGATCTCTGCCCGGAATGTACCCAGGTCTCTCTCTCTCCAGTTCACCTGTATATCTGCCATATCTACACAAAAACATCATCTTTGTCAGTCTATAGATAGGGAATACTGTAACCAAACACAAAAAACCCAACTCTCAGCCATCAAACAACACTAAATCCCCCTCATCTTCCAGGTCGCAATTTTCTGCCAAATCCTGGGACAGGTCGCACCTTTTGGCTCAAAACCTGCATCCCAGGTCACAGATTTTGGCCCAAAAAGTGTGACCCAGCTGAAAAGACGCAAGGGGGCCTGTTCCTGAGAGTCTGGGCCCTAATCTGAACTTTCAATCCATCAAAATGAAAGAGTAAGGTTAGGCCTCTTACCTGCAACTGACGGATCTTGATTCCAACGGTCAGTTTTTCCGCTACATTCGCCGCAAGATTTAGGGCCTTCTCTCCTCTCTACATTCACCACAACAGTACTAAAAAATGAGTGGATTTGGAGGGAAATATGCCTTATTAAAAGAGAACCCTTGTTTCTTCTTTCGCCTGCTGTGACCATACCGTAGCTCCGTTTGACAAACCGTCTGCCCCGTTGGAAAGCTCTCACCAAGCCCTCAAATGGGTATTTGTTAGTTTTTTGTGATTTGATACTTCACCAGGACACATTTTGTCCAAGATGGGTCACTTCACATCTCCTTTAAATCGCATTTCTTCACTTCCAACACTTGTACTTGGGGCACCACTTTGCCTCCATACTTCTCTTTGTTCGTGTTGATTTTCGTCGTGAGTTACCATCTTGTACTCATGTTTTCATGGTCCCCCATTGGACCTCTACTGCGTGGCAGCACCATCGAGTCACCCTTGTTTAGAGCATCCAAGTGGAGTCATCATCGCATTCATGGAGTCTATCCCGAGTCCCTTTGTACCCTGCTATAGTCCTCCATCCCTCATTGCTTGGTTTCTCTCTTGTGTCGCACATTATGGCCTTCAGTCCCACTGCCCCTTATCCCTGATGATATTGTGTCAGTCGCTGCCATGTCATTCATGCCCTTTATGCTCTAACAAGGGAAGTCGTCCATTCGGTACTCAGTCCCCTCCATTTCACCATCATCATTGGTATTAGTCTGTCAGTCGCTCGACTATTTTCTCTCGTTCCTTAGTTGAGGATCTCTCATTGCCTCACCTATGGCGGACCTCCTTCTGTCGACATCAGCTCCTTCATTCCGGAAGACAGGTCTAGAGGGCGGTGTACCTTGGTTCCAACTTCCACTCTTGTTTGGTGCCTCGGATCAGGCAAAGAGATCTCTCATTTCCCTTTGACTTGATTGTTTCTCCACTCCAGCTCCTTTCAGCATGATTGAGATGCGTATACTTGATGGTTCAGTGATGCAGCAACAGCTCTTGATGATTCCCGGGTGTGTGTGAGATGTCTCAGCCCTCATGAGGGGGTGGCCCTGCAGGTAACCCCCCACATGCCCGGATGACCTCCTCCTTGCAGCCTTCGATGCAGCTCCAGATATTTGATGATGTTGGCCTTAGCCACTTGCAGCGCCTCTTTGATTTGCATGTATCAGTCAGATTTTGTGAGCCCTTCCCCATTTGCAGGGGGCATTTGGGTTGTATTTGTATCTCATGTACTCAGATATTATTGTACAAGTCCTGGCTGTTATCCCAGGCACAGCATGTATGTGGGATTCCTCATTGTATTTTTATCTGGCTCATGATTACGTCAGCTGTACTTTATGGTTTGGTCCCTTGTTTACCGGACACACTATTCTTTTGTACTTTGTCTCGGCGGGCATAGGTATGCCTCCCCCGCCGCCTTCAACACAGGTACCCTCTCATAAAAAGAGACTTGTTGCACCTGCGAGTCTCGTCTCCTCAGGGTCTAGTCCTTCAGCACACTATCTACCTCACATTTCTCTCTTTGACATCCCTTTTGTTGTCTAGTGATTGTGTTCTTACAACGTACTTCGGTCATACGATTTGCTCCTGACACTCGCACGCTGGGGGGCAATCTGTTACACCATTTTTTTGTCATCTAACCTATTATCATTAGATGGACCCAAGTACACCATGTAAGACCAATTTTACCCTAAGTAAAATTGCCTTCACTATGTTAAATAACTTAATAAACCACATTTATTAGGTTGTTTATAGTCTAAACAGGAAACCCCAAAAGGAAATATTAAACAAACCTATATTTGTTTGATTTTTCTCATGGAATAATTAATTAAACCATAATTTAATTATTATTCCTAGTCATGTTTAACCCAAAAACAAAGAAATTAATTAGATAAACCTTTATTTATATTATTATTTTCTAGGAATAATTATTTAAATCTTATTTAGATAATATTCCTTGTGAAATATGACCAAATCACCAACAAATAATTAAATAAATCATTATTTATTTAATTATCCTTCAACCACTTCCTTAAAAAGATAAATAAATCATTTATTTATTTATTATTAACAAATAAAGGGATTTGACCCAAGTCAAATACTTTTTTCCCTCCAACAAATATAATAAAATATTCCATAAAAGGTGGATCTAGATTTGGTTAATGTTATTTTAATCATGCACCAAGATCTAGAATGACCCAATATTTTGTTATAAATAGGAGGGTTTTCCTACCATTCTTCACCTTTTGTTGCCTATTAGATCACTCTAGATCTAAACTCTTGGTCTGACTTTGAGCCATTGTCATTGTCATATTTTCCATTATTTGCTGTGTGAGCTCCCTTTGAGTTCTATCTTTGTCTGGGTTTTCTACACCAACAGGAGAGAGAAATGCTAGATCTGAAGTGCTGAGGACTTCCAAGAACCCATCCCATTGAGGAGAAATGGAAACATCTTCTTGTTTCCCCCCCAGGTGCCCTTAATACAAAAATTCTTTCAAAAAATTGTTCTTGTCTTGTCTATTGGATATATGGAGCAAACCCTTCTTTTTACTACTTAATGTCTTTCTATGCATAGATCTGGTTTTTTGCAGCTCTTGTCTTGATCAACTAACTGCAGATCTAAGGATATTGGTAGCCAATTTTGATGTTAGGGCTATTAGTTATGCGTAGCTAAAGTGGTCTTTTTTCGTACACATCGACAAAGGATTCATACTAACAGCAATTAGCTGCGGTACCGCAGGGAATGACTAGGAAAAGTGTGGGAGTAGGCTTTTTAGGTTTTTTAAGAGCTTCTTCCAGTTCCAAGACTTGATTCGGGGAACTTTATGTTTTTAGACCTCTGAGGGAGCAATAAATAGGTAAAGATGAACCCATATAGATAGCTAAATGTCATGGTGACAAATTTTAGTGTAACACCATGCCATAAATTTATTAGCTCATCGATAAGAGGCTCGACATATACATTCATATCTTTGACCTAGTACTTACCTAATCATTCAAAATTACTATACATAATTACTACCATGATATGTCTATATAAGTAAGTAAATAAATGAAAGATATTATGCAAACAACAAGACAAATGAAAATGTTACATTTGAAAAAATAATATATCAAATACCTGGAATAATCATAGTCAACATTATGTGCTCCCTATTTATTGAAATCCAATGAGGAATGTTATTGTTGATAATGAAAATAGGCCACACTGAGTAGGTAGACCTAAGCTCTCCAAATGGATAAACACCATCAACTGCCAATGAAAGTCTCACACTATGAGGTTCATTTTTAAAGTATACATATTTTTCCTCGATTTCCCTAAATGCAAAACCATTTGCAGGCATTCAAATAACACCATCTCCACTTCTATTATTTGAATGGTAATCCAGAAACTAATTTATGCTCTTACACCTGAACATTTGCTGCAAACGTGGAATTATGGGAATATGACGAAGAACCTTTTGAGGCACCTTTTTTGTTACTTGATCGGTTCGATATCTACTGGTACCACATTTTAGACATTCTGTTTTCGACGCATGTTCTCCAAAATATACAATATCATCTTTATGACATGAATCTATAGTGTTATATTCCATTCCAAAGGCTTTCATAATAGCACGTAAATCTTGATATGTCCGAGGTAAATTATTTGGCGATGGTAACAAAAATTCGCCCAAAAATCTACAACATAAACAAAAAATAGTTAATGTAAGGATTATCAATCATATATAAGTATTGAATTATTATTTTACACATTTATTACAACTAAAAAAAAAGGGAAAATAATCAACATTTACATATATGTGATCATATATACATATTGCATAACTTAGGATCTGTGTCATACATATGTTCGACAAATTATTCATAACCTTTAAGCTCATCATCAACAATGTAGCGGAGAGAAGAGTTGCAATTTAGTGTTCAAAAATTCGTTCATTTGATGTTTCAATCAGATGTACATCATAAACACCATCACTATCTCCACCATCATCATCCGACTCACCATACAAGTCTTGGAGCATTTTATTTGTCCCATCATTGTGAACTGTGTCATTATTGTCATCATCTACCTCCATGGGATCATTAACATCATCTTCATCATTCGCTTCATGTTATTCACCTTGTAAAACATCATTTCCAGTACTACTATTTTTTGCAATATTCTCTTGTGGTGCAACAACATCTAACCTACTTCTATTTAGCTATGGAAGTTGGTTCTGCAAAAATTTGGGAGGAAACTATGCCTTTATAAAGTTTACAAACAATCATTAAACATTATTGCATATAAAAAATTACTCAAATAATATAAAATTTTACTATATAATCAAAATGAAGATAGATAATGAATATATATATATGTATATTGCTAATTAATTACCATGGGACAATATTCATTCGATCCACCATCAATGTACCCATATTTCTTACAATTTTTTGTTGTTGTTGCTATTAAAACTCTAACATTACATATCAAACAACATTTGTTGCAAGGGTACCCAGATGCAGTTGACCTACAATAATTCGAGGGACCACATGGGTGCCATGTGGTGGGACAATTGTCTTTCCCATGCACCCACACATGGTCGCCAGCCCAGAGTTAAATGACCAAACGAGCCGGCCATTATATCACACTTTGCCACCTTCTCTTCGACATCCTCCTACTGCAGAGCATTAAGAGCTCTCGATTCCGCCACCATGGATATTAAGCTTGAAACTTGCGCCCATTCAGCCTCCATTCGGCTCAACTTGCTATTATTTACGCAGGCCTCCCACTCTCCCTTGCATCCCCTAATTTTTGGCCCTGCTCTACCCTGCCTTAGAATTCTCTCAGCGCTCTCAAGTGGCAGCTCCTCCCCTGTGCTTTCAAGAGTGCCTTCCTTGTCTTTCACTTCTTCTCCCTTGACAATCATGCCTCGGCATCACCGTAGGAGGTGCTGAAGATCTGGAGGCTGCGGTCTCCCTTCCAGACCTCCAATTTTACACGTCATGGGAAGCGAGTTGAATTTTTCTATGGGTTGGGAGGAGCCAAGTAGGCTCAACCCCGTCAACCTTTCAGTTCAGCTATCCCTGCAGCTTCCTGCTTCCCCTCTAGCTTCCTCTAGAATTTTCCCCAAGAAGCGACTGCGCAAATCCACCATCCGTGCAAATGATTTCTATCTTCAACATACTTTTTGTTACTGTGTATGCTTGTTTCCCATTCTAGGCAGCATTTGTTTTGTGTTGTTTGTGGACTGGTTTCCATAGCTGGGGTAGTCTGTACTTTGGTTTTAAACTCTTGACACTTCCTTCTAGAATTGGCTTGCCAAGTTCGGAGGATGAGACATGTAATTTTTTTCTTTGTATAATATAATAGATATAGTCTAACTTAGAAAAAAAAAAAACATTTGTTGCAAGGGCAATAAACTTTACCATCACCCTTTCACCCTCTTCAATTTTTTTTTCCACCTCTAATGTTTTCTGCCATTTATGCAAATTATCCTATAAAGAACAAATTTTTTTTTTTTTAACTAGACAAAATATAGTATACCCTTTCTAAACTGTCACTACTACAGTAAAATTTGTCGCTATTACAACAAAGTTGTCGGAAAAAATCTTTATAACGCACCCTTTATATTTAAAATAAACCATCGCTATTGCGATGCTAGTTGACCATGTCAACTTTTAATTTGTCAAAGGGAAAGTGACCATTCCACAACGGTCTTTTCATATCCGTCGGTATACCGACACACATAGAATGGACGTCGCTATGGTGACATTATCTTCTATTACTGTCACTATTGCGACACCCTAGCCGAGTGGGTCGCAATAGCGACGCTTTTTTATAGTGTTGCAAGAGCGACACCGCATGGGTGGATTAAAAAAATTGAGAAAATTTGGGAAACTTTCCGATAATACGTCAAAACTATCAGAAATAAAGTGTCGAAAAATTGACCATATGTAATAGTGAATTATGGAATCAAGTATTTAGAGAAAATACACACATTGACAATTATCTTCAAGCAGACTCCCACCATTACCCAACTCAGAAATTTGGATTCTTCAATACATTAATATTAATATTTGTTAGGTTATCGAATAAAGATCACTTGGAAAATGAGTTAGACCACTTTAGAAAAGTCTTCAAATAGATTGGTTACAAGGATATAGACATTACTAAGTCCATCAATAAATCCAAAGGGAAAATGAATCCCTTACATAAATCAGATAATCTTCAACCTTCTAGGAGGAAAGAACATATTTTATACATACATGGTGTGACTAACATAATAGAAAAAATTCTCAGAAAAAAAACTAATATTGGTTCTGTTTTCAAACCATTTGAAACAATAAGGCATAAAATGAAATTGGTTAAGGAGAACATTGATCAACATCAATTAAAAGGAGTCTACAAAATCAATTGCTCTTGTGGTAAAATCTACATTGGTGAAACCAATAAATCATTCAAGACAAGAATAAAATAGCATTATGCTGACATTAGAAATAAATGATCTCGTACTTCTACCCTTGCTGAGCATTCCATTCAAACCAAGCATCACATCTACCTAGAAGACCATACTATTATTTCTAAGGAATATCACTACTTTAAAACAAGATTTCGAGAGGCATTGGAGATTCTAAGACATCCTAACAACCCCAATTGGGATGATGGTCTCAAAGTGAGTAAAAGTTGGCTCCTTGTGCTGTTTTAGCTCTACGGTTTATTCCCCCCCCTTTCGTTTAATAGAGTTACTATTAACTTTATTCTTATAAGAGTTTTAATATTAATAATACTATGTTAATATTAATATTTCACTTTTTTTCTTCTTTTATTGTTCTTTAGTTCTTAGGTATTTATATTTTTGCGATATATTTATCTGATTTCCTTGGCATATAACTATTTAATACTAATTATTATTATTGTTATTATTATTATTATTATTAATTAATTAAGTATTAGTAATAGGTAATATTGGGTATTTAATACTTATATATTAATCAAGAAACAATTATTCATTAAGTAATTCTAATATACATATTAATGGATTTTCTTTTCATTTGTATATTCCCTTATAGTTTGTAGGTTTTAGATGTAATTAATATATTATTATTATATTAATTATTTATAATATATTAATTAATTTATAATATTATAATATATTATTAATAAATTCTAATATATTAATTATGTAATACTGATTTATTATTTAATTTCCTCTCATCATTATTTTAGTTTTTAGGTTTTACCACCAGTTGGTTGATTTTTATTCCTTTTTTCTTATTTATTTAAACCTCTGCATCTCTCCTTTCTCTCATCAATTCTCCTGATGATGGGTCATGGTTTGGACTCAAAACATCAATTAAAAATGAACATTGTTGATGAAACTCTGGAAGCATATTCTTCAAATATTATGATCTTCATGAGGAAATTCAAGAGTAGAAGGATCATTGATAGATCTATGAATTGATATCACTAGATGAGCAGGAATAATTTATAACTTAGATGGAATTGAGCTTTAAGTTTGAGGATGTGCAATTTAGAACTTAAAGATGGAAATATTTAAGGATAACTTGAAGTTGTAGGTGACATTGAGGGCTAATTTGATCTCCTTTGCATTGCACTAGTTATGGGTATGTTGGGGAAGTGTCTTTTTTCATCATTCTTTCAAGACAATAGTTGATACAATTTCTTCTTTGCTTCATCATATTTAGTTGCATTATCAATAATATCATTAAAGAAGGAATTAACCATTTTTTCTTGAACCTACACTATGCTCAACCTATCATAACATAGTTCTTGTTCGTGAAGGAACTGTTAATTGATGCTAATATATTGTCCATTGAATTGTGCTAACTACACCATATTACTTATTGCTTATTGTATTCACAGATGTATTTCATTCATCTAAGCATATCTCTCTTGATTTATAAATTTTAATTCACACTATATTAATTTCTTCTTCTTAGATATTTAACTATGCTTGTATCCGATTTCCCTACTAGGACAATTACTGCTCCAACTGTTGAATTTTATCATCCATTTGTTTGAAAAAATCATTTAATTTTCTAGAAAAACAAATATTAGCATTTATATATGCCCTAACATGAATATACAAATCTTTAGTAATCCGATCTGGTCTAATTAAAGATCCATCCCAAACTGCCTGTATGGAGATCCATGTCACTTCTTCTATATCTTCAACTTTCTTCTTTTTTATGCTCCTCCTTACATTATCCTTTTTCTAAGGAATGTAAAGAAATCAATTGGTGGGATGTACTCCATCTCAATAGGTGGCATGGAACTTGCTAATAATTTTGTTTTCTCATTGTCACCGGGAATTGAGCTAATAAGAGTTTTAATAAAAATATCAATGGCAACTAGATTAGTCTCGTTGTAATCAGTAGCACTAGGAGGAGGAGTTAATTTATGATCCTTTGCTTGTTTTTCTGTATTCTACATACGAGTCAAAGTTGGAGGAGAGAAATGAAGTTATTTATGAGAAACACATGTCATAATTTTTTCAAACTCCTCCCATTGCTCATGCATTCTAATTTCATTTGTTCTTTTGATAATGGATTATTTAAGAAGCTTAATCGAAACTTCAAAAATGATGTTTTCAAACTATAAGGGTTATTTCACAAGAAAAAATTGTAAACTTTGGATGTAGAAGCCTGTACTAAATTTCTTCAAATTTCGCTTACTACATAATTAAAGGAAATGAAACTCTTCTTTCTTCACTAAATGATAGGAAAATATCATACCTTTATGGGGGAAGCTTTCATGCTCTTATGCATACTTCCTGATAAGACTCGAATCTACAAAAAAAATCATCATAAGTATACTTTTCATGTGCATTCTTCTTCACATCCACAAAGACACAATGTTCTCAAACAACACCTGAAGGATTAAGGAATTTTAAAGATATTTTGGCTAGCATGAGTGTGAAGAATTTGGATAATTATTTTCAGGCATGTTGGAAATTATAGAGGGTTTAAATACCAACTTCAATTGGAAAAATTAGTCAAAGTTTCTTCTATATCTTTTGCAATTCGATTGTAATTCATGTTTCAACTATTTGATAAGTTATTCCTTATAAACCAACCTTTTAGGGACAAAAAGGAGTAAAGCATGTGGAGGTTCTTGACAACCATATATTCTTATGTAAGACAAATTTTCTTCAGAGTAACAATCACTAATTATTTCAATGCATTATTTACCCTCTTCTAAAATTCTCAAAGTTTTAATATTGAATATTACTTCATAAATAGGAATAATGATGAAATGACAGATTTGATAAAAAATGATCCAAATAGCTATCCTCCCAAAGCATTATGATATATATATATGGATATAAAATGCTTCAATGACTGACAATTTCCATCCCATTGTTGGAAAAGAGGTAGAAAAGGAATTGGAATCTATAGCAAAGGCTAACATATAAAAAGGGTATTATGAGTAGCGGTTTTAGCAAGGAAAAAATAGTTGATGTGCTTGGATAGGTTATCTAATAAGGTGTTCTCCCAATTTAAAAAATAGCCTCTTGAAGCCCTTTAAATAAGGGGAACCCAATCCAGATGAAAATGTGTAACATATTTCTTACCAAATATTCTACATAGCATAGAAGAAAGAAAATCAAACACAACATTGAAAAAAGCAGTAGGATATTCTTTAGAAGAATATTCTTTAAATTTGTATTCATTCATCCTCCAATTTTTCATTAAATCAGTAATTTTTCTATTATACTCATGCACATTCCTCTTTGATGCATTTTTATATGAATGTATCATTATATGTAAGCTCAGGTTCAAGAAGCTTATACATAACATGGATATCTTCAGGGCATAATGAGCCGACAATTTTTCCATGAGAAGTGCAAGTTAACCACTTAGAAATATATGTGAACTCTATAACCCAGTGTACCATGCCAATGTATAGAAATATCCTAGGGCGAGCAACAATTTTGTGTAGGAAAGACTTTGCAGCATTTTGGAGAGATGTGCCTATATTTCCTTTAGCTCCTTCTTCGTTCTCAAGAATATCAATCACATTATCATGTAATTCTTCCTCTAAGAGTTTATACATGCACTTCCATGAAGATGTTCCAACATCCTTATTTATTATTATGTTTGAAAATATAAATGTATTTAGAGCCTTATCATTTACCTCTTTAGGGATTAGATGAGGTGGCTTCTTCATTGGCATCTTCTTTTTAGGTTGCTTTCCCATGTTCGACGCTCTTGCAGAGATAGTAGAATGAAAAAATTTGTAACAAGGAGAAAAACCAAAGTTATGGTGGAATTTAGCAGTTCGAGGCTTATTTAGAATGAGGAAATGAGGCAATTACTGAAATTAAGGCCGAAATGAAAGGAATTAACTATCGAAAATAAGTGATTGCATGTAGGACGATACTGACATGAACAAAGGATAAGCTCAATTTAATCTCAAATGACATGTATTTATTTATAGAGGCATCATCATTAAACAAAAGGTTAAGGCTAAATCATTTGGTTAGAATTTTGATTAACCCTAATTCGCATCGCGAGAGTAAGGCCATGCTACGATAATATGTTATGAGATGGTCACAACGATATAGAGAAATTCCTTTGGTTCAACCAAAAAACTTTAGCATCAAAGTATGGCGTAGTGTGACAAGTGGCAACATCTGATAAGAACCCGTGTACAAATATTCCATGTAGCAATGATATATGTGTCATCCTAAGAAGGATATATTAGGTGGAATTTAAGTTTAAACATCTAAAAATGGTTGAGGTATGAGAACTAATGGAGGTGGGGAGACAAAATGTTTTACTATATTAGTCGAAAAATTTGTCACCCTGTCATGGGGCTTCGTGGAACATGAAAATTTTGAAAAATGAATAGGTCGGGGTGAGATTAACAATAAGTTTGATGTGAAAATATTTTTTATGTGTTGGGACAATGTTCATCCCACAAAATAGAGATTAAGGAGTGAATCGTGGAAAGATCAGCCTGAGAGATGAGAACCAGGATGGGAAAAGGACTGCGTGGGGATTTTCCAAAAGTGATGCAGTAAAAGAGAGCATGGTCCAAGATATTCACATCTTGAGATATGGGAAAAAAACTATTATATGGTGTCGTGCTTAAAACCTTATAACTTTTTCTATTTTGAATGATTTTAGCATTAAATATGTACAAGGTGGAAAGTCATTATGATATTGCAAAGGGTGAATTATATGCATAAGTAGGATATACAAGCTTAAATGGGTCCCCATTTATTATGGATTATGTAAAAAACGCAGGGGAGGGGGAGGGGTGGGGGGTTCTTTTTGCTACAACATAAGGCCATAGACCATTAAAAATCACAGTCCTATCATTCAAGGGTATTTAAAATATCTCCACAAATTTCTTCTCATATTCTATTTGGCATTTTTGTTCTCTAGTTATCAACAATGTAAAATGGATGAATGAAATAAAAAGTGGCTAATTTGAAAGCTTTGATAGTATTAAGTGTGTTATTACCCTTCATCATGTGAATATGTGGAAGGAGGTGATTAATAAAAAACAAGTATTGCATTAATTCATAAATTATCTAAATCTTAGCGAGAAATGTGCCTTATTTATTACCAAAGTGATATTCAGTTCAACGAAGTATGCGTTGGCCTTATTGATATAATGCATATTGAGAAAGGCATTGGAAAAAATGAATGCGAGATGCAGGTTGCAAAATGTGATATTGATTTGAAAATGGATTGTCCTCTGACACTTTGCAAGTTTGATAAATTTGGGTCTTTAAATGGTCACTTAGATTGAAACTTATTCAAATCTGAATAGTTATTTTTTATATGAAAAAAAAAAAGCAAAATCGTGTGAAACCAAACATGGTAAAAATGAAGAAGAGAAAAACCACGTGATAACGGTGTTCACCCCTCCTAGGCTACGTCTTTGAGTCCTGATCCAATGGATAGGTCGTGTTATTGATCTCAACAATAAAAAGAGTACATTATAAATCTTTGACTGACAAAGTAAACCTCTTTATAGAGTGGCACTTGTTTCTCCTACAAATAAATGTTATCCTTCAAATAAATCTCACTCGCAATTTTACTCAACATCAAAGAAAATGATGATGTCAAAACAAAAATTACTCTCTCATTGAATGTGGTAACTGATCCTTGTACTCATTCTGAGATCAAAAGCACAAAATTCAACTACTTCATAATAAAGTGTTGAAATTGTATTTTCTTGCAAAAAAACTAAGATAGACTGAAAATATATGCTCTAATGAAGAAACAATTGTTGCATATGTGTTCGGAAGTTGGAAAACCCCTGTATAGGCTCTTTTTGTGCTAAAAAAGGTCTCTGTATGGCCTCAAAACGGTCTTTGTTTGCAACACTAAAGGACTTGGATCTATAAAAATTCTAATATACAGTGCTCAAATCATAAAACTAATGTTTCCATTGTGTTCATAACACTAAAAAACCCTTGAATAAGCTCTTCCTACGCTAAAAAAGACTCAGATATGACCAAGTTAGGCCTCTTGGAACTTTTCTCTATTATATGTCCTACAATGATAAGAATAGATAAATGAGCAAGAAATTTCTCTTTTTTGCAGACCTTTGAGTGAAAAATTCGCTCAAGAATGGCGGTATTCCCACCGAACAAGGTACAAATCATTAGGGGAATTTTGACCTATAAAATGGGCTTCCTAAGAAAAATGTACAACAAAAATAAACTTTATAAGAACCAATAGGATTCAAGATGATGATGTCAACAATGGGGGATGATTCACCATTTTTAAAGTAAAAGGGTAAAAATATTAAAAAATAATAAAATAATAAAACTACTTTTTCAACTCGTATTTTCAACTTATCTCCCAAATTTTTTACTCAAATTTCAAGCGGGAGTACTTTTTGGATGAAAAATTTAATTCCTCATCCAAGGAATACCCATGTTGCATACTTTCGATGGACCCTGCTATACGAAAAAATGAGAAATACATAAAAAAACGTGATTGTATTTCTCATTCTTCATGTAGAAGGACCCATCGAAATTATGCAACATGGGTACTCCTTGGATGAAGAATAAAATTTTGCATCCAACGAGTACTCCCTCTCGAAATTTGAGTAAAAACTTTGGGAGATAAGTTGAAAATAGGAGTTAAAAATTTAGGTTTTTTTTTCTTTTTTCCCTCTAAAATTTGATGATGTAATCAAATATTATTTTATTATTTCCACTATTATTTTATAATTTCCTTAGGAGGCCCATTTTAGACCTCAAAATTCCCCTAATGCGTCGCTTATTTAAATGTGCCAATAAACCCTTAGCGTTGAATTTTCAATTCCCAAGTTGGTCACATGGTGTCTATGTGGCCCAAGGCTGGGCTACGCGCTTGACCCTCCGATACGGGACCTCCGATGACATTTCTATGGGTTCCTCACAACTACAGGTCAGTGATAACAACTCCCGTCGATTTAAATTTTAGAATTACCATTTCTGTTTGATTTTTGCACCAGGTCATATGGAAACACCTAGAACCAAGGGCTCGGGCTTAAATCCTTGCCCCCTATAGCATAGCCTCCATCATGGTCATGTGGGTTATGCATGGAACTGGGGGCCAAGGTATACTCCCCGCCCCCTCCATTGTAGCTCCTTCATCATTGGAGATATGCATATGTAATGTGACCGAGGCAAGGGTCGGTCAGGCAGGCCCGCTGGGCCGGCCCCTACCCCAAAACTACCAATGCACTCCATAATAAATATAACTGGTGGCCCATATATATTAAGAACTAATGTGGCGATGTAACGGTAATTTGGTTGATTGTTGTGCCAACGGTCTAGGGGTCAAACCCTGCCAAGGCTGTTTGTCTCCTTTACAAATTTTTGAGCAATAATTGAGGGCCATGTGGCACCCTCACATTGGGCCACATGATGCCTCCTCATTGGTCCACCCAATCAACCAAAAACCAATGAAAATATTCCACCTAGACTCGTATGAGCTATGACCTATCAATCCCATACTAGTCCACTATCATCCATACAACTTCGTCAGCATGTTGATGTTAGCATGATGTTACTGTACGGTCTGTGTAGTCAGCAGCCCTGTCAACCTTGCAAGTTAAATTTTTAGTTGGTTTCCAAAAAACTTCAAAACACGATAAATTTCACATACGACGCTGAGTTGAGGATATTCAAGCATCGTTGAAATTAGAATGATGATATTTATGATTTGGCACTAGTTTTGTGTGATTTTGAGCACTTTGAATTTTGACTCCCTGGATCATTTTGGATCATTCCTCCCCATTGGGAAGCTTTTAGACAACCAAAATCTTGTTATTACTTAGCAAGTAAGTGAGAGTACAACTTTATCACTTTCTTGATCTCAATCCATCTTGATTTACTTGGATTGATACTCTTGAACCCCACTTGAAGATACTCCACATTGCCTCTGAGTGAAGTCTTGGTTCTCTTGTCAAGAATTGAGTCTCCTTGCAACTCATCTAAATATTCAGGAGAAAAATATTCAATAGATGGAATCTGAACATTCTCTTCATTATCATGAATCATTGGAGGCTCATAGAATCTGAACATTCTCATCCTTATTGATATACAACCGAACTTGATCTTCCACTTGGAAATCATGATCAACTCGATGCTTGACATGTCTTACTTTTTACTTGGCTTTGATTTTATCAGGCTTATTTTTTACTCCTTGATGCACTGGGTAGATGAGTGCTTGGAACGATTGTAGCATGTTGGATTTAATGCAAATTCACATCCCTAAGTTTAGGATGTGTACCTCAATATCCACGAAGGAGATGCAACTTTTTACAATATGTAATAAATTCGATGCTCTTGGTCCTCTTCCTGAAGGTTAGCCATATCCTCCTTCTTATCTTTTCTATATGAATTGGTAGATCGAGATTCAAGAAAATCACTCTTGTGATTTAACATATAAGCAATGTTGTTCATTACCCATTTTTCTCTTCAATGACATTATGAAACATCAGACACATCTTCTTATTTTCTTCCTCTGCTGCTTCGAGAAATCTTCTTAGTTCCATGTTATCCACTTGGAGATAATAATTCATTTCTTCCAGTTCTAGGAGCCTTGCATGTTGCAAAATTTCACCCATAAATGAAATCTGGTTAGAACCTTTTCTGATACCATGTGATCTAAAAAATGGATCATCCTATGACACTTTGAAAATTTGATAAATTTAGGTCTTTAAACTGTCACTTAGATTGAAACTTATTCAACGGTGAATAGTTAAGTTTTCTAAGAACTTAAAAATAAAACAAAATCATGTGAAGCCCAACATGGTAAAAATGAAGAAGAGAACAACCACGTGATAATGGAGTTCACCCCGCCTAGGCTACGTCTCCGACCCTGCTTCAATGGCTAGGTCGCTTTATTGATCTCAACAAAAAAAAGAGCACATTACAAATATTTGAATCAAAGAGTAAACCTCCTTTTAGAGTGGTACTTGTTTCTCCTACAAAGAAATTTTCTCCTTCAGAGAACTCACACTCACAAGTTTCCTCAAAAACAAAGAAAATGATGGTGTCAAAAGAAAAAGGACTCTCTCATTGAATGTGGCAACGGGTCCTTGTACTCATTCTGAGATCAAAAGCACAAAAATCAACTGCTTCATAATGAAGTGTTGAAATGGTCTTTTCTCATAAACAAAATTGAGAATAGACTAAAAATAGCTGCTATAATGAAGAAACAATTGTTGCAGATGTGCCTGGAAGGCTGCAAAACCGTTGTCTAGTCTCTTTCCATGCTAAAAAATATCTCCATATGGCCTCAAAATGGTCTTTGTCTTCAACACTAAAGGACTTTAATATGAAAAAATTCTAACATATAGTGCTCTAATCACAAAACTGATGCTTCCATTATGTTCAAAACACCCAAAAAACCATGTGTATTCACTTTTGGGGCTCAAAAAGACTGAGATATGACCAAGTTAGGCCTCTTGGAAATTTTCTCTACTATTTTTCCTAGAAAATGATAAGACTGGCTAACTAAACAACAATTTCTGATTTTTGGCAGACCATCGAGAGACAAATTCGCTTGGGAACGACCGAATTCCCTCGAACAAGGTGAAAATTTTCACGTATTTAAATGCGACAATAACCCATTAGCATTTAATTTTCAGCTCCCAAAATGGCCGCATGGTGACCATGTGGCTCAGGGGTGGGCCATGCGCCCACCCCTCTAGTCTTGGCCCTCCGCCGATCACTAGTACATTTGGGGGAAATTCCGACACTTGGTTCCGACGCTTTTGACCAAATGTCGGAAATTTCCCCAAATTTTTTCAATCCCGCCCGAAACCGTTGCTATACCAACGTTTAGAGAAAAGTGTCGCAATACTGACACTTAGACAAAGTGTCACAATTGCGACGTTTGGAGGAAGACATCGCAATTGCGACACTATGCCCCAAAGCGTCGCTATTGTGACGACTGCCTCCAAACGTCGCAAGTGCGACACAATGTATAAGTGTCGCAATTGCGACATTTGGAGGCAGCCGTCGCAATAGCGACGCTTTGGCCGCCGTCTGTATAACGACACTTATATGCGTGCTACATAAAAATTATTTTATTAAAAAATACGACACTTATATGCGCACTACATAAAAATGATTTTATTAAAAACTACATTAACGTTTGATATCACGCGCGCATTCGCCCTCAGCTCTTGCAAAACAGCATTCGCCCTCAGCATTCGCCTTCAGCTCTTGTAGAATAGCATTCACCCTCAGCTCTTACAGAACAACATTCACCCTCAGCATTCACCCTCAGCTCTTACAGAATAGCATTCGCCCTGCATTCGCCCTTAGCGTTTTCCCTCAGATCTTGCAGAACAACATTCGCCCTCAGCTCTTGCAGAACAGCATTCACCCTCAGCTCTTGCAGAACATCATTCACCCTTAGAATTCACCCTCAGCTCTTGAAGAATAGCATTCGCCCTCAGCTCTTGCAGAACAACATTCGCCCTCAGCTCTTGCAGAATAGCATTCGCCCTCAGCTCTTGAAAAATGGTAAGTTCTTACTGCAGGCTCTTCCTCCTATAGTAGGGTTGACTCTATTTGGGTTTTTTTGGTCAATTCCATTGGATTGTGTTAGGCTATAGGGTTATCTCTAGATGTCTTCCAATGTTCTTTCGGATGAGTTTCAAAGAGGATGTGTAAGATGTGTTTGTGCTTGCATGAATTTGACTCCACTAGTTTCATGAATTTTAAGCTATGGATTTTAGTTCGAAAAACTCATCCATCTCAACACCCAGTAATGAATTTCCCTTGGTCTGATCTATATTGAAGGTGAAGTACAAAGTGGTAGAGAATAGGAGATCGAAAGTCATCAACTTTATCACAAGGGTAGTACTCCAGATCGAAAGTGATGAGCTTATTTCTCCAGATTTGGGGATTTTCTGATGACATACCAAAGGTCACATCCATACAGCCATATCAAGGTCAATGTTGAGATCATTCTCATATAGATATAGGTCACTGATATATAGGGTTAATATCATCATCACTATCCATGGAAACTGAATGGTTACAAAATCTGTGATTTTGGTTGGCTCATTTATAATTATTACCCATTTACAATAGAGCACAGAAAAGCTAAATATGGCTCGAGCAGAGCCTTTACAACAGGCAATGGAATTGCAACTGCTTCATCAATAACCAATAGCTCCACTTGAGAAAAATTTTCATAATCTTGGGGCTGGATATACTGCAGAGCAAACAATTTTAGTTATCATTCGTGCTCCAATATATTAATATAATTTTTACATTGAACTGAAGAAAGGGAAACAAGCAAATGCTAGCCATCATACAATGCTTTGACATAAGAGTTTTGAGTGACATACTTGAAAAAAAGAACTCATCCAATGATATTTATAATCATTTGAGTTATTCAAGTTAAACACAATGTCAAGAATCAAGATTCAATACCCTCTATTATCTTCATCACCCAATACAAGATTTAAATTTTTCCCAAAGAAACACTTATTAAATTGGCAGCCATTATTTCTCCTGCTTTAAAAACCCTACATTTAAATGAAAACAAGCATTGCATTTCAACTACAAAAAACTATTAGTGTTCAAATGTACATGTGTGCATCACTTGTGTAGGGTATTCCTTTTCCACTTTCACATTATCCAAGAATATGTGTAGTATAGTTCATATTTTTTGTGATTTAGATTATCTTGAAAAAGGAAAGGTAAATTATTTCCCATGGAAAAAGAAGGTTTTCCCTTTTTACTACTGGAAATGGTACAACAAAGTTCCATTTCTACCCGAAACTACTATGAAACAGGAACCAAATAAATGCCATGTCCTCAATGGAAATCATTTGGCTTTGAAAATGGCCATTGCACCATGTTGTTTCTTATATTACATCACGATAGTTTCTTAGGTCATTTATTGTTTCTTGAGATGAAAAACAACCAAAGAAATTGTGAAGATCCTTTCAAGAAATAAATGACCATTTCTTAATCATATCTCAACTATTTTTTATTTTATTCAATGGTTTCTTACTTTGAGAGAAATTTGACACTTTTATAAGGAATATAACATAAAAACACAAAATGGGAAGGAATTGATGAGGTAGATGACCTTTAGTTGTTGTCAATTAAGAATTGATAATACACGATGCATGTTTCGTACTACAAACTAGATTCCTTCCTGGAGTTAGGACACAGAGTATTGAATCAAAGTTGTAGTTTCTAACTTCTTGTATTGGTTCATCAATCTTGAAATTCAGGCATTGCATGTCTTCATTGCTTCATGTTTGAATAATTTGCATCATATCGTACAATAGGAAATTAGGAATTATGATTATTATTACTTTATGGATCTGTTAAGTTACTTTTAAGTTTGCATGATTTAGTGTGAAATTATTCTAGTGTGCCCCTAGGCCCAGGTGAAGGAATGCCAAGGACTGAGAACCCTAGTTTTTAAATGGTATTGTTTCTTATACCCAAAAACCCTTCAACATCACTTCTTATTAGTTCTTAAAAATAGTGTTGTAAACAATTTGAGAATTGATATAGCAAAATCTCGCACTTCTCAAGATAAATTCCTAAAGCTAAAGTGTGATACCATGTGTAATTCAATAGCCCCATTGTCAACTCACCAACCTCTTTTCACTTCGGGCTAGCTCTCCTCCAACTCAAGGGGGGTTCTCCCTAGTAGATGTTAGGGATCTAATGGCCCAACCAAACCAAGTCAAGAGCCCCCTAACTCTCTATGTTTACTAATATCAATCAAAATATTGAACAATAGGGTCAGACATGCATCCTGAAGATAAAATTGCCAGGGTATTTTTGGGTAATTTCAAAGGGAAAGTCCCCAAACACATATAATAAAGGAATTATAACGTGATTTCAAACATTAAATATCAACAAAATTGTTTAAAGGATATTGAAAGGAAAAAGGTGATGGAAGATAGAAAGTGCCTTAATTAAATTCTCTAAGGATTTTTCAATAGTTGCTCCAAAAAGCTTCACTTCAAGGCCCTTCAAGATCGTCTCCAACAATGCTATACCATCAGCTTCAACAATGTTGCTCCAAAAATGTCCTCAAGGTATTCACAACAAGTTTACTAGAAGTTGCTCCAACAATATATTCAATAAGGTATTCATTGTCAACTCGTCTCTTGTTTGGGTGCCTTAATGTGCAATGACATGTTTCCAGGACTGAATTCAATGCAAGGCATATTTGAAACTCTAACTCTGTCTTCTGGTGTCTTATTAGAAATTATTTCAGTTTTAATTTTGTGTTTTCAAGTTAGATATTTTTTTCAAGTTTTTACATTTATAATTTTATAGCAATGTGGCAGACTGATCAGGGCAGTACAGGAACAACCCTGAGACGGGATGATCGCGGAAAGAGGCCAGTGGAAGAACATGTAAAGTGCTAGCATTGATCTATCTTTAGGTATTTTAGTTATTTACATAATTGAAATAATATTAATTTTGTTCAAATATGCAGACACTTAGCCATGGTACGCTTGATGATTCCCTCTTTGAGGAAGAACTTTCTTCATCCCTATCTCTAGCGCTCTTGTTGCGAAAAAAGGCATGAGATGCAAGGTCGAAATTTAATACTTTGATAGACGCGCCTAAAACACCTGAAACAGAAGAGAGGATAAAACAACTTATGACCCAGCTAGAAACATATCAGGTAATAATAAAAAGTCAAAAGGATATTTTTTTTGTTCTGCATGAGATGAATTGTGATAGTTTGATTTATAATTTTTACATTGACTAAACTAACAAAAAGTTCTTTTGTATGTAGCGTTTTCTGGCACTTGCTGAACCCGGTGTTGGTGGTAGTGGGACACAAGGGAAAGAGATTTCCCAACAACCCTCTCGTACACCTTCTACTCCTTTAGGTGCCAGCCAAGAAACACACCTTGCCCAAGCAGACACCCAGCCAATCGCTGAACGTGTTGGCAGTGATGAGGCTGATATGGCCAACTACATTACTGCGTTTCCTGGAGCTACACGTGTCAGCTCCACAGGGACCATTAATGGCACGTTGTTGGTGAACGATGAAGGTGTCCCTATAAAGCACGTACAACTCCCAGGTAAATTTTAATATTTTAACTATTTCATGTACTCTATCTAAAACATATTTATCATGCTTTTATTTTTAAATTAATGATAATATATTTTTTTTCTGTGTAGGAAACAATGAGTTCTACAGGTTTTTGGAGAGCCATGCATTGGTAATTTTTGGCCCAACCATACGCACAAGGTGGAATTCCCAGAATTCCAACCTGAAAAAAGAACTTCTAGATTATCTAGAAGCCCTTTTTGGGGTCGGCACATTTGACAGAACAACGATGGCTCGAGTAGCCGGCAAATATTTGAAATATACCAGGGACACCTATAGGATGCAATTGTAATTTAACCCTAGATACGAGCGTCCTCTCACAGTTCCAGAGAGTGACTGGAGAGCACTCATCCATGACGGAAAAGAGAAAAGGGCAAAGAAAGAAGGAAAAATGCCAACTGGACTCGCAAGGTAAATTACAACTTTAATTCAATAGCTTTAATTTTCTCTATGTCTAAAATAAAAGTGTGCTACGTCATATATGACTTCAATCTTTTGATGCTAGGTTGCCTGACACCTCAAAGGCAACCAAAGCTAGGATTGAAAAAAAGGGCCATCACAAGCTAAGCCAGGGCGGCTACTTGAAATTAGTCGCAAGAATTGTAATTAAGTAGCTAAACATCTTATAATTAATTGTATCGCCTTCCAACGTTTTTGTAATCCTATCAAATATGATTAAAAATACACAATCATATGTAATGTAGGGTGATGACTTCGGAACAGAAACTACGGAGGAAGATAAAAATATCGCTTTCCATTTCGGCTATCAAGCCGTAGTTGAACGTCGCATAAGCTTGGGGCAGGTCCCAAGATCCAGAATGCCTGATAAGGTAAAACATTAACCTTTCAATATGTTTGTTTTCATCCATAAATTTAATGTATAACAACTTTGTTTAAATCAGGGGAGCAACACTACCGACGACGCAAATAACCCAGTTTTAGAGCCAAATGTAGATGATCCTCACGTGCAACCTGATCATTGTAGTAGGGACCAGGCCGACAATGCTACTATCAGTGAGGGTAGTGACGGTAATTAATTTCCACTTATAATTTTTTCTAATTATACCTTGATGGTTGTCCTTATAACGTTTTTTGTTTAAATGACAGAGAATGTTTCCCTTGAGGATCTTACCACCAGAGAGGAAGACAGGGCAACAGTCCCAACGGCGACAACTGGTGCACCGGGTAAATAATCTCATTGCAATTTTTTTTATTAATATTACCGAACTAGTTCAATGATATTTAAAAACTGACAATTAAAATTTAATATTATCTGTTTTTGTAAGCGATGCCCCGTCACTGGATGAGACCAGACATCGTGACTACGCAACTAGGTCAGCAGTGCGGGTCGAAAGGCATGAAACAGGAGCAGAGCACAATGATATTGATGATGTAATTAGGAGCATTAGAAATAGGAAGAAGAAAAAGAAAATTTGATAATGTAAAATATTGTATTATTATAAGACAAACGTTACCATACTTGGAACGTTTTTTGCGTTATATAAAAAACTCATTTATCATACTATTTTTATGTCAAGCATTATTTTCAATGTTTCCTTGCGTTCCTTTTGTTGAATATTTTTTTTATTAGTTATTGAATATTTTTTTTATGCTCATGAAAGTAAAAAATGAAATATAGATTGGGTATTGGGGAATTGAGAGTGATGTGGGGGGGGGGGCATAAGAGCTTCCACCTTCACGTGGTTGGCCCTGCTTAGTAGAGAATAATTTATTGGAGCAATTTAATCTTGGAGCAAAACTCACTCGATCCAGCATAGCAACAAAAAAGTCACTGTTGACTTAGTTGCTACTCTTTCAGATCGTGGGAGGCTTGTTCCAAGTTCATGCGACTCCAATAAATTGTTCTTGAAACGAAGAGGAGCTTATTCATGTATATTTTGACATTTTCAACATATTTTCTAACATTATCATAAGAATGCATCTTAGAGTAAAAAATACTACATCAATTACTTGTATTTATTGTATAGATAATGATGGATTTTGATTGACTTGGCAGTGTAGGTACAAATCCTCTTGCATCATGAGTAATACAACTTGTCAACCAGGGTCATGTCCAGGATATTTTTGCTTGTGCGCTTGACCAGGTTCGTAATGTCACATTTTGTAAGTTCCTTTACAGTTCATAATTCAATATTAAGCTTGTTCATGATTATTATCTAGGTTTTTTGTATGTGTTTTTTCATCTATTTGATTGTAAGAAACTATGCATGTTTCTTGTTGTTCACTATGATTTCTCCCATTACCACTCCCAGGATGAATCCGACTTTATTGCTACATAGGTTACTTTATTGTTACTATGATTTCTCCATTTACGATTTCATAGGTTACATCATGTAAAGTTGTCAATCTCAGGTTGGTGATGAGCTTTAGTTCTCCAGATTTGGGGCTTTTCTGATATTTTCTCCCTCATGTCATTCTTGCATCACCTCATTGTTTGAGCATGCCAATTGTCTACCACTTGTACCAATTGGCACATGTCAATCTCTGAGTGGTGCCACATTTCACCTATTTTCAGCCCACTTGACCACCTGAAAAACTCAAATCCACACACAATGTGTCTTTATCATGGAGTGCCGTATGTCCTAGATATTTAGGCCGATAGGCCTTCTGTTATGAAAGAGATTAATTTTTTTTCGTCAACACTTCTTATCTAGGCACAACACCCGTTACTTGTTTAATCTGATGGTCACAGTCTCTCGGGTTACCTTCTAGGTTTGACATACCACTGGTTTCTGGTATATTTCCATGGAATCAGTCTGAAAATACCAGCAACAATCCACACCCCTGTAACCGTCGACAAACCTGCCGTTTTAGTAGCTGCATTTCCGCAACTGCCAATACACCTGCCGTTTTAGTTGCTGCATTTCGGCAGCTACCAATACACCTGCCGTTTCATTCTCCTAGACTCTGTGTATGCATATTTTTCATATAATTTTATCATGAAGTTGGCTGCAGTGCTTTGACATGCCTTTGAATATTTTTGCAGGTTAGAAGACATTTCAGGCGAGAGCTATTGAATAGACTTGATGAGATAGTTGTATTTGATCCTCTTTCTCGTGTTGAGCTCAGAAAAGTTGCTAGACTACATATGAAAGATGTAGCGATTCGTCTTGCAGAGAGAGGTGTTGCTTTAGGGGTTACAGATGCTACTCTAGATCTTGTTCTTCAGGAAGCCTATGATCCTATAAGTAATCACTTTGTTTTTCTTTCCTTCTTATTCAGAGTCTATCTTGCCAGGGGATGTGCCCGTTATGGTTTGTTATGAGACCATTGTCAATTTCATCACCATCCCTCATAATATGTTTGATTGTGTTTATAAATAATAAACAATTATTACACCAAACAATAAACAATTAACTGTACTATGAGTAATATGATATCTTGAAATAATTCTCATTATAATTTCATAACCTCTGCTCTCACTTGGTGGTGTCTATATAACTAAGTGTGTCTTCTTTAAAATTATAGTTACAGCAGACAATGAACAATCAATTGCACTGTGAGTGATATCTTGTAATAATTCTTATTATAATTTCCTAACGTCTACTCTCACTAGGTGTCTATATCACTAGGTGTATCTGTTTTAAAATTATAGTTTCAATGGTAGATAAATTGTTATCTTAAAATTATAGCTTTGATTGTGATACCTTGTGATTGATAATGTAGTTTGAAGCAGCTTTGGCTTTGACTAATATAGTCTCAGGAACCTCTGAGAATACAAAGGTTGTGATTAATTACGGGGCACTGCTTATATTTGTGGAACTTCTTACCTCTGGGAATGATAATGTTTGAGAAAAGGTAGCACATTTATTTTAGAGGCATAAAATTATTCTTCCCAACTATCTTTATATGTCTGTAATTTTGGAATTTGATTTAAAAAACTAGTACCCAACTTTGAGTTCAACTGGTGTTCGTCTAAGGCTGTTTGGGCTTTGGGAAATATTGCTGGAGACTCTGCAACATTTAGGGATCTTGCCCTCAGTCATGGAGGTCTGAGGCAGGTGCTTGCCCAGTTGAATGATACTGCCCGAATTTCAATGATAAGAAATGCTACATGGGCTCCGTCAAATTTTTTCAGTGACGTAAACCCCAACCACTATTCGAACAGGTAAGCAGAATACATTTTTTGCCTCTTCTTCTTAGTTCGCAGATACTGTGGATTTTTTTTATAGATCTTGGTGCTTGGTAGATTTGGACGTAATATGGACCTAGGCGCTTCTTCATTATAATGACTCTGTCATCAGGTTTTAGAAAATGCTCAGAAATTTGGGTTTCACAAGGGGATTACCCTTGCTTGCAATTATCGATTATCAATCACATTCAAAAAAATTCTTTCGTAGAACTGTTGAGCTCTTTGTAGGTGAATTTTTGAGGCAATTTCACAATATCTGAACTAAATTTGTCTGTCCTTTTCAATACTCTGCGCTTGTAACAGATTCAGACAAACAATCTATTGGCCAATGCAACAAAAACAACACCTCCTGTTGCAATGCCTGCAATTCACCCTCTCTGCACGCATGAATGACTATGGCACCCTCTTTTGTGAATAGGTACTGGAGCTAAAGGTACTAGTTTCCATTAGGATCGTGGAATTCAACAACCAAAATAGTATCAAATTCCACTGCAATAGTATTCCCCGGTGAGGGCAACAGTTCATTGAGACCTATTGGACTCATCACCCCCAAATAGCCTCTGGGGCTACCCAGAGTGTGATCATCTGGAGCAACAAAAACTGCTCATCCATCCCCAATTGAAACAAGAACAGGTCCCACATTGGTTACAGAAAACGAGAAACATGTTTTGAAAGAAGAAGAAACTTTTGTATTAGGGTCTAGAAATCTAACTGGTCTATTGTACAATGCCCTACCTGCACTTCAAATTGGTACTCCCAACTCCATGCTAAGGCTCACTGTGTCATTCTTCAGATGAGCATATTAACCTGAAGTTTGATTCCAAAAAACCCAAGTCCCCTGTTCTATGCCCAAGACCTCTGTTAAAACGTTATGTTTCTATTTCCCAACTTGAGTTATCTGCCTGTGGATTGAATATCTCACAATACAATCATTCATTTCCTAATTGTCTACACCATGAATCATGATAAGTAAAGTGAAACAGATGTTAAACAGATCAAGGTCTGTATTTGTTCCCACAATAGAGAATTTCCATAGTAATCCACTTTTAATGTTGTCCTTGCAGAGTTTATCACCTCGATCTAACCAGAATATCTCCAAACTGATGCAGCAAATAATCAGAAATTATTTTTCTTTAGTATAGAAACTATTGGTGATTATGTATTTTGTACAGTTCTGACAACCTGAGTGCATGGTTGATTTTCTTTAGCTATATGTGAAATGACTGAACATTCAGCATAAGGATATGGAAGATTTAAGGTTTAAAGAAACCTTGTATATTGCACAGTAATTATCTGTATCATTCTCATCATTTTTTGGATTTCTCTTTTATACTGCGTTTCTACAATGTTGTCTTTATGCTGAGTTTTTAATAAGACTTAGAATGCAAATTTATAGATTAAAGGCCATTTTGCACTTCTAGATTAATTTATGCATTAGGCTGAAATAAATTAGGAACAAATCCATAGATTTTGGTTTTTGGACTGATATCTGTCAAATCGTTGCTTAAAATAAGCTTATATATCGACCAAGGTCTTGCTAACTGTGAACTAGCACACAGCCTACAATAAGAAGATTACTATGATTTATTTTAAGTGACTTTGATATAAAAGTCTTAATTGAAGTTATTGAGGACATATCAAGCAGTGTGAAGCAGTCCTCTGATTATAAACAGATGGTGAGTTACAACAGTGGTTATAATCATTTGGTTGTGTATATTAACATCTGGTATTGTTCTTCTTAGCATTAAAACTAAATTTTCCTTTTGGATATCCTATACATGAGTTAATCTCTTTTTCTTCATTATTTAAACCACATTCTCGATCTGGATTGCACTTTCAGAAAATAGAATGATCTTTTTATTTTTTATTATTTTTTAATTATTTTTTAATTATTTTAATTATTTATTATTATTATTTATTTATTTATTTTAATTATTTTTAATTATTTAATTATTATTATTATTATTATTATTATTTATTATTTATTATTTATTATTATTTTTATTTGTTTATTTATTTTTTCCTCGTAATAGAGTTAATATACCATTTCTAAGGTGCAGAGATCTCTTCAAGCCGAGTTCCATTGTCTATTTTTTTTATAACAACTTAACTAAAATCCAATGAATATTTCATGCCCGTGAGCATATTTAGAATTTTCTTGAAAAATATGCCTTGGAAGGCTTTGGACTTTCCCTGATACAGACTCTATAAAGCTCACCTAATGCATTATACCAACATTACTATTCAAGAGGCAGTCTTACAAAGTTGTATGGCTTTTTCATTTAACGTTTTCGTAAGGCATCAACCTAAAGGGTAACCCTGACTGATGTGTTTCTCCCTTTTCTTTCGTTAAACATATCTATAAATGCCTAGGGGATATTTTTTACATTGTTCTGCAGTTTTTTTTTCATGCCCTTGTCTAGCAGACAATGAAAACTTTAACATGTTGAATCTATAATATATTATCCTCAAAGGTCATTGACTACATGTATGCCAGATTCATTAGCATTTTGGTTAGACTTTTGTTGTTTAGGTCATTGAGAAAATCACTGTGTTGTGATACTTCACAACCCTCCATTTGTTCTAGGTAATATAACATGTTAAGTCATGGGTTGTAAGTGTTTTTGTTTTGGCAGTTAGTGGCAAGCCAATAGTTTCCAATTTTCATAGAATTCACTCATGGAGTTTTCGACGTGGAGATCTCATTATAAATACTCATCTTTAGGATATGCTTTAATAAGCAGAACTTGTATTTGATTTGAGGATGGAAACATATTACTGTTTATATCTACTTAGCTCATGTCATCCTCGTTGAGTTCTTTTGTTCCTATTTCTGCTGTCTCATTTATGAGGTCCTTTTGCTCGTCTCTCTCTCTTATGTAGTGTATCCAAGGTGGGTGATCAGGTTTGATCAACCTAAATCTTTCATTTTCTGTCACATTCTTTTATCTTCTCCTTAATATTTCCTTCTTTGCTCTTATTTTCATAAAATTCAAATCCATTCGTCATTGTTATAAAACAACACAAAAAAAATTTGAAAATGCATTCTTAGTTTTTGTTCTGCCTTTCTTTTTCGTTCTATGTTTTTTGTTGTCCTATTACACATATCTAATGACTTTCAGGTGTCAACCAATACTCATGTAACCCTCTTACATCTTTACAGTGATTTCACAGCGAAGCAATGGTGCTATGCTATTTGTTGATTGGCCCTCAAACAATTTGTTATCCTAATAATTAATGTGTAAGTTGTGGCACTCTTCTGGGTTAGCTAATGACGGTTCATTCCTTGGCAGATATCAATTTCTTTGTAGGTTCTGGGGATATACAAGACCGTGGTTGTGCTTTTGATCATATTAATTTTTTTGAGAGACAAATACAAACCTGAGGAAGGCACATTTTCAACATGTTGCTTAGTCAGGCGTGGTTTAAAGAGAATGGCCCATTGCTTTTTTGCCTACAAGACCATGACAGTGGTTTTGAAAATATTTAAATCTTTGAGACTATGATACAAACCTATGGAAGGCATCTTTTCAGCATGTTGCTCAGGCATGGTTCAAAGAAAATGGTCTATTGTTTTATTTTCCTTGCACAGAGAAAATATTCTAAGCACTACCGTGATCTTGTAGAATCCTGCATTTGAATTTGGGAGTCACTTGAACCTGTTGTGGAAGAAGTTTAGGTTACAGACCAAGTTTAGAGTTGTTTTAGGTTTCCCACCTGATACATATTTAAATATATTTAAATTTGGATATGCTTAAGATATTTTTTTTGTTATATTGGAAGCCTAAAGATGTAGATGGATTATATCTGACTTTTCAATTGAGGGCATTCTTTCTAAAATTCCAAATTTGACAGTTTTTGAATGGCTTTCTTGTTATTGCTTTCATATTTTTTTTTTGAAGTATCTCCTTATTTGAATAGTGTATATGGAAATTCAAAGTTTCCCTTAATATTTCTTTCACATTATTCTATCCCTACCCAATTGTATAGGTGTTGCATAATTTGTGTTGGTTTCTTAAAAGGAAATGGAAAATTTTTGGGTTTATGTTCAGGACACTGTTCCGATTCGTCATCACTAACATAATCTTGAACAGTGTCACCCACCTATCCGCGCATGTGTTGACCTTCTTTTGAATTGCTATTGCAATGTAATTTTCTAATTGTGTAGTGTTCCATATTTTATTTGTCCAGTGAACATGGCATGCGTTGAATTTTTTCATAATGAAATTAATCTACATGCCGAGTTTCATATCCCCTCGAGAGTCCTAAAGCAGCCTTATGTGCAGAGATTAGTGTTGGTTTATCAAAATCGGCCAATTTATTTTCTTTATATTAACAATAATCCCCGATTTGAATTTGTAGCACTAATATTGGGTATCTTGGTTTATCATGCCTCAAAATTTAGTGATGTTAATCAACACAAGCTTCAGTTTGTGGCAACCAATATCAATTCCATTTCTAGAGGCTTGAGAGGGATTGACAACCATTTTTGCATCCTTCTACTCAAATAGGTCAATGAGCCTCACTAATGCGAGCTCAAGTAATGTTATTGCCTCCTTTCAGCGTTCCCTTGCACCTCCTGGTGCAATTGCTAGTAATAAAATTTACAACTACATTCCAAAACAGGCTCACGACCCTTTTCTTTTATATGCAACACATATATTAAAAACATAACAAAAATATGCAAATAACAAATCTATTAAAATGCTCCTGGGGTCCAAAATTTATAAATGTTTTAATATATATATGAAATATATATATAAAACATATATACGTCGCATTTAAAACAAAATATTACCAAAACCAGTGTGGGACCTTAAAAAACAATAAAACTATTCCGCCGCGCGTTATATAAAATAAAATATATAACAAAACCTTCGTCAAAACTTCAAACGAACCCTTTAGCCGTGGAGCCCGCCGGACTTCAAACGGAGATAAACCATAATTCAAACCAAATTCGCGTTCCAAAATAGCCTGCTGACGCCGGCCAATTTTGTGACGTGAAAACCAAATGAATTACGCCCTAATATTTTTCGGGTCCAAATTTGGGCTGGCGTATAGAGAGAGAGTTGTGACACGAATTTCTTATCAAATTCACCCTAATATTTTTCGGGTCCAGATTTCCACTACACGAGCGGCCCAAACAAAGATCCGCTCCAATCAATTTTTGCCACGTGTCCTCAATCAAAAGTGGCCCTGTTCCTAGATGCGGGTGCATTCGATGGCATTTAAGGCGATGGGACATGGATGTGGCGATTTCATATCAATCGCATTAAGTTTTAACGCTGTTCAATCAGCCGATATTTAAGTTCCAAGGTTTTCACATCAAATCGCATTAAGTTTTAACGATGTTCAAGATCAGACCTCCACTCCTATTAGCGATTCCGCATGCTCCAATATGAGCTGACCTTCGGCTCTCATCAATGAGAGATTAATTATGACGGGCGTTCTTCGATGCCATTGCAGTCGAGTCGATAAAATGGTGTTTCACTATGGTTTTTCAGATGAGCCGCAACCTTTGAATTGCAGATGCTCTCCGGTTTCTAGGTTACACTGCCTGCTCACTGTGACGAGAAGGAGAAGTGGCCAGCTGAACTGCTGCTTAGACCTTGGTGCAAATATACATTTCTCTCGGTCTGGTCTGTGTCTGTCTTCCTCGGTTTTTTGGAATTCTGCTTCTCTGTCTTGTCTTGTGCCCACTGCTGAGACTGCACCCATGCCTCGCCTGTGTCAAAGGATGCGTTGCCGCAGGGGGAGCACTAGAGGTCAACCCCTGCGCACTCCCTCCAACCCCTCAACCGAGTCGTCTTCCAGCCAGTCTAGTGATTATTACGCAAGTCGCTATCCAAACACTAGAAGTGGGCAGGGTCGGGTTCTATGATCTGGCCACCGTATGGGCTCCCCTGCTCCTCATTTCCCCACCGCTTCACCTTCTCCCACGATGCGTACTGTGCTTTTTTCCTTTAATTTCTCTCTGAACTGCCCCCAAATCACAGCTTCAATCACCGTGGTTTTCCGTGAGGAGGCCCAAGTGGAGGAACAATGCACCCGTCTGGCAGGTCTAAGCTCAGAAAAATTCGGCCAGCATTCGGGCCTTTAGGAGGTGAGCGGTGGCGTGAATGTGGAGATAGCACCTGGCGATCCTGGACATTCCGAAGGATGGTGTCGAATCGTCGAGGAACCACTGGAGGAGTAGTTTGGTTAATTTGGTTTTCTTGCTTCGTGGCCCACTTAATTAGGCATGTTTTAGATTATATTACTGTGCTGGACCTCTGTAATATTTTTTAATTCTGTAAACGTTCAAGACTGGTTTCCCCGTATGAGGGCAGTCTTCTTTTTTGATTTTTTGATGACAAATTTGCCATAAGTCTGGGCAATGTTTTTGACTTCAGTCATGCTGTAATTTTATTCCCAATGTTAATAGATTAACTTTACTTAGAAAAAAAAATGTTGCCCTGTTTCTATTTTAAACCTGTTTTTTGAAATATAGAGCCATGTTTATATGATTGTTTATAGTCGAAGCGCTGCGGGGTGGTTTATTATATTAATATTTCACGGTCGAATTATGTTCATAACAATTGGAAAAAAAAATGTTGCCCTGTATCTATTTTAAACCTATTTTTTGAAATACAGAGCCATGTTTATATGATTGTTTATAGTCGAAGCGCTGCGGGGTGGTTTATTATATTAATATTTCATGGTCGAATTATGTTCATAACAATTGGAAAAAAAAAATGTTGCCTTGTTTCTATTTTAAACCTGTTTTTTGAAATACAGAGCCATGTTTATATGGTCTACGTATTATACTCTTTCTCTGTATATCTACAGGAACCTTTTTGCTATGAACAGGGTGGATGTTGTAGCAGGCTACTAATGGAAACAAGCGAGCCTAAACCTTACATCTCGGATGCAACAGATGGTTACCAATTTTGGAATCAAGCGAGCCTGGGTTTCTGCAGATGGTTTTTATTTCCGGGAACAAGCGAGCCAGAACATACAATCGACCCTGGGTTTATACATATTTTTTCTCTATCATGGATGCTTTCTGTGTGAGGCGTATATCAACAGTACATGTCTCTGCACATTTCCTGTATCCGCTTTATGATATTATTTTATGTGTTGACAGGTTATCACTCTGCCTTCAAAACTAGCGATGCTGGTCTATGTTGCTGGTTTATTGATATGGTCTGATGGTCTTTTTATATTTTGGACATATCACACTCCTCACATGATTAGCGTTTTTCTCTGTTCAAGGATTTTGGTACTTTAATTTGTATTTGGAATAATGGACGTCGGTACTCTATCTGTTGTTTTACTATTCTACATACTGCTATTTCACTTTCTTATAGATGCCTCGGGCATATTTGGGTGCTTTCTCAGATTTGTCGATAATCTCCATGTGGACCGTTACTGGGTTTTATATCAAGTCCCTGTATGTGACATGGGGTATTTTTCTATCACTGTCTGGGTGGGACTTCCACTTTTGTGGATGGATATTTAGGTTCCAATCTTCAGATGTGAAAATGTAATGACTTCATGGACTGTTTTACTTCATATAATATATTCAAAACAATGTTTTTTCTCTTGTGAAAAAAAATGATTGTTTATAGTCGAAGCGCTGCAGGGTGGTTTATTATATTAATATTTCACGGTCAAATTATGTTCATAACATTGGAAAAAAAAATGTTGCCCTGTTTCTATTTTAAACCTATTTTTTGAAATACAGAGCCATGTTTATATGATTGTTTATGAAGCGCTGCGGGGTGGTTTATTATATTAATATTTCACGGTCATTGGAATGCCCACAATTCATAACAAATATTGGAGATTTACTGTCCTGTTTTAAAGTTTCATTTTCTTTTTTAAAATTGAACCCTCCGTCGGTATACCAACGCTTTGTAAGCATCGGTCTTCCGACGTCTTGAACGATTTCCGTCAGTCTTGTGACAGTTCTTCCTAGGGTCGGTATTGCGACGCTTTTGGAATGCGTCGGTATTGCAACGCTTCTGGGACACGTCGGTCTTGCGAAATTTTTGCAATGCGTCGGTCTTGCGACACTTTTGTATGGCGTCAGAATTGCGACAGCTTAAAAACGTCGGAAGAGCGATAGTATAAAAACGTCGGAAGAGCGACGTTCAAAACGTCGAACCACATTTCGTCGGAATTGCGACAGTTTACAAACGTCGGAAGAGCGACGTTCAAAACGTCGGACCACATTTCGTCGGAATTGCGACAGTTTACAAACGTCGAAAGAACGACGTTCAAAACGTTGGACCACATTTCGTCGGAATTGCGATAGTTTACAAACGTCGGAAACTCGATGGCTTGGGAAACGTAGGAAGAGTGATGCTTGTTTGGAAGTGACGGAAAAAGTGTCGGTAGTGCGACACTTTGTCAGTGCATCAGAATTGCGACGTAATGGTAAACCACGTTTTGCCCATCCTCGAACTGTCGCTCTTGTGACGACTATGTGTCGGAATAGCGACAAAGTGGCCGTCGGAAATTGGGCCAAATTTTCTAGTGGATGGTCATGTGGGCACTAGGTGACCATGGGCCAGTGCTAACAACTCTCATCAAATTAAATTTTAAAATTTTCGTGCCCATTTTATTCTTGCGCTGGGTCATATGGAAACACCTAGAACTAGGGGCAGAGGCCTAAATCCCCACCCCCTCTGCCATAAATCATGGCAATGTGGGTTATGCATGGGACTAGGGCTTGAGGCCAACTCCTTGCACCATTTATTGTAGCTCCTCTGTCATTGGACATATGCATATGTCTTGTGGGTGTCAGGTGACCATGGGTCGGTGCTAACAACTCTCATCGATTTAAATTTTAAATTTGTCATGCCTATTTGATTTTTGCGCCAGATTGATATAGAAACACCTAGAACTAGGGGTAGGGGCTTAAATCCCCACTCCCTCTACCATAGCTTCCATCATGGTCATGCGAGTTATACATGGGACTAGGGCTCAGGGCTTACTCTCCGCCCCCTTTGTTGTAGCTCCTCTACCATTGGATATATGAATAAGCAATGTGATAGGGGCCAGGGCAAGTCGGGGGGGCCCACCAGCTTGAAGCCTCCCCCCAAATCATTGGAAAAATCCATAATAAATATAGCCAGTGATCCATATACATTTAAACTAATGCGGTGGTCTAACGGTAAGTTGGTTGGTTGTTGCACCTGAGATCTAGGGGTCGAACCCCGTCGAGGATGTTCAACTCCTTTACAATTTTTGGGCCAATAATTGAATTCCATGTGATTCCCTCCCACTGAGCCACGTCGCACCTCCTCATTATTCCACCCAATCAACCAACAACCAATGAAAATATCCCACCTAGCGTCGTAATACTTTCCACTTTTCAATCCCAGACTGGTCCACCATCATCTGTACAACTTGGCTAGCATGCTGATGTCAGCATGACACCATTGTATACTCTTCCGAATCAACACCCTAGTCAATCCGACAAGTTGAATTTTTAACTATTTGGCAAAAATTTCAGAATGTGAGAACATTCACATACAGTGTCGGATTGAAACAATTCAAGCATTATTGGAATCAGAAGGACGATATCTACAATTTGGCACAAGTTTCGGGGTTCTGAGGACTTTAATTTTTGAGAAAATTTTGACCCCCTAGATCATTTTGGATTAGATATTGTTGAAGGGAATCTCCCACATAAGCATGTGAAAGAAATTAAATGTAGAAATGACTTAGTATAAAGTCATGCAAGGAGAATTGATACCAAAAGAAATCATGTAGGGATAATTGATGCTGAAAGGCAAAGTAATATGGGAGCAGGTCAACCCTCATACAAGTGAAACAGATAACCATAAGCATGTGGGGGAATTCATGTGGCAATAAAGTTAAATAAAATACCTCCTACAACTCATATTGGAGAAAAATTTCTAAGTATAGTAAAGAGGTTCAATTTGTATGTTGTGAGAACGCGGATGCAAATTGTAGGATGTAGGATTGCTTGAAGAAAAAAAAGGATCCATAACCTGCATACACAAAAATGACTAAGTATGATGGATTTTGTAGGTTTTGAGTGATGTGGGAAAAAAAAAAAAAATGTGGCAAACAACCCACAAATGTGAATTTGGATAACTGTTACAAAAGGGAATTAAGAAAAGTATGGAGTATGAGAAGTTATTCAAAAGTGATCAACAAAACTACAAGGGACAGGGTTAAGGTTGTTTCCTCGATTGGATTGTGAAAATATTTTGCGTAGTGGGCTTGATGGAATGTTTCCTTAGACTCATTGTACATATATAATAAAAGTGCAAGCACAACGTTGCACCTTTCTTGTTGTATATTTGTAAAAGTCTTCATAATGAAGCTTCAACACGTGGATTGGATTTCATCTATACATGTGCGTTGGAGTCTCTTTTCTTGGATGATTGTTATGTTATTGTAATTTATTGTGTTGTCTAAGTATCGTTATAATGTTTTTAAGGCCATGGTTGGATTTGTGCCCATTATTTTTTTTTCAACAGTGAAAAGTTCGTAACTATTCATATTATGATCAGCTACCCGTTACATATGACTCCGGTAGTATAAACTACTTGCCCGTCCGAAAACATATACAATAATATAATCCGTCGCCTTTCAAAAAAGTCCGAAGACAAATCTCCCACCGTAAAAACATGACATGTACAAGGTATGACATATAATAGTCCTCAGTAGCCTTGCATAACTTACTATCTCCTACTAATATAAAGTGATAATGAAGTATAATACATGCCGAAAATAAATAAAGGGAGGTAGTACAAAATCTCCGTGAGCCGAAAAACTAGACATCAAACAGAGGAACCTCCTCGATAAAAGGCCTACGATAATATCCGTAAGCTTCCGCCCTCCGTGTGCTCAGGATTGTGCCCATTATTGAATGAACTTCGTTGATTATCACTTAGTCTCATTTGAAAAATTATCGCTTATGGGGAAGTTATGGACAAAGTTTAAGTGAAGAGGCATAGTTTGGTTGTAGTAAGCACAAAATGGACAATACCCTACAAACAAATCAAGAGAGTATCACACAACCTCAAGAGCTGAAACAAGCTTGAGATAAACTCAAGTTTGTAAAGAAAGATTTAGGTATATTATGGATTCATGAAAATGGTATTAGAGCCGATTTTGAGATAGTTTTAGTGCATGTCATCACTATCACTACCATGATAGGTAATATGAGAGCATAATTTTCACCACTTTTTGAATAAAAGGTGGTACTAGAGATGATATTGAGATATATTTTGTGATATTTACCACTGTCACCATCTAACAAATGATATTAGAGAATATTTTTCAACTTTTTTTGAAGAAAAGGTGGTATTAATGTTGTTGAAGCACTCTTAATCACATTTAAGCAAACTTGAGGCAAAGTAGCAAGGTTTGAGACAAGTTGTTAGGTAACCACAAGAGTGGATTGTATATTGGATGGAGCAGGTTCTTTCCCTTGCTGCAATTGACAACTAGGTAAGTCATCCACACAATACTTGTAAGTCCTTTGTTGTTTTCAAGTCACAAGAATAAATATTGAAGTAACAATCACTTTGAAAAGTGACTATGTCAAGAATACAAATCACATACTCAAAGGGTGAAGAAGTCCCTTTTTCTCTCCCTCATGAACAATATGCTAGGAGTCATACAAGAAAAAAGTTCATAGACCCTAAGAAAAGACTTCTCCATTTGGAGAAATTGGTGATAAATGAGGTAGCCATCCAAAATAATTTAAGAAAGGTGGAGGAAATCACTAGCAAGGATGAGTCTTTGGAATTAAAGTTTGTTGGGTCAAATCATATAATGGATTTTGGACAAAGAATTGACACAATTATTTGAGGTGGCCGTGGAAACGACTCATGACCCTCCTTTCATTGTTAAAAGATACAAATAGCTCACTCCAAGTGCCTATAGGTACAAATAGCTACACAGGTGCATAGATTAATTAAATATTGATAGAGAAGGATTTGTTTTGTCACAATGATGAAATGTGTGATGGCAGGTGACCATCCTCTTATCCATATTGACATTTTCAATATAGGTAGTATATTGTCCATGAAGTAGGAAAACAAGGAGGGAGGTGCTAGTACATAAGAACCTTAACAAAATTGTTAAGTTGGGAAAGGTGATTGGACAAACATGAGGAAGAGGTGAAAAAATTTACTCATGCAACCACAAAAACAATGCCAAGATTCAAAATAGATAAATATTAATTTTCATTTATCTTGGTAATGCAGCCGTAACTGAAATTTAACATATATTCGTGGACTTGTGGGTTAGGGCCCACATAAACCCCTTTATACACAATAGATTTAAATATATCGGAGTTGGTTTAACATACATACATGCACAATCAAACATTGATTACCTTAAATTAATTTTCATTTATCTTGGTAATGTAGCCGTAACTGCAATTTAACATATATTCTTGGACTTGTGGGTTAGGGCCCACATAAACCCCTTTATACACAGCGGATTTAAATATATCGGAGTTGGTTTAACATACATACATGTGCAATCAAACATCGATTACCTTAAACAGGTCACACCTACCCATATCACTTTACATTTACATGGAACTAGAGCTCTCAGGGTCCCACAATATATCATCCAATCAAAACTCTTTGCATTTTTGCAAGTTTACCGAATAACCTTAAAAAAAACTTATCCTTCTGCTGATGTGAAGTCGTGACACAATACTTACTGTCGATCTTCCCTGGATCCAACGATCTTTGTCTCATCTCAAAACACTTGCCCACAAACCCGCAAACTTAACACTTTACCAAATACACTAAACCGCAAAATCTGTGAAGTGCACTATTACGCCCTGCTGACACATGGCCTTCACTCATCACATCACAGTTTTCAAATCCTATCGCATCGCGCTGCAAAAAACTTACCTTGCGAACTCATAAACGGTAACCTCTAACTTTTGCGAAATGAAAAAATGTGATTCAGTGTCTGCCATAGATCTGATGCACGATCCAATGGTCCACATCTTCTCCCTCCATCTCATCGCATCTTATAATGTTTGGTTCATGAAGTCATCATTACCGTCCATCTTTTATCTTCGGATCTGCGATTTGATCGCAACGATCCGCTCCACCTTCTCGACTCTTCTCGCCTCTTTTTCCCGCTCTAATCTTCACCGTCAATCCTTAAACCTTTGACTCAACGATTCAATCCTTGTTGTCGTTTCATCCTTAGGAATTCTTCTAAGTATTCTATTATTTATTCATTTGCTCTTCTTTCTGATGTCGTTGCTCTGCAATACGGCTTCCTCCATGCTACTCCTCCACTATCCTTCCGAGTTTGTTCAGAATTATTCAACGCTGTCTCTCCTGAGCTTTATTCAGCCTATAAACGTGTGGATCCCTCCTGAGCTTGTTCCTCATCTCGTCAACCCTTAGTCTCTGCCATAGCTTTGTCTATATGAAGTTCACAAGAACTTGATCTTCTCGCTCAGTATGTCTATTCATTAATAGAAAAAATATGCATATATAACACTAAATAGATACAAACAAAGTGCAATACTTGAATTCAATAGGGAAATAAAACTAACGGGTGAGAACATAGAGCTCGATCAAAATAAAAAACACTTGGAATTAATTTATAAATGAAAGTACACATAACCAAGACCTGGGATGGTTGGTTTTTGAATTTATTCCTACTCTCTATTCAACCCTCTCTCACACCTATTTCCCTCTCATTCTCTCCTTTTCTCTATGGATGGCAGAACCCCACAATGGTGGATTTGGTTTTGTCTTATGCCTTTCTCAAAATCCCCATATGGCTGAGAAACTGTTATTCAGTTTTAGAACAGTTTATTCAACTAAATGCCTAAGTAATCCTAATCTAACTATTCTTTTAACCTACAGATTACAATGGCTATGTTAGCCCAAATTAACTTTAAAAAAAATAATTTAAAAATAAGTCTTCAAATTATTAGGACTGCTAGTCCTCTTCCCAAGCCACAACATGTGACCAACTTGTCACATTGCTGACTCTAACTTAATGCTCCTGCATCACTTGGTACTTTCTAGGTGGAAAAAGTGAAGGAATTGAATTGCATGGCCCATTTTTGTGGCAATTCCCAATTTGGATATTTGGGGTTTAGAAAATTTCAAAGCCAATTTTAGACACAAAAGACACTTTTGGGGTTAAAATTTTTCAAGCATAGAGTCTAACCTCTCAACATTGTTCCACACCTCGTGAGGCTTCTAATGTTGCACAATCACCTCAATCTAAGTTTGTATATGAAGGTTATGTTTCTTGTAAATTGCCTTCCTTATTAAACACCATGGTATTAAGTGGATGCCACATTAGCCCCCATTATTCATATGTGGGGCTAGTCACCTGCATACTTTCAAAGATATTTTAAATAGTACAAAACCCTAAGATTAATTCAAGGTTAATCCATGCAAAATCCTTAACCCAAGGTGGTTATCAATCTATGTTAAACACTAAAAAAAATGAAAACACACACACACACACACACACACACACACACATATATATTCTTGTTTCATAAATAAGAAAAGAATCTAAAAATGAGATTTAAAATTATAATTGATTAATTTCATATGTTAAAATCCATTAACATAATTGACACACACACTTTTACACCATTTGTAATGTAAGTGTGAAATTTCAAAAATAGCCTTAGATCCATAAACTTATGTGTAGGTACTGAGAGCCAAACTTTTTAAGGGTGTAACAACTCAAGGTAGCTTAGAAACAACCGATTACTCTAATTTCTTTAATACAATGGGATATTTTACAAAATTATTATCCATCTTTTACCAAAAAGAGTATCAAATTATAATATATATTTACTATGATACAACAAATTTTTTTTTTATAACACTCAATAACTCAACATTTTGTATATTTATGTTGTTTAATGGTAGGAAATAAATTGAGGCATTGAATAAGTCACATGTCAGAATCAGAGACAAAAAATACACATTGTGCTGGGTACATTTATCATTTGGAGAATATACTCTTAAAACCACTTACTTGTTCATGGAGAATGATTTTTTTTCACTATCCTGCAAAAACACATGTTTTTCTCTAGTGTTTATTGGAAAACAAAATCCCCACTTGGGATAATTTTTAAATTATAAGGAAGGGCCCAACTGGTGTGTTATGTGTAATAATTTTGAGGAACTAGTCAAACATATATTTCTAAATTGTTCGTTTCACTTAACTGTATGTACTGTTTATATGAACAATATTAATGGTGGCTCGGTTGGCAAGGGGTCACTTTCATTGAGGCATGGAAACTTTGGTGGGGAAAATTGAATGTCAAACAACTCATGAATATTCCCCCTCCAATCTATTGGAAAGTTTGGATTGTTAGGAATAGGGATATATTTCAATACCAACCTTCCTCCCCTTGCAAGGTCACGCCACAAGTTCTTGTTATTTACTCCTTCATTACATCTTTAGAGTCTGTTCACATTCCTAGAATTATATCTACTGAAGTTATTGATCGCTCCTATCCATGGACTTTTCCTGATGGAGCATCCTTTGAAAATGGTGTTTATGGGGGAGGTGTTGTCCTTTATCTTTAGGAGCATCATTATTTCCAACTACAAATGGATCTGAACATGAGATCACATAACCATGTTGAATTGATATCTTTAAAACTATTTCTATGTTTCACTATTGAAAAAGAAGTTCGCTCTTTGCGGGTATTTGGAGATTTTATCAATGTTGTCAATTGGTTCAAGCAGACTCAGAGATGTTAGTGTTATCCCTTGCAGCCCATTCATGGGTATATTTTTCGAATGAAACAATCTTTTAATCAAATCTATTATTTCCATATTTATAGGTAGTGAAACACAGTGGTTGATACCCTATCTAAAGTAAACACTCAACAAGATCATGATATTTGGAAAATCATCGAAAAAAAAGGAAATACAACATAAGAATTCTATCACCAACCATTCATAGATGGCATCCATAATGCACATAATTAACAGGAAGATCCTCCTCTGATATATATTTTTTTACTGATGTTTATTTTTTATTTTTATCAGTGAACACTGCAACATAAAACATTTATATGTATTTATTTGATTTTGATGACTCCATACATCATGCCATGGACAACATTTTGTAACTTAAGGGCTTTACACAAGCTTGTTGTTTGTCTAGTTTCTACAATTCTTGGATGGATTTACTGAATGCATTTATATGCATAAATAAAATGGGATTTTTCATTAGTTTAATGAGAAATTGCGATTTTTTTTTCAGGAAAAAATATTACATTTTGGTAATTGTTTTTATTCATAGTTTGTATAATTAATATTAAAAGTAACACACACACACACACACATATTAATTGGAGTTATTTTGGGTGGTTGGGAAAAATAATTATTATTCTCTCCAATAAGATTCAATTTTTTTCTAGTAAAATAATGAGATTTGATACCTTGATTAAATTTTTTGTAATGATTTTGAGTCTAAGAAAAAGACTCTTAACTGAGTATTAATGTAGACTAACTTAGTACTAATAACTTCACTCTTACCTTTAAGTTGAGAGAAAGGTCAATTTATTTTTTTGAGAGAATATATAAATAAATAAATAAATAACTAAAGCTATTAAATACATCCATGTAAAGCATTTATAGTGAAGGGTTTAATCTCACTGATAATCATCAACATAAAGCGTACATAGGGGCAAATATTTCTTGGAGAGCCAAAATTCTTATTGCTCAACTAAGGACTAATTCTCATCAATTTCGTTGTGAAACAGGGTGTTGGAAAAGGCCAAAAGAAGCATGGGAGGAAAAAGCATGTATTTTTTTCTTTTCTGGAAAAGTGGAAACATAAAAATATTTAATTTTATAATGTGAGGCTTTTCGAGACAACATGGTGAGTTATGCAGATATTCTAGCAGCTAGTTCTTGAGATAATCTATTCAATGAGGGGTTTGTCGAGAAGCCAGAAGCGTTTGTTGTGAGACTTCATAGGATAAGGACTAAATACAAGAGCTGGATGGAGAAGAAATTTGTCCCATAGGCTATCTTTAGCCTCGTCGATGTTAAAATAAATATATATTTTTCTTTCTTTCTAAATAATAAGTTGAAAGTTAGAATGTAAATTGAAAGTTAGAATGTGCAGAACTAATAGTTCAAAGTTCTAATAAATGATTTTCTACTTTGTTAGATTTTAATAAAAACAAATGGAAATATATAGAATTACCTTTCCAAATGAGTATATTTGAATTTATTGTTTCCTTGCAATTTCTTGTTATAGCTCCTTTGTGCAAGTTTGAAGTACAAGTGTGTAACTATCAAGACTAAAGTCATAAAAGGTTCAATTGTTGGATTTATTTTTTTCGACAAGGAAAAACTAACCTACTAAGTTTAAAGTTCTCCGTTCAGCAATATGACCAAGGTGGGAAATATTTTTTTCCATATTGTTCCCTATTATAAAGAGAGTAATAAATTTATAATGAGCTGTTGGAATATACTAAATGCTCGAGTTGTTAGTTGTCACATGGAATAAATGGAAGAATTTGTTAAATACATGGAAAATTTTATCTGTGTTTTTTTTTAATAATTTATACGTTAAATATAGATGATTAATTTAATTTATTTATTTATGATAGAATTTATAATGTAAATTTGGAATTAAGTTATATAATTAATTATATTGAATGGTTGGGAAAATTGATTGTTATCCTTTTCAATTAAGTTTAATTTCTACAATTGATATGTTCAACTCAGTATGAGTATATTGTTGTAAAATAATTTAAAATTCATTATAAATTTCATCTTTGAAATCATAGAAAGTACTTGAAAAATCTCCGAAAATATATAACCTCCTAATAATAAAAATAGTTAAAAATTTCTCGATGGGGTGTTGCAATCTGCACACGTGAGCACCCTGTTGGGGTCTCCTGTGTGTGTGTGTGTGTGGAAAAAAGAACACAATGAAAGTTGTGTCTATTTGGCATTGAATAGCACAACGCGATGGAGGATCCATAATACCGAGGTTTACCTATTGCCCGCATTGAATCTACCTCACATGAAATCTTACTTGAGCAGTCATTAGTCTCATCATATTCACCATGCAATAAAGAACTATATGAAACAAAGGCTACCATTAATGTTAGTGATAGTCCCAACACATTATTCAGTGGTTTAATGGGGAAATCAAGAATTTCCCAATCACTACAACTATTTTATGGTGAAGGAATTGATAGTCCAAGGTGCAATAGGAAACAACTCTATTCGTCACCTGGGTGAACCTAAGAAATCAAAAGGACCATGCCCTCTTGGCTTGGTCCATCCACTTCTTTACATTTCATTCTCTTTTCTAAGTTCCCTTTTGTTTCTTCCCTCTCATCCACAATTGAGCCTCGTTAACAATAATGCACTTCTGGTTTTGAGGGAGCCACCTCTCCTCAACATTGTCAATTAGAATTCTCAAGTATACTACCTATAGGTGATTTTTCAACAAATCATTCATGGCTAGTCTATCTATCATTTCTAGTTTATGGTTTATTTTTTGCTAGCACCTCTATTAATTTTAATTCCCACTTGGAGGGTAATCCTCGACACCAAATTCCATCTCACCTCTCACTCCTCTTACTTCCCATATTCACCCACCTCCCCCTTGGCCTAACTGTTCTTAGTTCTTCACTTGCTTGCTTGATGGTATCCCCAGAGTTCTCATTTGGCTTAGTGTTCTCCCTTGAGTTTTTAATATGTCACACCAAAGGGTTCACTCAAGGAGGGGGGCTGGATTTCATGGCACCCACAACAACACCCAAGCTCAAGCCAATGTCTGTGCTTCGACCAAAAAATATAGTGAACACACACCATTGACTGTTCAACATGAAATTTATGAAATTAAGGAGGAGGTCACTGATGAAAGAGATGATGTATCAAATTTATCTGTCATGGTAGAGGTGTCAAACTGGGTTCCATATTTGGGCGCTCTGATAGTAAGAAAAAACTAGTACCTTCACACTATTGACCTATATTAGAATATAAAAAATATGTTAGGGAAGGTCTTATTCAAATGCAATGAAAACATAGATGATATGCTCCTCCACATGGAGGAACTACACTTGCATGATCAAATCATTGACGAGAACATGCAACAAATGGAGGTAGTCATCCTTCGCATTCTACTCTAGCCAATTAGTTTTCCATGTTCTCATGGTATGTTGCATCCTGTAACTACGTTTTCAATTTATATGGCATCTAGTTTCAGTGTCTCTTCTTTTTAATTACTTTGGTTTCCATAGATTTTAGGCCAAAATTTTGTAATGTAAACACTTGTCATATCCAACACAACATGCGTTTTTTGAAAAACACATACTTCAATCTTAATTATTGCCTTTAATTTTCTTTTCAAACTGAAAAGCTAAAATTAATTAAAATCTATCCTGTAAACATTTTCTCAATTAATATAAAAAATTAAACTTACGAAATTAATTAAAAATAAAATAAATAAAAAAATAAATTTATATATCTATATAAATTTTAAATAAAAATTCAATCCATACCATGGGTTAATAAAAACTTCAACAATTATAATAAAATTAGTTTATTAATCTAAACCAATGATTTTAAAAGTGGACATAATTCATAATATTATACAATTGAAATTAATTATAAAAGTTCACTATCTTATAATGTATATATAAGGTGGTTTGAAAAGTTTCATATATCATTAAAAATTTTAAATTGATGAAGAATATCTAAATCAGCAAATTTTTCATTCCATTAAAAATATTTAATGGAAAACAAAATTATCAAATTAGTTTTTTTAATTGTATATATTTTTATTTATAAAAAAATAAAAATTAATATTAATATATATAAAATTTCTATAATTTTAATAAAAAATATTTAATTTATGTTAAAATATATAATTTTTTTTTTCCAATATTGTAAAGAAAATTAATAACTAAAATATACAATTATTGTTACTACCATAAACCAGAAAATCCTTCAAACTAACAAAAATCGTATTTATATATACATATTTTTATTTCATATATTTTTTTTTAAAACAATATTAATATATAAAAGGTCCACATTAATATGAATGTTTTAATAAATAATATTTAATTCATGTAAATTTTAATAGAATATATAGTTTTTTTTTAATAGTGTGTTATAAGGAAAATTTATAACTACAAATAAACATAAATTTTATTACCCCAAAAATCATTCTAGTCTAACATAACTAATACAAATCATAACCAAATTAACCAAAATAAATAACATTATCACCATAAATCCAAACCACTCCAACAATAAAAATATATAATTAAAATAATTTTTATATTATTAATCTCTCATCTTAAAAATTGTTTAAAACAAATATACAATTAATAAAACAATTCATTAAAATGTAAAATGATCAATAACATAATATAGATAACCACAAATAAAATATTCCCCGAAACACTTTCTCATGAACCAACCAAACCAACAAAAACATAAATTGCATGACCGTTAAACATGACATAACACTCATAAAGACAATAACCCATTCCATTAAGAAAATCAAAGGGTATTTTTATCAAATGCCACAAAACACATCAAAATCTAGACAACAAAAAATTTAATCGAACTCAATAAATTATAAAAATAGAATAATTATATATAAAATATTATATATTTATAAAAAAAAAGTATAAATATAGAATAATTATATATATAATATTATATATTTTTTAAAAATACAATTATAATACGTTTGAGATAGAAATTCCACAAGCACATTCTAGTTACAAATAGTATAAGAGGGAGGATTAAAAATTATTTTCAATATATATTTTTTGAATTTTAATTTTATTTAATAATAAATAGGTTAAATTTACATGACATAATATTAAGTAATATTTCAAGTAAATTTGTATAAATATAAGTTTTAGGGGTAGTTTAATTAGTGGTCAAAATAATGTAGTTCATAGTAGTTGAGCGATCCAGGGTTTAAATCCCTCGATTATGACCTAGTTTATAGAGAGGAGGATATGTTGCAGACCCCCAAAAATTTATTGATAACCCCATGTCATGTGAGCTACCAAGTTCCTTTGTGTTAAATAAAAAATTACATAAACATAATAAAAATCATTCTTCCATACCATGATGTTTGGCTTAAGCAATAAATTAATTTGTGGCAATAACAATCACCATTAAGTTAATTGGTTAATTAATGTGCATATTTCTGAAACGAAGCTCTATTCGACTAGTGATTTTAAGGTTTTTAGTTGATCATCTATGGCATCAGGATCAGAGGGGGCTCCTCCCTGTTATGTAGAATTATGATCTACGGATAAATCCAATTCCCTAAGTGTGGTGCTAGGCACTTAGAACAATAGAGGAAAGAATTTACTATCACTTTCTCTAAAATAAGCAGATACATAGAATGGTGAAAGAACCTACTTTTTATCCAAGCGCTTCTCCTTCTCCTTCTGTTGTTGTTGTTGTCGCTCTCAATCCAACTCAGATCACCGGATCGATTCCTGCAAACACAAAAAAAGAACAGCAAACAACATGCATATACATATATATACCTATCTAAATCACTCAAATTGATTAGATGTGAAATACATATATCATTCAAGAATCCATTGCATAAGAAACATAAACCTATAGAGACACATATATGGAAAAATGAACACCAATCTTTATTAAAGAGTAGAAGGGGAAGGTTACAACCAATGATTGATTTTTTACCACCAGCTCCAGCTTCATCCCAGCCTCATCACATCCAACATCACACCAATAGCATATCAGTACTTTCACTCTCTCAAATGAGAATCCAACAACATTTCTTTACCAAAATTATTCCTCCCCTAGCACTAGGATCTGTGCTCAATTTATAGGGAAACTGATGGTAGTTTCTCAATGAATGACTTTTTAATAATAGTCAAGACATGTTTGCAAGTTCAGAGGTGTTAAATGGACACTTGGATTCAAAGTTTGACACATATGGACTCTTCTAGAAGGCACTGGCCATGTGGAGATTCTCGGAACAATGAGAATTCCACTCCCAGGTGACCAACGCACTCTTGAATGTCGAGAAGTACATTGCAGTGCACCCTTGAATGGAGGATTTTGAATATGCACCACAGTTAGTACCTTCAGAGGTTGCATTGGTGAGTTAATAGGTGATATAACATATACTTCAAACCTTGTAAATCTCACAATAAAAGCCATGAATCAATTGTTCTCCTCTTAGAGCATATAACAACTGAAATATGAGGGGATGATAGACCCTATTTCATTGGTCCTGGGGATGATGTCTAGTTTAACCAGGTCATGGGGGATGATGCCCAAATTGACGTATAACAGCTGCCCCCTAAAGCATGAAGTCAATAATAATAATAATATATTTGAACGAGATTTTTTATGACATGATGAGCTAGAATTGAAGCGGAGTGGCAACCTGCATCAATCTTACAATACATTACATCATGATATTCTCATCTTGATCACAAATTGCTGAGGGAGGCATTCCTCAGCAATTGGCCCTCTAGCGGAGGTTATAAAGGAGGTTTTTAGCGTCATAAAATTGGCCAAAAATTTCAAAAAACATTTGCTACAACATCCGTTTATGGTTACTGAGGTTTTGGCAGAGCTTTTAACGGAAATTCAACACAACTAAAAAAACTAGGCGACCGAAGGTTATTATGGATTTTTTTTCATCGGTGCACTACTAAGGTTTCAATGCACCGGTGCTTGTCATACAAATGCACCGGTGCGTAGTCTCACATAAAAGCACCGGTGTGCAGTATCGCACAAACACACTGAGATTTTTAATTGGTTTTGGAATTTGTGTGGTGCCCATAGGTCGTAGAAACGCACTGGTGTTCATTTTGTATTTTTTAGAAACATCGACTTGTGACAGTGCAATTATTGTGATTTTTTAAAATTAATTATTCATCAAAAGTCGACATATCTTATAACAATATTTATATTAATTAAATTTTTATTAATGCATTTGAATTTGATGTTTGGATTAATTTGTTATTTCATATCATAATTATTGTGATTTTTTAAAATTCATTATTCATCAAAAGTCGACACATATATATCTTATAACAATATTCATATGAATTAAATTTTTATTAGTGCATTTGAGAATAACAATGGAGAACGCAATAGCGGCAATGGAGAACGTAATAGAATAAATTAAAACATAATTTATTATATATATATATATATATATATATATATATATATATATATGAATAAGATAGTATTTTTCATACAAAATGGGACAGTTATTGGTATCCCTTTGTCTTTCAATTGGGATACTATGTCCATTACATTAAAAAAAATGTCTGATTTCATAGACAAATATTTTAAAAAATACAACGCCTTGCTTTGATATCCAAACATAGTGATCATCATTCTTCGCTTGAACCGCTGTCACCGCTAGAGCTACTTCCATGACTTGGGTTATTTTGAGGAATGTTTTGCTCACGATGTTGATTGTTTTCTTCTTCTTCACCTTCCATCTACAAACATAAAAATAAATTGTAATGAGTGTATATACATTGGTGAGAATAATGAAAATTGCAATATTAAATAATATACATCAATGTAAATCGAAAAGAAAATTGATGTATCATAGCAACAATTGACTCATAAACTATACACATTCTTTCAAAACCATGTACCATGCCATTTTTCAAAATTTCATTTGTTGGCGTAGTTCCATACTTTGTTTCCTGCAAGTTTTATACCTCATAATAAATCATATATTTAATATAAAATAATTTTTTGTTCTATTAATTATAGACAGAGCTAAGTAAAACAAGATCGATAGATGCTTACAAATTCCACAATTAATTTATGATATGCCAACATATACTCACAACTCATATTTAGCCCAATTTCAATCAATTCGTCTAATGGTTCTTCTTTGTATGTTAGCACCTGTTTCAAGACATTCAATGATGATTTTTTTAAAACAACTTAAAAAATTAAAAAAATGAAATTTAGTTAAGTTGTTATAAGGAAGTAACAATTACTCACAAACTTAGATATCAACCATTTTCTTCCTTGTCGTCATGTTTGATGTGCTGAATGGGTTCCATTTTCTTTTCTTTTTTGCAAGAAAATACTTGAAAATTAATATTTAATGGTAAATTGTTTTATTGTACCTAATGATCGAAAAATTAAATGATTACATATTACATTTGAAGCACGTTGTTGTTGAGACGGCTCCTCCTGAGATGCAATTTTGTCCATTTCTTTGACCATCTCCTTGTACGCCTTTTTGGACATTCCTACTGCATATTTTTGATATCAGCTCATTCATCTTTTGAAATTTTCATAATCTTCCTGAAAATGTAACATGACAATAAACTATTTAATTTTATATTGATATATGAAAAGTAAATATAACAAAAGTGATATTTATAAATAATTCTAGACAAACATTTAAAGGAATATTACTTTTTCATTCTTTCTTTTTTGTTGTTGTACATTTTTGCTATTAAAAGTCTGACATGTCTCATTGACCAATTCTCTAGAAACTCTTCTTGTAGTTTAGATAAAATTTGTTTCTTGTATGTTGAGATTCAACAATATGATGAGCTTAGTGAAAATTAAGCACCTTCATTAAGTGGGGTCCGCATGCTATTTTTAGGTGTGTCTATTTTTAGAATGGTGAGCATATTATAAAGTTAACAGGATGCTAATTCTAGATGGTTGAGAAAATTCTATATTTGGATGAATTTCTATTTTTAGAAGATTGGGCGAAGTCTATTTATAGATCGCTAATCTAAAAATAGATGCATGTCGATTATTATTAGCCCTTAATAATAATCAGACTCTAAATATCAACTTATTCTCTTGGAGAACTTTATTTAAGTGAACAGGTGTGGCACATCAGTGGGCTGAAGGAATTATGTAATTCCTAGGGTGGTTGGTGACTCATGCATGGAGGACTCAATTATAAATGATAGTGGCAAGTTGTGACAGAGTTGGAAGAGTAGTTATGTAAGTTGTTATTTATTTGAACTCAGTTAAGTGAGTTAAACTCAGTTGTGCTAGTTGTATCTAGTTCTAACTGAAGATACACTAGTGAGAGTTCAATGAATTAATTATTTAATTAATTCACAACTAGAGACTCACTTGCAACTGAACAAATACAACAGTTAACTACTTGCATGTCAGTTCTAGTGGAGACCTAGTGGAGAGATAGGTGAAAGGGTGAGATGGAATATTTGTTGTGACTATAGTGATGAATTCAATGAATCTACACACACATTGAAGTTTCCAATGAGGATTGCACAGTCAAGGCAAGGAAATATTGAATTCATTCAGGGATCTTCTTCAACAGGGATTGTGCAGTGGAGGCAGGTTGTCAGGAGGCAAGAAATTGGCGCATAGATATGTAAATTTCTGCATGACAGTGTGTGACGATTGTTGATTGTATTGAGAGCTTGATGTACTAAGCTTTGTATGAGATTGTTACATGTTCCATTGATATACATAATATATTACAGTTGGGGTTTTTAGCTTTAAGCTTTCCCGGTAAAACATTCTTGTTATATGCGATTGATTTGCTTCATATGTTTTTTCAATTGGCGATTTAATTTCCGCAAAGAATTAAGTGAAAGGATTATGTATTTAACATAAGATTAATTTGTTAGATTAGGGGAGTCCGGTAATATACATGCATATTGTATAATTTCTACATGGTATCGAAGTAGTGTTGATCATTGGAGATTGCAATATTGAAGCGGTGCTGAGTTTTGTGCTAGTGGACAATTCGAATTTGCTACAAGAAGTTCTTTGTTCGACAGTCGAGTATACATTGAAATGGCTTTCAATGGGTTGCGGTTGGAGTATTCACTTGAAGGCAGCTCCAACTACATAGCCTGGGAGGACAGGATGGAGGCGGTGCTTGAATATAATGGTCTGAAGGAGTTCATCGATAGCGATGTTCCTAAGCCCACTTCGACGAATGTTACATTACTTGATGTCTGGCAAAAGAAAGTAGTAAATACAAGAATAATTATGTTGGAAGATGTGAAGGACCATATTGTGTCAAGCCTTCATGGGAAATCCACTCCATTTATAATGTGGAAGGCTTTGACATATCTTTTCCAAAGCAGCAGCGACCATAGGAAGTTGGCGCTGAAAGATAAGCTTAGAAAAATCAAAATGGAGAAGGGCGATAGTATTCCAAAATATCTCATGAAGTTTGTCCAATGTAGGGATGAGCTGGGGAGTGAGGGAATTACAGTTGCAGATGATGACTTGGTGAGCTTGGCTCTCCTTGGGCTACCAAAGATTTGGCATAGTTATCAAGACTCGATCAATGGACGGGAGAAACTGTCGGATTGGGAACGATTTTGGTCAGATCTAATGCAGGAGGAGATTAGGCGAAGTACCAAGGATGGTTCTTCATCAAAGAATGATGATGAAGAGAATTTCACTTTGGTTGCCAAATAAAGGAAAGGGAAGGGGAAGAAATACCATCCAAAATCTGAGGCTAAAGGCAAGAAGCTAGATTTGTCCAAGGTGCAGTGTTTTCACTGTCACGAACATGGGCATCTCGCCACTAACTACCCACAGAAAAATAAGAACAAGAAGGTTGCTGGAGCTGCAGCTGGTGAGGCCCTTGCCTCGCAATTTGAACTTGATTTTTCCTTGATCGCATGCTTGGTTTCAAGCGCAATGGTATCGATGTGGTATCTTGATAGTGGTGCTTCCTTCCACATGACAGGACACAAGGAGTTGTTTAGTGACTTGGAGGAGAAATATCTCAAAATGCATATAGAGATGGGCGATAATGGTAGATATAGTGCAACCGGCATTGGAACCATTACCTTTGAGAGGGAGTCAAGTAAACCATTTCTGTTGAAATATGTTAGGCATGGTCAAGGTCTAAAGAAGAACTTGGTCTCAGTCACGATGTTGGAGGACATAGGTTATGACATTATTTTTAGCGAGGGAAAATCTTTCCTGTGACATAAAACAATGGGTCAAACCAAGAGGATAGGGTTTCGAGTAAATAATTTCCACAAGTTGGAGGTAGATGGCTGTGCTTCAATTATGGGCAAAGTAGAAGAAGTGGTGAGCCAGGATGAGGGTGAATTATGGCACATAAGATTGGGCCATCTTCACCATGGCGCCTTGAATATTTTGCAGCAGATTTCTACTGGACTTCCCAAGGGTACTCTTGCACAGTCAGATCAGTGCAAGGGATGTACTATGGGTAATTTTGTGAAGACCACCTTTCATGAGAAGGAGAACCGTGCTTCGGTGATCTTGGAGAGAATTCACACAAACGTGTGTGGACCTTTCTCGGTTGCTTCAACAACAAAACACAGGTATTATGTTATTTTTGTTGATGACTATTCTCGTAGATTATGGATCTTCTTCATGCAGAAGAAGGATCAAACATTATCAAATTTCTATGAGTTTAAAAAATTGGTGGAGAAGGATTCGGGGAAGCAAGTGAAGGCTCTAAGGAGCTATAATGGTGGTGAATATATCTCGAACGAATTCAAAGACTTCTGTAGCAAAGAAGGAACTCTAAGAGAAATCATAATGCCTCATAACCCACAGCAGAATGGGGTTGCGGATAGGAAGAATAGAACGATCATGGGTGCTGCACGAGTTATGCTGCATGACTAGGGCCTACCAATGCACTTGTGGGCGGAAGCATGCAACACTGTGGTTTATGTGCAAAACCGTTGTCCTCATAGAGTACTTGGCATGAGTACACCTGAAGAAGCTTTTATTGGTAAGAAGCCAAATATTTCTCATTTAAAGATTTTTGGCTCATTTGTTTACATTCATGTGACTAAGGAGTGATTAAGGATGCTAGGAAGAAGCTCAAGCTGTAGAAGTTGGGATATTTGTGGGGTACATAGAAACACCCCATAATTATCGTATGTATTTGACAAAGAGTCGAATGACTGTGGTGCAACGGGATATAAAATTCAATGAGGATAAAGCCATGAAGTTGTCGCTTAAGAGGGAGCTACACTTGCATGTAGAGGAGGAACTTCTGGTTCCCAAAGATGAGCCTCAAGTTGTGGATCAACCACAGGAGGAGGATCATGGAGTGGAGGAGTCCACTCACGTAGAGCCAAACATCAGAACTGGCAGAAGGCATACCACAAAAGCTGAGAGGTTGAAGCTTGATTCGGCACAGAATGTAGGAGTCCCTAGTTCACAACACAGACAGAGACAATCACTGATTCACTAGATACATCGCTCTCATGAGCAAGTGTATCGTGACAGAGCCATATTCCTTTGAGGAAGAAACACAAGAGCCCACATGGGTAGATACCATGGTGAAGGAGTATGACTCCATTGTCAGAAACAATGCTTGGGAGATTGTTCCAAGGGCAATTGGTAAATCAGTGGTAGGTTCAAGATGGATCTACAAGGTAAAGCAAGTTGTTGATGGGAGTGTCGAGAAGTATAAGGCAAGATTTTTTTCTCAAGGATTCTCACAGATCGAGGGGATTGATTATGAAGAAACCTTTGCACCTGTTGCACTGTATTCTTCCATAAGTGCCATCCTTGCTCTCTCAACGCAGATGGGTTGGTACATTCATCAAATGGATGTGAAGACTGTGTTCCTTAATGGGATAATTGAGGAAGAAGTGTGCATTGAGCAACCTGAAGGATTTGAGATCTTCAGTAGCGAGTCGCATGTGTGCAAACTCAAAAGAGAGTTGTATGGGCTGAAGCAAGCACCCTGTGCTTGGTACACATGGATTGAAAACTATTTCACTGGACTTGCCTTCACCAAGAGTGAGGTGGATGCAAACCTATACCAAATTGTGGTGGAGGGTAAGATTTTAATCATTGTTCTTTATGTTGATGATTTAATATTAACGGGTGATGAGCAGTTGATACACTCATGCAAGGAGGATCTTGCAAAGATTTTGAGATGAAGGATTTGGGCCTCCTTCATTATTTCCTTGGATTGGAAATATGGTAGTCAGAAGGTGAACTATTTGTGTCTCAAGGCAATTATGCTCGGGAGATACTTGGTAAGTTTCACATGCAGGACTGCAAGCCCATGGATACTCCTTTTCCAGGAAATTGGAGGAAAGAGGATGCTACATCGGCAAAGGTAGTGGATGCTATTGTCTATAGAGAGTTGGTGGGTTCGCTCATGTATTTATTTAATACAAGACCGAACATATGTTATGCAATGAACCAACTTATTCAAGCGATGGTTAAGCCTACCAAGCTCTTTTGGAAGGCAGGAAAGCATGTCCTGAGATATCTCAGGGGCACATCTGAGTATGGCTTATGGTACAGATAGACAGATGAGGTGAAGTTGCATGGCTTCATGGATGAAGATTGGGCAGGCAGCCCAATGGAAAGAAAGAGCACATCAGGAGGGGTTTTCAATATCGGATCTACGAAAGTTTCTTGGTACAACAGGAAACAAAAATCCGTGGCACGCATTTCAACGGAAGCGGAATACATGGCAGCAAGTCAAGCTTCATGTTATGCTATCTGGATGAGGAAGATCCTGGTCGGTTTGTTCATTTTTTATTTAGATCCTACAGTGATACATTGTGATAATCATAGTTGCATTAAGCTCTCAATTAATCCTATGTTTCATGATAGGTCTAAGCATATAGATATCCGATATCATCATATCAGAGATAGTGTACAGCGAAATATCATGTTGCTTCAGTACATTCCTATGGACGATCAGGATTCAAATATTTTGACGAAGGTGCTCACAAAGAGAAAATTTGAATACCATAGAGACAAGATCGGGGTGAAGGATAATCCCTATCTTGTTGAGAGGGAGTGTTGAGATTCAACAAGATGATGAGCTTAGTGAAAATTAAGCACCTCCACTAAGTGGGGCTCGAAGGCGATTTTTAGGTGTATATCTATTTTTAGAATGGTGAGAATATTCTAAAGTTAGCAGGATTATGATTCTAGATGGTTGAGAAAATTTTATCTTTGGATGAATTTCAATTTTTAGAAGATTCGGCGAATTTTATTTATAGATCGCTAATCTAAAAATAGATGCATGTTGATTATTTTTAGCCCTTAATAATAGTTAGACTCTAAATATCAATTTATTCTCTTGGAGAACTTTATTTTAGTGAACAGGTGTGGCACATTAGTGGGCTGAAGGAATTACACAATTCCTAGGGTGCTTGGTGACTCATGCATGGAAGACTCAGTTATAACTGATAGTGGCAAGTTGTGATAGAGTTGGAAGAGTAGTTATGTGAGTTGTAATTTAGTTTAACTCAGTTAAGTGAGTTAAACTCAGTTGTGCTATTTGTATCTAGTTATAACTGAAGATACACTAGTGAGAGTTCAGTGAATTAATTATTTAATTAATTCACAACTAGAGACTCACTTGCAATTGAACAAATACAACAGTTAACTACTTGCATGTCAGTTCCAGTGGAGACCTAGTGGAGAGATAGGTGAAAGGGTGAGATGGACTATCTGTTGTGACTACAGTGATGCATTCAATGCATCCAACACACATTGGAGATGCCAATGAGGATTGCGCAGTCAAGGCAAGGAAAAATCGAATTCATTCAGGGATCTTCTTCAGCAGGGATTGTGTAGTGGAGGTAGGCTGTTACGAGGCAAGACATTTGTGCATAGATATGCAAATTTCTGCATGATAGTGTGTGACGATTGTTGATTGTACTGAGAGCTTGATGTACTAAGCTTTATATGAGATTTTTAGATGTTCCATTGATATACATAATATATGGTAGTTGGGGTTTTTAGCTTTAATATTTCCCGTTAAACAACTATGTTTATGTGTGATTGATTTTCGTCATATGTGTTTGCAATTGGGGATTTAATTTCTGCAAAGAATTAGGTGGAAGGATTTTGTATTTAACATAAGATTAATTTGTTAGATCAGGGGAGTCCGGTAATATACATGCATCTTGTATAATTTCTACATTGGAATCATTGGATTGATTTTTGTATTGTAAGTGGAAAGAACGTTTATACATTCGTTCCACTAGATCCCTCAAAATTTTGTAAAAGCTTTTCCCTTTTTCGGTAACCACCAACACCACTCTAGATGAGCTAAGGAGCAATTCATTTTCATTTGCATGTTATATTTTTTTATTTTCTTAGAACAACATTCTTTTATTGAGTTTTTGGTCCTGTGAACATTAAGCGGTCTTGAATTAGTAGGCCCATTTTGACACATGCCCTATCTAATAATTTTAAATATATTATTAATGAAATTAAAAAAATAAACTCATATTGGATTAATAGTGTTTCATTCACTGATACATCGCTTTTGAAAATTTCCATCAAGCTTTTGCATCGCCACGGTCCCTATATTAGAAATAATATTATCGAGCTTCATCATTTTGTGGCTCTGCATGATGCCACGATGGAAAGCAATACATATTAGTTAAACTTACATATAGTTCAAAAATAATATTTCTTATAAAGAATTTACAAAGAACTTGCCTTTTTCTTTTCTTAATGTGTTATCGGTATTTTGTGCACGGTCTCTTATCGATAATTTCTTTATAATCTCAAACCTGTACCATATCATTCATTAATATATTTGTAAATAAATTGTCAAATTTTCAGGTAAAAAAGAAATCTCAAGAAACTGGTGTGCCTTTCATGATGTACACACCGAGGTCGGTGCGTGGGGGTCTTATAAACGCACTGCACAAGCTGTATAATAGACCGTACAACGCTATATGTCAACAAGGAGCACTGGTGTGTTACATGTTAACCACCACACCGATTAACACAGAAAATAATAAAAATCGTCCAGTGTTATTTTTTGTAGCATAAACGCCCTGCGAAAACAAGGGACCACATACGGTGCTCTTTGACAACTAGGAGACTTGGTGTGGTGCATTATATGTTACATGGTGCACCAATTAACACAATAAAACATTTTTTTGTGAAACGGCATGTTCGCGGTGTGCCATAATGAAAATGCATGTTATCAGTCACACCTCCTAACCTAGCGCATCGATGCCCTATTTTAGATATGGCGCACTTATTTTAAAAAAATTGTTTTTAAATTTTTTATTACACAGTACTTGCGCAGTGCGCTGGGATAATACAGCGCACCGGTGCTCTAGGTTACGTAGCACGCACCGATAATAAATAAATAAATAATCCATTTTTTTCAAAAATTCACGCAACGGCCAACAAGGATTGGGATTCGACTATGAAAGTCATCCCGTGGGTTGGATGTAAATCTAAAATGAAAAACCCTAATTCTGAAATCACATAAATGGGGAGAAGAAAGGGCAGAAACAAAAACAAAACAAAACAAAAATGAAGGATTTAGGGTAAAAATGGATTTTTTTCTTTTTGTTTCTGAAAATGAAAAACAAATTGAAATTTTTTTCTTACTTCGTAAAAAAACTGCAAAAAAAGTAAAAAAAAAATCAAATTTAATCACGAGGTCGTTTGAAATTCTATGCTACAGGGTTTGATCACTAGAAGTTTGGATTATGATTGTCTGAATACTTTTGTTCGAACGTATTTCATTGCTCCATAGTGCTCTCGTGCTCTCTTGCTCCAGGTATGTCTCGTGCAAATATTTGGCTGAATATTTTTGCAAAAATAATGAAATAATGAAAAGTGTTTAGTATTTAAAGAATTGTTTTATGAAATTAGATTTTTGAAAATATTTTTCTACCCATTTTTCAATTTACCTATTTTTTTTCACTTAAAGAAAATAGAGTTGTGCTTTTTTTATTTGTGTTATTCGTCAACAGTGCGTCACTTAATATCACCGCACTGGTGCATCACTTAACATCACCGTACCGGTGTACCGAAATTACTTTTAGGTGTGTACACCAAAATTAGACATGTTGGAAATGTACATTTTGTTGTGAAAATATTTCAACCATTTCTTTTCAAAACTACACCTCTTCTTCTTTTAGAAAAATAAACTTGAACCTTTCCATAACCTACAACAAGAAAAGGTGCCCCATGACCTGCTTGCTGACCCATGATCTGCTTTCTCATTTGTAAGTTCCTCCTATATCTTGGCATCCAATTTCCTCTTTTCTCCTTTGTGCTTTCTATCATCTTTGGTATCATCCTCTATAAACTTCTTTCATTTGTCACTCTTATCTTTCCTTCCCTCATTGTCATGCTTTCGCTCTCGTCGCTTGTGAGACCTACCATCCATTTCTTCATCATAAGGATTCATACCCTTTGTCTCACAAGAACTCCTACCCCTATTAACAACCTTGATTGACCTTTCATTAATATCCCTATAGAAATGAGAATCTTTCCCTTCATGGGACCTACCGGCTCGATCAACGACATCAATTGATATTTCTTAGCTTTCCTTAAGGGAATGAGAATCCTTCTCTTCATGATGCCTCTTGGATTTATCAACTGCCTCGATTGATATTTCTCTATTGTCCAATATTTCCCTACCATCCTTGTAAGAATGAGAATCGTTACCTTCATTTGATCTCTTAGTCTATTCAATAGACTTAATTGATCTCTCTCTGACATCCCTTAGCGAATAGGACTCCTTGCTTTCGAAGGACCGTTTCACCTTACTAGTCGCCAGAGCGTCGACAGGTATTTCTCTGCCATCAACTCTGCTCTCCCTTTCTCCATCATGGGACCTCTTAACCCTATCGTCGACCTCAATAGAATTCCCTCTGCCTTGATCAATAAAATACTTACCCTCATGACTAGGCCTCTTAACCCTATCATTGGTCTCAACCGAGATTTCTCTACCGCCCTTCTTAGATTTTTCATAAATATTTTTTCCTTTTGTACTCTGTCGAGCTCTGTAGCCATCTGCATCCCTGTAAGCATCATCTCTAATCCTCCTATCGTATTTATCCTTTCTATGCCTGTCATCATCTTCGTACCTTCTGTTGCTGCCATGGCTCGCTCTATCCTTCACCTTTTCATCCTTTGCAGAATTCCTGTGCTCCCTATGTCCCTCTCTCTATCTGCTATCTTCCTTGTTAAAATACTTTTAGGCATCATATCTCTCTTCATAATATTTATGATGATCATGGGAATCAGAGGGCCTCCTAAACCTATCAGCGAATCCATCCCTCAAACTTCCCCCCTTCTCATGGGACCTAAGCCTAACCTTGTCATCCCCATTGTCTTTGTCTATCTTTCTATTTGAATCACTCATTTTCTCTACTATAAATGTATCAACCAAAATTTGAACTCTCATCTTTTCAAACCCTCATCTCCTCAGAAAAATTCTTGCCCACGATTCGAACCCTCCGTTGCTCCAATAATGCACTTTATAGAATAAATGTGCCTTCTTAGTAAAAATATTTCAATAACATACCTGGTTCGCACGAGGTTTTATTTAACCCTGCTCCAGTGCATGGGGTTTTATAGGCGCACTGATGCGGTTTCGTAAGACCGACAGTTTATGTTTTGGCGCAATGTTTTATGACGCAGCGGTGCGAAAGAGTTGTAAAGCACCGGTGTGGTATATTACTAAGACAAATTGGGCGGGTGTTTATGGAGCGCACGGTGTATGGCGTGCCAATATTTTGTGCGCACTAGTGTGGTTTATGATGATAAGTGCACCGGATGAAATACATCGCAAAAACCTTTGTCTGCCAACCTCCTCAAGAAACCTCCGCTAGAAACATATGTCTGGGGTATTTTTATAAGGGGTTCCTAAAAAACATCTGCTAGAGAGTCTTTTCCTTGTAGTGCTAATAACATGTACAGAATTCAGAAAGTCTTCTACATTGGAATGTTGCCCAATACAGACATGCCTATAGATATAAGCCCATGTTCGGATGACGATCTGTATGTAAGGTCACCGTACAGATGATGTGTACAAAAATCCTAAAATCGTAGCTCGGATGGATAAAAATAGATCCGGGGTCTTCTTATCTCTTTCACTCGATCATTCAGGTACAAGTCTAGCCATGTGAATATATGATTTGTAGTCAAACATGGTAAGACATCGTTTGATTACCAGCCAATGATGTGAGTTGCTAATAAACGCGAGAGAACCACCATTAATGTTAATGGATCTCAAGTTACTGTAGTACAGTTTGTAAGGTGTGAATAGATGATTTGATGTCGAATTCCAAAAAAAATATTTTGGTCAAAGGTTCGGAAGTGAGGATCTTGTCAATGATGTAACAAGCCTCATGGTATTGGAAGATGATTTTACTAAGTACACTTCCTGGATGATGATTTTATGTCGACAGGAAACCACTTTATCATGAAATGAGAGTTACAGATTTCGGAGACAAAATGTGACTTGATATAGAAATGTTCAGGGACATCTGTCATGAAAATGAAGGTTTATGAGTATTGCAGAATGATGAGTATTCATTGGATGACTTCTCTTGAACATATCAAAAACACTGAGATGAGTTTGCAGCATTGACCCAAAACCGAAGTGAAGGTGTGATGAACCATAGGTATGAATTAATCATCAAGAACATTACCCAACCCAAAAAGTCACAATGATGGAGTGAAGTGTCATGTTCAAGAGTGACCTTATACCGTAAAAAGTTTTGTTCGCTTTCCCAAATTTTCCCCAGTCATTTGTCGACCAGTACCTATTTATTTTTTAACAAGCTTGAGGAGGATAACATATGCTTGATATATAATTCAACCCTTCGGGTGAATATGTATCGCTATTTAATAATTTAACGAGTCTAGCAATAAATGAAACTCAATTATTGTCATGATCGACAAGCCTGTCACTATTTTATGTTTTAACAAGCCTAATGACAGAGACAACCCAGTTCTTTTTATATTTAGAGTGTTTGAAAAAGAGGACAAAATAAAACTCCATGAGTCCTTTTTCGTAAATTTGTCGCTCCTTTTTCATAAATAATCTTTCTCAATTCGGAAAAGGGTTAAACTTACACTGAGTAGATGTCGTTTCATTTACTTTTATGAGCTCGAAAAGACAAGTGATCGACAATATTTTCACATTATCAAAGTCTAAAAAGAGCTAAAATAATACTCCAGGGGTTCCTTTTTCACTGTTATCGAAGCTCGAAAAAGAGATAGAAGCATGTTTCAAGTCCTTTTTCGGTTTTATAAAAGCTCGAAAAATAAGGATAAAAGTATGCTTTGTGGTCAAATCATTCTTGGATAAGTGTGCGCGACTAATATTCTATATCAACTGTAAAACCTATTTAGAACAACATCAAATGGATTAAAAATACCTGCTTCATAGCAAAAAATGAATAAAAACCATAGTCGTAGCAATAAATATGATTTGAAAATAATCAAATGACTAATTAAAAGATTTTTATCATTTGAAAGTTACCATTTGAATTTTGGAGCTCTGAACCATTTTTTGCCCGAGAATTTCAACAGTTGATTGCGAGAGATTTTGTGGACGATTTTCCTCGCCGTTTGATCCAATTTGGAGCTATGAACCTTCTCTTTCCTTCAATAGCATTTATGTTTCATTTCATTGCAATTTTTTAGGGATTTTGGCCCCTTAGGTAAATTTATTTTGCACATATGGAAATGCACCCTTGAATGTCGAAATGTGCATGGCAGTGCACTGGAATTGAAGGTCAGGAGCACTTTCAACGCACTTTCCCTTGACCAAGGGTGTGTTGGGCTCAATTCCCATTTTTGTTCTTTGTAGTGTGCCCAAATTTTTCCTAGTTTTCTGCATGAAATGGATCCTTATGAGTCTTATGATTGTGTTTCAGGGATTCATTGGACCAAAATGACGATTACATGGAGGGAAAGAGAACATGAGGAACAAAACATGATTGCCCTAAATGATCTAGGTACTATAAGAGCCCTCAAAGACTGCAGGTTGCTAAAGTACTTCAAATTATCAGGTATGAGGCAACAGATGGAACTATTGGAGTTCCATGTTCATTCATGGGATCCAGGGATAGAGGCATTTCAAATTAGGGCCCAAGTGGTCCCAATATTAGTGGATATTTATTTTCTCACAAGATTATCGAGGAGATGTTTTCCCATTTCTCTTTCAGGGCCTACTCTCGAAGGAGAGACGGTGAGAGATTATATATTTCAGTATTGTAATCCAAGGACTCAACCTAGTAAGAATGGGAAAATAACATCCGTGATGTTCGTAACTTTCCATTGAGAACCATCTTATTCATGATCACAAAGCTTGTTGGTACCACTACACTATACATAGCAAAAAAATCTTACATGTAGTATGCACTAGAGTGCTTGGAACCAACAATTTTCAATTGGGATGAAGCTGTACTCTCTCAAATGAAAGGACAACTGAGCAAGGCAAAGGGAGGAAGGAAGAAAATTTCAACTATGGTTCGATCTTCATTTCTTTTTCCTTAGAGAAAATTCCATTGATGCAACCCCAACATGTGACACTAGATATATCTGGTCCTAGAGATCCAAGGATGTAGAGATGGGTAGAACTGATGGCTAGAAATGTTGTTCAATTGACCATTGTGTTCTCGACTACATTATTCGCCTGGTTCAGGCGATAGATGGTCGCCATCAATGATTATGCATATGCAGGTGTTAAGTTCCGAGGAGATCCAGATTTAGCTTTACCAAATGGTGCTCAATGGGGTGCAATTGGTAAGAATGTTTTGACCATGTTTTTTTTATTTTTCTAAGGTTTATACATGTTTTTGTATTTTTATCTTTTCCCAAGACTAAACTAAATTTTTGATGTATGCAGATGTAGGTCGATTTCGACCATTGGGATAGCGAGAGCAGGGAGATGATGAGCCAGAAGAGAGCGTTGTCAAGAGAGCAGTCCTTCAGGATTTGGATATGGTTAAGACTCTTGCTAAGCTACAACAACACATACAGGGGTTGATTCGGAATTCTGGATTTCTGGATCGAAGAGTTACCCATGCCAATAAAGTGCCATACTATTTCCGTTCCTAACCGTTGGATACGGTTATTTTGTAGGATAGATAGATCAGTAGCATGTTACCATGCGAATCACTTGTTTACTTTTGAAATTTTGTATACATTTTGAGGTCAGATGACCAATGTGTCTTGGGAGATTTTTTTGTAAAACCATATAACTATCTATCTATTTGCTTTCAGTGTTTTCCTATGTTTATTACGTAATCCTATTAAATTATCTGATTTGAATTGAAAATATGTCTTTACATGTGTTACAAATGTCTGTTTATAACGTAATTCGCTAAGGAATCAGTTAATGTGTTCAAGTTTCTGGAAATGTGTTGATATTGAATGAAATCAAAATGTCTTTCCAAAAGTCAAACTCTTAGAAACATACGATGCAGTGTTGAATTTATGACAGTATAAACACTAGTAAGTTGTAGTACCACAAGTTGTGAGTCTAACCTAATGATGATGTGGTTAATACCAAATGAAATGGAACCAGAGAGAAGTTTGATCAACGCACTATACTCCGTGATATTGTTTGTAGATCGACCGATACAAATCCCTTTAAAACTCACTAACTCGTCATTCAGAGCGAAAATGGCTCATGCTACAGAGGATAGATACACCGTACTACAATTAGCACCATCAACATACCCAATGAATGGTTCCAAAGAATCAGACATATGCGATGAAATGTAAAGGGGATTACTAACTTCAATAAAACTCTAGAAAAACAACCTAAGACAGTAAATGAAAATCAACAACATATATACAATATAATACAATAGTTTACTACACTCATGTTTAATCATAGTAACTTTTAGATACAACCCATTTCAGGGTTGCGCCAATGGATTTCCATCATAATATACCAACTCGTATGCGCCCTAAGCAAGAACTCTTTTCAAAATATAGGGGCCATGCCATAATGAATCAAATTTCAATGTACCTATTACATCAGCTTCCTTATCATAAAGAAGGACCAGGTCACCCTCTGAGAAGATGCGAGGTTGGACATGCTTGTCGTATTGTGCCTTTATACGTCTCTTATGCACTTTGTTGGCCAATATGGCTTCACGACGCGTTTCATCAAGATGGATGAGGTTAAAAAGATGTGCTTCTTCAGAATATGTGTCAGGTAACAAGTCAATTGAGAGTTTTAACGATGGCATTTCACATTGGATAGGAAAGATAGCTTCCAGACCATACACCAATTGAAAGGGGGTAAATCCGGTTGCATTTCTCACCGAGATTTGGTACACCCACAAAGCTGATTACATGATCAAATTCCAATTTCATTTATGAACTCATATCATTCATTGAAGCATTCATTTAAGAATATTGTTAATAGCCTCAACTTGTCCATTTGATTGTGGATAATGAGTATAACTATCATGGGAAAATCCTAATTTGGCAGTCAACTCATTCATCATATGATTGCAAAAATGCGAACCATGATCTGTGACTATAGCCTGTGGAACACCAAACTGTGAAATGACATGATTAAAGAAAAACAATGCAGTTGTTTGTCCTATGTTATTAAATGTAGGCATCACTTTAGCCCACTTGGTAAAGTAGTCTACTGCAACAATAATATAACCATACCCCCCCCGGACGAACGAGGGTTATAGGTCATGAAGTCAATGCCCCATTTTGAAAATGGCCCCATAGAGATAACAAGATGCATTGGTGCTGGTGGTTTGCGAATTTTACGATCAAATATCTAGCACGCATGAAAACTTCTGACCGTGAGGATGTAGTCACGAAATATGGTATGCAAAAAGTAATCGGCATGGAGTATCTTCTGTGCGGTAGCGTATCCAGACAGGTTTCCACCACAGGCCCCAACATGACAATCATTTAAAACCTTTTCTACCTCCTCATGAGTGATACACCTCCTTAAAATCATATCGACACCACGACGATAAAGAGTATCATCGAATATTAAATAATATTTGGCTTGGTATCGAATATGTAGCTGTTTAGAGCGAGAGGTATCAGGTCAAAAAGTATGGGTCTCGAGATAAATGATAAAATCCCCATATCAAGGATCAAATCATCTGATAAAAAACAAAGACTCATCAGGAATAAATGGTTATGATGTAGTAGCAATACTATTAGAGGGAAGGTCGTAGAGAAGCTAAGTCAAAACTAAAGACTTCTTTGACTTGGATTTGATGAATTCCAAATCAAACTCCTGCAAAATGACAATCTATTTTGAATAATTTCCCCCCAGAAATTAACGTGATAAGATGCAAGTCATGGGGTTGCAATCCGAAATGACAATGGCCTTCCGGAACAGGATATAGTGGTGAAATATTTGGATAGCTTGAACATCTTCCAAGGCAAGCTTTTTGATGTATGAATACTTCACTTCCGTATCATTGATATTACGACTCAAATAATAGATCAGATGTTATATCCCATTTTTTACTTGGACCAATACCATAGCGATGGTCGTATCAGACGTGGCGATATATAACAAATAATCACTCTGATAATTAGGGGGATACATTAATGACACCCAAAAAACTGTATCCTTGACAACATCAAAAGAAGCTTGTGCAAATTTATCCCAATGGAAGGGAATCCCCTTTTTCAAGGGCCGAGTAAATCCATTAGCCATTTCGGCATAATTGGGTATGAGCCTCCTTAGGAAGTTAGCCTTTCCCTGAATTTTCTGTAACTGAAGCAAATTTGATGGCGCAAGAAAATCAAGAATGACCTGGACCTTCAGTGGATCGATTTGAATTCCTTATTTTGAGATGAAGAATCCTAGAAAATGACCAGAACCAACACAAAACACACATTTCTGTGGATTGAAGCATATTTTGTAGTGTTGGCAGCGTAGAAAGATAGCTCTCAAATACATTGGGTGATCAGTACGGTTTCATGAATACACGATTAAATCGTCTAGATAAGGTTGAAAAATGTGCTTGATGTCGTTGAAAGCATAATTCATTGCTCTCTGAAAGGTTGCCCCAATGTTCTTTAAGCCAAATGAGAGTTTCCGATAAGCGAATGTGCCCCGGGGATAAATGAATGATGTCTTATATTTGTCCTCTGGGTAGATATTGATTTGATTGTAGATATAAAATCCATCCATGAACGAAAAGAGTTCGCATCCAGCACAATCATCAATAATCTGGTCGATAAAGGGAGTAGGATAGTTGTCTTTCAGACAAAAAATATTGACATCCCGGTAATCGACGCACACTCTGATGGTCCCTTGTTTTTTCATAACAGGAAAAATGTTGGAAAAAAAAGGTAAATGAAACCAGCACGCAAACATTTTTCAACTTCTGCTTTAATGGCAACGACCTTCTTTGGATGAACATGACGAAGGCGTTGACGTACCGGTTTGACATCAGGGTACATGTTAATAGTGTGTTCAATGATACTAGTATCTATGCCTAGCATTTCCTTGTAAGACCAAGTAATTACATCACGAAATTCATGAAGAGAGAGCAATATGTTTCGATTTCTGATGGACAACAAGACACGCCGACGTGAATGTTTTCTACAATGCTGGGTTTGGTCGAAACATCGATAGAAATGGTTTCTTCAATATTTGATAAGTTTCGCTCGGATTCGATTGCATTAATGGGAAAATAATTTGAAAAGAAAGTTTTGATCGATGGCTGATATAGTTCAATAAGATTATATTCTTCGTAATCCTAAATATGGGAGCGATGATGATGATCTTCCCATAGTTCTCCTTCTAGCATCATGGATTCCATAATATTCTCATTTGTCAAGAAATTGGATGAAAAAGGATTAGATGGAGTACCAAAATCTAATGAACGATCAACCCAAATGACCGGTGACAATGATTTCAGATTCATCGCCCAAGCCATGTAGATTGATTGCTATGCCAGCTCAATTAGGTTGGGTGACAGAAATTCATCCAACGTAACAACTTCAAGATCACCTGTAATCTTCCTTAAGCCAGATGTAGTGGAATATATCATGTAGCAGGTCTCTATGTTTGCAATATTTGCCGACATCGCAAGCAACAGTAATGCAAAGGTTTCCATGAGGGTGGAATCCTTTAAGAGTCCTACACCAATGTTCTGAAGTGAGAGTTGGGGTGTATGAACTAATGGAATGCTTCCAGTTACCTAGGAACTTGAGGCAAAGAAGGATAGTTGATTGATGACTGTGATAACACCTTTATGTTGAAAGACGATCATTCTAAAATATGTAGAAACGATCGCAGTCATAGCATATACCCAGGCCTTCCGAGTAAAATGTTGTAATCAAGGGGTCTGTCAACGACCTTAACTTCAAAATTCATCGTTTTTCCCCCCAGTTTGACATATAGGTTATTGATGATACCACAAGGCTTATATGTACGTCCGTCGAAAGCTTTCAACGTCGTAGGTGATTGAGATAGGTGTGACAAGCCAAGTGACTTCCAGCAGTTTAGAGACATAATGCATGTAGATTATCCCTCATAAATAATAGTATGATGAACAAGGTGATTGAGAACATTTACTTGGATGGAGAATTCCAATTATGTTGGTAATTGCAGCACATAGGCCATATGATTAAAGACTACAAGATTAGAATCTGTCGGATCGATTCCACCAATTACCAACAACAAAGCCTGTTTCTAGGAGGGATAATTTTGAAGCACCTCAAGCACTGACATAGCTGAAGGGGATTGATCCAAATCTTCAACTATATTATAATTTTGAGCAGCTCGGACTCAAGGATTAAATGTCAATTTATGAAAGACTCCCATCTGTATCTTTATTATCAATTCAGGAATAGCAGTTGGTGGTATCGATTCCATATACGGATTCATGGTCGCGGTAGTAGGTTGATCAGTATCCTGACTATCGTAATATTTATTACGTGTTGACACCAAAACATCAGTTGACGGCTTCATGACAGAAAGCATAAGCACTTGGGAACTAGAAGCTGGACCTGTAGCAACCAAATTTGTGTCTGGATTTGGAAATGGATCTGTCAACACAGTAGATGCATGCGAGGTCTTAACCAATTTTGAGACTTCGGCGCGGTGAGGACAGTCTCTAAAAATGTTCTCCTCATTACAATTATGCAAGGGTAACGAGGTTTCCGATTTCCAGACGATTGATCAAATGATATTTCTTGCGGGGTATAAGTTTTCTTTTTCTTTGATTTCCCCTTTTTCTTACTTCCGGGTTGCTTGTCACTTTTGCCTTTGTCAAATGACACAACATGGATTTCGGAAGAAAGCGCAGGATTAGATGCAGTAGAGTGATGCATGCTTGCATTACCGATCATACCATCACCGGCATGACTGTCCTTGGATGGAGGAGGAACAATAAAATTAAATCGCGGTGTGTTGGGAATTTTCTCGTACAACATGCCAAACTGAGTATAAATAAATTCTAAATATTGGGCATGAGAAATGACTTGCTCTTCAGTGACGACACCACCTTTAGCCACATCCTTAGTTATAGATGGTAGCAGGGAATTAATGAACCACTCAATAAGGAGATAATTAGGAACAAATGTCTTTACCATTCTATGACGACAGTGCCACTCATGAATATGATCAGAAATGTGAGAAGCATTAGTCTGTTTAAAATTGGTCAAGAGTTATGTTCCAGTTTCATATCGTATGGGTAACTGGAAGTGGGTCAAAAAGACAGTAGCTAGGGCAGTGAAATTATCAAAAGAAGCTCTTAGTAAATCAATGTACCATTTTGCAGCCAGAACAATTAGCGTACGTTGGAAAAGGCGGAGTCGAACAGAGTCATCATTTAGGGAGTTAGATGAACACCACAAATGAAAAGTCATGACATGCGTCGACAGGCCTTCCCCAGGGTTTCCATTGAACTTAGGAATATCTGAGGGTAATTTATGAGGTATCACTAGCCACCAAGGAGCATAACTGGTTGGATCATTGGTGAGCCATTTTAAACTGGTAACTCTAAAGTTGCAACAAAGGGCAATTTTTGGCTTAAGTCGGGTTGAGCATAGCTTAGAGTCGCTAATTTGTAGCGAAGTCACCAAGTTTTTATGCAGAATTATGATCTACAGATAAATCAAATTCCCTAACTGTGGTGTTCGACACTTAGAACAATAGAGGAAAGACTTTACTATCACTTTCTCTAAAATAAGAAGATACACAGAATGGTGAAAGAACCTACTTGTGATCCAAGCGCTTCTCCTTCTCCTTCCGTCGTTGTTGTTGTTTCTCTCAATCCAACTCAGATCACCAGATCGATTCCTGCAAACACAAACAAAGAACAACAAACAAAATGCATATACATATATCTACCTATCTTAATCACTCAAATCGACTATATGTGAAATATATATATCATTCAAGAATCCATTGCATAAGAAACATAAACATATAGAGACACATATATGGAAAATGAACAACAATCTTTATTAAAGAGTAGAAGGGGAAGGTTACAACCAATGATCGATTTGTTTCCACCAGGTCCAGCTTCATCCCAGCCTCATCACATCCAACATCATAAGAGCAACATATCAGTACTTTCACTCTCTCAAATGATAATCCAACAACATTTCTTTACCAAAATTCTTCCTTCCCCAGCACTAGGATCTGTGCTCAATTTATAGGGAAACTAATGGTAGTTTATCAATGAATGACTTTCTAAGAATAGGTAAGACATGTTCCCAAGTTTAGACATGTTAGATGGACACTTGGATTCAAATGTTGACACCTATGGACTCTTCTAGAAGGCACTGGCCATGTGTAGATTCCCGAAACAATGAGAATTCCGCTCCCAGGCGACCAACGCACTCTTGAATGTTGGGAAGTGCATTGCAGTGCACCCTTGAATGGAGGATGCTGCATATGGAAAGCAATTAGTCCCTTTAGAGGCTGCGTTGGTGAGTCAATAGGTGATATAACATATACTTAAAACCTTGGAAATATCACAATAGAATCCATGAATGAATTATTCTTCTCTTAGGGCATATAGCAGCTAAAATATGAGGGGATGATAGACCCTAATTCATTGGTCCTAGGGATGATTTCTAGTTTGACCAAGTCATGGGGGATGATGCCCAAATTGACCTATAACACTCCCCCTCCCAAGGATGATCTGGCTGCATTTTAGGCCCTCATTGTCGCGTTGTAGAAAAATTCATGGCTGAAGGAGAATCATTCGAAATTTTTAAAGAAAGCAAGAAATAATATGTTTGTCACACTCCCCTATGGATTTCAACGAATAACTCTCGCCTACTTAGACAAAACCCTGATAGGGAAATTTGCTGGAATGTGGCCTTCTCTGAATTCGATGGAACAATGGATTGACATGACCTGAAATCCAATGATGAAGGGAAAAAATTCTCTTTATTCATGTAGAAAAGCTTTCTTCACTTTTATATTCGAGATCAAGGAGGATCGAGACATTATTTTTAGGAATGAGGCATATTTTTTTGGATCTAGAGGTATGTATCTCAATTTGTGGTCATTGGATTTCGATCTATATGAATACATCCCCACCTTAATCCTAGTCTGGGTCAAACTCCCATGCCTCCCCCTATTGTTTTGGATTGATGATTGTTTTTGAGCTATTGGAAATGGGTTAGGAAGGTACTTGGATCATGCTGGCCCCAAGGGTTATCAATTTTCTTGTGTAAAAATCTGTGTGGAGATCGATTTGGAAAAAGGGCTTCCCTCATAAATCAACTTGATGCAAGGGTATTGGAGCCATTGTCAAGTATTGGACTATGAGAAAATTCCCTTTAAATGTAGATTATGTCACAAACATGGGCATTTTTCCACAGATTGTAAGAAAGCTCAGCCTAATAAAGGGGACAGAGTAAAGCAAGTCCAGAAAGAGCAGTGGCAAACATAGAAGCAAGGAGGAAACAGAGGAAGCGAATTGACATATAGAAACCTCAAGGAAAAATAGTTCCATAGTTATTCCCTCGACAAATCCTTTAAAATCCCTCCAATCACAGGGCGAAGCTAAAAAAGAATTGCAACATAAGGAACATGAAACACCAGAAGCAAACAAGGAGGATCCGGTAGCAATAAGGGGAAGTCCACGACTTTGTCCCCAAAAGAAATGGTTCTCAAGTGGAAAGGAATGCTTTCCAATTAGGTCTCATAACAACATACAAGAGCCTCCAATTCCAACTCAAAAGGAAAACCCTCACGGTCCAACTAGGCAAGATTCAACAGGTACTCCAACAGTAGTAAAAGGATCAGATATGGACCATAATTTTAATAAGGAGCACCAAAAAGAATTTAAGTTGGGGAGACGATTCATCCAACCATGAAACAAAAAGCTACAAAAGGGTCAAGGAAGACACTCCAGAAAAGAAGAAAGAATGGTAGAGAATACAATGAATAAACAAATCAGAAGCCAACCTCAAATCACAGATGTCTTAAATTTTGTGGAAAATCGTGAATTGTAAGCTTTAACCTTGTACAAAAATTACCGACAAGTGAATTCTTAAAGTAGAAAAATAAACAATGACGAGAACATAAAACAAAGATATACGGTGATTTTCCCCTGGATCCCAAAATCGGGACTACCGGATTGATTTTTCACTATATTCCTTTCAATGTTAATATATATATATATATATATATATATATATATATACCAAAACATTCATAGATCCTGTAATGTCTTCTAATAATAATAATAATTAAATATAATTAAATAAATAGTAAATAAATAATAAGTCAATAATAGTAAATACAGAATAAATAATAAAGAGAATAAAAATAATAATAAATAAAATAGTAAATAATAATTGGAGTTCTAAATAGTAAATAAATAAGTGAAGTTAGCAAAAGTAAAAAAAGAATAAATAAAGAAAAAGTTAAACTGAGAAAACTATAAAAATAAGTAAATTTAACAAAAAGTAAAAAGGGATAAAATAAGAAATAGTTAAATTAAGAAAAACATTAAATTAAGTAAAACTTAAAATAAAGAAATAAAAGTTGCATGTTGATACAATGAGTGTGTGCATGCGGTTCCCTCTCCATTATTTGGTCTATTTCACAGACATTGAGGAAGATGAAATTCATTTATTCATCATTCCTTCATCCATTCTCTTGGGAGAAAGATATTGTGAGGCAAAGGATTCTTCGGTAGTAGTACATTGATTGAAGACTTGGGGGTGGCCAGTTGTGGAAAGATTATGTGCAGCTGAGCCTACGGTTGGGTGAAGAGTTGTCCCCAAAAATTTATTGCGGTTAGCGGGATTCAAATAGCATTCAACTTTGGAGTCTCAAGTAAGGAATATCGTTGTTATAGGTTAGTCGTCTTTGCTCGTGTTTTTGAATTTTCTATGTTGATTAGTTAAACAATTTTTGTATTGATTATTAATTGCATATCTGATATAATTAATTGCATGTTAAATTTGGGGTTGTTACATATGGTATCAGAGCGAGTTTCGACGTTATGTGACCTCTAATTAAAAGTTAAAACTTGATTTTGATTATAATGATAGGAAAAAATTTAATCAAATAAATTAAAAAATTAAAAATAAATTTTAATTTTCAAAAATTATTAAATAAATAGCATTTCTTTTAAGAAAATAAATCAATTTTATTTATTATTAAAGATAAATTTGAGATTTTATTTTTTTTTCATATAATTATATACATACTTACACTTAAATCTATGATTATAATTTTAAATTATTTTTTTTTTTTAAATTTTACCTACTCGTTACATGCATAACATTTTAATATCATTATATTCATGCATCTTTAAATATATTATTATATTTCTTAAAAAAAAAAAAACCAATAATATAACTTTTTACTAATTACAAGCTTAAAATAATCATAAAACTATGTAAAAATATTCAATACACCCCCATAAATATATGGAGGCGATAACCGTTGTCAACGGTCTATTAATATACTTCGCCATTTTGGCTTTTCCACACTCTTTGGATGTATCAAATAACCACATAGTCAAATGTTAGATTCAAACACCAGATTTCAATCATTACAATCCTCACCAAATAGTGATCAATGCCAACACCAAATCACAAGAAATATAGTTATTAAAAATATCATGTAATATTATGGTATTATATATTTGTTAATCTCATAATATTTTCACGCAATATAATAGTTTTCACTCTTTAAATTGTCGAATCATACCTACGTAAGCCCTCCCGAAACACAACCATGTGCATATCACTAAAGTTATTATGGATATTCAATGGGAAACATAATCTTGGGAAGCATATCACCATTTTTATGTTGGTGTGGTTTTATGATCTTTTGAGTATGCGATATTAATATTTTTTTGTTAATTAAATAAAAAAAATGTTATGGTGTAATTATTTAAAGTATATGTTTGATTTAAGATTTTTGTGATTTATAATGTAGATAAAAATGTTTTTCGGATTAATTACATTATTAGAATTTGGTTTACGTTTTGAACTAGTTAATGTGGTTCATCTTCACGATAAGGTGGAGAAACAAATTAATTTTGATGAATAAATAGTGGAAATGCATCATTGCCTGAAAATAGCCGTTGAAAGTTAGTTATGAATTAATTTTTTTAATAATAAATTAATTAATTAATTAAACAATTTTATTAAAGAGGGTTAAGAAATTTTTATTTTAATAAAAATAAATAAAAGAACTAGCCATTAGCTACGAATTGAAATTTTAATGATAAATTAATTAAATAAATAAAACATGGTTAAGAAATCTTAATTTATAATAAGAAGAAGGGAGGGGTAAAATTTTATAAAAGATTTAGTTAGTTAGGAGTTAAAATTTTTAATGATAAATTAATTAATTAAATAAATTAAAAGGTTAAGAGAATTATATAAATAAATAGGGAAGGATAAAAAATAATTGTAATTAATAAATAAAGATAAAATGAGGATAATAAATAAAAATAGTAAAGTAAATAAATAAAAAATGAAGTAAAAAGAAATAAATTAATAATTAGTTAATTAAATTAAATAAATAAATAATAATAAAAATAAAAATAAATAAATAGATAAATTTATTAATTAATTACTAAATTGGAAAATTGAGAATATATATAAATATAAAAATAACGAAAGTATAAAACTAAAAAAAATATAATATATGATGTAGAATTATATTTTATAATTATGTACTTTATATTATAGAATCATATATATATTTATTTAATATTAGGTTAGATATTTTAAAATTAAAATATCAATATATTTTATATTAATAAAAGAAAATAATAATATTGGTAATCAATAAAATAGGATATGAATATTATTTTTATTAGTAATTGTTTTAGTATTGAAAAAATAAATAAAAGATTAATTTAGTCTTTAAAAAAAAAATTCATTGATAGAAAGAATGTTTAAATTGAGACAAGTAAGTTTCAAAATTATAATGATATATATATTTCTCTCAACAAATAATATGACTTTGGTAATGGATTGAAAGGCATTTCCTATTATAGGGCTTGTTTTTATATTTTATTTTAAATATTGATATTCTTGTATCAAAATGCAATGATTGAAACCATATTTTATCGCTCACAAAATCTTGAGACGAGAAAGGAATAAGAAGGCAAGAAACTTATGACAACTTTATAGTGTAGAGAGGAGTGAATGATTGAGAATGTACAATGGATTGAAATTGAGCATTGAATTATAACGACTTAATATATAAGTAACGTTTATTTGGTGTATTGCTTTGAGGACGTTGCTTCTTAAAGAAAGGAAGAACGGTTATTTACTTTGAATGTGTCCATAGAATAAATTGTAATACATATGTTGCTTATGCATAGAAGAGATGCATGATCAAAAAAATTGGATATGATTAAACTCACATTCGTGAAATAAAGTTGAAGATATTGATAGGAATTCTATACATCAATGAAAATGAAGCAACATTGGATAAGTCTATGAGAGGTCATGAAAACCTTTAAAACATTCCTTACAACATGTTGTTGCTCATAAATCAAGTATGAAGACAATGCATTGTTGAGTGCATGGAAACACTTAAGATGTATCTCAAGTGTTTTCCTCAGCCTTGATGATAGATACCTAAAAAAAGACATTAAGAAGAGACCATATGATATGAAGTAACATGTACTACACAGATAATTATGATAACTTGGTCAAGGTGACCTGTTTAAAAAAAAAAGAAAAAAGAGTGGAAAATCATCCTTAAGCAAATTGAGAGAAAGGTAGCACATTTCCCTAAATGCATACATAAAATGCAATCAAAGTTGGAAGTAATATACGTTAAGACAATATGCAACTACCCTCAAAGGAAGAAACACCTATTATTAAAATGCAATGATGGAAAATAATTATAAAGAGACAACGATTGTGAGAAAGAAAGGAAGTTTATAGATCTAATTTTCAATATTTCCCATATATGTTTGAATAAAAATAAATAAAAAATAAAACTTATGAAGAAAGAAAAAAGAAAAATTAACAAAATATAAATTAGACATTGAAATATTATTTGGTTAACACTATCTTGAGGATATGACCTTTTAAATAGAGGGATAAAATAATATAATGGGTTGATGAGCTTGAATTAATTTAGATATCTTTTATATTTATTCATATGTACTCCATACAAACTAGTGTGACCAATATGTATAAATGTTTATTTTTCTTTAGTAGAGTTGATAAGTATTAATAAGTTGTTGCTTAAAGATAACGACTATGATAGAAAATTTCACTCTTGACAAGAAGCACAAGGAAATTATAAATGGTCTTTATGATACATTAAGGAAGAAGAAGGAAGGGGGAGTATATTGATACGTATGATTGAAACTATTCATGGTGATTAGTTGCGCATATATAAATATTATTTGATTGAATTTCTAAAGGTAGAGAGGAAGAATGGTAATGAAAGCATGATTATGAACATTATGACAAGACCTTCGTATGTGAAGTAATATACAATAAAATAATATGCTAAACTAGTCGAGATAACTTGATGAAGGAAATAAGACATTAAATACTCAAGAAATATGCGGAGAAATTATAAATGATCAAATTGAGAGTACAATAATTCAATTCATTGAAGGTACCCAAGAAAGAAAGACAAGATGGAAGAAATATATGTTGAGATGGTAGGCAACTACGCCATAACAATAATAAGGCATTTTAAGTTGGTTGCCAAAGTGAAAGGTTATATATGATAAATTTACCTTATGAAGTAAGGGAAAACAATGAACTTGTTGAAAGGTAATAAGGATGAGATGCATATAAAAGAATGATAAATAAATACTTCACCCAAGATGAAGGGTTGTAAGGAAAGTTGAATGGAAGTTCACAAATGAAATACGAGATTCCTATTTGTAGCATTAACAAAGGTAAGAAATCAACAGAAGCAATAGCCTATCTTAAAACAGGATGGAAAATTTGAATAGTCATAATAGTGGTAAATGGATATAGTTTTGATGAGAGGTTGATGATGCATATGTGGTGGGTATTTATTTATTTGTTATGATAATGATGTTGTATTCTAATGATGGATAAGATATGCATAGGGATCATGATGTTATGATATGATGTATATTGGCATGTTGTTCATTTATTATGTGATGTCATGATTCATATATGTTGATGTTATAACTTATGATGGTATTTCATGATGTGAAGCATGTGGATTTTCATACAGATTTTATGACATGCATGAGCGTGCAATTTTTACTATTCAGAATGCTATGATAACAGTGGCGTTATGTTATCATGATGGCATGCAAGAGTTGGCATGTGGATTATGTTTTATGTTTTTATGATTATAAATAATGCATTGGATGCATGTTACGATGTGATGATTGACAGGAACTCCAAAAATGGGCCAAGAGGGCCAGTTTATTTGATGATCTCGTGGGAGGCCATACCTATGAGGAAGAATATGTAACACCATATGGATTGGGGACAAACTCAATCAACACTATATATGCCAGTGGTTATTTGTCTTGTATATCTCTTGATGGATAGCTCTTGAAGGGTTGTAGGACCATCTTTAGGAGGCCAAGGGCCTGATATTGTAGGCCAAGTGCCTGGTATTGGATTGGGATGCTGAAGTCTGGAAGGGGTGTAAGGACTTCGATGCCTGGGGCTATGCACCTTAGATAGTGTGGAGGGAGTGGGCCATCCTTGCGAGATGCCTGGAGTACTACTGCATGGAGTACTGAGCCGGGTGCCTGCCTTGGGGTAGATGAGGTTTGAGCCGGGCATGAGCCTTGTGGCCAGCCTTGGGCTATGCTACAGACCGATGAGGCTTATGCCTGGTTCCGAAAGTGGGAAAAAGGATAGAGATTCCTTGAGATTTCCTGGGTGTGATGGAAACTTTCGATGTTTGCTGGTTATACTAGTTCAACAGAGGGTGTTGGGAAAACGTGAAGTAATAAATAACTAAATAAATAAAATGCTAAATTATTAAACTTAACTTCGGGACAAAGTTCCTTAAAAAGGGGGAGGGTGCAACACTGGGACTTCTCGGGAGGTCGCCCATCCCAGTACTACTCCAGCCCAAGCGCGCTTAACTACGGAGTTCTGATGGGATTTGATTAATTATCGTTGGTATGATCGCACCCAATTGGTATGTAATGTCCCCTAATAATAATAAAAATAATAAATAATAAATAAATGATATAATATAATTAAATAAATAGTAAATAAATAATAAGTCAATAATAGTAAATACAAAACAAATAATAAAGAGAATAATAATAATAATAAATAAATTAGTAAATAATAAATTGTAGTTATAAATAAAATAGTAAATAATAAACTAGAGCTCTAAATAGTAAATAAATAAGTGAAGTTAACAAAAGTAAAAAGGAATAAATTAAGAAAGAGTTAAACTAAGAAAACTATAAAATATGAAATGCCCCCTAATAATAATAATAATAAATAAATAAATGATATAATATAATTAAATAAATAGTAAATAAATAATAAGTCAATAATAGTAAATACGGAATAAATAATAAAGAGAATAATAGTAATAATAAATAAAATAGTAAATAAAAAACTGGATTTCTAGATAAAATAGTAAATAATAAACTAGAGCTCTAAATAGTAAATAAACAAGTGAAGTTAACAAAAGTAAAAAAGTGAAAGTGGGAAGTGGTTTCGATGGATTTTTTTGGGGGATTACCTATGACTTCCCAAAGACATGACTACATTATGGTCATTGTTGATAAATTAACTAAGAGTGCTCACTTCATTCCAGTTAAGAGCACCTTCGAGGCACCAACTATTGATCAAGTTTTCTTAAAATAAATAATCCGCCTTCATGGAGTGCCCCAGAAAATAATATCTAACAGATATTCACACTTTACTTCCAGATTTTGGAAAAGCCTTTTACAATCTATGGGAACACAAATAAACTTCAGTACTTCATATCATCCAAAGAAAGATGGGAAAACAGAAAGAGTAAATTGAGTATTAGAGGACATGCTCAGAATGTATGACATGGATCAACAAAATCAGTGGGAGAAATACCTTCCCTTAGTGGAATTTGCATACACCAATAGTTATCACAATTCAATTCAGGCAACTCCCTTCGAAATCTTATATGGAAGCCCGTGTCATACACCATTGAGTTGGGATCGATTAGAGGATCGAGTCATGTTGGGACCTGAAATGCTCCAAGAAATGGAAGAAAAAATGGCAATAATTAAGCAGAGGCTAAAAGAAGCCAAGGATTGCCAAAAAAGTTATGTCGATGCAAAGAGAATTGATAGAAGCTTTGAAGAAGGAAGCCAAGTTTTTATTAGAGTCAAACCCTCTAAGATTTCTTTCAGATTTGGCAAGGGAACAAAGTTGTCCCCTAGATTTGTCGGCCCATTTAAGATCCTAGAGAGGATCAGACCAGTTGCTTATAAGCTCAAGCTGCCATTCCATATAAGAAGAATGCATAATGTGTTTCATCTTTCTATGCTTATAAAATATGCACCTGACCCATCCCATGTGCTAACATTTGATAAATTATAGGTTTTTGAGGAGGGAGTCCTTCAGGTCGAACCATTCTGTATAATGGACCGTCAGTTTGTCAGCTCATGAATCATGAGTTTGAGCAAGTCAAGGTCTAGTGGGACCAATATAGCCTAGGTTCAGCTACCTGGGAAGATGCAGATGTTATTTTTAATGACTTTCCTTATCTATCTGATTAAATTGTGTGGTGAACTAAATAGGAGTGCATAATTTAGCTAAGGTAGATACTTTTATGGACCCTCTAGATCGTCTCTTATTGTTTAAATTTTATTTATACATCTAAATCGTACATTATGATTTCAGTTATGGTTTTAATTAACTATTATGAGATGATCGTAATGATGCACATGTGGTTCTTACTTATATAGTTGTATGAAAATGATGATTATGATATGCATAGGGATTAGATGTTATGATTTGAGGTTATATTGACATATGATTAGTTTATTATGTGATGTCATGTTTCATATATGTTGATGTTATAAATTATGATTGTATTTCATGATGTGAAGCATACAAAATCGATACAAATTTTGTGACATGCATGAGGATGCAGTTCTTTACTATTTAGAATGTGGTTATTAACAATGATGTTATATTATCATGATGAAATGCAAGTGTTAGGATGTGGATTAATTTCGATGATGTTATTATTATAACTAATGCATTGGATGCATGTTGAGATGTGGTGATTGGCAGGAAATCCACAAATGGGCTGAGAGGGCCGGTTTATTTGATGATCTTGTGGGAGATCATACCTACGAGGGAGAATATGTAACACCACATGGGCTGGGGACAAACTCAATCAACACTAATCCTGGGTTGTTACAAATCCTAATCCATTAACCCTAGATTAGAACATAACTGTAGTTCCCTTGATCAAATCTACAAAATACCATGGGAAGAAAACCATCATGCCCAAAACCATGTGCAGAACCCATGCACAAAACCATGGGTAGGTCTGCCCACATGACATGGATCCAACAAAAGAATAGGGGAGATATTCTAAGAAAGAAATAAGAGAAGAAGAAATATAATGAAACAAAAAATTAGGAAATCAATCTCAATTTGAAGTCATAGTTAATGCATGTTAAACCCCTTTGATAAATATGAAAATGTAATGTAAATGCATTTTAATCTTGGGAGTGTTTTGGAAAATTTTAAGTTGAAACGATAATGAAACTTTTATATCATGAGATAATTGTTTGAGAAGCTGAATTAAACCTTCGCCCTCAATTCAAAAAGAATTATTAGTAATCTTGAAAAAATGTAATAGTTCTAGAATAAATCTTAAATTTTTTTAAATAAAATCCTTATAATCATTTATTTGAAAAAAAAAACCAATCACCATTAAATTATATCAATTATCACAAATATAATCCAACAAAAATTATTAATAATCTTGAAAAAAATGTAATAACTCTAAAGTAAATCTTAACCCTTTTTTAATAAAATCCTCATAATAATTTATTTTAAAAAAACAATCACCATTAAATTATATTAATTATCACAAATATACTGATTAATAATAAAAAATCTAAACATCACCATCAATATCATTCTCAAACAAAATAACCAAAATAAAAACCAAGATTCTTCACATATATGTTCAAAGCGAAGTCACAAGAAAAATTATATTATCTTGTGGCATCATGTTGATTGATATTGGCAATCTCTTTTTCTAGTCATGGATGACATTGACGTTGATCGGGATACCAAACGATTTAATAAATATCAAATAAATTTTAATAAATATCTTAAATGGATGGTTTGTATATTTATTTATTTATTGTGATAAAGATGGGATATTGGTCGAAGATCATAAATCGGTGATTTATATATATCTCAAAATCAAATGTGAGTTGATTGTTATAGAATACATGAGAAATCTCAAATTTTAACATATGCAAAAATAAATGTAGGATAATATTTTTAAAATAATTGTTTTTTATTGGAACAAAATACATATGTTGTGTTTATGGTTGGAGAAATCAATTCAAATTTATGTTAATATGTATATTAATTGAATAATATGTACATTAATTGAATTTATATTTGTAAAATTTTATATGTGGTTAATTAGTTGTAAATATGGTTGGTTAGTTAGAGATCTCAAATTTATGGTTATTGAAACTTAATGTAGATTGATATTTTACCCTTATATCAATTAAGAGACTTTCCTTGATTAAGAGATTAAGACACTAAGTATTAATCTTTCAAAAACTATTTGTAGGGCTTCATCACTCTTTCCACACCAGGTAGGGAGCAATTCATCGCTCATTACTACCTTGCAAAGAGTGATATTACCCATGATACACTTAAAAAAGGGACATGACATTGCAAAATTTCTAGATTTTCTCATTTCCAAGGATATTTGGTGAGAATATGAGATGATAAATGTAGACACCTAGGTTCAAGTGAGTTTAGAGTCCAATACAAACTCTTGAGCCATTTGACAAGGCATCCCTCATTCTTATCAAACAAGTCTCTTTGGAAATGAACAAATCTAGATGGTTTGCAAGGTCATTTCCCTTTGCTAGTGTATTTGGGGTGACTATCACTCTTTGTAAGTGAGAAATGAGTGATGCATCACACTTTTCCAATGTGGAAGGAGTGGTGGAGCTCTAAAAATGGATTTCCAAAGGTTAATACTAAGTAACTCAGCCTCCTATGCAAGGTAGGTCTCTCAATGGATCTAAGGGGTGACAAATAGTGATATAAAAAGATCTTTAGGAGTCGTGTCATTGTTAATAACATCTTCATACAAATTATTTCAAGCATAGTGTTGGCCTAAAGCTTGTAGAGTGAGCCTCTATTATTTGTAGAATATTGCATTTTCAATTTAGAAATTAGATAGACTCAAGCATGAAAATCCCAATTTAAACAATGAAAAAATTTGACATTGGATATTCTCTATTAATCAACCATAGTAGCCTCCATAATTTGATCCAATGTTTGATATGGATTGGTTGTGATACAATGGAAATTGGGTTAGAGGTCTTGAATTCATGGTTTATGGAGCTCAATACAAATTATATCATAAGATATCTAAAAGTATTGATCCTTCAATATAGGTAACCATGTAGGAGGCTTCAACATAACATGTTACCCCTCTTTATGCACACATTAGCATTGATCCATTGCATGCCCATCGATTATACTTGGGCATAACCATGGTGGGAGACCTTCAATTAAAGATATAGGTAAAACTTATCATTTGGATATTCTACTGCAAATGCGTGAGAAACATATACAACAACCAAATTTAAAGCTCATTATTCACCTACATAAGAATATCATTGGATAAATATCTGAGGACAAAAATTAACACTATATATATAACATCACTCTAGAACGTTCCTCTTTAGTTGTTTTAGGGTGTCCATCACATTTTTTTCATTACTTCGCCACCATCACCACCTCCAAAGTTTGGTCAATGTGTGATTTTCTAGTGAATTAAGATTTATTTTTAAATTTATTTTGTTAAAAATATAATTTTAGTGTTGATACCTAGACAACTATCAATTTGGTTACAAATAATTTTATTTTCAATGTTACAAATCATAAGGTGGGGAATCTACTATGATTTCCAACAAATTGTAACCCAATAAGATAAATTAGCTAAAATATAACAACACCTTAATGATGAATGCATAAGACTTCAAAAGAGGGCATGACATAAGCAGAGAAAAATAGTAAAGGTGGCCTTAGGCAAAAGAATGAATATAATCACTTGAATGAGATGATGTTCCGAAGGAGGGAATTGTTGTATTTAAACCACTCCACTCGGGTTAAGATGCTAGTGCCAAGGAGGATATTGTTGAGATTCAACAAGAAGATCCTAGTGAAAATTATGCACCTACACTAGGATAGAGCCTCAGGCTATTTTTAGGTGAAGGTCTATTTATAGATGCATGATCAAATTCTATTCATAGACGATGTATATTTATATATGGTTGAGAAAATTTTATTTATAGATGTATGTGTGAGTTCTATTTATAGATCGCATGTCTATTTATAGATGCATGTCGACTATTATTGTCCCTTAATAATAGTTGGACAATAAACAATAATCTATTCTCAATGAGCACTTGGAAATAGTTAACTGAAGTGGAAAATCAGTTAGCTATAGGAAATTCGAGTTCAAAGGTTGGTTGGTGGGACATGCAAGAGGACTTAGTTGTAACTGAGTGATTCGAAGTTGTAACTAAGTTAGATGTGTAGTTATGTGAGTTATAAAGTAGTTTAACTCAGTTAAGTGAGATAAGCTTAGTTGTGCTAGTTGTAGCTGAAGATACACGAGTGAGAGATCAGTGAATTAATTATTAATTAATTCACAATCAGTGGTCTCACATGCAACTGAATATTTACTACTGTTAACTGCATGCATGTCAAATCCAGTGGAGACCCAGTTGAGATGTAGGTGAAAGGGACAGTTTGACTATCAGTTGTGACATTAGTGGGTGCACCCATGCAACCACACACACATTGGATGTGCCATGAGGATTGCACAGTCAAGGCAAGCATGATTCCATTCATTCAGGGATTGCTATCAGCTGGTATTCCACAATGGGTGTAGGTTGTTTGGAGGCAGTAAATTGGCACATGAATTTTCCAATTTTTGTATGACAATGTGAGACGATTGTATATTCTACTGAGAGCTCTTGGATTAGAGTTTTGTATGAGATTGTTTCATGATACATGATATATACATAATATATGATAGTGGGGTTTTAAGCTTTATGCTTTCCCAGTAAAAACATCTGTGTTATGTGTGATTGATCTTTCTTCTTGATATTGCAATTGGCGATCATGTTTTAAAATTCTACAAGAATTTTTGTAGAAGTGATTATGTATTTAACAATGGCATATAATTTTTAGATCAGAAGAATCCAGGCAATACATAATTTGTATTAAAATTTCTATAGATATTAGGCTAATCTTACAATAAAATAGAATAGTGTAATAATGGGCGGGTGTGATCTGTATGAGATCTTAATGTAAATGTGCTTGAGGTTGTATAAATTGCAAGTATTAAAATCAATTTTTATGAGCTTTTATGTTAAATTATTATACACGTAAAGCATGAATTTAAATTCTGAACAACAGAAAACAATATAAAAATACACCATAAAAATAACCACAACACAACAAGTGATGAAGGAGTTCACCACTACTGAGCTACGTCTCTTGGTCCAGCTTCCAATAAGTGGACCTCTTTCATTATGCTCATAAAATGGTGAGTATATACATTTACAATGCTCAAATGGCTTCAATACCTACTCCAACAACTTCAGAGCTATCAAAAACCCATGTTTAACCTCTTTATGCTCCCAAATTGGTCAAAAACTGAAGAAGTTATAAGTTGCCCTAGCTTTGCTGCTGGTCGCTCTACAAATTCCCCAAAATCCAGAATCGCCCTACATTTTCACCTTGAATTCCGCTAACGGAATTCCAATTTGGCGGAATTTCAGTGGAATTCGTGGGACATTTAAAATTCATAATGCGGCCTTAAAACCAAATTTTAAATTATATGCAGTGGCCGAACTTTTTTTAAATAAAAATCGGGCGGGGTTTTCCACCTTCGCGCCCTCGGTTTTGCCAACAGTCATATGGTATAGTTTTATGGCCATAAATCTACCGCATTAAAATTTAAATAACATTTATGGGATATGGTTTAACAAGAACCATGGTGGCCTAGTCGGTTAAGGTGTTGCATTGTTTATTGTGAGGTTCGGTGTTCGAATCTGCCGGAGGTTAATTCGGACTTCAACCAAATTTTTGGTGGTCCCCGTGTTCCCATGTGGCGGCGTCCAGTTGGGCCACGTGGCACCATGTGGTTGGCCACCATCAAACCAATGAAATTCGCCCACAACACCACCATTCAGGGCCTGCCACATGTCAGGCTATGGTAGGCCCAATTTTTTTTTATTTTGACCAATCACAAGAGTGTTCTTGGTTCTTTTCTTGCTTCCTTTTTTATCCTCTTTGCCTTGTCTTCTTTGTGTGTGCTTTCCATGAGGTCCCTGGAATAGCTTCTTCTGCAATCACCCATGATGAGTAACTATCAACCTAAAAATATCCTAATCTACCATGTTTTATGCATATTTTATGTTTATGCCTTTTCGGAGCGCTCAAAAGGGTAAAAGGTGCTTCTAGGCACATGGGCACACTTTGAAAGGTTGAATAAGGGAAGCTATGAGGCTTCTTCATGTGCTCATGCACTCAATGGAATAAGATAATCAATGTAGGGCACATGTCACAAGTCGTAAGTAAGAATGGGAAGGCTTCAGGCTTCCCAAGTGCATTATGCACTCAAGCGAGAGAAAGAGGGTGCATTCCTTGAGGTTAAAGGAGTGTTATCAAGGAGGGAACATTCCTTCAGGTCGAAGGAGTGATCTCAAGGAGGGCACATTTCTTTAGGTCGAAGGATTTCCCTCAAGGAGGGTGCATTACTTCTAATAGAAGGAGTTCTCTCAAGGAGGGCACATTCCTTTAGGTCGAAGGAGTTCTCTCAAGGAGGGCACATTACTTCTGATAGAAGGACTGCTCTCAAGGAGGGCACATTCCTTTAGGTCGAATTAGTGCTCTCAAGGAGGGTGCATTCCTTGAGGTCAAAGGAGTGCACTAAAGGAACCCAATGAGGGTGCATGGTTTAAGTACAAAGGTTAAAGGATGAAGGTTCATGCCTTCAAAGTGTGCTCATGTTATCAAGAGACAAAATAGGGCACATGGCGCAAGTCTAAGGCTAAAGGATGAGACTTCATGCCTTTGAAGTTCACTCATGCACTCAAAGGGTCAAGAGGGTGCATGGTGCATTGTGGAAGGTTGAAGGATGGAGCTTCAGGCCTTCTGGGTGCGCTCATATGCTCAAGGAGGGTGCATACCTTTAGGTAAAAGGAGTGATCTCAAAGAGGGTGCATTCCTTCAAATCAAAGGATTTATCCCAAGGAGGAATTATTCCTTCAGGTCGAAGGAGTGCGCTCAAAGGAAGGCTTGGTTTTTGAAGGGAGAAAATTGGAAAAAGGAAGAGAAAATATGGATTAAGGAGTGTGCTTTGCACATTTTGTAAGGGTGTTGGGCACACTTCTGAACAAAAAGGGATTCCTGATCAAGTATTCAGAGTGCACTCATACCCTCTTTGCCTCAATGGGTTTGCTGTTGAAACCAAAATTAATCTAAGTATGGGAGATAGGAGACGGGGTGATCATGATGAATTTAAACGTAAAACCATGTATGAATCATACCAACTCATCGAGAAAAGATAGAAAATATTGAAAAATGATAAATATACATCAAAAAGCCACTTTTTACACATTACCCAAGTACCACAAGTGAAGTGTGCGTGACTACGACTGAAAAGTGTCGTTTTACCACAACAAATATTTTTTTACCATGAAATGCACCTAGAGATGTTCTAATCAATGTGATGACACTTGATATCATTCAAGGAAGCTTCAAACTCATAAAATAACATGAGGAGACACATGGTGATCAAGGAAAAACTATATACAATGGTGATAGTAGGCCTTGTTAGTGTCTATGACTCACCAATCATCAATGTAATCTTTCCATGTGATTGATAGGCTCTTAGGTCAAATTGTTATAATTTCAAGTAAAATTTGGCATGTCTTTTTATTGTAAAATGAGTCTTGATTCATGTTCTAGTTATAATTACTACTCGATTTATTTTCAAGGTCGTAAAATAAGTGTCTTGGTCATCATTTTGGTCATTAAGTCATTCACATGCATACTTAAAGGGTTCGAAGTTCCAAATCATAGTTAAGATATACATTAGGTGTCATCATCTCCTCATGTCACCAAAATCTACTTGGGAGTCATGTCATCACCATTGTCACCATAACGAAAGTTAGTAATTATGGATAAGTTTGTCAAAAATGTATCAAAGGTACATTAAGCCCACATGGAGATGTAACATTTCCAAACAAAGTAATAAAGTTACAGTACAATCACCTCATCAGGTCATTCTCTCAAGTACATGATGTTACTCAACCAAAATCGAGTTTCAAGCTATTAAAAGACCATCCAATTATTCAATAACTTCATTTCATCCTCCAACAGCTACTCTCCACCATTTTGCCTCATCTCAGCCACTAGAGCATCGATTTTCATCACCAAACCCTTGCCCATCAACTCGTTGTGCTTTTGCATCAACACGTTGCGCTTCTGGAAAATTCGTTGTGTTTTTTGGTTTGGAGGTCAAAGAAAGCAACAAAAGGTTCTTTTCTTACCCTACAAGCTTCAATTATTCTTGAGCAAGTAAGTAAATCCATTCATCAACTCTTTGATGCAGTCATTTCTCATAAAAAGTGAATAGAATCCCTCTCCTAGGGTTTCGCTGTGATTTTCGTTTTCATGGTTTTTGCTTCATCTCAGAGATAATTTCCCTATTTTTTTTTCCCAACTACCCTTTTATACACATATTAAACCTTCCCCAACCATTTCTCACACTAATTTCCTTCATCCCACTATTTTTCCCCAAAAACCCAATCCCACGCTGCGCTTCTGCTGCGTTTCTGGGTTTTGACTGTATTTTTCACTTTTCTCCCTTCTTCCCTCATCCATTCAGTGAAATTCCACTTCCACTATGTCCCTAACACCTATCCCTATCTCCCATAATTTTTTTCATATTTTTCCCTATCTCCTATCCCCTTGATTTCCCTCCCTAAACTAGTTGCTTTGTTTTCCTTGTTTTACAGCCTTAACCCCTATCCTTTCCCCTATCAAACTAGGGTTTTCAATCAAGAAAAAACAATAGCATGGCCAATGAAAACAAGAAATAAAAAAAGGGAGGATAGGTCTCAAGATATGAACCAACTAACATGCAGAAAATCAATGCTTCAGATTTCATCAGAAGGTCAATTGAAAAAGTAGGCTGCCTAGGGTTTTGTGAGAAAGTTCAACAAGTGGGTTACCATTGTGATCTCACCAACCTTTTTGCCACTAATTTCAAGAAAAACAAGACTACCATAGCAGGGATGGACTTATTGGTCTCAAAAAAATTCATAGCATCAGCCACAGGGATCCCTAATCAAGGATAAATATGGTTTAAGGCAATGGATTAGGACATTCAAAAATACATAGTTTTTCTCCAGCCACAGTACAGAGAAGATCCCTCTCATGTCTTCCCTAGTAGACAGTTGTTAGATAAATAAATTCCTTTGATGAAGATGATAATAAAATATTTCACTTGTGAAGGTAGGTTTAGTAGGTTGTGTCAGTTCCACATTATATTGTTGATGCACTTCACCTCTATTAAACCACTAAATCTGCCTAACTACCTGTTTAGAAGTCTTGCAAAGATGATTGAGAAAGTGGAGACTAAAGGGAGAGATCATTTAGCTAGATTATTCCATCATGCCTTAGTCAAAATCATAGTTATTCATCATCTCACATAGGATAATATGTCTTGGAAGGAATTTTTGGAGGTAACAACTTTTTTTTCCTATGTCTCCTTAGTCCAAAAGCATTAACACTCCTACATCATCTGGGCCACAAAAATCTAAGCCATCTAGCATACCTTCAGTGACCAAAAGAAAAACTAGGACAGAGGTTTCTAAAACCTACAAGAAGGGGAAAATATTGGTTTTTTTCCCCTGAGATAGCTAAATACATGCCTCCACCTAAACCTCTGACTAGGTCACAAGCTAGAAAACTGCCTAAGGAAGCTACAGTTGAAGAAGTTCAGGGAGAAGCTATGAAGAAATCACCTAGGCATGGAAATGAGTCACCCCTGTACCATAATGATGAAGAGATTCCTCATGAAGCATAAATACTTGACCATAGATATAAATCAACTTCAGACATTATCAAGGAGCAACAAGCACAAATCAAGCGACTATAGGATGATCTCTCCAAGGAAAACTTTATGGTGGCCTTCTTGAAACAAGAAAATAGGCACTTGAAAATGAGCTTGATGCAGAAAAGTACCTCCCAAGAGCCTCAATCATCCAGCAAAGCAGTTGAAGACAGAGATATTCAAAGGCAGGCAAGGAGACCTAGCACAAGAGCATTAGCAAAGAAGAAAGAGCAAGACAAGGAGCCATATCCTTCACCAGCACAGAAGGACTCCACTAACCTTATAACTGAAAGTATTGATAAGGAAAGGGAGTGTTTGCTTGATATAGTGAATGTGTACTTGGAGAAAATTTTGGAAAAGGAAAACATGGACACTTCCATGTATAAGCACATGGCAAGGCACTACTACACTAGAAACATCATTTGCAAAATCAGGGTTAAGAACATGAAGAAAAAGCTCGAGAAGGCCCCAAGAAAGCTCAAGAAGAAGGATAGCCTTGATATTTTGGCTTATGCATATCTATTTGTCTAAGCCATGATTGAAAAATGAAAAAGGAGAGAAGTTTGGGAAAATTTTGGCAATTTTTGAGTTTTTTTTAGGTAATTCAAGCAATTTTAGTGCACAGAAATGTAACGTGGCCATGCTGCACTTTTTCTCAGAGGCTTCAAATGATGAATGGAAAGTATGTGCAGGTGTCATATGACTATTAAATTACATAAATCCACTTTTTCTCTCATGTCAGCTCACAAATTTGCAGGAAAAGGTAAAAAACCATCAATTTTTAACACTTCTTCCACTATTTTGGACCACACTCTACGCTTCTGGAGTAGTTGTGGGAGAATGGGTTTTGAGGTGCCTTAGAGGTGATTTTTCCTGATTTTATGCTCCAGAGGCCTTGTGGACACACTCAGCTACCCTTACCAACCTCCAACCAAGATTAGAAATGCACCTAAGACATCCAAACTCTCCTTCAAAATTCGCTACACTTCTACTAAATTTCGTTGTTTTTCTGAGAGATTTCGCTACGCTTCTAGGTTAAAGGACTTTTCTAGACACGTGGAGGTCAAAGGTCAAAGTTGGTCTATGTAAAAGTTGTCTCATAATTTTTTTCGTGGTTAATGAGTCTATTTATGTTCATATTTGTTAAAGTATCTTGTTTTTAATGACTTGAGACAAAGACTCAAACTTGTTAGCTAAAAAAGGGGAAATTGATTCTAACTCCCATAAAATTAGGCCGTGAGTCATTAGATGCATTAATTATTTTTTTTGGATCAAGTTTCGACATGTAGAGGTGGAACCTTATTTATTTTTCTATATGTACTCAAAATAAAGTCATTGTGAGGGTTGGATACTTGGTAATCATAGTCTAGAGCTAGTGTACAACATTTCACAGTAATATCAAAGACAATACCAACAATCATCTTGAGATTCTTATGGTATGCTTATTGATAATGTTTCTTCTTACTTTTACCATTAATTTGAATTCTTAATTCTCCTTACAACCATATGTATGCTTTAATGTGACCATATCATTAGTTTTTAAGTATAATTCATAAGTTTTATGCTTTGTTTTGATGAGATTTTCATGTTTGTGTTCCATTTCTTCTGATGAATGAATTCATAGTCATATGCTCATTTGATCCTTCATTTTTCAACCTTATACCACAATGACAACCCAAATATGTCACTAAACATACCTACTTTGCCTCATTTTCATCTCTGCAATTGATCATTCGAAACCTTGACCTAGTTCCTAGATCTATGATCTTGATCCAACAAACTTAAATTAAAAACCCTAATCAAATTTTACTGAGCTTATAACAAGCCTAAAATCCTTATTCTCCAGTCATTTCCATTGGTTGTGAAACTAATTTTGAGAGAGACCTCTCTGACTTGGTAGGGCTAGATACCGAGTCTAAAGCTGGTATGTGGTTACCCCTTTAGCTTCCTTTCTCAACCTTGGGAAACTAGAGAGAGTTAACATTTTGGCGCCGTTGCCGGGGAGTGAAAGGTCACATTTTCCCTGGGTGTAAAAGACAAGGATCAGATTTTATTTGTTGATGGTGGATAGTGATCAGACATAGGAAGGTTGAAATCATTCACCTGGCGACTCTAAGTTGATTCAAAGACTCCACTGGAAGCAGGATCTAGAAATCAAGGTTTTATTGGTGATTCCATTGGCATAAGAACCAGTAGCCTAAAGGATGCCCTATTTCATCTATTGCTCTCAATATGGATTCAATTGTTGGAAGGCATGCTCCTATGAATCATGCTCACATTCCTGGTTTTCCAAATTGAATGCCTTGCATAGATTGGAAAACTTATCTGTTGAAATTCATAGATGGAAACGAGGATGAGGCTATTTTTCATCTAATAAAATTTCATTGGCATATACATAAGCTTGATATTAGGTTTCATGAGGATTGTTTGGTGAAAATGTTTATGGCTACCCTAGAAGGGAAAGCAAGATCATGGTATGAAGGGTTGAAGCCAGGTAGCTTATTCTCTCTTAAATATTTCCGCACAACCTTCTTTGAGTTTTATGGAAAATCTCATCATTTATTCTTGTTTTTTGAAGATTTTTGTGAATCTTGTGAAGATTTCATTCAATACCTTGAAGAGGCTTTTGGTGATGAAGAGTGTCTGGATTATGAGATCATAGAGGCCCTTTATGAATTTTCTTCCCAACAGAAAATAACAGAAATTAGCTGCCTTGATACAAAGGATTATCACAGCACACATCAACTCCAACACAGTTACCGATCAAACGGGATTTATTACCTCAAAATGAGAACTCTAGTCCAAAAAACCTCAAAAAACATGAAAAAACAACTCAAAAATGAAAATTGTATCTTCGAGAACGCACTATTTTTTTTACGGTCAAATTTCAACATTTTTTTAAATAATGCTCAAAAACCATTTTTTTTCTTGAAAAAATGATTGAAAAAACACCCTCGAAACAAAAAGCGTTGATGGTGGAATAACATCGCCAAATTTTTGTGTGCAAAAAACAACCTAAAAACGAAAAGTGTTGATGTTGGAATAACGTCATCAATTTTTTATGTGCAAAAAAAACCTTGAAAGCTAAGTGTTAATGTTGGAATAATGTCTTTTTCTTTTTGGGGTAAATTGTCAACAATTCTTAATAATGACATTAAAGATAAAATATCATGACTCTCAAAAACATTAAAATTTCAACGATAAACATGACATTAAAGATAAAACATCAAGTCTTAAAATTCCAATGATTTTTAGGTATGGTATTAAATATAATCTATTATTGTGTCTCTAGAAAGCCTTAAAAATCCAAGGATGACATTAAAGATAAAATATCACTTGTAAACAAAATAATATAAAATTTAAAAATTCAAAAAAAAGGAAAAATTAAAAAAAACACACAATTTAAAGAAAAAAAACAAATATTAACCCAAAACAAAAACAATTTCTTTTTTAAGTTATAAAAATTAAAAATAATAATAATAAACTACATAATTAAAAAATTAAAATTATATATATATATAGCCCATGGGGCTTTGGTTCGATGGTGAAGGGTGCTTTAAATTAAAAATAAAAAAAATAAAATAAAAATAAAATAATTAAGGGTGCTTTAAACAAAAAATAATTAAAAATAAAATAAAATAAAATTTTAAATTTTAAAAGAAATTTAAATATTAGGAATTTGGCTTATGTGATCCATGGATTGTGAGAAAATCTTTTGGTAAAAATCACATCAGAATAATTTTGGTCGACGCGTTTCGAACCCGCTAGTGTGGTTCTTCATCAGGATAAGATTTAAATAATTATTTAAATTTTTATATAAATATGTGAAAAATACATTTAAAAAAAATAACAAAAATCATGTTTTTAATAAAATAAATTAATTAATTAAAAAATAAATAAAAATAAAAAATAAATTTAAATATATATATATATATATATATATATATATTATATATATATATATGAAAAAAAGAAGCAAAATTAAAAATTAAAAATAATTTAATAATAATCATAATAATTTAAGAAATTTGTGTTTAAGCGCCACCCTGGGGACTACGAGGTTCGGCTGTCGGGTAGCAGGAGAGCTGGAAAATTGATCCCTGTCGCCTTGCGACGGGAGAGCTGCCAGACCCCTGCAACAGTAAAACGCACAATTTTTTGTAATTTTTTTTTGTTTTATTAATTTTTTTTATTTGTATTCTTTGAAAATGTATTTTTCATATATGCGTGTGTGTTTTAATTTAAAATTTCTTTTTAATTTTTAATGCTTCTTTTTTATTATTTAAATTTTTATTGTTTTATAATTTTTATTTTAATCTTTTTTTTTATTTTTTTTATTTTTTTAATTTAAATTTCTGAATTTAACTATTTTTTATTTTAGTATTTTCATTATTTTAATTTTTTTTAATTTTTTTTTTAATTATTTTTTTTTATCTTTTTCTTTAATTATGTTGTTTTTTTTTTAAATTATAAAAAAAAAAATGTTTTTGTTTGGTTAATTTTATTTTTTTTAATTACGAGTTTTTTTGAATTTTATTTATTTATTTATTTGTTTAATTTTTTATTTTTATTTTTACATGTTATTTTTGTTTTTTTTACACCTTTATTCGTTTTTTTCATATCTTTTATATTGTTTTATATTTGATTTTTTTTCGTCACGTTGTTTTATTTTACTTTTATGTTTTATTACCGAGATGAAAATCACCACTCTAAACAAAAAGGATTGATGTTGTATGAACACTTTTCAAAATTAGCATGAAAATAACTAACATTTTAAAACAAATGTTCATGCTTGATAAATAAAAAAATTTAAAGTGCCACAAAAATCACCATTTTTCTAAATCGACATGACATTTAAAAAAAATCAAAGAAAATTTAAAGTTCTAAAAATATGCTAAAAAAAAAAAAACAGGTTATTCTACATCACCACTTTTCAAATTCGACATGAAACTCATGACATTTAAACTAATATTTTTTTTTTTTTTTTAAATTCATAAGAGAATTTAAAGTGCCAAAACTATGCTTAAAAAAAGGGTGATTCTGCATCACCACTTTTCAAAATCAGGTGCTTTTTTTGCTACCTCAAAAAACAGGTACCAGGTAATTTTCTCGTTTTATCAATAACTCTGTTCTCCTTCTTTGCTTGAAGATGAAACAGATTTGCACCCTAACAGCCAAATTATATCACATGAAGCTAAGAAATATTTGTAGCCTTGTCAGCCTTTATGAAGTGAAAATCAAATTGATATTCTTCCTATTGAAGCACATGAGGAACCAAAAACACTGGAAGCACATGAGGAATCAAATATACTTGAAGTGGTTGTTGCATTTAAGGTTTTCCATGAGCATCCAAAACCCTATCTTTTGGATGAGAGGTATGAAGATAGTCATTCACTTGTTCACTTGTTTTTCCATATTGTTCTTTCTTTGGGTTTTTATTCAAGATTAGGTTTGTGAAGACCAAGATGAGGTTTATGATGAAATGCATGAACAAGGATCTCTAAACATTCACTACTCATATCTCTCTACATCTCATCCACTTTCTGAAACACTATTCCAAAGGAAGATTTGTGCAAATCATAATTTTGAATTGGCATGTGTGGAAGTTTCAAACATTGTAATTATGGCAGAAAATAATCATCAAACATTGCAAGCAGATTATGAAGATGAGAGATGCAATAAATAAGAGGTTGTTTTAGAGCCTCTTGCACATGATGATCTTCCTCCAGGTTTAGAAAATGAAGATTCTATTGAAGAAGAGTAGTTTGTCCTGGATCCTATGGATGTGCACATTTTTGCTACTAATAATATGGTTGCCTCATGCGCATATTTTCAAGAACAAACTTCCCTTTCTCCTGATATTATTGAAGACAGTATTGCAAATTTGTTGTAGCCATCTGGGAAGATGAATCTTCCTATATTTATGGATCATGAGCAGATGTTCAATGGACACTTGGAGTTGCTTATCTTTTATTTTTTCTACCTGCTCAAGGAAAGTGTGAGCAGGATTCAAGTAAGTATCCATTTGTTGGATTGGTTACACTTGAGGGATCATATCGCATGATTGTATATATATATTCAGTAGGTGGGTAGTTATCATTAGGATTTGAAGCCCGAGGTGAAGGCCCTAAGGTCCCGATGATCTGCTGCCATATGTAAGTCAAGTCAGTTTTTATTTCTCTTAGTTTAGTTAGTCAGTCATTTGAGCGTCAAGTGTTTTATTTTGACTCCATTTCCCAATGTATGAGGCTACCTAGTATACAGTGTTCTTGACATATCCTAAAGTAGTTTCCATCCCCAGCTAGAGCCAATTTTAGTGTCTATGAGTCACTAGTGATCAAACGTACTCTTTCCATGTGAATGATAGGCTCTTAGGTTAAATTGTTATATTTTCAAATAAAATTTGATATGTCTTTTTATTGTCAAATGAGTATTAAGTCATGTCCTAGGTATAATTACTACTCCCTCCATTTTCAAGGTAATCAAATGAGTCTCTTGGTCATCATTTTTGTCATGAATTCATTCATATGAATACTTAAAGGGTTCGAAGTTCCAAATCATAGTTAAGATATGCATTAGGTGTCATCATTTTCTCATGTAACAAAAATCTACATGGGATTAATGCCATCACCATTGTCACCATCATGGGAGTAAGTAATTATGGATAAGTTTTTCAAAAAGGTATCAAAGGTACATCCACCCAACATGGATATGTAATCTTTCCAAACAAAGTAATAAAGTTGCAATACAATCACCTCATCAAGTCATTCTCTCAAGTGCATGATGTCACTCCACCAAAATAAAGTTTCGAGCCATTAAAAGACCATCCAAGCATTCAAGAACTTCATTTCATCCTCCAAGATCTCCTCTCCACCATTGTGCCTCATCTCAGCCATCAGAGTATCAATTTTTGTCACCAAACCTTTGCCCATCAGCTCGTTGCATTTATGCATCAGCACGCTGCGCTTCTGAAGAATTTGTTGCGTTTTTGGGTTTGGAGGTCAAAGAAAGAAACAAAAGGTTCATTTCTTACCCTACAAGCTTTAGAGAGTCTTGAGCAAGTAAATCCCTTCATCAACTCTTTGATGCAGTCATTTCTCACAAAAAGTGAATAAAATCCCTCTCCTACGGTTTTGCTATGCTTTTAGTTCTCATGTTTTTTGCTTCATCTCGGAGAGAATTTCCATAGTTTTTATGCCCAACTACCCTTGTATACACTTATCAAACCTTCCCCAACCATTTCTCACACTAATTTCCTTCATCCCACTATTTTTCCACCAAAACCCAAACCCACGTTGTGCTTCTACTGCGTTTCTGGGTTTTGACTGTGTTTTTCACTTTTTTCCCTTCTTCCCTCATCCATTCAGTGAAATTTCACTTCCAATATGTCCCTAACACCTATTCCTATCTTCCCTAACTGTTTCATATTTTTCCCTAACTCCTATCCCCTCTATTTCCCTCCCTAAACTAGCTACTTTGTTTTCCCTGTTTTACAACCCTAAACCCCTATCCTTTCCCTTATCAAACTAGGGTTTTCAATCAAGTAAAACCAACATCATGGAAAGTGAAAATAAAAAATACAACAAGGGATGACAGGTCTCAAGATATGAACCCAATAACATGCAGGAAATCAATGCTTCAGATTTCATCAAAAGGTCATTTGAAAAATTAGGCTGCCTAGGGTTTTGTGAGAAAGTTCAACAAGTGGGTTACCATTGTGAGCTCACCTGCCTTTTTTCCACTAATTTCATGAAAAACAAGACTACCATGGCAGGGATGGACTTCTTGGTCTCAGCAGAAGTCATAGAATCAGCCACAGGGATCCCCAATCAAGGAGAAATATGGTTTAAGTGAATGGATTTGGACATTCAAAACTACATAGTTTTTGTCAAGCCACAATACAGAGAAGCTCCCTCTCATGTATTCCCTTAAAGACGACTGTTAAATAAATAAATTCCTTTGATGTAGATGATAATGAAATATTTTACTTGTGAAGTTAGGCTTTGTAGGTTGTATCAGTACCACATTAGATTGTTGATGCACTTCACCTCTATTAAACAACTAAATCTGCCTAACTACTTGTTTAAAAGTCTTGCAAAGATGACTGAGAAAGTGAAGACTAAAGGGAGAGTTCATTCAACTAGCTTATTCCATCATGCCTTGGTCAAAGTCATATTTATTTATCATCTCACACAGATTAATATTTCTTGGAAGGCATTTTTGGAGGCAACAACTCTTTTTCCTATGTCTCCTCAGTCCAAAAGTATCAACACTCCTACATCATCTGGGCCACAAAGAGCTGAGCCATCTACCATACCTTCAGTGACCAAAAGATAGCCTAGGGCAGAGTTTTCTCAAACCTACAAGAAGGGGAAAATATTTTTTTCCCCTGAGATAGATAAAGACATGCCTGCACCTAAACCTCTGACTAGGTCACAAGCTAGAAGACTGCCTAAGGAAGCTATAATTGAACAATTTCAAGGGGAATATATGGAGCAATCACCTAGGCATGGAAATGAGTCACCCATGTAGCATAATGATGAAGATATGCCTCATGAAGAATAAATACTTGACCATAGAGATAAATCAACTGCATACATTATCAAGGAGCAACAATCACAAATCAACCGAATACAGGATGATCTCTCAAAGGAAAATTTTATGGTGACCTTCTTGAAACCAAAATATAGGCACTTGAAAATGGGCCTGATGTAGTAAAGTACCTCACAAGATCCTCCATCATCCAAGAAAGCAGTTTAAGACAAAGGTAAGGCAGTGATAGATGTAGATTAGATTGAAAATAGAGATATTCAGAGGCAACCAAGGAGACCTACCACAAGAGCATTGGAAAATAAGAAAGAGAAATACAAGGATCCATCTCCTTCACCAACACACAAGGAATCCACTAACCCTATAACTGCAAGTATTGATAAGGAAAGGGATTATTTGCTTGATAGAGTGAATGTGTACTTGGAGAAACTTTTGGAAAAGGAAAATAGAGACACTACCATTCATAGGCACATGGCAAGGCAATACTACACTGGAAACATCATTTGCAAAAACAGGGTTAAGAACATTAAGAAAAATCTCAAGGAGACCCTAATAAATCTCAAGAAGAAGGATAGACTTGATCTTTTAGCTGATGCATCTCTAGTTTTCTAAGCCATGACTGAAAAATGAAAAAGGAGAGAAGTTTGGGAAAATTTTGGCAATTTTTGAGTTTCTTTTGGTAATTCAGGCAATTTTAGTGCCTAGAAATGCAACGTTGCTACACTGCGCTTTTTCTCATAGGCTTCAAATGATAAATGGAAAGTATGTGTGTTAGTATGAATCTTAATTCCAAGCGTACAAAAAAATACCATTTTAGTTGTGCATAACAAACATTCCTAACAGCAAAGATGGTTGCCAATATCCTTAGATCTTCAGTTAGGTGATCAAGATAAATGCTGCAAAAATATAAATCTATGCATTAGAAGACATTAAGTAGTAGAAAAAACAAGATTTAATCCATGCATCCAATAGACAAGACAAGAATATGTTGAATGAATTTTGTATTAATGGCACCTAGGAGGAAAACACAGGAGGGTGTTCCTAGTTCTCCTCAATGGGATGGGTTCTTGTAAGTCCTCAGCACTTCAGATCTAAAATTCCTCTCTCTTGATGGTGTAGAAAACCCAGACAAAATGGTAGCAAAATATGACTATGATGGTGGATCAATAGTTAGACCAAAAGTATAGATCCAGAGTGATATTTAGGCAACAAAAGGTGGTAAATGAATGGGAAAACCCTTTTATTTATAACAAAATATTGAGGTAGTCTAGATATTGGTGCATAGTTAAAATATTATTAACCAAATCAAGATCCAACTTTTATGGAATATTTTATTATATTTGTTGGAGGGAAAAGGAATTTGACTTGGGTCAAATCCCTTTATTTGTAAATAACAAATAAATAAATGATTTATTTATTATTTTAAGGATGTGGTTGAGTAATAATCAAATAAATAATGATTTATTTAATTATTTAAGGGTAATTTAGTCATATTCAACAAAAGAATATTATTTAAATAAGGTTTAAATAATTATTCTTAGGAAATAATAAGATAAATAATGATTTATCTAATTAATTTCTCTTTTTTGGGTTAAATATAACCAAGAATATTAATTAAATTGTTATTTAACTAATTATTCCTTGAGGAGAATCAAACAAATGTAGATTTATTTAATATTTCCTCATAGGGTTTCCTGTTTAGACCATAAAAAACTTAATAAAGGTGGTTTACTAAGTTATTTTTCATAGTGAATGCAATTTTACTTAGGGTAAAATTGGTCTTACATGGTGTACTTGGGTCCATCTAATAACAATGGGTTAGATGACCAAAAAATGGTGTCACAGATTCCCCCCCAGCGTGCGAGCATTAGGAGCTAATTGTATGATCGAAGTACGTTATAAGAACTCAATCACTAGACATCGAAGGGGAAGTCAAAGAGAGAGAAGTATAAGGTAGACCAAAGTGTTGAAGAACTAGACCCTGAGGAGGCGAGACTTACAGGTGCGACAAGTCTCTTTGATGAGTGAGTACCTATGCTATAGGCGGCGGGGAGGGCATACCTATGCCTGCCGAGGCAAAGTAAAAAAAATAAGGTGTTCAGTAAACAAAGGGACTGAACAATATAGTACATGCTAGCATAAACATGAGCTAGATAAACAACATTATAATGAATCCCACATAACTATTGTTCCTGGGATAACAACCAATATTTGTACAATGATATCTGAGTACATGAGATATAAATACAACCCAGATGCTGCTGAAAATAGGAAGGGGCTCTGAAAATTTGACTGATACATGCAAACAAAAAGGCGCTGCAAGCGGCTGAGGCCGACATCATCAAATGTATGGAGTTGCATCAAAGGCTGTAATGAAGATGTCATCTGGGAATGTGGGGGGCTACCTATAGGGCCACCCCCTCATGAGGGCTGAGACATCTCACACACACCCGAGAATCACCAATATCAACTGTTGCATCACTAAACCATCAAGTATACATATCTCGATCATGCTGAAAGGAGCTAGAGCTGAGAAACAATCAATTCAAAGGGAAATAAGGAGTCCCTTTGCCTGATCTAAGGCACTGAACAAGAGTGGAAGCTGGAACCAAGGTACGTGGCCCTCTAGACTTGTCTTCTGGAATGAATGAGCTGATGTCGATAGAAGGAGGTCTGCCATAGGTGAGGTAATAAGGGATCCTCAAGTAAGGAATGAGAGAAAATAGTAGAGCAACTGACAGAATGGCACCAATGATGATGATGAAATTGGGGGTACTGAGTAGCAAACGGATGACTTCCCTTGTTAGAGCATAAAGGGCATGGATGACCTGGCAGCGATTGACACAATATCATGAGGGATAGGGGACAGTGGGACTGAAGGCCATAATGTGCGACACAAGAGAGGGACCAAGAAATTAAGGATGGAGGACTATAGTGGGATACAAAGGGACTCGGGATAGACTCCATGAATACAATGATGACTCAACTCAGATGCTCTAAACAAGGGTGATTCGATGGTGCTGCGACACAGAAAAGGTCCAATGGGGATCATAAAAACATGAGTACAATATGGTAACTCATGATGAAAGTCGACACGAGCATGGACAAGTATGGAGGCAAAGTGGTGTCCCCAGTACAAGTGTTGCAAGTGAAGAAATTTTATTTTGAGGAGGGGTGAAGTGATGCTTCTTGGAAAAAATGTGTCCTGGTGAAGTATCAAACCACTAAAAACTAACATATACCCATTTGAGGGCTCGATGAGAGCTTTCCAACGGTACAGATGGTCTGGTAAACGAAGCTATGGTTTGGCCGCAGCAGGCGAAAGAAAAAACAGGGTTTTCTCTTTTAATAAGGCATTTTCCCTCCAAATTCACTCATTTGCATGTGGAGCTATGGTGAATGCAGAGAGGAGAGAAGGCCCTAAATCTTGCGGCGATCGTAGAGGACAAACCGACCATTGGGATCGAGATCTGTTAGTTGCAGGTAAGAGGCCTAACCCTACTCTTTCTTTTCAGTGGATTGAAAGTTTAGATTAGGTCCCCAGGGCTCAGGAATAGACCCCTTCTCCTCTTCGCACCCGGGTCACACTTTTTGGGGCAAAAAGTGTGACCTGGGTAGCAGGTTTTGAGCAAACAACTGTGACCTGTCCTAGGTTTGGGCCTAAAAAGTGCGACCTGTCAAGGAGGGGATTTTTTGTGTTGTTTTTTGGCTGAGTACTGGGTTTTTATGACGAGATATATTCTTTCCTATCTGTATACTAATAAATATGATGGTTTTGTGCAGATATGGCAGAATTACAGATCAACTGGTGAGAGAGAGACCTGGGTGCTTTACGGTTGGAGATCAGGGAGGATCAAGATGTCCGCAGTGCACTGGCCAGGTTTGGGGTTCTGAAGTTTGTGGAGAACCCTTTGATGAGAGCTGGAGAGCCCTTATTGGTCCGGATTGTTAGCTATTGGGACCCGGACCATGAGGTCTTTATAGTGCAGGGGCACCGGATCGAGTTGACGATCCAGGATGTATATTTCCTGACTGGTCTCCCACCACTTGGGATGGTGGGGAATACTCAGCCAGTATTACCATGGGGGTGGAATATCATAGAGTTTGTAGAGAACCATTGTCAACCAGGTCTCCAATTCAAGGGGACTCGGATACCCATCGAGGATTTGGAGAGGTTAGAGACCCGTGTTGCGGATCCTGGGAAACTAGGCACTCCATCACATCACTGGAGGGCAGATGATGCTTGTGGAGAGTGTTTTGAGTGGGACCTACTATGGGTGGTCCCAGATGATGTTGTTGTCATTGAAACGACAGTTGTCGCTATGCAAGCGGCAAGTGAACCATGATTGTGCATATGGTACAGTTTTGTGCTCGTTCTTCTTTGAGAAGATCCTAACCCTTCGACCTCGCATACAGCTCTAAGATGGGGGCCTGAGAGAGCCTAGGATGCGCCGGTGGGGGCGACTACTGTGTAGAGGATGAGGTGGGGCAGTTGGACGGGTGTTCCGACCTGAGTTCTTTGCTCATTGGGATCAGATGCCACTGTATATAGACGATTATTTCTATAGTGGGATGAGTTATTGTGGGGAGTCGGATTTTCCATTACCGCTTAGTCGAATATGGGGGCCCAATGGTAAGTGAAAAATTGCTAATATTTTATGTGCATGTAAAGGTATAGAATATTGTATGTGGTAGTGATTCTTTCACTTTTGGTATGCAGATAGAGCACCGGTAAAACTGGTCGGATATATGGGACGACCTGCGATATTGGGGACCGCAGGACCTAGTGGAGCGAGGGCGCAGCAAAATGAGGATGCAGTAGCCCTCCTAGAGGACATATGTCATAGATGTGAGAGGCTTTTGACTGGTGTTTCAGAGCGCGACTAGCAGGATTTAGATGACCAGTACATGGAGCCATGTATTTGTTTACCCTCTAAGTGGTAAGGGGTCATGCGGCGCATGGTGATGGCTGAACAGGGTATGCGTGATCTACGAGCTGCAGGAGCAGAGCCATTGGCTTGGGATCCTCCAGATAGTGATTAGTGTGTAGGGGCAGGTGGTGCCCCCAGTTTTGAGTTTTGTAACATGCTATGGGCATGTCATATGTATCAGAGTAGATGGACTCTAAAACATTTTATACAACTCATATTATGGATATGCATCGTTTTGATATTTTAATGTTATTGTCTTGTGTTAAATGTGTGTGCTAAATGCCAATCTAGAATATGGTTTGCAATTCTATCTACGTAGTGATTTTGTGCTCTAGGTACATGACTGAATGTAATGATTTCAAATTCACGCATCAAAATCTTCACTCGTAAATATCTTCTAAAAAGGATAGAATGATGCACACGATAGACACCATTCAATTGCATGACAAGAAGCAGGGAATCTAAACGAACATGGAGGTGGAGGATGCGATGTGAAAGGGCATCGGCTAATAAACCTCTCACTGCATCATATTCAGCCTGGTTATTGGTAGCAGTACCAATGCATACCCCGTTTGAGAGAACAAGGGAGTGCAAGGGGGTAAAAATGGCCCAACCTGTCGAGGCTGGATTCTTGGAGTAGCAACTTGCACCATCAGCGAAACCGATATAAGGTGTGGACGGGAGGTCCATATGAAAGGTGCCACAAGACAATAAATGGGAGGATGATGAACAATTTTGGCAACCTGAGCGCAAAGTAGAAATCGAATGCACTCCATGGGAGGGAGTGATCTGGGTAAGATGTCTACTACTCACACGCCGACGGTGAGGTGGAGTGTGGGAGCTACCGGAGGTGTAGCTTGTGCTGAGATCACGAAGGTCACCATAAACACAGGTGGTGCTATCCTGTTATGGGCGGGAAAGATGAAGTCAGGGGTGGACATGGATTCCATGATGTCATCATCACAATAGAAGATGGAGTGACTGGAGGAAGGGAGACCACATGACGCGGCGAAGCTACCTGACTCATAATCATGAGAAGAAAGGATCACATGCACATCATCATGGGGGATGACAGAAGAATAAGCAGATAAGGGATCTACTGATGTTGAGCCCAGGGTGGTCGCTAAAGGGAGATCAAGCGAAACAACAGGGGAAGATTCGGAGGGAGCTTCCACCCAGGGTCTCATGGATGATGAAAGGTAGAGGATGGTGGCCGCAGGCTCCTTCATCTTGACATCAAGAGGGGGAATGTCAATGGGAGGGGGTAAATCCTCAGTCTGGCCTGCAGCGTACTGTGCAAGTGCGGGAGAGGCAGATTGGTTTTGTTCAATCTCGTACTCTCGAACTACCTCTAATGAGGCGCGGTAATGCATAAGGCAGGGACAATGGTGAGAATAATGGCCATGGAGATCACACAATGCATAAGGTTGGTTAGTGTGAATAGTTTTAGGATTATTGGCTGCATTCAAGGAAGAAACAGAGGCTTTAGGGAACGTAGACTTAGGTAATGCAACTTTAACCATGGGCTTTATACGAGCAGTTCAGGACAGTTATGGGTGGCATGGCCGATGACATCACACAAAGCACAGGGCTTAGCTGGCGGGGGAGGTGGAGGGTTCGTCGGGCACCCTTTTCCTTGGAGGACCTCTTGCAAGCTTTGCCATTCTTACCCGAAGCGGTCGCAACAGGAGGTGGTTCCTGTTGAGGTGGTTGAGGCACTGTTGCAGCAGGAGAAGTCATGGGGACCGGTTGAACCAAGGTCAAAGCAAGATAAGGTTTAGGTTGACCTGGAGGGGTGGCAGCTGGAGGATCAAGCTACCAGACAGGAATCCCAAGGGTCAAGCTAGGAAGAGAAAGGGTGGCCATGACAGGTGTCGTATAGACTCCTGGTGGGGGAGCTAGGAATGGTATATGACCGAAGGGGTAATGGCCAGGCGGGACAACTCCTAAATGGTTAAGGCATGGAGGAACTGTTCTAGGAGGGTAAGGCGGCTCATGAGTACCAGCTGAAGGGCCAAGAGGAGGAGGTCCAGAAGGCTAAATCGAAGGTCTAGGAGAAGGATGCGGAGGGCAAGAAGGCTGCTGACTAGATGAGGCGGGCCGTTTGACGGCAGCCCCAGACGATTTCATCATGCAAACATTCGATGAGTTGGGATCAAATATAGGATGAGGAAGACCAGGGAATGTACCAAGCAATGAGGAGTCTTTATAGACTCCGGGTGAAACACTGGTCCAAGGATCGATGGCTTGCTTGTTGGCCACCGAAGAGATAGTGGAATCGAGGGAGGTCTGAGACTTTGATTCGTAATATGTCAACTGGTCAATGGTGACTATATTTCCGTTATGAGGGAAGGACATATTGCGGTGGACCGCGGAAGGGATAGCAGACATTGCATAAGTGTAGCTACGACCCAATATAATTTTGTAATCCAAGGGGGCATCTATGACTTCCACATCGACACAAACAGTCTTGCCCACAAGAGTAATAGGAAAATTGCAGAATAAGCCGATGGGCTAGGAGGCGTGGCCATCCCATGCTCGAAGAGTGATCGTGGAAGGATCCAACTCAGGTGATCCGAGTTGCTTCCAAATCGAAGTGTACATCACACAGTTGGATGCCCCCTCATCAATAATGCACCGGGAAACGTTAGCATTCTGGATCTTGACTGGGATTTGGAAAGCGACGGAAGCAGGGAGAGGAGGATGTTCTAACTGCTCAACATCAAATACAATCAATTGATCATCGGAAGGATCTACAGTGCCCATGGCAGATAGTATAGCTTTTCATTGTGAAGGGCATGACTGGAGGAGTTCTAGCGTTGAAATGGCAGCAGAGGATTGTGCCAAATCATCTACTATGTTATACGAATGGGAAGCTTTGTTGGAAGCAGCATTTCGGTGTAGTGGTCCCTTATGGATCTTGGTATGAACCTCTGCCTTAGGCTGAGGGATCTGTAATGGACCATTAGGTGTCTAAAGAGGCTTTGTAGAGACCGAAGGAGGCATCTCGGGAACAGATGTAGTGGGAGGCTTGTTGTATTGACAGGACCGAGTCTAAAGATTGATGTCTACAGTTAAAGGTTGATTAGAGTTCATCATGAGAATCTGGTAATCGAAGGTACCAGATGGAAGAGGTTGAGTGGCCACCTAACCTTCAGGTGGTTGGGTAGCCACAAATCCTTACTGAGGGAAAGGATCGGTAAGCATAGCCAGTTGACCTAGTGCAGGACTGGGAGGAACGAAAGGGACGGCTTGCTGTCCTCTCAAAGTTGCTTGAGACTCCCATAGTTTCCGCATCTATGGCAAAAGAGGACAATCATGCGTGTAATGACCATAAACACCACAACAAGAACAGGGCTTGTTCGTGCGAACATGTCTGTCCTGCTTGGGCTGAGTGCCATGTTGCTGGTTAGTAGTGTTAGGAGCATTACCCTTATTAGGTCTTGGATTTCCAGGGGCAGCTTGATTTTGAGTGCCTTTCATCTTCTTTTTTGAGGGAGGAGGATTAGTAGCGCCCTGCTGTGCATATACCTACCCCTGAGGGGGCGATGGTTGCTGTTGCGGGGGTTGAGAAGGCAAGGGAGGAGGAGGTGCTAATGCTAGAGGAGCTGGAGCACCAAGATATGGATACGGATAATAAGGAGGTTGGGTAACATTGTGGTAAATAGGAGGTATGTCGTATCCTAGATACGTGCTACCGGGAGGGGGAAAAGTGTAGGAGGTGCTGGCCCCCCCTGAGGAAAACCATAGCCCATGGGAGGTTGAGCATATGGATTAGAGAGAGCTCCAACGATACCGTCAGCAACGTGAGATGCCCCCAGTGCGTTGGCACCACCGAGCCTAGGAAGATCAGGTAGAACAGTATAAACATAACCCGATTGAGCGTAGATCAGGTCATATTTTAACGCAATTTGGAGAGCGACTTCTTCAGTTTGAGGAAAGTGCGATGTAACATATTTCCCGATAGGTGGAAAGAGAGATCTAAGGAACCATTCCATGTATACAAGGTATTTGAATGTAGGGGCTCAACATAGGCTCTTTCTTCTCCACCATTCTTGGACATGGTCAGATAGGCGGGTTGCAGACGATTGACAGAAAGAAGTCAAGAGTTCGGTACCAGTGTCATAACGAAGGAAAAGCTGGAAGTAAGACAGAAAATCCTAGGCAAGAGTTGCAAAGGTGGTATGAGAGGAAGGGGCATGATCAACATACCACTTAGAAGCTTCACCTATAAGTGTACATTGGAACAACCGAAGACGGACAGAGTCATCGGTAATGGAGCTAGACAAACACCACATGTGGAAAGATTGAACTTGATTTGAAGGATGTTCTCCAGCGAAGCCTTCAAACTTTGGGATGTTGGAAGGGAGCTTTGTCGGCATGGCAGGCCAACTAGCATCATGGTGTATAGGGTCGTTTATCAACTGGTCAAAATCAGGGAGGCTAAGGCTTTCCACGAAGGGGAGCAAGGGCGCAGCTGGGGTAGTGTCCGTTGCGGTCCCACTAGTGGTATTTCCGACATGAGGGCCGAGGTTACCACCAGCATTAGGTCCTACACCAGACATGGTGAAGGTGTCAGGGGGAGAATCGAAGGCGGAATGAGAAGGAGAACCCAAAGGACCAGAAGAAGAGTCGGTGCGCGGACTCAGTGGAGGACTAACTCGAACTCTATGTGGAGGAGTAAGTCTTCCTACCGGAAACTGAGGATGAAAGCCAAGAAGTCTCCAGGACAAATGCCTTGGTGGCACAATGATGACGACACAAACACATCACCAAGGAAAAAGAGACTAACAAGGGCAGGGAGGTGCAGGATCAACTGATTACAATGTCTAAACAAGGGCGGATAGGTGCAGGATCAATTGATTTCAATGTTCTAGAGTATTTTCTTGGCGGTGTTAACCAAACCCTTTTTCACTTAGGGTGTGTGTGTGAAGTGTGTAAATTTTAATTTTTAAACCCAGACATTTGTAGAGAAAAATAAAAAGTGTGTTGTATAACTGCAAATAAACCTGCAAATGACAGTATATAAGCCTACAAAAACAGAAAATAAACAACTAATAATGTAATAATCTAAACCCAAAAAGGCGGGCCTCTCAACAACTAGTCTATAGGTGAGTAAAAAACTAATCAAAACACACTAAAAAAGACAATAGATCTAAGGTTAGGAGGGACAGGGATATAAAGGACAAAATCTGCTGGAAAGTGGTGCAGAAAACAATAACAAATCAGAGGAAAAATTGTTGTAAAAAGAGGTGGCGAAAGGTTATCTCCAGGAGGGAAACGGAGTGAAACCTAGAGGAAAAACCAAACAAATATGATTTGGATGGATAACAAGCCGATCTAAAGCGGATCTGAAGGTGAGGTATCAAATCTGAAAAATGGCTAAAGACTATGAAATTTCAGACAACCTGCAACAACAAAAACTCTTCCACAAGAAGTGGAGGATACTGAAGCCCTAGGGGCCTAGGTTCCCACTTAGTTGAGCAAAAAAGAACAACTATAGGTCAAAAACAGACAAAGAATGAGGTCAGACAACCCTGAACAAAGGCTTAGACAAACCCAGAAAACTTTCAAAAAAATCCCTGCAAAAAATCTAGGTCGCAGTTTCTGACCTGTTTTCAACAGAGGTCACAGTTTTTGGGCTGATTCCTACTTCCTAAAGCTCCAGGTCATAGTTTTTGGGCCAAAAAGTGTGACCTGCACTTCCAGAACTCTCAGCGGTAGATTTCAGAAAAAATTGTCATCTCAACTGCGGCTGATGTCTGTCACCTGTACAATAGGTCCGAAAACACACGGAAGTTAGAATTTTTATCGTTTTAGGGTTTTATAGGTTAAAAAAAAATCAAGAAAAGAAAAAACAAGGGGTTGAAGAGAAATCCTATGGTTTGAAGTAGCTGGTTATGCAAGGATAAGAAAAACAACAGTGGTCGTAATCGTAAACCTGTGTGGAGTCGCCAGTTGTTAGTATGAATCTTAATTCCAACCGTACGAAAAAAGACCACTTTAGCTGTGCATAACAAATTTCTTTAACAACAAATATGGCTGCCAATATCCTCAGATATTCAATTTGGTGATCAAGATAAATGTTGCAAAAATCTAGATCTATGCATAAGAAGACATTAAGCAGTAAATAAAATGAGATTTACTCCATGCATCCAATAGAGAAGACAAGAATATGTTGAATGAATTTTGTATTATTGGCACCTGGGAGGAAAACATAGAAGGATGTTACCAGTTCTCCTCAATGGGATGGGTTCTTGTAAGTCCTCAGCACTTCAAATATAAAATCCCTCTCTCTTGATGGTGTAGAAAACCCAAACAAAAATGGTAGCAAAATATGAAAATGATGGTGGATCAAAGTCAGACCAAAAGTATAGATCCAGAGTGATATTTAGGCAACAAAAGGTAATGAATGAATGGAAAAAAGCTTCTACTTATAACAAAATATTGAGTTAGTCTAGATATTGGTGCATAATTAAAATATTATTAACCAAATCAAGATCCAACTTTTATGGAATATTTTATTATATTTGTTGGAGGAAAAAGGAATTTGACTTGGGTCAAATCCCTTTATTTGTAAATAATAAATAAATAAATGATTTATTTATCATTTTAAGGATGTGGTTGAGTAATAATAAAATAAATAATGATTTATTTAATTATTTAAGGGTGATTTAGTCATATTCAACAAATAATATTATTTAAATAAGGTTTAAATAATTATTCTTAGGAAATAATAAGATAAATAATGATTTATCTAATTAATTTCTCTTTTTTGGGTTAAATATAACCAGGAATATTAATTAAATTGTTGTTTAACTAATTATTCCTTGAGGAGAATCAAACAAATGTAGATTTATTTAATATTTCCTTATGGGGTTTCCTGTTTAGACCATAAACAACTTAATAAAGGTGGTTTACTAAGTTATTTTTCATAGTGAATGCAATTTTACTTAGGGTAAAATTGGTCTTACATGGTGTACTTGGGTCCATCTAATAACAATGGGTTAGATGATCAAAAAATGGTGTAACAATGTGCATGTGTCATATGACTAGTACATTTCAGAAATCCAATTTTTCTCTCATTTCATCTCACTAATTTGTAGGAAAAGGTCAAAAACCATCATTTTTTCACACTTTTGCCACTATTTTGGACCATATGTTGCGCTTCTAGAGTAGTTGTGGGAGAATGGGTTTTGAGGTGCCTTGGAGGTGAGCTTTTGCTAATTTTGTGCTTCAGAGACCTTGGCATCCTCAACTACCTTTACCAACCTCCAACTAAGCTTAGAAATGTACCTAAGGCATCCAAACTCTCCTTCAAATTTCTCTATGCTTATACTAAATTTTGTTGTGTTTCTGAGAGATTTCGTTGCGCTTATGGGTTTAAGGACTTTTCTAGACACGTGGAGGTAAAAGGTCGAATTTGGTCTATGTAACAGTTGTCTCACAAGTTTTTTATGTTCATGAACATATTTATGTTCATCTTTTTAAAAGTATCTTGTGTTTAATGACTTGAGAAAAAGACTCAAACTTGTTAGCTAAAAGGAGAAAATGTTTCTAACTCCCCTAATATTAGGCTATGAGTCATTAGATACATTAATTAGTTGTTTTTGATCAGGTTTCGACTCATAGAGGTTGTACCTTGTTTATTTTTCTATATGTACTAAACTGAAGTCATTGTGAGGGTTGGATACTTGGTAATCATAGTGTGGAGCTAGTGTACACCATTTTACATTAATATCAAAGACAGTTGCAATAATAATCTTGAGATTCTTATGGTATGCTTATTGAAAGTGTTTATTCTTAGTTTTATCATCTATTTGAATCTATATTTATCCTTACAACCATATGTATGCTTTCATGTGACCATCTCATTAGTTTTTAAGTATAATTCATAAGTTTTATGCTCTGTTTTGACGATATTTTCATGTTTTGTGTTCCATTTCTTCTAATGAATGAATTCATAGTCATATGCTCATTTTGATCCTTCATTTTTCAACCCTATACCACAATTATAACCCAAATATTTCACTAAGCATACCTACTTTGCCTCATTTTCATCTCTACAATTGATCATTCGAAACCCTGACCTAGTTCCTAGATCTGTGATCTTGATCCGACAAACTTAAATTAAAAAACCTAATCAAATTTTACTGAGCTTATAACTAGACTAAAATCATTATTCTCCAATAATTTCCATTGATTGTGAGATTGATTTTGAGAGAGCCCTCTCTGACTTGGTAGGGATAGATGTCGAGTCTAAAGCTGGTTTGTGGTTACCCCTTTAGCTTCCTTTCTCAGCCTTGGGAAACTGGAGGGAGTTAACCGGCTCCAAAATTCGAATGTAGTGAAAATTTGGAGGGTGTTATAGAAACGAAAACATTTGGCGACACACCGGGAAAACTTCAACTTCTCTATCAGAGAATATTTTTTTTTTCAAGTGTCATAAATTTAGGAGGTATTATTTCCTTGATTTCCCCCTTTTGACCCAGTTTTATACATAAGATTTCACTTTTCTCTACTCGGTTGAACACACCCAAAGATACATTGTATCATAATTGTTTCAATCTAGGAAATGGTAATGTGCACGGTGAGTTTATGATATTCAGAGTATGAGTTTTCATCTCTGGTGTTTCTTTGTTTCTAACAGGCCTAGACCATACCCTGGTAGAGTCACTTCAGGAGCACAAAAGTTGCTTTGCTTCCATCGAGCGTAGTCAGTACCCTAACGAAGTCACTTGCTCCACCTCCCTGCAGAGGAAGCCTTTCTCTTATTTCTCCCTTTATTTATTTATTTAATAGAACTGTGCATTGACACATTATTTTCAATGGGTGGAAGATGGATCCTGAATTGTTGATAGAAGAGGAGGTTTCCCCTTCAAAGAAGGATTTTAAGACCTCTGATATTGGTTTGCCTGATTTAGATTTTCCCCTTATCCCTTCTCTACTAGATTGGACAAGTGTTAACACACAAGTAGACTTACACCAAGTTGAGAAGTTTAGATACTAGCATAGGCATGGATCTAATAGGTTCCCTCAAAGTTATCATGTTGGATGAATCATATTTTCCATTCAAATGCAGCTTGAACTATATCATTTTCTCAGGACGAAGAAGGATAAAAATCATAAATCTAAGCATTGTGGTTGTCACACTTTCTCTTTTGTTCCACCTGCAATTCCTTTAGAGCCAAGCACTTTTCACACAAGGTCTTATTAGACAAAAAAAAAAAAAACATGAAAAAACAACGAAACAAAACCCAAAGAACCAAGAAAATGGATGTGGGACATAAAAAAACATGTAGAATATATAATAAGAAAAAACAAGAATGTAGATACTCGATAGACAACAGGAAATAAGGTGGATGCAATACAAGAGAAAAGTAAATCCAACTAAGCCTACTCCTAACCTAATCAACTAGAAGTTCAGGGTTAAGTGTAATAATATTTCCAATGAATCCATCTTTTTTCCTGACCCTCAACCACAAAGATATGAGCAATTAAAAGCAATATAAAACTATGTGCAATAGAAAATATAAGAACTTTCAAAACTTTCACAATAAAATGAAGGTCTAGCTTATTACCAAAATGATGTGACATATTGACTAGTTTGATTTCGGTTTTAACTTTACATTGTTATTTGAAATGTTGATTCTACAAACCTTGTAGGTTTCTTGTGAATTCACATTCATTTGCGCTCTCCATTTTTGCGAGCATTAAAAAGGATAGAAACTTGTTATTTGCATAGGAGCTTTCCATGTAATATTTCTCTAACCATTCAACGATTGGATATTGATATTCAAGACAACCAATTTGAAAACCCTAGGGATTTTAGGAAAATGAATATTCAATTAATGTATTTGAATCACAAAAATAATATTTGGTATTATGATCATATTGTTGCATTAACATATAATATTATCGACTCTCTATTGGTTCCCTTTGTATCCAATTATGTGCATATTAAACAATAATAAATCTTAGGGAATTCAAGACAATTATTGAGATTATAGAACTAGGAAAAAAATTAGGATACTCATTTAACAAAAGGTTAGAAACATATGTCATATCAAACTCACTACTAACACAAGGGTTTTGTTCAGATGAATTATTGAAGCAATTACATTTATTGGAGAAGATAAAGTGTGTCATAAGATTACTAGATTCATTATATGCACAAAAGAGATAATAAGATGTTCAGATTTAGAAAGGTTTAACACAGAAACATCCTTCAACCCAAAAATGGCCTTTATCTTGAACATCAGAATGATAGACTTTGAAACTATGAGGATCGATGAAATATGTTCTCTTTTACCCTTGGTCTAACTTAGGGGGTTTACATGAAAAGGAACTAACCAAACAATAATATTTTATCTTATCAGAAATTTGTTGAAAAAGTGTAACTAGGATAGAACTTCGTCTTGACTATGTAATTATGTGTTTATGTAAAGAAGAAGACAACGGTAATAAAATGTATATTTTTTATACTTTCTTCATGGGTTTCATGAGCAAGATTTTATTATAGATCGAATGTACTTCTTGATTTCTATTAGGTTTTTATCTTCTAGGAATAAAAATAATCATGTCTTATGTATGAAGGATCTAGTCCAAATGCTCCAAGATCTTATCCAAGAATCCATGGAAGAAGAGCTTATGTCAGCCCTCAAATCTACACTGGAAGAGAAATTATATTGATGTATTAAATTTGGCCTTCAATCAGCTGGATAAGTCAACCTAAATTTTTACTATGTGGTCGACCTAAAAGAAGAAACAAATGGTCTATATATACACCCGTTCTGCGGTCATTTAAAGATCAGGTTTTTGGTGATCTCTGAGTTGCAGTGTGGATTTATTGGATGGGGCTTCAGTGTGGATTTTGAAGAGTTTCAGTATTGGTTACATTACATATATTGTTGTGATATCTAAACATCATAAGGTGCTGCAATGCGGATCATCCTGAAACTACATCGTAATCCTGAAGTGTGGATTTGTCCAAGTGCATGAGCATGAGCGTAAGATCATCCTGAAGTGTGGATCTATCCAAGTACATAAGCATGAGCATGTGATCATCCTGAACTACGGATTTGTCTAAGTGTAAGAGGAGTTTTGAAGTGTGGATCTGTTTGCAGACTATTCTAAAGTGAAGTTTTTGGTAAAGTGTGATATTGGCATTCAACTCTAGTTCATGTATGGTTGAGACAGTGGTCTACAAAGAGAAGAAGCATTTGGAAAGTGGAATAAAGAAATAAATTAAATATGTGATTTACTTTCATCACTACAACTTATTTATATCTCAAGTAACTGAAGATTCAACCGATGTTTTCAAAGGAAGTGTTTGTGCAGAACAATGCAACTTGGTGAATAGAAGAAGGATAAACATTGAAGGAAATAAAATAAGGACAAGATCTTGGACGCATATATAGGTCAAGGGTCTAATTCTGGGTCATGGTACTTGTCATCTAAAAATATATAAGAAGAATTTCTCGTGGGTTTTCCTCTCCAAGAGGGAGAGGTTTTTCCCTAGCTCTAGGAGCCTAATTCTTTTGTCTCGTGTCTTTTTATAATTGACTTAATGAAAGATTTAATAAGATAATTAAGGGAAGACATAAGTAACTCAATTAACCTCACAAGTGATTATCAAGAATATATTTTTTAACTAATGATCACTAGCCCTCCAAATTCTCAACATGGTATTAGAGCTAAGGTGTTGAACTCAAGGGCTACTTAACAAAGAGACACTCCAAGAAACACAAATCAAAGTTTGGGTGAAAATTCAAATCAAGTTTGCAAGAAAGACTCTCAAGCTATTTTTGAGAGATCTTCATCTCATTCAAAGGATCAACTTTTCAAGAAGATAATCTTTGCCATCAAAGATTTACATTCAAGATAGTGGTAGAAGAGGACATCATATTTTGGAGACATCCTTTACCATCAAGGATCCAAGATCACCTATATTGATGTTTTCTATCTTAGAAGAATCTCCTAACTTCTTCATCAAGGAAGTTGTTGAAGGAGAAAGTCACTTACTCAAGTAAGTATCTATGACTTTATCTAAATTTGTCAAAATGACTCATTGTATAGATAGAAAAAAATTGGTTGGGTTATCAAACTTTAATGCGTGGAAGAAAAGGACTTGAAAATGAACATATGGGTTTCATAGAAGGAACTACAATTCAACCTCCAAAATAAGATATTCTAGCATATATCAAATACATGAAGGGAGACATTAAATCCCAAAGGATTCTTATAGAATCCATAAAAGACTCTCACTCCCTATGTATCAAAGCTAGAATCCTCAAAATAAATATATGATAAAATGGTGGAACTATTCTCAAAAGGTTCTACAAAGGAAATAATATCCCTAAGACAAAAACTATACAAATTGAGAATGTCAAAGGAAGGAATAATTCCATATCTGATGGAGATTTTTGCAATATGAGATCAACTACTGAAGTTGGGAGAAGTAATGTCTAATAGAGAAATAATCACTATGGTACAAAATATTTACCGAAAGAATGGAGAGGTTCCACTTACAGCATAGATGGGAGAGAAGAAGCCATACCATTCCAAAGTCTAGGTAAGATAGAAGAATCAAGATTGAAATCAGGATCAAGTGTAAAGAATCAAGCCTTTGCCCCCATGTCTAGGAAGAAAGGAATATTTGGTAAATTTGGTCCTCATAATAAGAAAATAAATGTGGACAAAGCGCGATGCTTGGATGTAATGATCTTGGGAATTATAAATGAAATTTTCCTAAATTTAGAAAGGACAAGAGGAAAAAGGAAGAAGCCCATGTCTCAAATATAAGAGAGGAACCTGATGCAAAGAAATATAAGAAATAAGAAGTGAGGGATCTCCATTATGATTGAGATCATCTTCTCCTTTAATTGATTTATGTTGGTTGTAAAATAGTACAATAGGAAGCAATGTATATTGTAGCATAATGATAAAAGCATGGTAGGAGCTCTTGGTGAAACAGCTCCAGGAAAACGTCTCTGATAAATGGAAGGTAGCCATCAAGATCAAGGGTCATCATGGAAACATAATTCTGGGATGTGATGACATATTGATGGAGCGGGCCAAGGGAATGAAGCTCTTCATTCTAAAGAAATTGCTACGGAATGAATAAAAGGAAAAAAGTATGCAGTCTATATATATATATATATATATATATATATATATATATATGCTGACACTGGATGCTATGAATTCATGTCATATGGTTGCAGGTAATAAACTTCTATATTTAGAAGTATGATCTATGAAGGAGGATCTCTTGGTGTAATGGCAGATGAAATCAACAGAATATGAGGTGGTTGTACATGACCGAGGAATGGAAAATTTTGTAAGTTACTGGGAATGAAGAATGTAAAGAAAGGAAGAGATCATGAAATGCAACCATGTTAAGAGTCATTTATCATCTGAAAGCCAAGAAGATGTGACTACTAGATCTCCTAGGAGGATATGTAGACTTTGACATAAGTCTAGTAAAGAAGAAGACCCTTGACAAAACGTATCATTAGGAGATGTGTCAATCTAAAAAAAGGATGTCGATGCCTACAAAAAGATTTCATGGTGAAAGATCATCAGTGAGGTAACTTTTGTTTTAAAAGTTCATATGTATATGTTTATCTGGATGAATTTGTGCAGGGCTTCTAATCATGAGAAGGGATGTATGATCCTTGGAGATGATTCAAAGGAAAGCAACATGGCATAATGGTGGACCAGATGAGAAAGAACGATGAATCACTTTCTGATAGTGGACATGAATCGTGATTTAAAGTGACTTGTGCCCTATGAAGCCAAAAGTTGAAGATTCTTCAATATCGAAATCCATGACATCGAGGGGAGGAATTCTTCATGAGTAACTAGATTTCTATAACAGGACCCTAGTTGAGAGGGATCCTGGTGGTAAGTTTCTTACTTGGAAGAAACTTGAAGTATGCCCTTCCTGAGTTGAGAGGGAGTGGCATATGTGATTCTCTAATACATGTGTCATGCACTAGACCAGGACTAAAAATCGTAAGTCTTATTGAATGCCATGTGGATATAATGGATAGACACATCACTCTGGTCTTCACCTAGAAGATAGAATGGAGGATTGGGTAATCATCTGGCATTCGATACTATTTGAGAATGAGATAGGGCATTCAAGAAAAGAGTAGTCAAGGACCAATATTCTTTGAGGGTTGGCTACCCAATAAAATAATAGTCCAAGAAGATCATACTCTGGGAACACCTGGGTAGAGTGTGTACCTTGGAGAGACAATGACTATGGTGTCTATAGGTCATGTGTCTCACCAGCATTGTAGCCCATTGTCTCGTTGAGAGATGGGGTTGTTAGTCAAGGCCTTGCACCTGTAGAAATTATATGCACTAAGCATGCATATGTCCAATATCCACTTGATCTCACACTATTTAACTTTATGCAAGATACTGAATCTATTCCACTTGTTAATATTTTGCGGAAAAATTAATTGCACACACATGTGAAGCATAAACGAAAATATTCAATCGCACATAACACAGATTTTAACCAAGAAAGCCTGAAGCTGAAAACCCCAACTATATATTATGTAACATGGAGATCATATGACAATCTCATACAAACATACAAAGCTTATCACAAGCTCTTAGTACAGTATAATCGTCATACACTAATCAAGGCCCGATCTTGCAAATCCATGCACCGATCTTTGCCATCTGCTAGCCTGCCTCCACTGCGCAATCCATGCTGAAGAATAGCTCTGAATGAATTCGAATTACTCTTGGATTGACTGCACAATCCTCATTGGCATCTCCAATATGTGTGTGATGCAATCAATGCATCACTATAGTCACAACAGATATTCTATCTTTCCCTTTCACCTATCTCTCCACTGGTCTCCACTGAAACTTCCAAGCACTGTAGTTAAATTTTGTACTGTTCAGTTGATTAATGAGTTATTATTTTTTAATTAATAAACTAATTAATTCACTCCACTCTCACTAGTGTATCAATCAGTTAGACTAGATACAACTAGCTCAACTGAGTCTAACTAAGTTAAACTGAATACAACTCCATAACTACTTCTTCCAACTGTGTCATAACTCTGCCACTTGAGTTCTAACTGAAACTTCCATGGCACAGCTCCAAGCAGAAACCTAGGAATAGTGTAAGAATTTCTTCTCGTCGGTCGATATGCCACATCCGTGCATTGAAATTAAGTGCTCCAAGAGAATAAGTTGTTGTTTATTGTCGAATTATTATTAAGAGCTAATAATAATCGACACTTCTATTTTTAGATCGATGATCTATAAATAGACTTCGCCTAATATTCTAAAAATAGAATTTCATCTATTTTTCCAACTTGACCAACCATCCATAAATAACATCTTGCAACTTCTGAAATATGATCACCATGTCTAAAAATAGACATAGTCTAAAAATATACTTGCACCAAAAATAGCCTGCGGGCCCACTTAGTGAAGGTGACTCTTTTCACTAAGCTCATCATCTTGTTGAATCTAAACACTCCCTCTCAACAAGATATGGATTATCCTTCACTCTGATCCTGCCTCTATGTTATTCAAATTTTCTCCTGGTGAGCACCTTCATCAAAATATTTGCATCCCGATCCTTCGTAAGAATGTACTAAAGCAACATGATCTTCCGCTGCACACAATCTCTGATATGATGATACTGGATATCAATATGTTTAGATCTATCATGAAACACAAGATTAACCGAGAGTTTAATGCAACTCTAATTATCACAATGTATCACTGTGGGATCTAAATGTGAACCGAACAAACCAACTAGGATCTTCCTCATCCAGATAGCCTCACATGCAGCTTGGCTTGCTACCATGTATTCTGCTTTCGCTGTACTGAGTGCCACGGATCTTTGGCTTCCCCGCTGTACCAGAAAATGCCGAGAGGGATTCGATACTGCACCCCTCCTCGATGTGCTCTTCGTCCGTTGGGCTTCGCTTATACACGCATCCAAGTGAAGCCAGCTCTTCACCTCATCTCACTGTACCATAAACCATACTCTATGCCCCCAGATATCTCGCATTACGTTTTCCTGCCTTCCAAAGAGCTTGGTAGGCTTGAATCATCACAGGAAAGTTGGTTCCACCGGACAGACAAGTGTCCGGCCTCAAAATATCTAAATACATGAGTGAACCCACTAACTGTCGATAGACAGTAGCATCCACTACATCTGCCAATGTAGCATCCTCTTGCGATACATTCCGATTTCCGGAAGAGGACAATCGATAGGCTCAGCCCCTTGCTCCGGCATACTGGGTTCTCGAGACACAAACAATTCACCTTCTCGCTGCCATATTTCCAATCCAAGGAAATAATGAAGGAGGCCTAAATCCTTCATCTCAAACTCCTTTGCAAGATCTGCCTTGCATGAGTGTATCAACTGCTCATCACCTGTTAGTATTAAATCAACAACATAAATTAAAATGATTAAAAGCTTACCCTCCACCACAATTTGGTACAGGTTTTCATCCGCCTCACTCTTGGTGAAGCCAAGTCTAGTGAAATAGCTATCGATCCAAGTGTACCAAGCACGGGGTGCTTGTTTCAGCCCATACAACGCTCTTTTGAGCCTGCACACATGTGACTCACTGCTGAAGATCTCAAATCCTTCAGGTTTCTCAATGTACACCTCTTCCTCAATGATCCCATTAAGGAACGTAGTCTTCACATCCATCTGATGAATGTGCCAACCCATCTACGCTGAGAGAGCAAGGATGGTCCGTATGGAAGAATATCGTGCGATAGGTACAAAGGTTTCTTCATAGTCAATCCCCTCAATCTGTGAGAAGCCCTGGGCAAAAAATATTGCCTTATAATTCTCCACACTCCCATCAGCAGCTTGCTTTACCTTGTAGATCCATCTTGATCCTACAACTGATTTTCGCACCGACCTTGGAACAATCTCCAAGCACTGTTTCTGACAATGGAGTCATACTCCTCCACCATGGCATCTACCCATGTGGGCTCCTACGTTGCTTCTTCAAAAGAATATGGCTCTGTCACAATACACTTGCTCATAAGAGCCATGTATCCAGTATATCATTCAGGTGATTGTCTTTGTCTGCACTGTGATATAGGGACTCCTACATTCTGTGCCACATCCACCTTCAGTCTCTTAGCTTCTGTGGTATGCTTTCTGCCTTGTCTGATGTTTGGTTCTGCATGAGTGGACTCCTCCACTCCATGAATCTCCTCCTGTGGCTGATCCACATCCAAAGGCTCATCTTTGGGAACAAGAATTTCCTCTTCCGCATGCAAGTGTAGCTCCCTCTCAAGAGACAACAATTTCACCTCATTGAATTTTATATCCCGTCGCATGACAGTCATCCGATTTTTTGGAAAATATACATGATAGTTATGGGGTGTTTCTGTGTACCCCACAAATATCCCAACTTCTACAGTCAGCTCCATCTTCACCATGGCGCTTTGAAGATTTTGCAGAAAATTTCTACTAGACTTCCCAAGGGTACTCTTGTGCAGTCAGATTAGTGCAAAGGATGTACAATGGGTAAGTTTGTGAATACCATTGTAGAAATTATATAACACAGCTTTGATACCATGTAGAAATTATATGCACTAAGCATGCATATGTCCAAGATCCACCTGATCTCACACTATTTAACTTTATGCAAGATACTGAATCTATTCCACTTTTTAATCTTTTGCGGAAAAATTAATTGCACACACATGTGAAGCATAAACAAAAATATTCAATCGCACATAACACAATTTTTAACCGGGAAAGCCTGAGGCTGAAAACCCCAACTATATATTGTGTAACATGGAGATCATATGACAATCTCATACAAACATACAAAGCTTATCACAAGCTCTCAGTACAGTACAATCATCATACACTAATCAACGCCCGATCTTGCAAATCCATGCAGTGCCGATCTTTGCCACCTACTATCCTACCTCCACTGCAAAATCCCTGCTGAAGAATATCTCTAAATGAATTAGAATTACTCTTGGATTGACTGCGCAATCCTCATTGGCATCTCCAATATGTGTATGATGCAATCAATGCATCACTATAGTCACAACAGATAGTCTATCTTGCCCTTTCACCTATCTCTCCACTGGTCTCCACTGAAACTGCCATGCACCGTAGCTAACTGTTGTATTGTTCAGTTGATTAATGAGTTTTTATTTTTGAATTAATTAACTAATAAATTCACTCCACTCTCACTAGTGTATCAATCAGTTAGACTAGATACAATTAGCTCAACTGAGTCTAACTGAGTTAAACTGAATACAACTCCATAACTGCTTCTTCCAACTGTGTCATAACTCTACCACTTGAGTTCTAACTAAGTCCTCCATGCATTAGCTCCAGTGAACCCTTAGGAATAGCGTAATTACTTCTGTCAGCTGTTGTGCCACATTTGTGCACTAAACTGAAGTGCTCCAAGAGAATAAGTTATTGTTTACAGGCTGATTATCATTAAGAGCTAATAATAATCTACATGCATCTATTTTTAGATTGACGATCTATAAATAGACTTCGCCCAATATTCTAAAAATATAATTTCATCTATTTTTCCAACTTGATCAACCATCCACAAATAGCCTCCTGCTACATATAGAATATGCTCACCATGACTAAAAATAGACATAGTCTAAAAATAGACCTACGCCAAAAATAGCCTGTGGGCCCACTTAGTGAAGGCGACTCTTTTCATTAAGCTCATCATCTTGTTGAATCTCAACAGCACTAAGACAATGCTGGTTGATATGATTCTTTACAGATGTGATTACCAATCCGATTCTTCTTATGAGATTCTTCATTTTGAAAGTGACCATGTACATGTATGAATACCTCCATATTTAGGAGGGAGTGTTGAAAAAGTGTAACTAGGACCAGTCTTCATATTGACTATGTAATTATATATTTATGTAAAGAAGAAGACAAAGATAATAAAATGTATATTTGTTATACTTGCTTCATGGGTTTCATGAGCAAGATTTTATAATATATTGAATAGAATTCTTCTTGATGTCAATTAGGTTTTTTTCTTCTAGGAATAAATATAGTTAGGTGTCTTATGTATGAAGGATCTATTCTAAATGCTCGAAGATCTTGTCCAAGAATCCATGGAAGAAGAGCTTATGTCAACCCTCAAATATATGCTAGAAGAGAATCTATATTGATGTATTAAAGTCAGTGTTCAATCAGCTGGATAAGTTGGCTTAAATGTTTACTGCGTGGTTGGTCTAAAAGAAGAAACATATGGTCTATATATACACATGTTCTACGGTCATTTGAAGATCATATTTAAGGTGATCTTTGAGTTGCAGTTTGTATTTATTGGATGGGGTTTTAGTGAGGATTTTTAAGAGTTTCAGGACTGGTTACAATACATATATTGTTGTGATATCTAAACATCATAAGGTGTTGCATTGCAAATCATCCTGAAACTACATTGTAATCCTGAAGTGTGGATCTGTCCAAGTACATGAGAATGAGCGTAAGATCATCTTGAAGTGCAGATTTGTCCAAGTACATAAGCATGAGAATGTGATCATTATAAAGTGCGGATATGTCTAAGTGTAAGAGCAGTATTTAAGTGCAGATCTGTTTGCAGACCATTCTAAAGTGAAGTTGTTGGTAAAGTGTGATATTGGCATTTAGCTGTAGTTCATGTATGGTTGAGACAATGGTCTAAAAAGAGAAGAAGCAGTTGGAAATTATAAGAAATGATGAAATTAAATATGTGATTTACTTTCCTCACTACAACTTATTTATATCTCAAGTAACTGAAGATTCAACTGACTTTTTCAAAGGAAGTGTTGGTGCATAACAGTGCAACTTGGTGAATTGAAGAAGGATCAGCATTGAAGGACATCAAAGAAGTAAGGACAAGATATTTGATGCATATATAGGCCAAGGTTCTAATTATGGGTCATGGTACTTGTCATCTGAAAATATATAAGAATAATTTCTCATGGGTTTTCCTCTCCAAGAGGGAGAGGTTTTGCCCTCACTCTAGGAGCCTAATTCTTGTGTCTGGTTTCTTTTGATAATTGACTTGATGAAATATTTAATAAGCTAACGAAGGGAAGACATAAGTAACTCAATTAACCTCAAAATAATTATCAAGAAGAGAATTTTTAATTAATCACTAGCCCTCCAAATTCTCAACAAAATTCGATATTGAGGATTTAAAATATTAACTTGGAAACACTGAAATTTAGCAAGAATGAACTCATAGTTGGTGGATGGATGTCATAGAAATATCTATGCGTGAAAATATAGATCCAACTTAGTTCTTGTATCTCAAGAAGGTTGCGATAACCTGACATAACCATCAGCGGGAGTTGAAGTGCCTCGACTTCCTAACAAGTCGACCTAAATAAATAGGTAGACATGCACCCCTATCATATGATGTATCAATGAAAACACTATCAATTTCATTGGTTTGATGAGATTTAGGATTAATCATATCAAATTATTAATAGATAGGAAATTCAAATACCTCAATCCCTTGATCATTCAAAGTTGGAACATATTCCTCCTTACCTACAAAATATTTGCAATTTAATAGATCATGAATAATAGATTCAAACTTTTCATCCTATGATTGTAGTATCACACCATCCTATACCTTATTTCAACCATGATTAGTTGGATAAATATCGAAAGGATTTGAGGGGGATACTGGTGTGACATATTTATCAAACATATCCGTGTACAAGGGATAGTTTGATGGAGGTGAAGAAGGATTGAAAGACTCGAGAGGAGGAGAAACAATTGTACTTAAATCAGACTGAACTTGAAAGAACAATGGATCAACATCATTTCATCAGTGTAATGGTCAGAGATAGGCATACCAATCTGAAACTCAGATTGAATAGGATATTCCAAATATTCAAGCACCTGAAAACTTACCCCTTCAAATTTGTCATCCATGGATTTATGAATTAAACAAGATTCAGGATAATTTTGGATTAAAATATCATCCCAATTCAAAAATGGAGATTGTAAACTATGAGAAACATATTATGAAACCATAACTAGAAAATCCAAGCCCTTATAAGAAGAGAAGTTATCACCCAATATAGTTGGATATTCATGACCATATGTGTTAGTGGAAACAGGGATATCACGGTGATGGTTATCCAAAGTCTCAACTTGGGTGCGAGGTTCAGAGTCATTTGACAGGCTATCAATATTATAAGATCAGATATTAGTTAGAAAGGCAAGATCATTATCTTGAAAGAGGGTGGAAATATAAGACAAACCTTCAACACTTTTCTCCTCTAAATGTTAAATACAACTACCTTGTTCTTGATTACAACTTAAAAAAATAGGTCAAACATCATCAAAAGTTGAAGTAGGTGAAACAAGAAAATCACGAAACTGAGAATCATGAAACATAGGTGGTATAGGTTTCAAGATATCCCTAGATCCAATTGAGTTTTCCTTTGGATTAGAGTCAATATTTGGCTTATGTAAATTTATATGATATTGATAACCCAGGGGATCAACTTTCACTTTGGGATCCATGCAATTATTGAACCATTTTGAGTTATTCCCTATAGGATTTGGATCATAGGATTTAGAAGGAGGTTGAATGTACAAATAAACAATTTTATTTTTAGATTTCCCAACTTTAAGATCATCATCAGGGAGCACCCAAATTGGTACTAGAAAAGGAGGAGGCCAAGGAACAAAATGAATAATAAGTTCCTCCACAGAAGATTGAGGTATCCCATGGTTTGTAAAATTTGGTGGGAGAGAATCATCGGGGGGTTTGGATTCAAAAGATCTCAAAGAGTGTAAAATTGAATTCTAAAATTTTTCCATAATGAAATCTGAATCAGTAACTCTCTCGGGAAATTCACAACAAAGGTGAATAAACTCATTAAGAAAGTCCTCTACAGATCCACTAGGTTCCATTCTAAGTAAACCAATTCTATCACATACATATTGATCATCATACTTGTCAAAAGATTCACGAAACTCCTTAACAAGTTGTTCAAATACATGGATAGAAGCAGCAGGTAATGTATGACACCATTTCTTTACTCGACCTTCAAAATTGAGGGCGAACAACCTGGTCATGACATCTTTACAATGTATTCCATTATAAAGACAAAAATACGTAAATTGAAAGAAATATTCGAGGACAATTAGTTAACTCTCACCACAAACTTAAATTGAGACCAATCATGAATGATTTCCATAGGGATGGTAAAATAAATTTCCTTAGAAAAACATCCTCAGATTATGATTTAGGAAAGTTTCATTTAAGATAAGAGATTCAAAACAGACTCAAATGGCACAACTTTCCATTTGGCCCTCCTTCTAGCGCCAAAATATTGATGGTGCTAGATACCACCAACATACAAGTGGTCTCCCCAATGTGAAGTTCCAATTAGTTCTCACACCATTTGGACTAGGAGACCCATCCATAGCATCGACTCGATCACCATAACACGAAGTTTGATATTAGTTTCAACGGATAACTTAAGAGATTATATAAATAAACCTTGAATAAGGAATTAAGTTAACATTGTGAAAGACCAATTGAAATGTGTAAAAGGAGACATTGACAAGGGAAGGAGAAAAAGTGAGCCTTTAGAAGGAATAAATAGTACTAGCCTAAGATTGACACATAAGAAAATAAATATTCATTAGTTATATAGAGAAACAATTCACTTAGACACAATTATCATTAAACCACATACAACACACCTTCAATAAGATAAGTACCAAGGTCACTGAAATAGTTCATTTTCCTTAGTAAATGTGAACAAAAAATATATAAAAAAACATCCAAATAATAGTCCTAAGACATTCAAAATACATGCATGAAAATGTGTCGGATCACTGAGCTTCAATTATAAGGTAAAATGTCCAAGTACACAGTTATAATAATGAGACACTAGTTCCAATAGTGGAACATTAAGTCACTTGTTTCTTCTCCAAAGAATAGTTTTTGTCTCCTATGCCAAGTAGCGAAGACAACTACATCTCCAAATATTAAGCCTCCAAAAGCCCTTTTCTTGAGTTATGAGGTTGCTTTATAATAAGGGGAATGGCCTTTCATATCCCCATTACTCTTGAATTACCCTTATGACTCTTGGACTTCTAATGTGTTCTTTGGACTTCTAAACAGCTATTGAACTTCCAATGTCTTTAAGACTTCTCTATATCACTTTTGGACTTCTCCTAAAGAAATTTTTTCCATATATGAATAAGTGACTTTACATATTCCACATATGACTCTTGGACTTCCACACATTACATTTTGTGTTTTAAAATCATTACAATACTACATCATGACTTCCACACCATCATATAATGAGACTTGACATGTCACTATCTTTGATGACTGGGACTGATAGGGACTGATGGCATTAACTTTCTCGAGGAGTGACATGACTACCACTCTATCTTTACTCTTTTTTTTTCTTATGATCAATGTGTTTTCACCCTCCAAAGTGTCTTCAATATTGGAGTCTTTGGGGTGCTTAGATCATCAAGTTTCAGTTGTGTTCTTGGTTCTTTTAATGTTTCCTTTGTTTATCCTCTTTGCCTAATCTTCCTCGTGTGTGTTTTCCATGAGGTCCCTGGAATAATTTATTCTGCAATTAACCATGATGAGCAAATATTATCCTAAAAATCTCCTAATATACCATGTTTTATGCATATTTTATATTTATGCCTTTTCAGTGTGCTCAAAAGGGTCAAAGGTGCTTCTAGGCACATGGGCACACTTTGAAAGGCTAAAGGGATGAAGAAGGGAACCTTTGAGGCTTCGTCATGCACTCATGTACTCAGGAGCATAAGGGAGGGCACATGTCACAAATATGAAGGATGAAGGGGAAGGATTCGAGCTTTCGAAGTGCGCTTTGTGCTTAAGGGAGATAAAGAGGGTGTATTCCTTGAGGTCAAAGGAGTGCTCCCATGTAAGGTGCATTCTTTCAAGTAAAATGATTTATCCCAAGGAGGATGCATTCCTTTAGGTCGAAGAAGTGATCTCAAATATGGTGCATTCCTTCAAGTCGAAGGAGTGCTCTCAAGGAGGGCACATTACTTCAGGATGAAGGAGTGCTCTCAAGGAGAGCGCATTCCTTCAAGTTGAAGGAGTGCAATAAAGGAAACCAATGATGGCACTTGGCACAAGTATGAAGTCTGAAGGATGAAGCTTTATTCCTTTAAATTTTTCTCATGTGATCAAGGGATTAAATAGGGTGCATGGCACAAGTTCAATGTTTGAAGGATGGTACTTCATGCCTTTGAAGTGCACTCATGCGCTCAAAAGGTAACAAGGGCGCATGGTGCATTTTGAAAGGTCAAAGGATGGATCTTAAGGCATTCAGAGTGCACTCATGTAATCAATGAGGGCTCATTCCTTCAGGTCAAAGGAGTGCTCCCAAGAAGGGTGCATTCCTTCAGGTTGAAGGAGTTCTCCCAAGGAGGGCGCATTCCTTCAGGTTGAAGGAGTGCGCTCAAAGGAAGGCTTGATTTTTGAAGGGGGTAGTTCCGAAAAAGGAAGGGGAAAGATGGATTAAGGAGTGCGCTTTGTGATTTCTTAAGGGTGCAGGGAGAACTTCCAAACAATGAGGCATTCCTGATCAAGGCTTCAGAGTGTGCTCATGCGCTCTTTGCCTCAATGGGTTTGCTTTGAAACCAAAATTATTCTAAGTCTGGGAAGGGGTGACCATTATGATTCTAATCTTAAAACCATGTGTGACTCATACAAACTCATCGAGAAAAGCTAGAAAATCTTTAAAAATGTTAAATTGTTGTGTAACCAGCTCCAAAAATAGAAGAAAAGAGATATCAACGCCTTAGAAATAAGCCACTTCGAGGGGGCAACCTCCAATACATTACATGAATGAAAAATTCTTGGATGATACAGTTTACAAAACCTCCTTTCTATATATAGGAGTCCATGGGGCCATAATGTAATCCTAGTGGGCCACAATGTAATCCTAGCCAACCTAACAATAATAATTTAAGGGCACAATAATAACAAAATGGGGGTTACAAGGGTACAATAATAACAATAAGGGGGTTACAGTAATAAAAATAAGGGACTATACTAGTAATATAGGGACCTAACATAAATAAACATCAAAACGCCACTTTTTATAGATTACCAAAGTACCACGAGTGAAGTGTGCGTGAATGCGACCCAAAAGTGTCATTTGACAACAAAAAATATGTTGTGACCATGAAATGAACCTAGAGATGTTCTAATCAAAGTGATGACACTTGGGATAATTCAAGGACACTTGAAACTCATAGAATAACATGAGGCGACACTTGAGATAATTCAAGGGCACTTGAAACTCATAAAATAACATGAGGCAACACTTGGTGATCAAGGAAACACTAGATACGATGGCGATAGTAGGCTCCAAAATTTAAATGTAGTGGAATTTTGGAGGGTGTTGTAGTAGCAACAACACCTTATTAATAATTTGAACGGAGAATCCCAATTTTTTTTCTAAAAATAGTTCCAATTTATCTTGCATGTGCCCTAGCTAATTGTTTTCCAACTCAATAAATGGATCAACATGCCAGGGAACTATATTAGACAAAAGAACCTTATTAGTTATACTTACCTCACCCAATTCATGGTAGTTTTAACCTTACCCTACCTAGGTTAGGGAAAGTCCCCTTGACCAAGGGGAAGTTAGTTATCATCGAAATTAAGGACGAGGATTCCGAATAAATTTTTTGTGATTTTAATTTGCAATTAAGGTTTTGTTTTTTTAATATGCAACTATTTCCTTGATTTATTCTCTAAAATACAGAGCAATTTTATTCTCCAAATTTAAAGCAAATATTTCCACTCGTTAGAGCATGATTATGTTCTTGTGGTTATATGTTTTGTGGGTATACATCAATTCCTCCAGTGCAATTACTCTCAAATCACCTTCACTAAATACATGTGGTGATATGAAACTATGACTAGACCTTGGACCTATTTATAAATATATATAAATATATAGAGTAGACGTTATTCTTACCTTACACATTAATCATGAAAACTAGTGATCTTCCTACCAATATTCTAATGTTACACATATTCTACTAACACTAGCTACATATCACATAATCTATGCTTCTCATAGGATATGGGACATCTTCTGTTATGTATAAGATATAGTATCCTTGTCATGAGAATGCAATACATATTATTCATCATTCAAATTATTTTGATTGCAATAATGTATCTTATCCATGACTTCAATTATGTTGGTTCTAACAACTATGTTTATTGCATCCATTTACACTTTGGTTGATTTTATCCTTTCTATGTGACCTTATCTTTCAAGGTCTTATGTAAGTATTGTTACCATAGGCTTTCTCTTTAATTATTTTCCATTTTTACCATCTCATCAAAGGTATTTGGAACAACTATGTTTAAATTCCATGTTTATAAAAAATGAGCCTAGTAAAAAAATAATTCATCTCGATGCTTTTCCTTTTCTACCATCACACCAAAAGTCCTTGGACCAGCGATTTGTGTTTGGTCCCTTTAGAAAATTTTAGCCTAATGATAGATTAATTCATCTTCGTATTATCATTCTTGGAAATATTTTTCTCATTGATGTCAAATACAAGGGGAGACTACAAATTTCCAAGATAAAGATTGGAAAATGAAGATTGTTGGAAATATAAATTTTGGGATTTTGATGCCAAGTTTGGATACCCTATATTTGAAGGCATTTTTTATCCAATCAAATAAAATAATAGGATATATGGTTGGAAAACTTAATCTAATACCTTTACAATAGTAGTATATTCAGTTCAAACTTCAAACCTTGTTCCCTATAATTTTTAAGATATGCTTTGAGGAAGTTAGGCTTCCTAAATGCTTCTGAAATATGCTTCAAATAGGACAACTTGGTATTTTTTATATCATTTTATTTCTAATATGTTTTAGACTTTTAAATTTGGAGGAAAATTGTAATACATCTCTAGGTACTATTGGTAGAAATTTCCTAGCTTGTTTTACAAAAATTTCAGAGATATGATCTAAGGAAGTTAGTGTTCCTGAATGCTCCTAAAAGATGCTTCAAATAAGTCAACTTGGTATTTTTTCTATATATTTCTTTCTAAGATGTGTCAAATTGTGAAATTTAGAGGAGACGGAGAAGATATATCAAGGTACCAATGATAGGAATTTTAAACCTTTCTTTGTTACAATTTTGTAGATATGATCTGAGAAATTTGATGTTCCTAAATGCTCTTAAAACATGCTTCAAAAAGGTTATCTTGTGATTTTTTATATAAATTCTTTCTAAGATTTTTTAGACCGTGAAATATGGATAATATAGATAATATTTCTCAAGGTATTGGTAGTAGAAATTTTGGACCTTGTTTAGCTGTAATTTCATAGATATGATCTAAGGAAGTTAGTGTTCTTAAAGGCTCCTGAAACATGCTCCAAACAAGTTAACTTGGAATATTTGATATAACGTCCATTCTTATATGTTTCAAAGTGTGAAATATGGAGGAGACAAATAATTTATCTCAAGGTATTTTTGATATAAATTTCATATCTTGTTTTGCTATAATTTCATAGATGTGATCTAAGGAAGTTAGTGTTCCTGAATGCTCCTAAAACGTGCTTCAAACAAGTCAACTTGTATTTCTTCTATAACTCATTTTTGAGATGTTTTAAAATATGAAATTTGGAGGATACATAAAAGAGATATCTAGGTATCTATGGTATAAATTTCATAACCATATTTTCAAAATTGGATATGTGGCATATTTTTCAAGTTCATTCTTGGGAAGAATTCAAAGCAACAAGTTTTGGGAAGTAGACCTGGTGAAGGAAGAAATAACAAGTAGACATGTTGAAGGAAGAAACAACTAATAGACCTTGTGAAGGTAGAAGAAGCAATAAAATCTCATGAAAGTAGAGGAAACTAATAGACCTAGTGAAGGCGGAAGCAACAAATAGACTTGGTGAAAGAATAAGCAACTAACATACATTGTGAAGAAGAAAGAAAAATTAGTGAAGTAGGTTGGTGCCTAAAAATAAACAGAGAGGATTGGTGTCTCTTGTAGGTTGATGCATACAAATATTGCATTATAGGGGATTGGTGTCTCCTATAGGTTGGTACCTACAAATATTGAACTAGAGGGGATTGGAGTCTCTATTTAGTTGATTCCTAAAAAGAAACAATTGGAATTAATGTATCTTGTAGGTTGGTGTATAAAAAGAGGCAAAGGGATTGGTATCGTATAGGTTTTTGCATACAAAGAAACAAAGGGGATTGGTGTATCTTTTAGGTTGGTTCCTACAAAGCAACAAAGGGGATTGGTGCCTCTAGTAGGATGGTTCCTACAAAAAAATAGAGGGGATTGGTGTCTCATGTAGGTTGGTGACAAAAAATTGATGTAATAGTAGATTGGCGCCTACAAGATATTTCATATAAATAAGTTTTGTGGTTTTTCTCCCATAAGGGTTTCCATGTATATCTTGTGTTACATGGTTATTTTATGCAATTGATGTTTTATGATGTTTGATTGTTTAAACAAGTGAAAATTGTCATTATGCAGATTCATCCCCCTCTTAGTATAATTTTGAATCCAACAATCATCCTAATTGTCACTAAGAACATACTTAATCAACTCTAAGATCTCTTTCTTATATTCATCATCCATCTTTAATCCTTGTAACATATTATGGAACAAAATTATTTTTTCTCATTACAATGTTATGAAAAAATACTTCTTCTTAAAGTAGCTATTGAACTTCATGATAGATACTTTTCCCAAATCTTGTTTAGTCTACTTTAATTGTTGCACCATAGGTAATCTTCCTAGTTATAGATTGTTGCCTTGGAATTCATATTCTACTTACTAAAGCTATGCCTCAAATATTACCTCATGTTCATCCTTTGCTTTGAAAATTCAATTGAAGAAAATATTGAGGTTAAAAATTAACATCAATAATAACTAGTTGCAAAAAATCAAATAAGATTCAAGATGATGATGTCAACCATACAGGCAAAAAAACTATTTTTTATTTTATTTTCGACATATATTCCTATAATTTTACTCAAATTTCAATTGCAAGTATTCATGGGATGTAGAATTAAATTATGAATCCAAGGGATGCACACTTTTCATTATTTTTGATAGACCCATAATGATATAAATTAAAAATACATGAAACAAATGTCTTTCGTTTACCCACTTTGCATATTTTTTATAGATCCACAATTAGATAAATTATACATATATAAAAAAAGTACAAGTTCTTTAAAAAAAAACATGTTATTTCATGTATTTTTGGTTTATTTTAATGTGGATCTATCAAAAGTATGTAGAGTAGGTACTCGATGGATGCATAATGTAATTATGCATTCAATAAGTGTCTACACTTGAAATGAGTAAACCTAGAAGGATATGGATTGAAAATACAATATATATATATATATATATATATATATATATATATATATATATATATATATATATATATATATATATATATATATATATATATATATATATATATATATATATATATATATATATAAGAGAGTACATGTTTTATTTTATTATCTTAACAATTATTTTATTATTTTCCTTAGGAGACCCATGTTAGACATCAAAATTTCTCTATTATGTTTATACATAACATATATCTTTCCCTATACATTATTCTATTTTCCTCCTAGAAGGAATGTCTTTTCTTGAATCAAAGGAGGTGAGTAAATTTGAAAGAGTGATCTTCTTGACGATGATTGAATTCAAGAGGAGGAACTCCTCTAATTACTTATTGGATTTGCACCCTCCTCTCATATCATGATTAATATTTCAATATCTAGAATAATTTACATGACTTCACTATTTTGAGTATTTGTTATTCTTAAATGTACAACACGTGATGATAATTTTATCTATTATAATTATAGATTTAATCTTGTAGACTCCTTCTGCCTTGGCTAACTCCTCTTGCTCAATATATTTTGAATACTACTATTCCTTTCTATTATGGATTTGTTAAGGCTCTTCCCTATTGATTTATGCCTCCATGCTTCTTTTTTATTCACTTTCAAAGTCTTAGGAATTTTCAGAAATAAAGATGATAGTGGTAGAAATGGTCAAAATGGCCTAGAGGCTATGTTCATGTAAATTTATAAAAGAATTAGAAAGTTGTCCATACCATTCAATTACATTCAATTATACAAATGTGTTGGATGTATTGTACCTTAAATAAATTTCCAAAAAAATACATTTCAATTTTTATTTTTTTTACAATATTTCGAAGCCCTTACAATTCAAATGATTTTGCACATCTACTAATAGATTATTATTATATTATATCTAGATCCTTTTATTTGATGGAATAGGAGTAACCCAAAATTGATAGAGTATGCCCATAAAATTCAGTTTATATTTTACACATTAAAATTAGTTGTTTTCACCCTTAGTGGCAATGTCAAATCACATGGGAAATTTTCTTAGAACACACTATTTGACTTGGCATGTTCCTTTCAAGTTGGAAAATTAATATTTTTTTGCAACTCTGATCTGCATTGCTAATTTTTTGGCCTTAATGGGGGGAATTTATTTATTTATTATTGCTTATGTTTATTTTATTAATACTTTTGTGTTTATTTGTAGCCCTCCAATCTTCGATCAATAACTTGTGAGCTTGCTCAACTTTCAATTCATCCTCAATTTGAAAATATTGAGAACCAACTTTCCAAGCAAAGATACATTCTTATTTTCTTGTCTTCATTAGATTTTTCATTGTTCAAAACTTTAAACCACTTACTACCCCTTAAATATATAAGCATGGAATCCCAAAATTTGGGTAATTAGCATATTTTTAATCGTGATTGTAGTTCCTTTGATCAAATCCTACCCTTTAAATCCTTGAACATTGAATCCTAAGCCTTGGATACACAGCTAATTTCCAAGCCTTCTTAGAGCTCCTTTTGGAGTATCAATTCCTTATTAGAGCTCCTTTGAGAAAATGAATTCTCAAACACCATATATTTCTCCTCAACACTAAAGTCAAATTTGGGGCTCGCTCAAAATTTCTTTTCTATAATTTCATTTCATCCTTTACTCCTAAAAACATTAAGAAGTTACTTATGAGAACGTGATACTTATATGAATTCCTTGTAACTAAGCTCCTTTGAGAAAATGAATTTTGAAGCACCAATTTTGAGATTCAACATCTTGGGCTTGCTCAGAGTTATCTTATTTATAATTTCATGCCATCCTCTACTAAAAATACTAAGCACTAAATTATAAGCACTCGATACTTAGTCAAATTTTCATGAAATATTTTTGGATTCTCTCATGACATATGACTAAACTTGAACTGTGACAACCCTTTTTGTTACCCCTCTTATAAATGTCATTATGAATTTTGATTCATGTAAATGATGTCGAAATTTAAACATTAACGAGGTTGGAGAAGTGGACACAAATTCTGAGGTATGAGGAGGAGGAGTTGCTTGTAAACACAGTCCACTGTATTTATTTTACAACTTATCTCCCTGATGAATTAATGGTGTTTCTGATGCAAGAATTGAAGAAATGTATGGCAAGCCTACAATAAAGGAATGAATTCCATACAATCCCTATACTCGTGTTTAGAAACCAAATGTAATATAGATGATGCTTGATTTAATTTCTTGATATTTACTTGTTAATGTTAGTTGGTGTCCTATTACTTATAATTTATTCTTCATCAAGAAATTATAAATATGTGAAAAACATAAATATCACAAGAAAATACGATGTTAGCACTTTGTAAATTTCTCCAGGATAACGAGAGAAATCCCAGAGGTAACTACAAAACCTCTTTTGGACCAGAATCTAGCCCTTCTGGTCTAGAGAGGAATCTATCTGTAGGGTCTTCAGTCGATTAAACAACTGAATCTTTCAGATTTTAGGCTAGTACTTAAGAGAAATAAAAGGAATTTGTTTCAATATTTTGAAGGTTTGATAGAAAAAATTATAGGGCCCTATATTACTAGTGTAGTCCCTTATTGTTGTTAGTGTAGCCCCCTTATTGTTATCGGTGTACCCCTGTCGTCCCCATATTTTTATTATTGTGCCCTTATATTATTATTGTTAGGTCGGCTAGGATTATATTGTGACCCCATGGACTCCTATATATAGAAAGAAGGTTTTTTCATTTGTGTCATCCAAGAATTTTTCATTTATGTAATGTAAAGGAGGTTTCCCCCTTAAAGGGGTTGATTTCTAAGGTGTTGATCTATATTTTCTTCTATTTTGTGAGGTTGTTTCATAACATTTGGTATAAGAGCTTTGTATTCTAGGGTTTCGTTGCTTCAAACAAGTCATCATGGAATTTTCACAATAAATTTTTTCTACGAAGGTTCAGAAGCTAAAAAACAAACCCATTTGTGAAGAAATCCTAAGGAACTTCGTGTAAAAATTCAGATCTTGGTTCGCAAGATTTTCAGAGATATGATTTGTGGAAGTTAGGGTTGTTGCAAGCTCCATAATTTCATCTCAAAGAGGTGACCTTGGGAAAATCATCGTAACTCTCTCTCTAAGCATCGGACTGGAATTCTGTAAGAATTAGTTGAAAGTACACAAAATGAGGTTTCCTGTGTATCGATTTCAAAGCCGAAGGAGGAAACAATGACACATGGCGTGTCATCCAAGTTCACTCTACTGAACTATTCCATAATTAGGTCATTGTGGGAGATTGGGGATAACTTTGTCTTGAAGAATCCAAATTAGGTCTAACCTGTGGCATTCGAAAGAAGATTCATAGGGATACTAAAGGAGCAAAGATAAAATCTTGGGGATCTTAAATTATAGAGATACATCAGTTTCAATATCGATCTCCTCAAAAGAAAGAAAAAAGTGTGTATTTTTTTTTTTAATGCATAAGTCTTGTTTGAAAAATCAATTTGAAGTTATTCCAAGGGCATATTGAAGCATATATATTAGTATTGGGTTCTAAAATTCACCATGAATTAATTCAACACCCATTAAGCCCTCAGAAGTCTTTGCTATGACTCATGAAGAGGAATAAGTGCAACATGATATATCAAAATTACAAGAACAAGTGCAACAAATTATGCTCTCGCAAAGAGTAACAAAAAATGAAATGGAAGCTAAGATGGATGGTTTAAAGAAAGGTGTGGAAGCTAAGATGGATGGTTTGAAGAAAGGTGTGGAAGCTAAGATGGATGGTTTGAAAACTGACATGGAAGCTAAGATGGACGGTATAGAAGGCAACATGGATGGTTTAAAGAAAGGCATGGAAGTTAATATGGATGGTTTGAAGAAAGGTGTGGAAGCTAATATGGATGGTTTGAATAATGGCATGGAATCTAAGATGGATGGCATGGGAGCTAAATGGATGTTATAGAAGGCAACATGGAATATTTTAAGAAATACATGGAAGGTTTGAAGGAAGGTTTCGCAAAGTTGCTACAAAAAAAGTTTCCTAATGGAAAAAAGGTAGTAGAGGAAACTCATGATGACAAAAAAAGAAATTTTAATCATGATTTCATAAACTATAATGTTGGATTTAAGACCCACCATATTCCAAAGATAGATATGAGGAAGTTTTATGGCAACGATCCGATAACTTGGATACTACAAATGGAGCAATAATTTGAGCTCCATAATATGAAAACCACACAAAAGGTATGCATTGCAACTTTATATTTAGAACAACATCAATTTATATGGTATCAATGGCTTTGTTCTCATAAACCACTGGTCACTTGTTCAATTTTTACGAAGGAAATGATAACACATTATGAGGATACAAAGAGAAACACCTTCTTTAGCCAATTGATAAATCTCAAACAAAAGGGTTCAGTGATGGAGCACATTGAGAACTTCAAAAAATTGAATAAAAGGGTAAATAATATTCCAGAGGAACATATATTTGATGTCTTCATAGGGACTCTAAAGGATAACATCCAACATGAGTTTCACCTTTGGGAACCTGATACATTGGAGAAGGCATTCAGGTTAGCAAGAAAAATTGAAATAAAAATTATGGCGACAAGGAATCCTATCACTCACAACTATAAATTTGGAAGTGTTGCTACCCCTAGACTTCCACAACCTAAAAGGTTGACACCACAACAATTGGAATAAAAAATAGAAAAAGGGCTTTGCTATAGTTGTGATAACAAATACAATAAAGGTCATAAGAGTGGCGAGAAGAAATTATTTTACATGGATTTTGAAGAGGAGGGAGAAAAGGAAAAAGAAACTTCAAAAGAAGAGAATATACACCAAGAACAAACCTTAGAGGAAGAAGAAATGAATCCGACCATATCTTGTAATGCATTGGCAGGAATTACCACTCCTCAAACTCTCAAGATAGAAGTACATATCAAGAAGAAAAATGTAATAATTCTTATTGATTTGGGTAGTACTCATAATTTTATTCATTGTAAGGTATCCAAGGAATTAAATTGCTTCCTATACCCAGCGCTAGAGTGTCAAGTGATGGTGGAAAATGGAGGAACTATAAATTTCTCTGGAAAGTGCCATAATATCAAGCTAACCATGGGGGGATATGTATTTAATAATCCAATGCTTTCCATTCCAATGGGTGGTGTTGATGTTGTACTAGGATTACAATGGTTACAATATTCGGGGAAGGTAGCTTTTAATTTTCAAGAACCTTTCTTGAAAAAAAAACAGAAGGAAATAAAGTTGAATTACGTGGTATCGCAGGAAATCCGGGAAAGATAATAAGCTCTAATGTCATGAAAAAACTTCTGAAGAAAGAACAATGAGGCGTCATTGCACAATTATGCTCACTAGAAGTTCCATCATCAAAATCATCTATTTCTCCATATCTCCAAAAAGTCTTGGAAAATCATTCCAAGTTGTTTGAAACTCCCAAAGGACTCCCACCTATTCATGATCATGATCATGTTATTCATTTTATTCCAGGAAGTGTTCCTCCAAACATCAGGCCTCATAGATATCCTTATGTCCAAAAGAGCGAAATTGAACGTATGATGGCAAAAATGCTAGAGGCTGGTATAATTCATGGCGCATGTGTCCATATTGGTGCACAAGAAGGATGGATCATGGTGCATGTGTCTGTATTATAGGGAGCTCAATAAGCTCACTATTAAAGATAAACTTCCCATTCCCGTGATTGATGAATTATTGGATGAATTAGATGGAGAAATTTATTTCACCAAGTTGGATCTCCGTTTAGGATATCATAAAATTAGAATGAAGATGGAAGACATTCCGAAAACAACATTTCTAACTCATGAGGGTCATTATGATTTTTTGGTCATGCTTTTTGGCATTACCAATGCACCTTCTACATTTCAAGGGTTGATGAATTCCATTTTCAAACCCTTCCTTAAGAAAATTGTGTTAGTATTTTTTGATGATATACTAATCTACAGTAGGTCTTGGAAGGATCATGTTCAACATGTTGACAGGGTACTCAAACTATTGGAGAAGAAATAATTATATGCAAAAAACTCCAAATGTTTCTTTGGAGTACAAGAGGTGGAATATATGGGTCATATTGTATCTCGGGAGGGTGTTAAGGTAGACCCTAACAAAATTAAATCCATTAAGGAATGGAAAATCCCCACAACCATAAAGAAGTTGTGAGGATTTATTAGGTTAACATGGTATTATTGCAAGTTATTTAAGAATTATGGGAAAATAGCAACACCTCTAACAACATTATTGAATAAAGATGCATTTTCATGGAATCTTGAAGCAACTAAGGCCTTTGAACATCTTAAAGAGGAATTGTGCCAAGCACCGATCTTAGCTATGCCAAACTTCACAAAAACATTTATTGTGGAATGTGATGCCTCAGGAAATGAATTGATGATGTTTAAATGCAAGAAGGATGACCCAAATTTCTTTTGAAGCCATCCAATCAAAGGAAAGTATTTACAGAAATCTATTTATTAGAAGGAAATGTTGGTAATACTACATGCACTAAAGAAATGATGACCTTACATAATGGGAAGACACTTCAAGGTAAAAGTTTATTGTGATAGTCTTAAATACTTTTTGGAATAAAGACTATCTTCAGAAGAGCAGAAAAAATGGGTCACAAAGATGTTGGGTTATGACTTTGAAAACATCTACAAAAAATGGAAGCTAAATGTTGTTGCAGGTGCACTCTCAAGAAAGGATGAGGATGTGGAAGCATTTCTTTGTGCCATTTCTATTATCCAACCAGATTGGATAACCGAAGCAAGGGACGAATGGAAGAATGACGATGAAGTATGGAGACTCATTCAAAAGTTGCCGCAATATCCCAGTAAATTTGATACATTTAGTTGGAAAAATGATTCCTTATGGTAAAAATATCGCTTATATATTTTTAATAATTCCCAACTAAAACAAAATATTCTTTTGGAATTGCACACCTCTCCCTTAGGAGGACATTCTGGATTTTTAAAAACTTACCATGGGGTGAACAAAGAATTTTTTTGGGATGGCCTTAAATCTTATATTCAAAAGTTTGTGGCGGAATGTTTGGTTTGCCGGTAAAATAAAGTTGAGATAATTAAGACCCGGGTATGCTACAGCCTTTATCCATTCCAAATCAATGTTGGGAGGAGGTTTCAATGGATTTTATCACAGGTTTACCTAAGTCTGAAGGAAAGAGTGTCATCATGGTGGTAGTTGATAGGCTTACCAATTATGCACACTCTTTTTCATTATCTCATCTATTTAAAGTTAGTACAGTTGCTACTGCATTTATGGAAACAATTCAAAAGCTACATGGCAACCCAAAGATTATTATAAGCGATAAAGATCCTATTTTTACTGGAAATTTTTGGATGAAATTATTTTCTTGTTTGGGTACTCAACTAGCTCATAGCTCATCTTATCATCTTCAATCCGATGGGAAAACTGAGATAGTGAACAAATGTTTGGAAGGATATCTTCGTTGTTTTGTATCTGATAAACAAACACAATGGGTCAATTGGTTATCTCGGGTCGAATGGTGGTATAACACTTCCTTCCACACTACAGCAAAAATGACCCCTTTTGTGGCACTTTATGCATATCATCTGTCGTTCATCACATCATCTTTAAGCGAAAATTCTAAGGTTCAAGTAGTGGAAGATCACATTGGGCATCAACAACAAGTTATCCAACTCTTAAAGGATAACCTAAATTTGGCACAAAATCGAATGAAACACCAGGAAGATCAACATCACAGTGAGAGAAGTTTTGATGTAGGTTATTGGGTATTTTTATGGCTACAACCATACTAACAAATTTCCCTCAAGCAAGCTAAGAAGGATAATAAATTATTTCCAAAGAAATATGGTCCTTACAAGGTGTTGCAAAATATTGGTACTGTGGCATACAAATTGGAGCTTCCTGCATCTTCCCGAGTGCACCCAATTTTCCATGTTTCATGTGTAAACAAGGTTATAGGTGACAAAATTCCGTTTCAAACAATATTTCCAGAACTTAATGAGGAAGGAAAATTCATATTGGAACCTGAAGCAGTCACAGAAGCAATAACTCGACAGCTACGAAATCGATCAATTTCAGAGTATCTCATCAAGTGGAAGAACTTACCCACTGAAGAATCCACATGAGAGGATGAGAATTTTATACATAAGCATCCAGAACTACTCAAGCATTGAGGACAACACTTTTTTGAAGGAGAGGGGCATGTTAGGGCCCTATATTACTAGTGTAGTCCCTTATTGTTGTTAGTGTATCCCCCTTATTGTTATTATTGTACCCATGTAGTCCCAATATTTCTATTATTGTGCCCTTACATTATTATTGTTAGTTCGGTTGAGATTATATTGTGACCCCATGGACTCCTATATATAGAAAGGAGGTTTTGTCATTTGTGTCATCCAAGAATTTTTCATTTATGTAATGTAAAGTAGGTTTCTCCCTCAAAGAGGCTAATTTATAAGGTGTTGATCTATATTTTCTTCTATTTTGTTGGCTGGTTTCATAACAAAAAATGACATAGACATGCATTGACATGTATCCTGGTTTTGAATAAATCTCAATGATTAAAACGGGATAATGAGCAGTTCTTTATCAAGGGAAAGAAAAACAACACTTTAGATATGAGAAATCAGTTGTAGTATATGGTCAAGAAGAGCAATATTGTATTCCACTAAGCACAAAGCATATAGAGATGAATTTCATACTCAGCTTCAGATGAAGTACATGAAAATTATTTGAAAGGAAAACAGAGTATCAAACTTAGATAAAATTTTCCTTCATTAACTTCTTTCAAATAATAAGTACAATATATGTGTGAATTACTAGAGAGAAATGATAAGGAACATAAATAAATTTAATCAGAGGAAACATAATAAGCATAATAAACACATCACATCACCAAAGTATGTTGACATAGGAATCCTTGGAAACAACAACTCAAATCTTCCTCATTAATCTATGAAAAAATATCATTGTATACATAAAAATAAGTCTCTTGCAATTTCTGATTAACCTTTCCTCCCAGTTCAAGATGGTATTAAATGCATTTCACAAGAATAATATCACTTATACCAATAAATTTAATGTATTCAATCCATCTAGTGGATCAAATCAAACAAGTTCAGCAACATATTCTTTTTGCATCAAAAAACTAGGTAAAAGCAACCATAAATTGCAATCTTTATCTTTTGGAAAAACATAAAAACTATTTATTATATATATATAATCCTAAATAGATAATAATACTATCCCTAATGACCTTAACCTTATCGTTATTTACATCAAAGATTCAAATTCAAGATGAAAGTGGAAACAACGGGGCGAGTTGTGTTGCGCAGCGGTTGCACAACATTGTACAATGGAAATTTAAAACTATGGTTGCACTATATCTTCCCACCCAAATAAAAAAAAATAGTAATAGCCAATCATATAAGGTTTTGTGATATACCAGCAACATCCAAAACTGGAATAATGTATGCACAATTCTCCTCATTCACAAACAAAATTCCAAAAATTGCATAATTCTATCAGCAAAAATTGTGAAAAAGGGTGTCTGTTAAGTCCCTATATTAATAGTATAGCCCCTTATTATGTTAGTGTAGCCCCCCTTATTGTTATTATTGTACCCCTGTAACCCCCATATTGTTATTATTGTGCCCTTAAATTATTATTGTTAGGTTCTAATAGATTACTATGGCCTAACAGATTACATTATGGCCCTGCGACTTCATATAGAAAGGAGGTTTTGTAAATTGTATCATCCAAGAATTTTTCATTTATGTAATGTATTGGAGGTTGCCCCCTCGAAGAGGCTCATTTCTAAGGCGTTGATATCTCTTTTCTTCTCTTTTTGGAGCTGGTTACACAACAGTGTCCAAGCGACACTTGTAGCTCCAAAATGGTAATAGCTATGTAAAATAGGAGATATTTTTTTGTATATGAGATTTTTGGGAAGATAAACCACTCTCATTTTCTTCAAATTCTTCCCCATATCGTTAGAAACAGTTTCCCAAAAATCATGGCTAAAACAGTAAATTACACAATCCGAAAAATAGGCCTTAAAAATGCATTTGAATCTCCCGATTTATGACACCTATACAAAAACTGGATGATTTTATTATGCTTTACTTTGTTCTTGAGAAAAACCTCTTTAATTTTTCTAAAATTCATCTCCATGTGATCATAAAAATATCTTGAAAATGATGTCTAAAATAGTCATTTTAGGAGCACAGAGTGTAGCAAACCATCCATGGTTGATATGGTTGTATATGGTTCTATGCAAGTTTGAGTTTTTAAATGCACTTGATATTACATGGTGATTATGTATCACTCTCTGATTTCTTCCATCCTGCTTGCATACCTCCATAATGGTTCTTCTTTGTTTGCGAAGTGGTTGCGCAATGACTATGTGGCTTGGAGCTTTGCGCAGCAGGTGCACAACGACTTTCTTCCACATGAATTATGAATTTAGGAGGTGTAATGGCATTATGATGAGATTTTAATTTATGGGAGACATGATAATAAATGATAAATGAGGGGATTATATGATGGTGAATGATGAATTATGAATGGTGACATGGGAATGATGACATAAGAATGGTGACATGAGGATGATGGACACCACTAACAGACTCGTAGAAATTTAACTGACTTTCATGGTTTTGAATTGTGATAAATAATACCCCCGTTGAAATCCCTATTGAACCCTTAATGACTTATTTTCCCCTCCATGATTACACATTTAGATTATGACACTTAGTGAACCATAGGATAAATTACAAAAAAACCTTCAAAATGAAATAGTAAGATAGGAAAAAACTTTTATTCCTAGACTCGAGGACCCTAACGTTGGCTCTAATGGGGATGGAAGCCTCTTAGAAAGGTTCCAAAAACAAAAATGTAGACTATTAGCCTAATTCGACCACCAAGCAATGGATTCAGTTGAAAAACTGAAAATATAACTAATTGGTTGAAAATTAACTACTGGCTGACTAAACTTACTTATGGAAACAGATCACTGGAACTTAGGGCCTTCTCCTCATGCTTCAAATTCAAATTATAACCACCTACACTTGCAATATTGAAAGTACATCCAAACTAACAAGTCAAACTGTTGGAAATTGGCGCACTGCTAAAAAGAAAAATGCTCATAGGGCTAAGCTTATTCAGACACCTACTCACTCTAACTAATTCTGGTTTTGTGGTTACCTGCTGAAAAGAAAAATGCTCAGAGGGCTAAGCTTATTTAGACACCTACTCACTCTACTCGAATTCCAATATCCTAATATATGACATATATGCAGAAACTGGAGGAGGTTATTCAGATTTGGTCCATTCTTGATTAAAACCTCTTTTAGTTTTCTAAAATTCATCTCTATGTGATTGTAAACATCTCTTGAAAATGATGTCTAAAATAGTCAATTTTAGATCATAGAGTGTAGCAGACCATCCATGGTTGATATGGTTGCAAGTGGTTATATGTAAGGTTTGGTGTGTAAATGTGCTTGATAGGACTTGGTGATGATGTATCACCCTTTGAGTGCTTCCCTCCATGCTTTCATACCTCCATAATGGTTGTTCTTTGTTTGTGCAACGACTGTGTGGCTTGGAGCTTTGCGCAACAGGTGCACATCGACCTTCTTCCACACGAATTATGAATTTAGGAGGTGTAATGGCATGATGATGAGATGTGAATTGAGGGGTGACATGATAATAAATGTTAAATTATGGAAGTATATGATGGTGAATGATGAATTATGAATGGTGACAAGGGAATGATGACATAGGTATGGTGACATGGGGATGATGGACACCACTAACAGACCCATAGAAATTTGACTAAATGTCATGGTTTTGAATTGTGATAAATAATACCCCAATGAAAATCCCCCTTGAACCCTTAATGACTTCTTTGTCCCTCCATAATTACACATTTAAACTATGAAACTTAGTGAACCATAGGCTAAATTAAAAACAAACCCTCAAAATCAAATAGTAAGATAGGAAAACTCTTTGATTCCTAGACTCTAGGACCCTAAACACAAGAGACACCAAGATATAGGCTCCAAGTTAGGAAAAAACCCCAAAAGGGGTAAAACCCAACAATCCTTCTCTTACAAAATTAGATCAAAATGAGATATCCAAGTCCCAAATACCAAGACCAAACTACCATAACGGCTCCAAGTCAACCTTCCTCCAAGTCTCCTTTAACAAGTCAAACTCAATGAAATTCAATGATGGTCAAAATTTTAGAAATATATTCAAAGTCACATAATTTTCAATCCTACAGTGGAGGATGAATTTGGGCCCTATAATTACCTCATAGATGCCACAAAAAATTCATTTGTGTGAACAAAAACTAGGAAGAATACTCAATTTTTGTCTCTCGGCTTTTCTGTCTTTTGACTTCTTTCTTCTTTAACTTCTACTCTCTTTCTTCTTTATTAGGTACGGAAATCAATGATTGATGTGATGATCTAAATTTTCTTCCAAGAGGTCGATTTGAGTCTTATACATAGTTGTTTACGAGGGTTGAATAGGTGCCACATAGGCCAAATTGTCCAAGGAGGGTCGACTTGGTCTTTATGTTGACTCTTGACTCAAAAATAGATTTCAAATTTTTTTCTTTCAAATGTCTAAATGGGACATGATTCAAATACAAATTTTTTTGACTCATAATAAAAAAATTTAACTCTTTTTTACTCTTTGAACATGAAGAACATTCTTTGACCAAAAATAAAATATAATAATAATGAATATGATAAATATGTCAATGATAGAATTACATTACATTATGAAGATCGATACTAGTTACAATTTAAACACTCCCTCTTAACTAGGGAGGTATTCATAATGACTCAACGGGATATTCTCAAGTTGAAATATCCATATAAGATAGGATCTATATTTATAAGCATCAATGATGACTCCATCATCATAACCAACATTTTCAAACTACCAAGGTCTTGAAAAGTATGCTATAACTCTCCACTAGATCAAAGCACAATGTTGGGAGGCATGAATTTGGAAACCACTACCTCTCAAGGCACATACCCCACTCGAGTGTTCCCAAGGTATGACCTCAGAGGAAAATTTCCTAATCCCAAGTAAAATTATGTCCTGTGGACCATTCTTTACCAAGTCGACATATCCAACTTAGGATGTTAATCCTAGTCAACCATAATACATGTCTCAAGAATGAATGTCCCTGATGCTTATCCAATCCACCATTATCCCTAACAGTGTTCATGCACTAGGCTTACAATTTTTAGTCTTGGCCATAATATGTGACACATGGATAATATGGTTTCCACACGCACTCCCTCTCAACTAGGGAGGAGACCCTCACTCCCTCTAAACAAGGGAGGAGACGTCTACAAGGCCAAGCATGTGTTGGAAGCACTCATACTTCCCTTACATCAGCTACCTGTTCATCCATAGAGATATTGTTTGTAGTTTCTTGGCTTCTATATACATCATATTCTTGAATCATGAAGTACTTCGACCTTCTTGGTTCTCTGACAATATTCATGTAGCCTTAATCAATCGAATCCAACATGTCATCAAGTAGTCCATTAAACATCTAATGGGGACAAAATTCTTCTCAGTTGATTATAAAAACCTTCACATATTATACCTTTTCTTTTTAATAGAATCTTGCTTCACATTCTTCCAAGAAATTATTTCAATGACCATCAATTTTGAAAATATAAATGATGTGCTCAAAATTTGAACCAATCAACTACTGGATCAAAATTTTCAGTGATGTTGTCATATATTTGTAAAGTATCAACGAATATTCTATAAGAGTCTTCTTGATAAGTACATTTTGAATTTCTATCCAAACATATAGAATTGATGTATATGACCAAGATGTATTATGTTTTTTTTTCCAACTCCCTCTGAAGATAAGATCTTTTATGAGACTCCTTCGTGATTTTCAAGAATAAGAGTAACCTTTTTCCATCTAAGGTAAGAAAATTCTTTTGCGACTTGTTTTCATGCATATTATTAAATTGATTTCTCTTCTTATATAAAAATATTTGCTACATCCTTTTAATGAGTCTTCCTTCTATTTTATCAAAATATAGTCTATTTCTAAAATTCTTTGTATTAGTGGTATGATATCAACTTCATCTTTTATTAAAAAGATAATGATGTGCAACGATGGTGATTCCTCTAATGTCCTGATTTAATTGTCCACCTGTATTCCTTGCTACTAAAAGAGATGATGGCTACCTCTAATTCTTCATGATGAACATCTTAAGTGCGATTGTATGCTTTTCTAGAATTATGTGTAGACAAATTTATTCCTAATTATAAGACTATATGCTCTTTATTAAACCCGATCTTCATGATTTTGAAATTTATGAATCCCAAAAATATTTTGTCCTCCAAATATAACTATATATTCTACTCTAACTTCCATATTCTAAATAAGAAATGAAGATTAACCTTGTTTGAAAACCTGGTACTTGACATATTAATAGTAGAGGTTCTTATTGTCTTCAACCTTGGGTTTCTTTTCAGCTTCTTCATATTTAGTTGTCAGTGATTTGTTTATTTCCTTCCTTTTGTTTCTTTTATTAGTATCAGAGTTCTTAGGACAATCCCTTTTCATGTTTCCATATTCATGGCAACAAAGCATTCAAATTTGGACATATCTCGGTTTCCATGAGGCTTTTTGTTGTTGTATTTGTTATGAGATCCAAATATTCCAACTTTTCCAAACTTCTTCTTCGACCTAGCAGAAAATGCTTGATATTTTTCAATATTGGGTTCAATATCATCTTTATCCTCCAACCTTTTTTTCTTAAATAACACATAAAGCCCAAAGTTCTTTAAAAGTTGGAGTATATTTTCTTGCATAGACAGCCCCTACAAAACTATCCCAAGATGGAGGTAGAGCATTGATTACATAAGTGATTAATTCATAATCATATACGGTTTCTCCTAGTCCTTGAATTTGATCTTTTATTTTTTATATCCTCATAAATTATGAAGCCACGTCTTCTTATTTTGTCATTGTTGTTCCATAGAGTTGGTTCCTTAGAGATATCTTATGGCCTATAGTATTGACAGAATATAATTTGACCAATTTATCATAGACTTTTGTGGATGTAGGAAAACTTAAAACAAAAGAGATAAGATGATATTTGATAGACTTAAATAGAATCCTTTGAGCTCTAATTTCTTCCTTATTATACTTGGATACTTCCTGAGCATTGTTCTTGTCTAGTTGTGTAACTGTCCCTTCAACAAATTGCATGACTTCATTTTCCTTGAGAACTAAATCAATTCTCTTTTTCTAAGCCTTGAAGTTAGAAGCTCCATAAATTTTGTTTCCTTCCTTACAAATAGATGTCATCTTGTTGGGAGGATTACACATAGAGTATAGAATAGTAGTTACTTGTCAAAGGAGAAATTGTTATAATAATGTCTTCAAGAATATTGATGACCGAGAGTTGTTTTATGATGATATTTCCAAGAGCCTTCAACAATGTCCTTAAGTGAGTGATGGTTGCTATGAAGATGTCTTCAACAATATGATTTTCAAGTATTATTTATTTTCTTTGATAGAGAGATAGATGCTTTCTCCAAGAGTGTCTTCAAATATGCCAACAAGTTGTGATCTTCAAGTTGCCTTTCTTTTACCTTAGCTCTGATACCATGTTAAGAAACCAAGTGTAATATAGATGATGCTTGATTTGTCTTCTTGATAATTACTTGTAAATGTTAGTTGGTTTATTATTACTTATAATGTATTAGGCTTCATCAATCAATTATACAGATGTGAAAAACATAAATATCACAATAAAACAAGAGACGCCAATATTTAGGCTCCAAGCCAGGGAAAAACCCCAAAAGGGGGAAAACCCAACAATCCTTCTCTTATAGAATTAGATCAAAATGAGATATCCAAGACCCAAATACCAAGACAAAACTTGCACCAAGGTTCCAATTCAACCCTCCTCCAAGCCTCCTTGAACAAGTCAAAGTCAATGAAACTCAACGATGGTCAAAATTTCTAAAATCTGATCAAAATCACATAATTTTCAGTCCTGCAGTGGGGGCTAAATTTTAGCCCTATAATTACCTCATAGATGCCATAGAAATTTTTCACGTGTAAACATAAACAAGACAGAAAACTTTATTTTTATCTCTCATTTGACTTCAACTCTCTTTCTTCTTAATTAGGCACAAAAATTGATGATTGATGTGATGGTATGAATTATCTTCCAAGTGGTCGAATTGAATGTTATATATAGTTGTCCAAGAGGGTCGAATAGGTGCCACAGAGGAAAACTTGTCCAATGAGTGTTGACTTGGTCTTTGTGTTGAATCTTTGACTCAAAAATAAATTTCAATTTCTTTTCTTTCAAATTTCCAAATGGGACATGATTCAAATGCAAATTCTTTTGACTCTTTTTGACTCTTTGAGCATGAATAACATGATTTGACAAAAAATAAAATATAATAATAATAATGAATATAATAAATATTTCAATGATAAAATTACATTACATTATGAGGACCAATACTAGTTACAATTTTAACACCCTGGGGGACGCGTTGTGGAATTCAACAAGCAAGGGAAAACAGGAGGAAAAATAAAAGAGAGTATGCGAGAGAAGAGAGATTTGGTAGTCAGCGGTATGCAAAGGCATACAGATAATGGTGGTGTGTGAAATATACAAAGAGTGGATGCACTCAGAAGCACATATATACAGTGTGATATTAGAAAGAGGGGGCTTACTGATGAAAAAAGTAAAAATATGCACCAAATGTGCAAGCTTGGAAGCACGCTAAGGAACATGTTGTAAAGAGACAATTGATGTGTTGAGAAGGTGGAGTCATGATGGATTCTATATTCCTACCTAGCAGGTGGAGACCTTGTGTACTCGAAAACTTCTTATGGTGTTTAATAACTGGAGACCCTAAGTATGGACACTGGATTCCCATGGAAGCCTAATAAGTGGAGACATTGTGGACTCTAGATTCTTGTGGGACAGTAGGTGGAGACATTGTCTACTCTAGACTATTGTAGTGTGAATCATATAGACACACCATGGGCTTTGGATCCCTATAGTGGTTAATTGGTGGAGACATTTGATGTTCTAGATCCCTAAAAGGTTTTGCAGGTGGAAACATGATGTGCTTTGAATCCCCAATCTGTTTAGAAAGTGGAAACATTGTGTGCTATGGAATTTTGTGTGATTTGGTTAACTTGTATTAGTGTTAATTCCATTGAAAACATAACTCCTCAGTCTCTAAATCTAGCTTGGGGGTGGTCAGCTACAAGAAATACTGCAGTATAGCTACCTATGGTTGGGTGGAGATTTGAAGTCCCTCCCTTAGTTACTACTCCTTTAAGCTAATCATATAATCACATTCACATGTATACACGTTGCACTATAAATGGTGAATGTTTTTACTATGTGTTATGAAAATGAACGTATCAACACTATGTTGGGTTCCAAATTCATCATCTTTTTGTCTCCATTTTCATCATTCACGCTCATCCTTTTGATTGAATTGACTCATTATTTCACTTATTAATCAATCCATTTACCATGTTTTCCCTTAAAAACACCATTATACATTTCCGTATGCTTTAGTGGTCGATCAATATCAATTTTCCTTCATTTTTAATATATTAAAGAAGATTATACTTTATCTTGAAAATGATGGTGGTTCTCAGAATTTCCTAAAATCAAAGGTTGATTTCTAACAATAGAATCCAAGGAAGTTATACTTGCACAACTCAAGCAGAAAATATGAAACTTGTATTTTGTTACTAGATTCATCAATATGGTTTTATGTCTTTCACAACTTTCCCAGGTCACACATGTAGGCCTCCAAGTTGCGATCAAAGATTTAGTCAAAATCGAGAAATTTTCTGAACAATCAATTTCCACCTCAATTTCTAAGTGGATGAAGGTAATTCTCAAAAATATGGGATATGAATTTTGTGCAGAATATCCTCATTTAGGTGACTTTGTTCTTAATCCTCAAAAGTGTAGGATTTCTGGATATATTTAAGATTTTCTAAGACTATCAAACCTATAATTTTTGTCTATCCAATTTTCCAAATTTACAAATCATGTTTGAGAAAATTCTTCATTCGGGGATTTGGTTCTATCATTTACCATTGATAATTTACGTATAAATAAATGTCCATGAAGAGAGGAAGGATTTAGTTGATTTTTCCATATTTTTGCTTCACGAAGAGATTTTTATTTATGATCAAGTGTGAAGATGTTTAATACAAAAATACTCTTTGCATTCAATCGTGTAGAAATTTCCTAAGATTTTGAGTACTTTCTAGAACATGTTCCAGCAAGGCCACCTTGTATGTGTTGTCTATTTGATTTTAATTGCTTTAGAAATTATTAATAATGTTTATTTTCACTCAAATATTCATTTTCATCAATTAATATGCAATATGTATATTCCTACAATTTCATGTATGTGATAGTTTTGAAAGAATAATGTTGGTTAATGAATGAGATCATATTAGGATTTCTTTATTAGGTTATATTGTGTTTTAAAGTGATATTTAGTAATTTTTTGTGCTATTCTAGTATATTTTAAGTCGTAATTACAATATTGAATTGAATTTTAGCATAGATTAGTTTTTATTACAAGTATTTAAGTGTAAAGACCCTTACAATACTAACAATTTATTTTATATTATTTATTTATTTATTTACATTGTTGATCTGGGAAATCTGTTTATGATTTATTGTTAAATGTCTACTATAATTTCACAAGTAAAAATTTGACCACTTCTAATCTAACAATGAGAAAAATATGTTGAATACTAAATTTATAATTCCTACCAAAAATCTTCATTATTTTTATAATAACTAATGACCTTTTTATTCTTTTATAAAATTTTGTTCCCAAAGACTAAATTGACATTTGCCCTCATATCACACTATATATATGTTTGTGAAAGATAAAATGCCCAACAATTCTTTCTATCTTAGTTAAAGCTTCTTATACAATTATTTTTATAAAAATGTTAACTCTCTAGTCATTTGTGTGTTTATTTCACCATTCTTACTATATCCCAAAGTTCCTAGTTAAAATATTGGACCTTCTTCCATTGCACGATGTTATATATATTGGCATAGGAATTATTATCATGATCCCATGTTCGTAGAATTTCCACCATACACCAAATATTATTGTATTCATAACTTTCTAATGGTTTGACAATTCAAACAACATATATTTCCTTATATTCGCTCTCAATTAAATAAACCAAAAATTATAATACAATGATTTCATAGTTTTAATTCTGGTGTGGAATTATGGGTATTATTTCACTAAAGAGGTTATGGGTATGATTTCACTATGTTGTTTTCTTTTGTATTTGTTTTTCTTTAAATTCTTTCACTACCCATGAGGTTATTTGAATAAATTTCCTCTTTTCTTCACCTTAGGGTTTTATTACCGTATAGGGTTTCAGTAACAATGGTATAAATTCCCTTTTTCGATTATGTTGGGGTTCACTTGCAATAGTTTTTTTTTTTTTTCTGCACTTGGGATATCCTTCTACATTAGTATGTTGCAGGTTATGTCGCGAGATATTTTTCTTATTATACCCAATTATTTGGCCCATGTAATAATTTCATAATTAGATCTAATCACCTATATTAGATGTCCAGGACTTGCTAATGGATAATAATAATAACAATAATAATAATAATGTATCATTTCTCCTCTTTCATCCATCTTTAATTCAACCATTAATTTCTGAGTTTTTGTCTTTATTCGTGAAATAAAACATAATTAATACAATTATACAAGAAACAACTTATTATCAGTAAAATTAATGATAATTAAATGTTTATATGTATTTTAATGCATCACACTAGATTAAGATTAAAACTATATACATTTAATTACAAGGAAATCCTTAAGTTGAGGGATATCACATCCTCCCCTGCTTAAATTTGACAATGTCCTGGTGTTCTAATAAATACTTTCTTCTTGGAAACTAATTCGAAATTTATAACCATATAAGGATAAGGTTCCTTGAAAGCATCCTCCAACTCCAAGGTTGCTTCCTCTAGAGTGAAATGTTTTCATTTAACCTTCAACTGCGCCACATCTCTATTCCAAAGTGTAACCATCCTCCGATCTAGAATCCAAAATGGCTTGGCTAGGAACTCTCCCTATGGTTCCACCTATACAAAATGTCAATCAATTACATGAGATTGATCATGTACATAATTTTTCAATAATTAAACATGAAACACATTATGAAACTTAGTGTTGACAGGTAGGGTTAGTTGGTAAGAAATATGTCCAATTATGGCTAACACTTCAAAGGGTCCACAATATTTAGGAGATAACTTAGTGCAACCACCAAGTTTGAGTGTACTCTTTTTAGGCTTGACCTTCAGATATACGTGATCTCCCAAATTGAATTATTTCTAATTTTTTTTTCAAATCTGCATAACTTTTGTGAAGATCTTGAGTTGTTTTCAAAGTTTGTTTTACTTGTTTGACTATTTTTTCCATTTCATTTAATATATTTTTTTCCTAAAATGAATATATCTTCAAGGTGACCCAAACTTAATGGTGCTTTGCATCTCATTCTATAAATGACTTCAAAAGGACTCATTTTTAAAGACGTTTTCTAGCCATTGTTGTAAGCAAACTCAGCTAAATGCAAGTAGTCATCCCATTTAGTGAGTTTTTCTTTCACATACATCCTTAACATGTCCTATAGTATATGATTGGTCCTCTCTATTTTACCATCAATTTGAGGATGATAATATGTACTAAAGTTTAAATTGTTTCCCATGTTTTCAAATATCCCTTTCTAAAATTTGGAGGTGAACTTCGCATCTCTATATGATATCACAACCTTACACACCCCATGAAATCTGAAAATTTCACTCATAAAAATTTTTGCAATGTTGATAGCTTTAAAAGTGGATTTCACTGGAATGAAATATGTTGCTTTACTAAGGTTTTCAACCACAACCATAAAAAAATATTGTTGCTTCCTTGTTCATGGTAATGAAATCCATTGAAATGGTCTCCCATTTCCATTCTAGAATGGGTAATGGTTGCAACAATCCAGCAGGGTGTTGCTGAGATTCCTTAACTTCTTGACATTAAAGACATTTTTCCACATATTTTGTTGTTTTAATTTTCATGTTTGGCTAATAAAAATTCTTTATTAATACTGTGATTATATTTTTATAGCTAGGATGACCAATTGTTGGTATTTTTTGCATCTCATCTAGGACAAAAAAATTCAAGTTTATGTCATTAGGTATATAAATTATGCCTCTAAATAGTAATAAATCTTGGTTTTTAACTAAAAAATTAACTTCCTATTCTTCCAGTTTATGAGCTTCCTATACTTTTTCTTTAATTTTAGGATATTCTAGATCATATTTTCCAGTTGTTTTGATTCTATCAAATTTGTTGGCAAACTGATTGTTGTTGTAGTCCAAATTTTATTTAGTTTTCTACTTAAAGTGTAAGTCATCTTATTTTCTTTCCATTTTATGTGTGTAATCTTAAAATCATACTCGCTAATAAATGATAAACATATTTCTTATTTAACATTTAACTTAGGTTGATCAAATAGATACTTGAGACTAACATTATTTGTCCTTAGCTGAAATCTTATCCTTATTAAGTACTGTCTCCACGTTTTAAATGCATGAATGATTGTTGCTAATTCCAGGTTATGTGTAGCATAATTTTTTTATGTTCTTTCAGTTTTATGTATTTATAGAAAATAAAATTACCATCCTACATTAAAACTCCTCATAGGCCTTCTTTAATTGCATTTGTACAAACCACAAATTCCTTATTGGGATCATCTAGTTTTAGAATTGGAGTTGTCAAAACTAGCTTGACACTTTTAACTCCATTCAAATCTAATTCCTTGCCTTTGTATATTATTGATTGGATAAGAAATTTTAGATAATCCCTCTATGAATCTTCTATAATGTTCATTGATACCCATAAAGGATATAACTTCTTCCACTTTCTTGGGTACTAGGCACTCCACGATTGCTTTTATCTTTTCAAGATCTATAGAAATTCCTTCCTCTGATATTACATGTCCTATATAATGAATTGGCTTTTGGTAAAATTAACACTTTATATATTTAGCATATATTTCATTGTCTCTTGGTGTTTGGAGGACTATTTTCTGATGTTGTTCATGCTCTTCCTTACTCTTTAAATATACCAAAATATCATCTATGAAGACAATAACAAATTTATCTAGTAATGGCCTTAATACATTTTTCATGAGATGCATAAATGTAGAAGGTGCATCAGTCAACCCAAATGGTAGTACTACAAAATCATAGTGTCCATAGCATGTATAAAAGGCTATATTGTGGATGTCTTTATCCTCAATCTTGATTTGATGGTATCCTAACCTTAGATCAATTTTAGAGAACATAGAAGCTCCTCTAACTTGATCAAATAAATCATATATTCTTTGCACGAGATATTTATTTTTGATATTAATCTTATTCAGTTATCAATAATCTATGCACAGTCTCAACAGTCCATCTTTATTTTTCAAAAATAATACAGGTGCTACCCAAGGAGATACACTTGGTCTTATGTATTTCTTATCTAATAAATCCTGCAATTGAATCCTCAACTCCATTAATTCAGAAACACTAAGGGGCCTTGGAAACTAGAACATCATCGGGTATAAGATCAATGGTAAAGTCAATATTCCTCCTTGAAGGAAGTTTTGGTATTTCTTCTAGAAATACATCCTTAAATTTTTTTAGTACCAGATATTCTTCTAATGATGGAATTTATTTATTTTCTTTTAGATATTGTACTTGAATATTGAAGAGTTGGAAACCTTTTCTATCATATTTATTAATTTCTACAGAAGAAATTTTCCTGACATAATTTTTTCTCAAAATTCATTGAACCATGCAAGATTTTCCTTCATCTTCAACACAGGTAAAGGACTTGTCTAAACAGTTTAATATCACTTTATGTTTTTCTAACCAGTCCATTCCTATGAGGATATCATAATATCCTAATGGTAAAATATTCATATCGAGTACAATTTGCGCTCCATTAAGGTTTATAGTGCATTCCTTACTAATTTCATATACTTTTCTTTTAGTTCTCATGGAAATTGTACTAACCAAGGCTCATGATATTTTTCCTTTCTAAGTTTACAATTCTAAACTACAGCAGGGGAGACATAACTCAAGGTGGATCCTCGGTCTATAAATTCAGATACACTTTTATCATAAATATTACCTTACACTTCAACCATTGTTTACCGATGATTTGCATGTCTTCCATCCAGGGCAGTGTTGATTTAGGGTATATTACACGCTACATCATTTATTGTTGACGCTTCTTGAATATAATTTAACATTGTCTTCTTCTTTAATGGATTTTGTGTAGTCTCTCTACAAGGTATTTTCACCACAACCCCAAAATTTAAAGGGTAATCTCGTTGTCTCAATGAAATTTTTACTTCCTATAACATAACCTCCCTCATGCCCAGTATTTTTCTGTTGATTAAGATTTCTATTATAGTTTCCTACGTGTACACTTTTAGTAAAAGTGGGTTTTTTAAACCCTATTATTTTGATTTTGAATTTTTTAGGTTTCTTCGACACCCATCTTTTATAACTTTCCCTTTTTTCTTTCTCTAGTGAAAACATAATTTTTCTTTTCTAATGGTCTCATCCATTATTTTTGGTTTATCAAATTCAATTCTTTCTCTATATGAAAAAGGTAAACAGCTGACAAATCTTTGGATTTTTTTTTTTTCTTCTTTCAAGTATGGAACATATATCAACAAACTCATTAATTTGTTAACAGATTGATCCATAACAAGTTGTACCAATTTCAGCTAATGGAACTCCCTAGCTTTCTCATCAAAATATCTCTAAGTTACATACTTATTTTTGAATTCTTTTTTGAACAATTTGCAAGTTAAATTCTTGCTTCTAATTCTTTTGACCTATGTTTTTTCTTCCCACCATAAGGTTTCCTTTCTATTCAACTGGTAGGTGGTCATACTTTCCTTAATATTACTTGGGTAATTATGTACTCCAAAGTATTAGACATATTAAGGATCCATGCCTCAGCTCCTTCAAATTCACCATCAAAATTGGGAGGTCTAATTTTCTTGAAATCTCCTTGTAACTAAGAGAGTGATCTCTTTTTTCAAGGTAGGGAAGTGTTGCTACTTGATTTCGATATTTCTTGATCTCTATATTCATTTGTTGGGATACCACTAAAAGTTATTGATTTTTTTTGTTTGTGGTACTAACATATTTTCTCCTAGGACTTTTCCTACGAGTCCTTTTATTGACTCCCTCATTCTTTAACTTCTTTAACAGGTATTCATTAATATATTCTCTCTCCTTTATAACTTTGACTAATCTTTCCTAATTTCCTTTAATATGATCTAAATATGTTTTCATGTTGAGATTGCAACAAGATGATGAGCTTAGTGGAAAGAAGTCGCCTTCACTAAGTGGGCCCGCAGGCTATTTTTGGCGCAAAGTCTATTTTTAGACTATGTCTATTTTTAGACATATGGATCATGTTCTATGAGTTGCGGGATGCTATTTATGGATGGTTGGTCAAGTCGGAAAAAATATATGGACTTATATTTTTAGACATATTGGGCGGAATCTATTTTTAGATTGCCAGTCTAAAAATAGATATGTCGAATATTATTAGCTCTTAATAATATTTGGACTCTAAACATTATCTTATTCTCTTGAGCACTTCAGTTAAGTGCACAGATGTGACACAGGAGCTGATAGAAGGAATTACGCTATTCCTAAGGGTTAAGTGGAGCTATTGCATGGATACTTCAGTTAGAACTCATGTGAGAGAGTTTGGTGGAGTTGATTGAGGAAGTTAATGGAGTTGTGTTCAATTTAACTAATCTAAACATAGTTGAGTTAGTTGTATCTAGTCTAACTGATTGATACACTAGTGAGAGTGGTGTGAATTAATTATTAATTAATTCACTAATTATAAACTCATTAATCAACTAAAGAATACATCAGTTAACTTCAGTGCATGGACAGTTTCAGTGGAGACCAGTGCAGAGATAGGTGAAAGAGCAGGTTAACTATCAATTGTGACTATACTATTGCATATTTGCAACAACCAGTGATTGGAGGAGCCCATGAGGATTGTGCAGTACAAGCCAGGTGGTTCAAGTTATTTAATGAGCCATCCTACAACATTTATTACGCAATAGAGGCTAGCTATCAGGTGGCAGAGATTGGAGCATGTGTTTTGCTAGATCTAGCTTGATTAGTGTGTAGCAATTGGAGGTTGTGCTGAGAGCTTGTGAGGAGCTTTGTACAATGATTGTTACATGATCTCTATGACATATAATATACAAATATTTGGGGTTTTTAGCTTTAAGCTTTCCCATGAAATACTGTGTTCATATGTGTGATTTTTTATGGTTTTAATGTGCGCATGCAATTGATTTTATTTCCGCATGTAATGATCAATGGTAGAAGAGATTATGTATTGTGCATGAAGCTAAAATAGTGTGTGATCAGGAGAATCTCGGTGAATAATATATCAGTTATTCAAATTTCTACATGGTATCAGAGCGATATTGATCATTGGAGCAATTGCAAAACATTGAAGCGGTTGAGTTTTTGTGCTGGTGGAATTCAAATTTGCAGCAGTGTTTTCTTGGTGTCGAAGTTGAGATGTCTTTCAACGGATTGCGATTGGAGTATGCCCTTGAGGGAAACTCGAATTATATTGCATGGAAGGACAGGATGGAGGCGGTGTTGGATGACAATGGGTTGAAGGAGTTCATAGATGCAGAAATTCCAAAACCTGCTTCTAGCGATGCTGCCGCACTTGACGCATGGCAAAAGAAGACAACAAAGTGTCGAAGGATTCTGTTGGAAGGTGTGAAGGATCACATAGTATCTAGCCTTCATGGTAAGGCTTCTCCATTCTTGATGTGGAAATCTTTGACAGATTTATTCCAAAGCAAGAGCGACCAGAGGAAGTTGGCGCTCAAGGATAAACTCAAAAACATAAAAATGGAGAAAGGCGACAGTATGCCCAAGTACCTCACAAAGTTCATCCAATGTAGGGATGAGCTGGGAAGTGTGGGGGTGACTGTTGATGATGAGGAATTGGTGAGCTTGGCTCTCCTTGGGCTTCCGAAGAGTTGGCATTCCTATCAGGACTCTGTCAATGGTCAGGAGAAATTTCCAGGATGGGAGCGACTTTGGTCGGATCTTGTGCAAGAGGAGATAAGGCGGAGTACCGGACGGATCTTCATCAAAAAACTCTAATGAAGAAAATTAGCTTTGGTACATGAAGCAAAGAAGGGGAAGAGCAAAAGCATGCTTCTCAATCAGTTTGAAAGGCAAGAAGCGGGGACATGTCCCGAGGCGAAGTGCTTTCCGCGCATGTAACACCGGACATTACCACTAATTGTCCACGAAGAAAAAAAATAAGCGAGGCTACTAAACAGTGTTAGAGGCCTTGGCCTCACAGTTTGAGGTGGATTTTTCGCTGATCGCATGCTTGGTCTCAAGTGTGATGGGATCAGTATGGTTCTTGGACAGTGGTGCGTCTTTTCACATGACTGGAGATCGAGATTTGTTTTCAGATCTGGATGAGAAAGATCTTGGAGTGCACATCGAGATGGGCGATGATGGTAGATACAGTGCGACCGGTATCGGTACCATTTCCTTTGAGAGGGAGTCTGGTAAACCCTTTGTATTGAAGGAAGTGATGCATGTTCCAGGATTGAAGAATAATCTTATCTCTGTGGCGATGTTAGAAGACAAGGGATATGATGTTGTCTTTAGCGAGGGAAAGGCTTTCCTGCGCAGTAAGGAAACTGGTGAGACCCGGAGGATAGGGGTTCGAGTTAAGAACATTTATCAATTGCAGGTAGATGGCTGCGCAGCAATGGCAGGCAAGGCAGAAGGAGTGGTGAGCTGGGATGATGTTGAGTTGTGGCACCGGAGATTGGGCCACCTTCACCATGGATCTTTGACGATACTGAACAGATTTCTACTGGGCTTCCTAAGGGTACTCTTTCGCAGTCAAATCAGTGCAAGGGATGTACCTTGGGAAAAATTTTGAAAGCCACCTTTCACGAGAAGGATAGTCACGCCACGACAATCCTTGAGAGAATTCACACAGACGTGTGTGGACCTTTCTCAGTAGCTTCGACAGCAAAGCACGGGTACTATTTGATATTTGCTGATGATTTTTCTCAGAAGTGATAGATCTTCTTCATGCAAAAGAAAAGCGAGACATACTCAAAGTTCTGTGAGTTCAAGGCACTGGTTGAGAAAGAATCAGGGAAGCAGGTGAAGGCTCTTAGGAGCGACAATGGTGGTGAATTCATCTCTGGCGAGTTCAAGGACTTTTGCAGCGTAGAAAAAATTCAAAGAGAGCTCATAGCACCTCATAACCCACAGCAGAATGGGGTTGTTGAGCGGAAGAAAAGAATGATCATGGGTGTTGCACGGGTGATGTTTCATGATCAGGGCCTTCCCATACACTTGTGGGTTGAGGCATGCAATACTGCAGTATATGTGTAGAACCGTTGTCCTCATAGGATACTTAGCATGAGTACACCCAAGGAGGCATTTTCTGGTAAGAGGCCTGATATTTCCCATTTGAGGATTTTTGGTTCACTTTTTTACTTTCATGTGACGAAGGATGCCAGGAAGAAGCTGGAGCCAACTGCAGAGGTTGGGATATTTTTGGGGTACACTGATACACCCCACAACTATCGTTTGTATTTTCTAGATAGTCGCAAGACTGTTGTGCGAAGGGATATCAAATTTCATGAGGAGAAAACCATGAAGTGTTCACTTGAGAGGGAGCCACACTTGCATGCAGATGAGGAGCTATTAGTTCCTAAGGATGAGCTTCAAGATGTGGATCAGCCACAAGAGGAATTTCATGGAATGGAAGAGACCACTGATGCAGCGCCAACCATCAGAGGGCGGAAGCACACTACAGAAGCTGAGCGACTGGCTCAAGATGCAGAGAAGGTTGTAGGAGCACCTACATCACAGGGAAGACATATACAGTCACCTGACTGGTATACTGGATACATGGCTCTTATGAGCAAGTGTATCGTGACAGAGCCATCCTCTTTCGAGGAAGCTGTGGAGGATCCCGCATGGGTAGATGCCATGGTGGAAGAGTATGATTCGATTGTCGGAAACATGAACATGGAATATTGTCCAGGAGCTAAGAAGGGAAATCGGTGGTGGGTTCGAGATGGATCTACAAAGTGAAGCGAGGGCGGAGGCCGACGGGAGTGTGGAGAAGTACAAGGCAAGATTTGTTGCCTGAGGCTTCTCACAGATTGAGGGGATCGATTATGAGGAAACCTTTGCACCTGTCGCAAGGTATTCTTCCATACAGACGATTCTTGCTCTCTCAACGCAGATGGGGTGGCACATTCATCAGATGGATGTGAAGAATGTGTTCCTCAATGAAGTCATTGAGGAGGAGGTGTACATAGAGCAGCCCGAAGGTTTTGAGATATTCAGCAGTGAGTCGCATGTGTGCAGGCTCAAGAGAGCGTTGTATGGGTTGAAACAAGCACCTCATGCTTGGTACACATGGATAGATAGTTATTTCACCAGACTTGGATTCTCCAAGAGTGAGGCGGATCTGAACCTATACCAGATAGTGGTGGAGGGTAAGTTGCTGATCATTTTACTTTATGTAGATGATTTTATTTTTACAGGTGATGAACTGTTGATACACTCATGCAAGGATGATCTTGCAAAGGAGTTTGAGATGAAGGACTTGGGCCTCCTTCATTATTTCCTGGGATTGGAAATTTGGCAGCACAGTGATGGACTGTTTGTTTCTCACGGAAAGTATGCCCAGGAGATACTGGAGAAGTTCAACATGCATGGCTGCAAGCCTATTGATACTCCTCTTCCTGGTGGATGGAGAAAGGAGGATGCTACTTCGGCGGAGGTAGTGGATGCCACCGTTTATCGACAGTTGGTGGGGTCGCTTATGTATCTGGTCAATACACGACCCAACATATGCTATGCTGTTAACCAGCTTTCACAAGCTATGGTTAAGCCTACCAAGCTCTACTAGAAGGCACGCAAGCATGTATTGAGATATCTCAGAGGCACATCAGATATGGATTATTTTATGGTACAGACAATGATGAGGTGAGGCTATGTGGCTCACTGGATGCGCATCGCGGTAAGCCCAATGACGTAAAGAGCACATATGAGGGATTTTCAAGATCGGGTCGTATTTAAGTTTCTTGCACAAATAGAAGCAGAGATCCGTGGCACTCAGTTCAGCAGAGGCTGAGTATATGGCAGCAAGCTTGGCTGCATGCGAGGCCATATGGATGAGGAAGATCCTGGTCGGGTTGTTCGGGTCACACTTGGAGCCTACTATGATTTATTGTGATAACCAGAGTTGCATTAAACTCTCGGTTAATCCAGTATTTCATGATAGATCCAAACACATCGACATCAGGTACCATCATATCAGAGATTGTGTGCAGCGGAGAATCATGTTCCTTTCATATATTCCCACGGAGGATCAGGATGCTGACATCTTGACGAAGGCGCTCACCAGGAGCAAATTCGAATACCACAGAGGCAGGATAGGGGTTGCAGATAATCCATATCTTGTTGAGAGGGAGTGTTTAGATCAAGTAACAAGATGATGAGCTTAAGGGAAAGAAGTCGCCTTCACTAAGTGGGCCCGCAGCTATTTTGGCACAAAAGTCTATTTTTAGACTATGTCTATTTTTAGACATGTTGATCATATTCTATGAGTTGCAGGATGCTATTTGTGGATGGTTGGTCAAGTTGGAAAAATAGATGGACTTCTATTTTTAGACATATTGGGTGGAATCTATTTTTAGATTGCCAGCCTAAAAATAGATATGTCGAATATTATTAGCTCTTAATAATATTTGGACTATAAACATTATCTTATTCTCTTGGAGCACTTCAGTTAAGTGCATAGATGTGGCACAGGAGCTGACAGAAGGAATTACGCTATTCCTAAGGGTTAAGTGGAGCTACTGCATGGATACTTCAGTTAGAACTCATGTGACAGAGTTTGGTGGAGTTGATTGAGGAAGTTAGTGGAGTTGTATTCAGTTTAACTAATCTAAACATAGTTGAGCTATTTGCATCCAGTTTAACTGATTGATACAATTAGTGAGAGTGGTGTGAATTAATTATTAATTAATTCACTAATTAGAAACTCATTAATCAACTAAAGAATGCATCAGTTAACTTCAGTGCATGGACAGTTTCAGTGGAGACCAGTGCAGAGATAGGTGAAAGAGCAGGTTAACTATCAGTTGTGACTATACTGTTGCATATTTGCAACAACCAGCGATTGGAGGAGCCCATGAGGATTGCGCAGTACAAGCCAGGTGGTTCAAGTTATTTAATGAGCCATCCTACAGCATTGATTATGCAATAGAGGCTGGCTATCGGGTGGCAGATATTGGAGCATGTGTTTTGCTAGATCTAGCTTGATTAGTGTGTAGAAATTGGAGGTTGTGCTGAGAGCTTTTGAGGAGCTTTGTAAAATGATTGTTAAATGATCTCTATGACATATAATATACAGATAGTTGGGGTTTTCAGCTTTAAGCTTTCCCATGAAATACTGTGTTCATGTGTGAATTTTTATGGTTTTAATGTGCGCATGCAATTGATTTTATTTCCGCATGTAATGATCAATGGTAGAAGAGATTCTGTATTTTGCATGAAGCTAAAATAGTGTGTGATCAGGATAATCTCGGTGAATAATATATCAGTTATTCAAAATTTATACATTTTAGACTTCTTATTGTTAGGGTCCTATAATAATAGGGTTCATAATTTTTTAATTGACTTTGATACTCTTGTAAATATGGACAAACATTGCTTTCTGCAAGTTGTTTTCCCATATTTTGAAAATGAAAAATAATAAAAAATGAAAAATGAGGGTAAAAGTCCTAAAGGAAAGATCAAAGGACTTAGAAAAAGATAGACCCCAAAAGAAAAAAGAGAAAAATAACACCTGAAAGTGAGCAAGTCAAAATGCCACTACTATTTACTTTACTGCAAGAATAATGATTATGTGCAGATTGTTCAAAATGCCATAATCCATGATCAGTTAAATAGTTTAATCTTAACTTTTCATGCTTTGAATTTCATGTTTTATATAGAGAATAAAGATATGTCAAACAGTTTAAACTTGACAAATCAGTAGATAGTTAGAAAATAAATGAGGAGCTCAATAGTTTAATCTAAGCCCTCAGATGAAATAAGCTTAGAATTAGATAGATTTATGCTTTGAAAGAATAATGGATTTAGGGTTGCAAGCTTAAATGCACCCATGAAAATGAAGTAAAAAATGTTAGAATAATGATGGGTAGATAGAAAAGCAGTTGTGCAAGGCATGTAATAAAGCATCATCGGGCAAAAATAACTAATTTCCCCTCCCCCACAATGATCCAGTATTCTATTCCTTCAGTTAAAGAGGCTCAAAGCATTTCTCTGACTTCTGTTGGGACCAGACCCAAGGCTTAATAACTAATTGGTTAAAAATATCGGATTCCCTGCATGAAAACCCATTTTCATCAACATTTACCCTTCATCCATAATCATAATCCATTTTCCTAAGTAAAACCCCATTTTTACTTAGTAAAAGTAAAAACCCTAAATAAATAATTTCATTTCCATTCAAAATCACTCAAAAACCCATAAAATGCATTTTATCCTAAGTCTAAGTGTGAAAAACCAAAAATAGGACAAAATATGCTTATTTGTCTATCTTTTACACTTTACTTAGTGTTAAATCATGTATTTTTCATTTATATCATATATTACCCCTTTATTTCATATCAATTTCTAACTATATTTATTAAATCCCTAAACTATAACCCTTCCCGTATAAATTAATTTCTTTATATATTAAATACCCCAAAAAAAAACCCACTATTTAATGTTTAAACCAATGCTAAGATATCCCACGTGAAGAAATAAAAACTCGCCCTTATTCCCATTGGTTTAAAAATGTATCTATAAAAACTAATCCCCACCCCTATGGTATTAAGACAGGTGTTAATGTTCTATTATACCATATATTAAAACCTGCGCCCATGTATTGGTTGAAACATTGGTGAAATGTTTTAACTAATGCATATAAAACATTACCCCTCCGCCATTGTATAACCCATAGTTTTAAGCTTTAATAAATACATATTTATCAACTTTAAAACCCATCCCACATATATGAAAACCTCGACCCCACTCCAATCCTGATGCATCTTATAAAACAAATCTTAACCGTTCAATACCGAACCCCATGATCCAACGATAGAAAATTGATATCGCAAATAAAGTTGTCTGCCATTAACCATTTCATTTCTACGTGAAATGGGAAGTTTCACCTATTTCTCTCTCCTTGATGTGGCAATTTCTCATTGGATCACATTCGATCCATTTAAAACTACTTACCACTTCAGACCCGTGTGATAACCACTATTGGTTTTTCGCCTTTGAAACCTGAAAAACACCTCTTCGCCTGATTTGTCCACCATTTATTGTAGGTTAAATTAACCCTAAAATGCTTAATTAACCATGAAATGTATTGTTATTCCCTCCTTCTGCGCATATTAATTGTGTATGCCATTCGGACTCAGAGAACAAGCTTGTATATGATTTTCGTGCCCAGAATTAGTGCAAATTCCGCTCGTAGCCATTGAATAATGCCGAAAAGTTTGAATTGCTCCAGAAAACATAAAGATACCACAAAACCTATCAAAAGCCTCATAACCATATTCAAAGACCTATACATGCGTATAACAGGTATTCCTCCATAAATTAATCCTGTTATCGATTTGAAAGGACTTTAATAAAGAAAAATTCCAGTGAGAGTTAAAATTCATGCAAACAAACATATTAAAAGATCTAAAAAACAGGCCAAACCCTCACAAAATTTTTGAGAAATCCTATTCTATGATATGCATGGTTTTAAATGAAAATTTGAGTTTATATGGTTTTTATAAACTGTTTAAAACTCTAAATTGAGACCAAAAAACCTCTGAAGGTAGCCTAACCTCTATGCCTAATTTTAAAATATTTTTAACCCAAATATCCATTTAAAAAGCTCAAGAAACCCCTGTTTCTTGTTTCCTAACCAGTGAAATTTTGTAAATTAGTTGAGAGTTCAAAATTGAAAGGAAAAATCCAAGAAAAGACCATATTCTGCATGTTTTAAATCCAAGAACCTCTACCAGAGTAAAAAATACTTCTGTAAACTATTTAATCTTACAGAAGTAGCCAAAAAATCCTAAAAGCAGAGTTTTTGATAGTCCAAAAAGCCTCAAAATGCCTAAACCTACTCTAGTTGCATTTTCTCAGAATTCCATCATTATAAATCCTCTACAACCTCCTGTTGTAGATATTGAGCACACCCCATTAGCAAATGTTGACTATAAGATAGCAGACCCTATTGTAGAATTCAATTTTTTGGAACTTCACAACTCAAGCTTTGAAAAAATCTTTAGATAATGTTGAAGAAGTTCAAATTTTGGAATCACACTTGCCCAAATATGTTGTTCCAGTTACTCATTCATGCCCAAAGTTCATTAGGTTATGCCATCATTATTAAATGCCTGAGCAAAGAGCAATAGACAATGCCAACAAAGAAGTACTTTTTACCATTACTCTTGAGTCCATTAACCAAATGCTACATCTTAAACCTGATCCTCAAGCAGTTCCTTTATCCATTGAAGCACTTACCAAGCACTACATTGGCCTTGATTTTCCTAAAAGATTCCAAATCTTCCAAATATTCATGCCCTTACATGTGGAAATTCCTCAAATCAATCCTCCATATTCCACTTCAAAATTTCCAGAATGTTCAAGGCATGTCATTTCCATGTTATCATTCATCCTAGGATACTTCACTGGTGAACATATAGATGAATCCATTTTAGGTTTCCTATCCACTTTCACACCAGGACAACCTCCATCTGTTATCTTCAATTATGTTGGTATATTGCTGACAATATTCATGACCAATTGATTAAGTTTCCAACTGAAGGAGTGTTTAGATACACATCTTTCCTTTTCCACATGTTCTAATATTTTCAAGAAAATAATTTTCCAGTATCCTTACAGAAGTTTGACATAGAAGGAAATCCTCTTTCAGTCATTTTTTGGACCTCTTTAATCAGAAAAGAGTCTGCAAAATTTACCCAGAAAACTGAAGTTTAAACTTCAGAAAACTGAAGAAGATAAAAATCCCAAATGAAGAAACTTGGCCATCACTTACATATTTATTATGAAAGGTAAAAGGCAGAAAAATAGTTTGATGAATTTCAGTCAAAAAAGATTTTTTATTACATCAGTAAATAGTTTTACAGTGGTCAAAGAGTATTCGAGTTTAAAGAGTATAAGATAAAGCAGATCAGATTTCAAAACCAACTTGAAAATATCTGAGCTAGCAAAGAGGACACCAAGGCATCCAACTGCACCTAATCCACAATTTGTTTTTATTTTATTTGGATAGATAGGACAGCTTGTTGATTTGTTAAGCAATTGTCTCTATTTTGTTGTAAATATAGTTTTATTTTCCTTAGATAATTCCTAGAAGAATTCTAGGATATTTTGTAAACAATTATGTATAAATACTTCATCTTTTGAAGTATTATTGTGGAATAAATTGTTGAAGATTTCTATAGTCATTTTTTATTGGACTCAAAGGCTTTTTTGTTTCAAATTTTGAGTAGCACGCTGGATTGGATCAATTAGCATCATATTTTGGGATTCATGTGATGAGCTATTGAAGTGAAGTATTTCCTACTTGTCATTTTTTATCTTTCTTTGTGACATGCATCCATTATGTGTTCTAAATTTGAATGAATAAACAGGGGTATTACTTCAGGATTTTTTAAAAGCACCCTCTCTTTATTGTTTATCATTTTTATGTTTTCTGCTGATTTCCAGAGTAGGGAACCCTTAATTGCTCCCTCTTTCATTTGACCACTGCCTACTACTTCCTTTTTCCGGATCAAAGAACACTTCATTGCTCTTTATCCCGATCATATCACCTCACTAAACAACCTTCCAATATATTCAAGGGTTATCTATCTTGCCCTGAAAACATTTGACTTTTTGACCTTGATCCCAGCTCTGTCTGCTTGATTTTTGACTCCTTAGCCCAATGGACAAAAATATTTCCCACTATCCATCTCATTAAGTGATTTTTCCCACCAAATCAAACAAACCAAAAAAAAATTGCACAATCATAACTAGCCTAATACTTTATAAATCAAACAAAGTTAAATTTTACAGAAAGAGCCCTCTCTGAACCCTACGAAGGCTAGATCCTAGAGTTTAAAAGTAGGTTTGTGGTTACCTCTAGAGTTTTTACAACAATAAATCAAAATCTCGCAACTAGAAGAATTACTAGAGTGCTAACATACTAGCGACTCCATTGGGGACTTAACTAATCCTTAGTTGTTAAATAGATCTTAAAGGAAATTATTCTTATCATTATTTTTCCATTGAGACTGTTTGACTAGTTGTGAGTATAAAAAATTGTAATTCTGGCTTCTAGGAAAATTTACTATACCAGGTCTAACCTGGATCCTAAACTCGTTGTTATAGTGGACAACCCAAATAGAATTGGAAAAAATAGATAGAAGATTTAGATGTTAAAATTTCATTAATAAGAACCAATTCATTACCACAATAATTAGTAAGTCTGCAAGATATAGAGTTTGATTTGAAATTTGAAAAATATTTGTTCAGAAGCAAATCTGAAATTAATTTAAGTACTGTTGTTTTAGACCATGTTTTTATTTCATTTTTGGAAGCAAAACATAAACATATTACAGTATAATCTAAATTAAATAAAGTTAAACAATAAGACAAACTTGAAGAGATTAATGCTATTATTCTTAAAGAAATTGATGAGGCCATAGAGTTAGCCCAACTGTTAGGATATACATCTAAACCTTCCATTCCTCATTTAGATACCACTACATCATCTATAGTCTCCACTACCATTCAATCTATAGATCCATTTAGTCCTAGATCACATTTACAACCTAGAATATTATTTCCTTCTTCCCCTACATCCACTTCACCCTCTAATTCATCATCTACTTTTTCAAGCATATCATTCCCATTTCCTAGTAGTTCCATATATATTCTAGTTTTACTTCCTAGTACCTCAACTTTAGCTTTTAGTTCATCTACTGCTTTTTCTAGTTCAACACCTTATAATCCAGTTTCATTAGCCAATACTCCCAGTTCAGCCCCAAGCACTTCTACTTTGCCTCCTAGCCAAGCTAGAATTCAAGCTATGGCTGATAGATATGATTCCCTTGTTCTTCCAGTACAACTTCATGACATGCCTCAGGATTACCAAAGTAAGATACCACAATTTGATGCTACTACACAGTACACTGCACAGCAGCACATAAACAAAATGACAAATTACTTTGAACTCCATGATATAGATGATCCAGATGTACAAATGAGGTTGTTTGCACAAACATTAATAGGAGAAGTAAAAAAATGGTTCAAAGGTCTTACTGCAAGTAGTATAGTTAATTTAGTTGTTTTCCATATATTATTTTTAAATAAATGGGTAAAGAAGAAAAACCCCCTACAAATATTGTCTTAATTTGATGCAATGAAAAGAGCTCCCAATGAATCAGTACAAGACTACTGCACTAGATATAATAGTGTTTACAATTCAATTCCAAAACCCAAAATGATCAAACTTTCAAAAGCCTTACCTCAACAGGAAAAGGAAAAATATATTTCTCTTTTTAAGGAATTCCAAGATGTTTTTGCTTAAAGTTATGACGACCTAAAATCATATGACACCAACATAATTCAACACAAAATTCCTATAAAAGAAGATCAAAAGCCCTTTTGAGGAAAATTTAAGTTGAATCAACTCTGTTTTGATGCCCTTAATAGAAAAGGAAGTAAAAAGAATGTATGATGCACAGATAATTGCACCAATCAGATATTATGATTGGGTTTCTAACCTAGTTCCAACCAACAAAAAAAAACAGGAGAGATTAGGTTATGTGTTGATTTTAGGAATATAAACAAATTATCCTTAAAAGATAATTATCCTTTACCAAAAATGGATCACATTTTACAAAGGGTAGTTGGTTCTTCTAGGATTTCAATTTTAGATGGATTTTCAGGATACAACCAGATTTTAGTCCAACCAGAGGATCAAGCCAAAATAACCTTTACTACTCCTTGGGGCACTTTTATATATGTAAAAATGCCTTTTGGTTTAATGAATGCAGGGGCAACCTTTCAAAGAGCTATGGATAAAGCCTTTGCAAAGGAAATTCATGAGTTTTTATTAATTTACTTAGATGACATAAATGTATTTTCTAAGATTGATTATGAACACTTGGATCATCTTAGACAAGTATTTATAAAATGCAAAAAGTTTGGCATCTCATTAAATCCTAAGAAAATATTAATTGGATTAGAAGAAGGCAAGTTACTAGGACAATAATATCTAAGGAAGGAATTAGAATAGACCCCACAAGAATAGAAGAAATTCTCAACATCAATCCACCAAGAAACATAAAAGAGCTACAAGCCTTTCTAGGTGATATTAACTTTTTAAGAAGATTCATATCCAATTTAGTTGAGATAATTAGATAGTTACAAAATATGCTCAAAAAAGATTTAGTTCTTAAATGGACTATCGAGGCCAAAAAATCTTTTGAATCCATCAAACAGGCCTTAACCAAAACTCCAGTCCTTATAATTCCTGATTTCAAAAAGGATTTCATCATTTTTTCATTTCGTTCAGAGGACACCATTGCTGCAGTTTTACTGCAGAAAAATGACTAGGGTTATGAACATCCAATAGCTTTATTTAGAAGAACACTTAAAGATGCATCTTTGAAGTATAATATCATGGAGAAACAAGCCTTAGCTTTGGTAAAGTTCATTAAAGACTTAAGAGTTTACATTCTCTATTCTCACATTATTGCCTGTGTCCCAAATGTTGTAGTAAAAGACATTCTTACTTAGGATGGTACTGATGGAAGAAGAGGCAAGTGGATTTCCACTATCTTAGAATATGACATAGAGATAAAACCCACAAAATTGATAAAATTTCAAAGTTTAGCCAGACTCAGCTGAATCAAATTGTCATGCCCTAGACATAAATTTTATTTCCCAAATAGATGATCAGGAAGAGATGGCGACTCCAGAGATCGGTGAAGCCTTTTTAGACTCACCATGGTATGCAGATATTATATTTGTATTACTAAACTTACAAGCTCCTCCTGGTTTATCAAGAACAAAAGCTAGATTCTTAAAGCTAAAGGCAGTAAGATTTTGTATTTTAGACAATGTACTTTTTTGGAAAGATCAAAGTGGGATTTTATTAAATTGTTTGTTAAAAGAAGAAGTTGACAAAATATTACAAGAATTTCATGCAGGTGACTATGGAGGACATCTATACTGGAAAAATACAGCAGATAAGATCCTGAGAGCTGGTTTTTACTAGCCTACTTTGTTTTTAGATGTCAAAAAATATGTGACTTCCTGTCACAAGTGCCAAATATTTGAGGGTAAGAAAAAGTTGTTACCCCTACCCTTAAAGCCCATCTCAAAAGAAATGACATTTCAACAATGGGGTCTTGACTTCATTGGAGAAATTCACCCCCTATCTTCAGCCCAACACAAGTGGATTATGACAGCTACTGACCATTTTACCAAGTGGATTGAAGCCATATCCTCTAGGCAAGCCACAGATACTGTCATTATCTCCTTAGAAAGTAACATTCTTTCAAGATTTGGATGTCCCCAAAAGATAATTACTGACAATGTAGTAGCATTCAAATCTAATAAAATGATTGACTTTTGCCATAAATACCATATTACCCTAGGTCATTCTACTGCATATTACCCTCAAGGTAATGGCCTAGTTGAATCTTCAAATAAGAGCCTTGTAAACATCATCAAAATGTTACTGGAAGGTAAAAAAAGACTTGGAATAAGAAGTTAGTCAATGCCTTATGGGCAGATAGACTCACAACTAAAAAATCTATTGGTACATCCCCTTACCAGCTTGTCTATGGAATGGATTTTTTTTTTCCATCCTCCTTAGGAGTACCAGTAATGAAGATTATTCAAGAATTAAAAGTTGAAACAAATGACATACAATGAAGGATTAATCAAACTATTCATTTGTAAAAAACAAGAGAAGAATTTTATATCAAGTCTCAAGTTATCCAGGATAAGATAAAGAAAATTTTTGACACAAAAAGTAAAGAAGGTGATTTCTACATTGGAGATAAAGTGTTAAAATGGGATTCAAGAAGAGAAGACAAAGGTAAACATGGAAAATTTGATATTCTATGGAGATGACCTTATGTTAGTTATGGACATAGAGGTAACAATGCTTTCTTTCTAAGAGAATGGATGGATCACTTATGTGAGATGGACTAGTAAATGGAAAAATGTTGAAACACTACTACTCCTCTGAGATAACAAATAGTTAGTTTCATTTTCTTTAATAAGTGTACATATACATTGAAGATTTTAGATTGGATTAGATGTTTTCCTAACAAAGTTGAAGCACGGAGAGAAGGCCCTAAGCTTTGAGAGGTAAAATACCATAAGTATGAATAATTACAGAGATCATAAGATACTTACAAGGTCATCATAGTCAAATTTCAAAGGCTACTAGTCTTAAAGTTCTTGACATTTCACTAGGAAATGTCATCCCCAAGTGGAGCCACTGTTAGGGTCCTATAATAATAGGGTTCATAATTTTTTAATTGACTTTGATAGTCTTGTAAATATGTACATACCTTGCTTTCTGCAAGTTGTTTTCCCATATTTTGAAAATGAAAAATAATAAAAATTGAAAAAAGAGGGTAAAAGTCCTAAAAGAAAGATCAAAGGACTTAGAAAAATATAGACCCCAAAATAAAAAAGAGAAAAATAACACCTAAAAGTGAGCAAGTCAAAATGCCACTACTATTTACTTTACTACAAGAATAATGATTATGTGCAAATTATTCAAAATTCCATAATCCATGATCAGTTAAATAGTTTAATCTTAAATTTTCATGCTTTGAATTGCATGTTTTAGATAGAGAATAAAGATATTTCAAACTGTTTAAACTTGAAAAATCAGTATATAGTTAGAAAATAAATGAGGAGCTCAATAGTTTAATCTAAGCCCTCGGATGAAATAAGGTTAGACTTAGATAGATTTATGCTTTGAAAAAAAATGGATTTAGGGTTGCAAGCTTAAATGCACCCATGCAAATGAAGTAAAAAATGTGAGAATAATGATGGGTAGATAGAAAAGCAGTTGGGATCGGACCAAAGGCTTAATAACTGATTGGTTAAAAATATCGAATTCCCTACATGAAAACCCATTTTCATCAACATTTACCCTTCATCCATAATCATAATCCCTTTTCCCAAGTAAAAACCCATTTTTGCTTAGTAAAAGTAAAAACCCTAAATAACTAATTTCATTTCCATTCAAAATCACTCAAAAACCTATAAAATGCATTTTATCCTAAGTCTAAGTGTGAAAAACCAAAAATAGGAGAAAATATGCTTATTTTTCTATCTTGTACACTTTACTTAGTGTTAAATCATGTATTTTTCATTTATATCATATATTACCCCTTTATTTCATATTAATTTCTAACTATATTTATTAAATCCATAAACTATAACCCTTCCCGTATATATTAATTTCTTTATATATTAAATACCCCAAAAAAAAACCCACTATTTAATGTTTAAACCAATGTTAAGATATCCCACATAAAGAAATCAAAACGTGCCCTTATTCCCATTGGTTTAAAAACGTATCTATAAAAACTAATCCCCGACCCTATGGTATTAAAAAGGGTGTTAATGTTCTATTATACCATATATTAAAACTCGCACCCATGTATTGGTTAAAACATTGGTGAAATGTTTTAATTAACGCATATAAAACATTACCCCTCCACCATTGTATAACCCAAAGTTTTAAGCTTTAATAAATACATACTTACAAAGTTTAAAACCCATCCTGCATATATGAAGACCCCGGCCCCACTCCAATCCCGATGCATCTTTTAAAACAAATCTTAATCATTCGCAATCGAACCCTATGATCCAACGATAGAAAATTCATATCGCAAATAAAGTTGCCCACCTTTAACCATTTAATTTCTATGAAAAATGGGTGGTTTCACCTGTTTCTCTCTCCTTGACATGGAAATTTCTCTTTGGATCCCATTCAATCCGTTTAAAACTACTTACCACTTCAAACCCACGTGATAACCACTAGTGGATTTTCGCCTTTGAAACCCAAAAAGCACCTCTTCACCTGATTTGACTGTCATTTATTGCAGGTTAAATTAACCCTAAAATTCTTAATAAACTATGAAATGCACTGTTATTCTCTCCTTCTGCACATATTAATTGTGTTTGCCATTCGAACTCAGAGAACTAACATGTATATGATTTTCATGCCCAGAATCAGTGCAAATTCCACCCGTAGCCATTGAAAATTGCTGAAAAGCTTTGAATTGCTCCAGAAAATAGAAAGATACCACAGAACCTATCAAAAGCCTCATAACCATCTTCAAAGACCCATACCTATGTATAACAGGTATTCCTCCAAAAATTAAGCCTGTTATCGATTTGAAAGGACTTTAATAAAGAAAAATTCCATTCAAAGTTCAAATTCATCCAAACAAGCCTACTAAAAGATCCAAAAAATAGGCCAAACCTTGGCAAAAATTTTGAGAAATCCTATTCTATACTGCGCACGGTTTTAAATTAAAAAATTGAGTTTATATGATTTTATAAACTGTTTAAAACTCTAAAATGAGACCATAAAACCTCTTAAGGTAGCCTAACCTCTGTGCCTGATTTTAAAATATTTTTAGCCCAAATATCCATTGAAAAAGCTCAAGAAACCCCTGTTTCTTGTTTCCTAACCAGTGAAATTATGTAAATCAGTTGAGAGTTCAAAATTGAAAGGAAAAATCCAAGAAAAGACCATATTCATCCTATTTTAAATCCAAGAACCTCTGCCTGAGTCAAAAATACTTCTGTAAACTGTTTAATCTTACAGAAGTAGCCAGAAAATACTAAAAGCATAGTTTTTGATAGTCCAAAAAGCCTCAAAATTCCTGAACCTACTCCAGCTGCATCTTCTAAGAATGCCATCATTATAAATCCTCTACAACCTCCTGTTGTAGATATTTAGCACACCCCATTACCAAAAGTTGACTATAAGATAGCAGACCCTATTGTAGAATTCAATTTGTTTGAACTTCACAACTGGAGCTTTGAAAAATTCTTTAGATAATGTTGAAAAAGTTCAAATTTGGGAATCACACTTGCCCAAATATGTTGTTCCAATTACTCATTCATGCCCAGATGTCATTAGGTTATGCCATAATTATTATATGCCTGAGCAAAGAGCAATAGACAATGCCAACAAAGAAGTACTTTTTGCCATTACTGCTGAGTCAATTAACCAAATGCTACAGCTTAAACCTAATCCTCAAGCAGTTCCTTTTTCCATTAAAGCACTTACCAAGTTGTACAGTGGCCTTGATTTTCCTAAAAGATTCCAAATCTTCCAAATATTCATGCCCTTACATGTGGAAATTCCTCAAATCAATCCTCCATATTCCACTTCAAAATTTCCAGAATGTTCAAGGCATGTCATTTCCATGCTATCATTCATCCTATAAACTGATGAACATATAGATGAATCAATTTTAGGTTTCCTATCCACTTTCACACTAGGACAACCTCCATCTGTTATCTTCAATTATGTTGGGTATATTGTTGACAATATTCGTGACTAATTGATTAAGTTGCCAACTGAAGGAGTGTTTGGATACACATCTTTCCTTTTCCACATGTTCTTATATTTTCAAGTAGATAATTTTCCAGTATCCTTACAAAAGCTTGACATAGAAGTAAATCCTCTTTCAGTCATTTTTTGGACCTCTTTAATCAGAAAAGAGTCCACAGAGTTTTCCTATGCATATTTTTCATATTTCTTCATCCATCCATTGATAAAAATGTTAACAAATACTGAACAACCAAGGATAAATGATGAGATGAAGAAGATCTTACAGTTATCAGAGCAGAACAAGACCGGAGATTAGTATTTGTATGAAAAACACACATAGATTAGAGTTTTTGGATCCAATTTTTTGCCCTACAAATTACCCAAATATGTGCCAATGATGGTTTTTGCTTTGGAATACATCAGGAAAATTTTAAATTCCGATTCAATTAACTTCTGAGTAGCAAAGAAGAAACCACATTTTAAGTTAAATAATCAAGTGGGACCATTCATTTGTAATCATAGAGATGCGGAGATAGAAGCATCCAAACAGCTATTAGAGTACAGATTTGAAGAGAGTTTCTTCTGGAAATATGATCCACAAGGAATCTTAAGTAAAATGAGGGTTAAGTGTAAATTGATACCCTACATTCATGAGAGAAAACCATAGATTGAGAAGTATGTTAATCAGACTGAGTGGACAGAAAACACTTTAGTAGATGCAGTAAAACAAAGTGATACTAGTCACACTTTACTAGTTGCAGATCAAACAGAGAAAACCACCAAAAGAGTTAGAGAAGAAGGTTCTTATGTTGCTGAGACCACTACTAAAACCAGGTTCAAGTTAAGATATAATAAGAAACCTAAGTTAAATTTAGCAGATAAAGAGAAGGTAACCATTGAGGTTGAAGATACAGATATCCCAGTTACCATCACAGATGCTTCTACAGTTATCAGAAATGAGCATGTTACAGAGAATGTAAATGAAGAACAGGTTGAAAATTCAAATGCACAGTTGATAGAGAAAAAACAGAACATGGAAGCATCATCCTCACAGACAGCAGAGGAGAAAGACCTTGATATGAAGGAAAAGTATAAACAAATCAAGAAAAAGAATGAAGAGATAAAAAATGAGATTTACTCTCAATATTTAAAGCAAACACTAGGTGGTCAAAACAGAATTTTATCAGCATTTGATTACTCAAATAAAAAGCTGATCATGTTAGTATTACAGCCTACAGTAAAGATTCCAAAGACAATTGCATATTACAAGAAGATTGATCTAGAAGTACAAACAGAAAAAATTCATGCTTTTGATCAAATATAATTTCATAGACAGAGTTCAGAGATGTTGTATTCTATAGTTACAAATAAAGCTATGAGTGTTCAAAAACTTCAGAACACTATCACAAAAATGAAAGATCAAATGAAACTAGACAAAGCATCATATGCTAAAGATCTCAGAATTAAATCTTTATAAGAATTGGTCTTGCAAGTTGGATATGAACCTGTAAATGTCAAAGGAGCAGAGCATTTAGTAAAGAAAAATAATGAATATATTACAGCATTGAGGAAACAGCTTAAATTGCCATCAACTGAACATCCTCAAGCTAAAGAAATAATACAAGGACAGAATGAGAAGGATGATATGATGAACATAATCTTTCAGTTAACATGACAGCTCAAAGAAATGGAGATTCAAATTGATAAGCTTGTCCATGAAAAGGAAACAACAAAAACACCAGAAGTTCCTTCAGTTATCCCTATGGTTACTACAGTTGTGCCATCAACTCTAGCAAAAGATTAAGCACCCAAAGTACCACTAGCTACTGCAGTGCCAGTGACATCATCTACAACATCAACTACAGATTCATCAACTACAACAGCTCACCCTACAGATAAGGCCAGCAAACTAGTAAAAGCCATGGAAGAAATGTCACTTAAGATAAGTGAAATTAACAGATTGGAACAGGTGATTGAAAATCTTAAAGATCAGGAGAAGTTGGCTCAAATTAATGCCAAAAATCATGAGCAAAAGGCTACTAGACTAAATGAAGAATTGAAGAAACTTCAAAAGGATTTAACTTTAAAGGAGCCAATTTCATATGTGAAGAACTATTTATGAAACAAGGTCATTGAAGCCATTAATGATGTGTGGCTTTCAATTCAGGTGATCTTTGAACAAAGAGATTTATTAAAGGCAGCACTAGCAGAAATCCATAAGACTAAAGAAGAGCATGATAACAAACCTGAACAAGCCTTAGAATTGATAAAGTTTCTCAATAGTAAAAACATGCAAGAGCTAGAAGAAATTAATTACTGAAAGGACTGAAACAATCCTTGAAATAAGGAAATTCATCACCAAGAAGAACCTGATGAAACAGCTTGAGAAAAAGTGTGAGAATATGAACATAACAATAACCAAATTCATGGTTAAATTTGAAAATCTTAGGCAAAGAAGTTTGCCTAACATTTTGGTTATCAATGATAAACTTATACCTCAAGAGGATTATAATAAAAAGATCAGAGAATATGCAAAGGAACAAGTGAACAAGATAGATGGACAAGGAATCCCCACTAGAAAAGTCTTACTCATAAGTTTTGAGGATTTATTTTATTTACAGCATGAGATAATACATTTGTTTGTTATAAAGCCAACTTTTTCCATCTATACAGAGGCAGATGAAAACTTCAGAAAACTGAAGAAGATAAAAATCCGAGTTGAAGAAACTTGGAAGTCACGTACAGATTTAATATGAAAGGTAAAAGGTAGAAAAACAGTTTGTTGATTTTCAGTCAAAACAGATTTTTTATTACAGCAATAAACAATTTTACAGTGGTCAAAGAGTATCCGAGTGAGATTAAAGAAGTCAGAGTTAAAGAGTATAAGATAAAGCAAATCCAATTTCAAAACCAACTTGAAAATATCTGAGCCAGCAAAGAGGACACCAAAGCAGCCAGTTGCACCTAATCCACAATTTGTTTCTATTTTATTTGAATAGATATGACAGCTTGTTGATTTGTTAAGCAGTTGTCTCTATTTTGTTGTAAAGATATTTTTATTTTTCTTAGATAATTCCTAGAAGCATTCTAGGATATTTTGTAAACAATTATGTATAAATACTTCATCTTTTGAAGTATTATTGTAGAATAAATTGCTGAAGATTTCTATAGTCATTTTTTATTGGACTTGAAGGCTTTTGTGTTTCAAATTTCGAGTAGCAAACTGGATTGGATCAATTAGCATCATATTTCAGGATTCATGTGATGAGCTATTGAAGTGAAGTATTTCCTACTTGTCATTGTTTATCTTTATTTGTTACATGCATCCATTATGTGTTCTAAATTTGAATTAATTCTTTATAATAATTGGTCTTGCAGGTTGGATATGACACTGCAAATGTCAAAGCTGCGGAGCAGTTAGTAAAGAAAAATAATGAAGATATTGCAACATTGAGGAAACGGCTTAAATTGCCATCAACTGAACATCCTCAAGCTAAAGAAATAATACAAGGAAGGAATGAGAAGGATGATATGATGAACATAATCTTTCAGTTAACAGGATAGCTCAAAAAAATGGAGATTCAAATGGATAAGATTTTCCATGAAAAGGAAACAACAAAAACACCAGAAGTTCCTTCAGTTATCCCTATAGTTACTACAGCTGTGTCATCAACTCTAGCAGAATAATTGGCACCCAAAGTACCACTGGCTACTGCAGTGCCAATGACATCATCTACAACATCATCTACAGAGTCATCAACTACAACAGCTCACCCTACAAATGAGGCGAGAAAACTAGTAAAAGCCATGGAAGAAATGTCACTTCAGACAAGTGAAATTAACAGATTGGAACAGGTGATTGAAAATCTTGAAGATCAGAAGAAGTTGGCTCAAATTAATGCCAAAACTCATGAGAAAAAGGTTACTAGATTAAATGAATAATTGAAGAAACTTCAAAAGGATTTAACTTTAAAGGAGCCAATTTCATATGTGAAGAACTATTTATGGAACAAGTTCATTGAGGCCATTATTGATGTGTGGCCTTCGATTCAGGTGATCTTTGAACAAAGAGATTTATTAAAGGCAGCACTAGCAGAAATCCAGAAAACTAAAGAAGAGCTTGATAACAAACCTGAAAAAGCCTTAGAATTGATAAAGTTTCTCAACAGTAAAAATAGGCATGAGCTCGAATAAATTGAGATTACTGACAAGACTGAAACAATCCTTGAAACGAGGAAGGTCATCACCAAGAAGAAGCTGATGAAATAGCTCAAGGAAAAGTGTGATAATATGAACATAATAGTAACCAAATTCATGGTTAAATTTGAAAATCTTAGGCAAAGAAGTATGCCTAACATTTTGGTTATCAATGATAAACTTATGCCTCAAGAGGATTATAATAAAAAGATCAGAGAATATGCAAAGGAACAGGTGAACAAGACAGATGGATAAGGAATCCCCACTGGAAAAGTCTTACTCAGAAGTTTTGAGGATTTATTTTATTTACAGCATGAGATAAGACATTTGTTTGTTATAAATCCAACATTTTCCAAATATACAGAGCCAGATGAAAACTTCAGAAAACTGAAGAAGATAAAAATCTCAGATGAAGAAACTTGGCAGTCATTTACAGATTTACTATGAAAGGTAAAAGGCAGAAAAACAGTTTTCTGATTTTCAGTCAAAACAGATTTTTTATTACAGCAGTAAACAGTTTTACAGTGGTCAAGAGTATCCGAGTTTAAATACTATCAGAGATTAAAGAAATCATAGTTAAAGAGTAAAAGATAAAGTAGATCAGATTTCAAAACCAACTTGAAAATATCTGAGCCAGCAAAGAGGACACCAAGGCAGCCAGCTGCACCTAATCCACAATTTGTTTCTATTTTATTTGGATAGATAGGACAGATTGTTGATTTGTTAAGCAACTGTCTCTTTTTTATTGTAAATATATTTTTATTTTCCTTAGATAATTCCTAGAAGCATTCTAGGATATTTTGTAAAAAATTATGTATAAATACTTCATCTTTTGAAGTATTATTGTGAAATAAATTGTTGAAGATTTCTATAGTCATTTTTTATTGGACTTTAAGGCTTTTGTGTTTCAAATTTTGACTAGCAGACTGGATTGGATCAATTAGCATCATATTTCAGGATTCATGTGATGACCTATTGAAGTGAAGTATTTCCTACTTGTCATTGTTTATCTTTTTTAGTGACATGTATCCATTATGTGTTCTAAATTTGAATGAATAAATAGGAGTATTACTTTAGGATTTGTTAAAAGCACCCTCTCTTTAATGTTTATCATTTTTATGTTTTTTGCTAATTTCCAGAGTAGGGAACCCTTAATTGCTCCCTCTTTCGTTTGACCTCTGCCTACTACTTCATTTTTCTGGATCAAAGAACCCTTCATTGCTCTTTGTTACGATCATATCACCTCAACAAACAACCTTCCAAGATATTCAAGGGCTATCTATCTTGCACTTGACTTTTTTACCTTGATCTCATCTCTGTTTGCTTGATTTTTGACTCCTCGGCCCAATGGACAAACATATTTCCCACTATCCATCTCATTAAGTGATTTTTCCCACCAAATCAAACAAACCAAAACCAAATTGCACAATCATAACTAGCCTAATATTTTATAAATCAAACAAAGTTAAATTTTACAGAGAGAGCCCTCTCCGAACTCTAGGAAGGCTAGATCCTAGAGTTTAAAAGTAGGTTTGTGGTTACCTCTAGATTTCTTACAACTATAACTCAAAATCTCACAAATAGAAGAATTACTAGAGTGCTAACATACTGGCAACTCCACTGTGGACTTAACCAATCCTTAGTTGTTAAATAGATCTGAAAGGAAATTATTCTCATCATTCTTTTGCCTTTAAGACTGTTTGACTAGTTGTGAGTATAAAAAACTATAATTCTGGATTTTAGGAAAATTTACTATACCAGGTCTAACCCGGATCCTAAACCTGTTGTTATAGTGGACAACCCAGACAGAATTGGCAAAAAGAAAAAACAGAAAGAAGATTTAGATGTTAAAATTTCATTAATAAGAGCCAATTCATTACAGAGTTAGTAAGTCTTCAAGATATAGAGTTTGATTTGAAAATTGAAAATTCTTTGTTTAGAAGAAAATTTTAAAGTAATTTAAGTACTGCTATTTTAGACCCTGTTTTTATTTCATTTTTGGAAGCAAAACAGAAAAATATTACAGTAGAATCTGAATTAATGAAAGTTAAACAATAAGACAAACTTGAAGATATTAATGCTACTATTCTTAAAGAAATTGATGAGGCCATAGATTTAGCCCAACTGTTAGCATATACATCTAAACCTTCCATTCCTCATTTAGATACCACTACATCATATATAGTCTCCACTACCATTCAATCTACAGATCCATTTAGTCCTAGATCACATTTACAACCTAGAATATTATTTCCCTCATCCGTACATCTACTTCATCCACTAATTCATCATCTACTTTTTCAAGCACATCATTCCCATTTCTTAGTAGTTCCATATATATTCTAGTTTTACTTCCTAGTACCTCAACTTTAGCTTTTAATTCATCTACTGTTTTTTCTAGTTTAGTACCTTATAATCCAGTTTCATCAGCCAATACTCCCAGTTCATCCCCAAGCACCTCTACTTTGCCTCCTAGCCAAGCTAGAATTCAAGTTATCGCTACTAGATATGCTCCCCTTGTTCTTCCAGTACAACTTCATGACATGCCTCAGGATTACCAAAGTAAGATACCACAATTTGATGCTACTACACAGTACACTGCACAACAGCACATAAAAAAAATGATAAATTACTTTGACCTCCATGAGATAGATGATTCAGATGTACAAATGAGGTTGTTTGCACAAACATTAACAGGAGAAGTAAAAAAATGGTTCAAAGGTCTTACTGCAGGTAGTATAGTTGATTTATTTGTTTTCCATAGATTATTTTTAAATAAATGGGAAAAGAAGAAAAATCCCCTACAAATATTGTCTGAATTTGATGCAATGAAAAGAGCTCCCAATGAATCAGTACAAGACTACTGCACTAGATATAACAGTGTTTACAATACAATTCCTGCAAATCTAAAACCCACTCCTGACTATGCCTTACTTAAATTCCCAGATGGATTTGACACTGACATGGCATATCATTTAAGAGAAAGAAATGCAGAAACTTTGGAAAGAATGCAAATAGATGATGTAGGTGTAGAAGTAAACATTATAGCTAAAAAGACAAGATTGAAAAATGAGAGGAGAGTGACCATGAAAGAATAAGCCTCTAGTTCAGACACAAAAATGGATATGTTAGCTAAGACTTTAGAAAGGATGATGGATATATTAGATAACATAGAAACAAGACCTCAATGGGATAATCAACAACAAATCAGAAATCTCAATTTTATAAAAAACACAAATTCAAGAAAATTAAAAGAATCAACCCCAGACCAAACAATAAGACCCCTATTTCAGGAGAACTATGCTGAAAGTTCTCAAAACAATTATTAAGATGAAGATACCATAAATCTAATGGGAATAGATGATAATAACACTATCTTTCTCACAGAGGAAGATCAAGACTTATTTGAACTCCAACAACTCTAATTAGATTCAAGGGAATCCTTCGATTATAAAAAAGGTTATGATTTCACCATAAATGAAATTCATAAGAAATATAACCTTAGGAGAAAGAAAAATATTGAACCTTCTACTAAGAAAACAGCACAAATTGAAAATAAGAAAACAGTAGAAGCCCCGACTACAAAAGTTCTGCAAATTCTCCCTAGGGAAAATAAGCAAAACCCTAGTTCTTCCCAAAAAGTTTTCAATCCTAAAATTTCACCAAGCCCTAAGATTGTTTACATTATAGATGAATTTTCTCAAGCTACAAAAGATTCACAAAAATATGTTGCTACAAAAGCATCTAATTTTGCTAAAACAACAAACTTAGATCTTAAAACAAACATTGTTGATCCAAAATCAGCAAATCCAAAAGCTACCACTGCAAAAACAGCTTCTGACAATTCCAAATCTGAAGAAAAAAAACATCTACTGCTTCACAAACCATTCCTAAAAAGAAAACAAAAAGCAGTAAGACACAAGAAACTCAAACTGAAAGTTAAAATATAACTGTAGAAAAACAAGATAAACCAACACAAACTACAGTTACCAAAGAAGAGTTAATTCAAATGAGTAAATCTCCACCTTTATTCAATATACAAACTAAAATTGAAAAGCTAAAAATACCAATTCCTTTAACAGAATTGGTAAAACATGATTTTTATAAATCAACCATATTAACTGAAACATTAAACATAAATGATGGAGAAGACTCCATAAACTTGAATGATGATCAACCAGAGTTGATTTTTGGCCCAAATGTAAATGGAAAGCATCAATATGGATCAGTTCCTCCATTTTACATTAGTTTAACCATTCATGATCAAATCTTACACAACACAATGTTAGATTCAGGAGCTTCACATAATCTAATGCCCAAAGCTATAATGGAAACCCTAAACTTAGACATCACAAGGCCCTACAAAGATTTATTTTCATTTGACTCAAGTAAAGTAAAATGCATAGGTTTAATCAAAGATTTGTGTGTCACACTAGTTCAATATCCTAGTAAGAGTATACTAATGGACATTATAGTAGCTGATATCCCACCCAAATATGGAATGTTATTATCTCGCTCATGGGGAGAAAAGTTACAGGAATCTCTACAATTGGACATCTCTTATGCTACTATATCAGTTTTTGGTCAACCTAAGAAGTTATATAGGGAAACATTAATGAAATATATGGTGAGTTGTGCTGAAAAGTCAATAAATTATCCAATTTATACCACACCTACTGACCTAGATTCTTTCATCCTATGTAATGATGAAACTGACAATGAAATCCAGACTGAACTAAGGGAAGAAAAGAAAACACAAAACAATGATAATATCTTTCATGAATCTTTATGGCATTTATATTTTGATGGCTCAGTAAACAAGTTAGGAGCAAGAGCAGGAGTATGGATAGCTAATATAGATAAAAATCATGCAGAAGGCCATGCATTCAGACTGAATTTCAAATGTACAAACAATATGGCTGAGTATGAAGCCCTCATTTTAGGGCTCCAAATAATCAAAAACTTAGGAGGTAAAATAATAGCAATAATGGGAGATTCAGAGTTTATTGTAAAACAAATTAAAGGTGAATATTCTGTTTACAATCCTAGATTAGGCCGATATAGAGAGACTGTACTAGATTTAATTGATGATTTACTACAATGTAATTTCTCTGCAATACCAAGGAGGCAAAACTTACAAGCACATTCTTTAGCAAACTTTGCTAGCACTAGTAATTTACCTTTTCAGCCCAATCATATGTATACTAATGAAGTAAAACATAGACCAATAATTCCAGACAACCTCAAATATTGGCAAATTTTCTCACAAGATCAACAAATTTACCATTTTATGAATAATGAAGGTGAATTTCAGAACTATAAAATAGATATTGATTATACCATAGATCAAGATTTAGACAGTAGCATTGATTTGAATTATGTAGATGTAAATAAATTAAAAAAATTTAGACCAACTAAATTCAGTCAATTAGATATAAATAAATTAGAGAGAGTAGAAATTGATGAGATAATTGATGAAGAATCTGATATATTAAATCTCAAAGATAGTTTCTTACCAAAAGGTTTAACTCCATTAGAATATTTATTTGACTCAAATGATGTTGCTAAGAAACCAAAAATGGAGCCACTTAGATTTGACATTGAGGAAAGTAACATAGGCACAGAACTTAAACCCAAAATGACCAAACTTTCAAAAGCCTTACCTCAATAGGAAAAGGAAAAATATATTGCTCTTTTTAAGGAGTTTCAAGATGTTCTTGCTTGGAGTTATGAGGACCTAAAATCATATGACACCAACATAATACAACATAAAATTTCAATAAAAGAAGATCAAAAGCCCTTTAAGAAAAAGTTAAGGAGAATCAACCCTGTTTTGATGCCCTTAATAGAAAAGGAAGTAAAAAGAATGTATGATGCACAGATAATTGCACCAATCGGGTATTCTCATAGGGTTTCTAACCTAGTTCCAACCAAAAAAAAGACAGGAGAGATTAGGTTATGTGTTGATTTTAGGAATCTAAACAAAGTATCCTTAAAAATATAATTATCATTTACCAAAAATGGATCACATTTTACAAAGGGTAGTTGATTCTACTAGGATTTCACTTTTAGATGGATTTTCAGGATACAACCAGATTTTAGTCCAACCAAAGGATCAAGCCAAAACAGACTTTACTACTCCTTGGGGCACTTTTATGTCTGTAAAAATGCCTTTTGGTTTAATGAATGCAGGGACAACCTTTCAAAGAGCTATGGATATAGCCTTTAAAAGGAAATTCATGGGTTTTTAGTGATTTACTTAGATGATATAACTGTATTTTCTAAGACTGATTATGAACACTTAGATCATCTTAGACAAGTCTTTATAAAATGCAGAAAGTTTTTCATCTCATTAAATCCTAAGAAAACCTTATTTGGATTAGAAGGCAAGTTACTAGGACACATAATATCTAAGGAAGGAAATAGAATAGACCCTGCAAGAATAGAAGCAATTCTCAACATCAATCCACCAAGAAACGTAAAAGAGTTACAAGCCTTTCTAGGTATGATTAAATTTTTAAGAAGATTCATATCTAATTTAGCTGAGATAATTAGAGAATTAAATAATATGCTCAAAAAATATTCACTTCTTAAATGGACTATTGAGGCCAAACAATCTTTTGAATCCATCAAATAGGCCTTAACCAAAACTCCAGTCTTTATAAGTCCTAATTTCAAAAAGGATTTCATCATTTTTTCAATTGCTTCAGAGCACACCATTGTTGCAGTTTTACTGAAAAAAAATGACCAAGGTTATGAACAACCCATAGCTTTCTTTAGCAGAACACTTAGATATGCGTCTTTGAAGTATAATATCATGGAGAAACAAGCCTTATCTTTGGTAAAGGCCATTAAAGACTTCAGAGTTTACATTCTCTATTCTCACATTATTGCCTATGTCCCAAATGTTGTAGTAAAATACATTCTTACTCAGGATGGTCCTGATGGAAGAAGAGGTAAGTGGATTGAGACTATCTTAGAATATGACATAGAGATAAAACCCACAAAATTGATAAAAGGTCAAGGTTTATCTAGACTCATGGCTGAATCAAATTGTCATGCCCTAGACATAAATTTTATTACCCAAATAGATGATTAGGAAGAGATGCCAACTCTAGAGATCAGTGAAGCCTTTTCATAATTACCATGGTATGCAGATATTATATTTGTATTACTAAACTCACTAGCTCCTCCTGGTTTATCAGGAACAAAAGCTAGATTCTTAAAGCTAAAGGCAGTAAGATTTTGTACTTTAGACAATGTACTTTTTTGGAAAGATCAAACTGGGATTTTATTAAATTGTTTGTTAAAAGAAAAAGGTGACAAAATATTACAAGAATTTCATGCAGGTGACTATGCAGGACATATATACTGGAAAACTACTGCAGACAAGATCTTGAGAGTTGGTTTTTACTGACCTACTTTGTTTGTAGATGTCAAAAAATATGTGACCTCCTATCACAAGTGCCAAATATTTGAGGGTAAGAAAAAGCTGTTACCCCTGCCCTTAAAGCCCATCTCAACAAAAATTCCATTTCAACAATGAGATCTTGACTTCATTGGAGAAAATCACCCCCCATCTTTAGCCCAACACAAGTGGATTCTGACAGCTACTGACTATTTTACCAAGTGCATTGAAGCCATACCCTCTAGGCAAGTCACAGATACTGTCATTATCTCCTTTATATAAAGTAACATTCTTTCAAGATTTGGATGTCCCAAAAATATAATTACTGACAATGCAGCAGCATTCAAATTTAATAAAATGATTGACTTTTGCCATAAATACCATATTACCCTAGGTCATTATACTACATATTACCCTCAAGGTAATGGCCTAGCTGAATATTCAAATAAGAGCCTTGTAAACATCATCAAAAAGTTACTGGAAGATAACAAAAAGACTTGGAATAAGAAGTTAGTCAATGCCTTATGGGCAGATAGACTCACAACTAAAAAATATATTGGTACATCCCCTTACTAGCTTGTCTATGGAATAGATGATGTTTTTCCATCCTCCTTAGGAGTACCAGTAATGAAGGTTATTCAAGAATTACAAGTTGAAACAAATGACATACAAAGAAGGATTAATCAAACTATTCATTTGCAACAAACAAGAGAAGAAGTTTATATCAAATCTCAAATTATCCAGGATAAGATAAAGAAAATTTTTGACACAAAAGGTAAAGAAGATGATTTCTACATTGGATATAAAGTGTTAAAATGGGATTCAAGAAGAGAAGACAAAGGTAAACATGGAAAATTCGATTTTCTATGGAGAGGACCTTATGTTATTTATGGATATAGAGGTAACAATGCTTTCTTTTTGAGAGAAATGGATGGATCACTTATGTGAGATGGACCAATAAATGGCAGAATGTTGAAACACTACTACTCCTCTGAGATAAAAAATAGTTAGTTTCATTTACTTTGATCATTGTACATATACATTGAAGATTTTAGATTGGATTAGATTTTTTCCTAACAAATTTGAAGCCCGAAGAGAAGGCCCTAAGCTTTGAGAGGTAAAATATCATAAGTATGAATAATTGCAGAGATCAGAAGGTACTTACAGGGTCATCATAGTGAAATTTCAAAGGCTATTAGTCTTAAATTTCTTGACATTTCACTAGGAAATTCCATCCCCAAGTGGAGCCACTGTTAGGGTCCTATAAAAATAGGGTTCATAATTTTTTAATTGACTTTTATAGTCTTGTAAATATGTACATACCTTACTTTCTGCAAGTTGTTTTCCCATATTTTGAAAATGAAAAATAATAAAAAATGAAAAAAGAGGGTAAAAGTCCGAAAAGAAAGATCAAAGGAACTAGAAAAAGATAGACCCCAAAATAAAAAAGAGAAAAATAACACCCACTAGACAATTTGGCCCAATTTCTGACGGCCACTTCGTCGCTATTCCGACACATAGTCGTCGCAAGAGCGACAGTTCGAGGACTGGCAAAACGTGGTTTGCCATTATGTCGCAATTCTGATGCACTGACAAAGTGTCACACTACCGACACTTTTTCCGTCGCTTCCAAACAAGCATCACTCTTCTGACGTTTCCCAAACCGTCGCGCTTCCGACGTTTGTAAACTGTCTCAATTCCGACGAAATGTGGTCCGACGTTTTGAACGTCGCTCTTCCAATGTTTTTAAACTATCGCAATTCTGACGAAATGTGGTCCGACGTTTTGAGCGTCGCTCTTTCGACCTTTGTAAACTGTTGCAATTTCGATGAAATGTGGTCTGACGTTTTGAACGTCGCTCTTCCGACGTTTTTATACTGTCGCTCTTCCGACGTTTTTATGCTATCGCAAGACCAACGTGTCCCAGAAGCATCGCAATACTGACACATTCCAAAAGCGTCACAATACCGACCCTAGGAAGACCGACGGAAATCATTCAAGACGTCAGAAGACTTACGCTTACAAAGCGTCGGTATACCGATGGCAGGTTCAATTTTAAAAAAAAAATGAAACTTTAAAACAGGACAGTAAATCTCCAATATTTGTTATGAATTTTGGGCATTCCAATGACCGTGAAATATTAATATAATAAACCACCCCGCAGCGCTTCAACTATAAAAAATCATATAAACGTGACTCTATATTTCAAAAAATAGGTTTAAAATAGAAACAGGGCAACAATTTTTTTTTCTAATTGTTATGAACATAATTCGACCGTGAAATATTAATATAAAAAACCACCCTGCAGCACTTCGACTATAAACAATCATTTTTTTTTCACAAGAGAAAAAACGTTGTTTTGAATATATTATATGAAGTAAAACAGTCCATGAAGTCATTACATTTTCACATCTGAAGATTGGAACCCAAATATCCATCCAGAAAAGTGGAAGTCCCACCCCAGACAATGATAGAAAAATACCCTATGTCACATACAGGGACATGATATAAAACCCAGTAACGGTCCACATGGAGATTATCGACAATCTGAGAAAGCATCCAAATATGCCCGAGGCATTTATAAGAAAGTGAAATAGCAGTATGTAGAATAGTAAAGCAACAGATAGAGTACCAACGTCCATTGTTCCAAATACAAATTAAAGTACCCAAAATCCTTGAACAGAAAAAAACGCTAATCATGTGAGGAGTGTGATATGTCCAAAATATAAAAATACCATCAGACCATATCAATAAACCAGCAACATAGACCAGCATCGCTAGTTTTGAAGGCAAAGTGATAACCTGTCAACACATAAAATAGTATCATGAAGCAGATACAGGAAATGTGCAGAGACATGTATTGTTGATATACGCCTCACACAAAAAGCATCCATGATAGAGCAAAAATATTTATAAACCTAGGGTCGATTGTATGTTCTGGCTCGCTTGTTCCCGGAAATAAAAACCATCTGTAGAAACCCAGGCTCGCTTGTCAGATCAGGCTCGCTTGATTCCAAAATTGGTAACCATCTGTTGCATCCGAGATGTAAGGTTCAGGCTTTCTTGTTTCCATTAGTAGCCCGCTACAGCATCCACCCTGTTCATAGCAAAAAGGTTCCTGTAGATATACAGAGAAAGAGTATAATATGTAGACCATATAAACATGGCTCTGTATTTCAAAAAACAGGTTTAAAATAGAAACATGGCAACATTTTTTTTTTCCAATTGTTATGAACATAATTCGACCGTGAAATATTAATATAATAAACCACCCCGCAGCTAAACAATCATATAAACATGGCTCTGTATTTCAAAAAACAGGTTTAAAATAGAAATAGTGCAACATTTTTTTTTCCAATTGTTATGAACATAATTCGACCGTGAAATATTAATATAATAAACCACCCCGCAGCGCTTCGACTATAAAAAATCATATAAATATGGCTCTGTAATTCAAAAAATAGGTTTAAAATAGAAACAGGGCAACATTTGTTTTTCTAAGTAAAGTTAATCTATTAACAGTGGGAATAAAATTATAGCATGACCGAAGTCAAAAACATTGCCCAGACTTATGGCAAATTTATCATCAAAAAATCAAAAAAGAAGACTGCCCTCATACGAGGAAACCAGTCTTGAACGTTTACAGAATTCAAAAATATTACAGAGGTCCAGCACAGTAATATAATCTAAAACAGGCCCAATTAAGTGGGCCGCGAAGCAAGAAAACCAAATTAACCAAACTACTCCTCCGGTGGTTCCTCGATGATTCGGCACCATCCTTCGAAAGGTCCAGGATCACCAGGTGCTATCTCCACATTCATGCCACCGCTCCCCTCCTGAAAGCCCGAATGTTGGTCGGCTTTTTCTGAGCTCAAACCCGCCGGACGAGTGCATTGTTCCTCCACTTGGGCCTCCTCACAGAAAACCACGGTGATTGAAGCTGTGATTCGTGGGAAGTTCAGAGAGAAATTAAAGGAAAAAAGTGCAGTGCGTGTCGTGGGAGAAGGTGAAGTGGTGGGGAAATGAGGAGCAGGGGAGCCCATACGGTGGCCAGATCCTAGAACCCAACCCCGCCCACTTCTAATGTTTGGATAGCGACCTACGTTATAACACTGGACTGGGAAGATGACTCGGTTGAGGGGCTGGAGGGAGCGCGCAGGGGTTGACCTCTAGTGCTCCCCCTACGGCAACGCATCCTTTGACGCAGGCACGGCATGGGTGCAGTCTCAGCAGTGGGCACAAGACGAGACGGAGAAGCAGGATTCCAAGAAACCGAGGAAGACAGACACAGAACAGACCGAGAGAAATGCAGATTTTCACCAAGGTCTAATCAGAAGTTCAGCTGGCCAATTCTCCTTCTTGTCATAGTGAGCAGGCAGTGTAACCCAGCAACCGGAGAGCATCTGCAATTCAAAAGTTGCGGCTCGTCTGAAAAACCATAGAGAAACGCCATTTTATCGACCCGACTGCAATGGAATCGAGGAACGCTCGTCATAATTAATCTCTCATTGATGAGAGCCGAAGGCCGGATCATATTGGAGCATGCGGAATCGCTATCAGGAGTGGAGGCCCGATCTTGAACAGTGTTAAAACTTAATGCGATTTGATGTGAAAACCTTGGAACTTAATTCAACAGCATTAAAACTTAATGTGATTGATATGAAATCGCCACATCCATGTCCCATCGCCTTAAACGCCATCGAATGCACCCACATCCGGGAATAGGGCAACTTTTTATTGAGGACACATGGCAGAAATTGATTGGAGCGGATCTTTGTTTGGGCCGCTTGCGCAGTGGAAATCCGGACCCGAAAAAGATTAGGGCGAATTTGATAAGAAATTCACATCACAACTCTCCCTCCGTATGCTAGCCCAACTTCGAACCCGAAAAAGATTAGGGTGGAATTCATTTGGTTTTCACGTCACAAAATTGGCCGACGTCAGCAGGCTATTTTGGAACGCGAATTTGGTTTGAATTATGGTTTACTGCCGTTTGAAGTCTGGCGGGCTCGACTTAAGAACAATTTTGTTTGATCCCATCTTATAAAATTTGTGTTGGTTTTCTTTGATAATACACATATTTATAATAAATCATAGGAATACCACACTAAACATGTGGAAAAGTTATATAAATTATTGAGAACAAAATTTTGTATGTAAAAATATCCAAATGTGCTTTTGGGAAATAAGAATTCGAGTATTTGGTTCATATTGTTTTAAAGGAAGGAGTGAATTTGGAGCCTCAAAAGATGCAAGCTATTACAAAATGACCTATTCCTAAGAAAATCAAGGTTCTTAGAAGATTTTGTAGACTTACATGATATTATTGATAATTTGTTAAGAATTATGCATGCATTTCAAGTCCACTCACATATCTCTTGAAGAAAATATCATTTATATGGAATGATGAGGCTACTTTGGCATTCTCTCTTTTAATGGATGCCATTTCTTCTACACCAACATCTGTTGCACCTACTTTTGGTAAAACATTCATAGCAGAGTGTGAGGCACTAGGACAAGGAATTTACGTAACATTAACACAATAAGGGATATCATTGGCTTTTAAAAGCAAGGAATTCAAAGAAAATATTTGGTGAAATCTACGTATGAAAAATAAATGGAAGCAATATTACATGCAATAAAAAATGGGGATAGTATATAATTGGGAGGTACTTTAAAGTCAATATATACCATGATAGCATAAAGTATTTTTTGAAGCTATGATTTTCATTAGAAGATTAACAAAAATGAGGAGCAAAAATGCAAAGTTTTAATTTTGAGATAATCTGCAAAAAGGGTAAGGAAAATTTAGTACATGATGCTCTTTCTAAAATAAAAGAGGCCTCAAATTTATATCCAATTACATTTTCTATTCCTAGGTGGCTAGAAGAAGCTTGCCATAATGGAAAAATGACAATAGTACTAAACAAAAACTAAAATTTATAAAGGATGGGATGAACTCTATGGAGCATTGGGAGTGAAAGAGAGATATATTTTGGTGCAAATGTAGAATATTTTTATGCACGCAAGCATATTTGAACAAACAAATATTAAGGGAGTCCCATGTCTCTCTGATGGTAGGACGCAGGGTTCCTTAAAACATCTCAAAGGATCAAAAAATATATTTTTGGAAGGAATGAAGAAATATATTCAAAATTTTGTAAGAGAAGGTCAGGTTTGCATAATAAAGAAAAGAGAGATAGTAAAATCTCTAGGGTTACTTCAACCATTCCACATACATATTCAAATACTAGAAGATATATCAATAGAATTTATTACAGGGTTACTGAAATATAAAGGTAAGTATTACATTTTTGTGGTCATTTATATAGACAAATTTTGTAGATTTTTTTTGTAGAGCTCAAAGTACATCAACAACAAGCCAAGTGGCAGAAGTGTCCGTGAAAGAAATTTACTTGTATTGAAGATCACTATTCTAGGAATAAGGAGTTATTTTCTCCAAAAATAACCCTAGACAAACATTGACAATGCATCAAGGATATTTTTCTATGCTTCATAAGTACATATGTTCTACTTATAAATCATGTCTTGGAAGTGGTTGTTTTGCTGGAAATTATTCACCAGTTGGTTTCATACCAAAGTCTTTTTCTCATTTTCAGCATCCAATACATGAAAAATATAATGGTTTAAAACAACATAAATATTTGAAATTTTGCAATAATTGTTTGGCACACTTTGAATATGAATTTTGAAGTCAAGTGCATGATGATGTATAGGATCAAGTGTCATTTTGAATACCAAATGTTTCACAAGAAACTTCTCAACATGCTACCCTGCAGTAAGGATTAAATGACAATATTGCATCAACTATTTCCATAATAAAAGTGCACCTCGGCCATAAGACTAAACAACTACAAATGTTGTATATCTAACAAGGCAACACAATCAAATGTATTCCACAAGGCCAATACTGTATGAAAAATGAAAAGGAGTTTGCAACCAAAAATACCTTAGGCAACTAATTCAATTAGATACACCAAACCATTAGCAAAAAGGAAAACCAGCCTACTCAAAAGGCAAGCATTTACCTCCTTTGACAAAATTTTGAGTTCCAAAACAAGGGCCTTTATTGTCTTGTCAATGCCCCTAGTAATTTGAACGGGGTTTGCACCTGCTGCAACAACCTAAACAAAAAGGTTTCATTTCAAATTATTTTCCACAAATTTAAGATACAACCATTGTCAGTTTTGTATTTCCTAACAAGCTCATAAATTTTGACAAAAGAACCAAAATTTTTTAATACCTGATAGCAATTTTTTCACTCAAAAACTATCTTAGACTCAATAAGCCCAACCCAAAACTAAAAAACCAAACACCATAAGAGCCTACAAAAATGAATAGATGATCTTAATCCAGTACTATCGACAAAAAGTTACCTTTACACCCTCACTTATTAAACCCTGTGCAAGAACAACAGATGTTGTGGTTCCATCCCTAGCTAAATCATTTGTCTTTGCCGCAGCTTGCCTTACCAACTTGGCCCCAATATTTTCAATTGGGTCCTCTAATTCAACCAATAAAAAGGCCAAAACCATAGCATTGAGATACATTTCATTACACTGTCAATAACAATAAAATTTGACTCAGCCATAACCCTTTCCTTTTATTGTTGTGAAAAGATTTATGCATTACTCTAATGTGGCTAGTCCATAGGCTAAGTAGACCACTGGGTAACAAATATGTTTCCTTTCACCTTTGAGTTTTCAAATTATGCCTACCAAATCTAAGACATTTAAGAGGGGGAACTAATACAACATTAAAAAGAAAACCAGAGCACACATCTACAAATTACCTCCTTAGCTACTGTCACACCATCATTAACTATTTTCGGAGAACCATGCTTGCTCTCCAAGACAAAAAAATTCCCTTCGCCCCAAGGGTGACTCCAACAAGATCAGCAAGTTTGTTCACATCGCCTACAAGACAAATTGACAATGCTTTCAGTAAGTGTGCAATTGAATGCCAGACCATATGCCAAAACAACCCTCCATGAAAAATTAAAACAACACATTAAAATCGAATATAAGTGGACAAGGAAAGATCCACCGCAGTGAAGTTTCACGTGCAGGTGACCTTCCTTTAAACATATTTTTTTCTCTGACCTGCAATTTTTTTGTCACTGAGCCATCCTTGTTGAAGTACAACTCATTTTCCATAGCTCTTGTATTAACTACCTTCTCTCTATCGCGTAATCTCAGAGTCCCTCTTCTACTTGAGTGATTAAAGGAAATGGGTGAAAAAACTGAAAGAGAAGACAATTTTCTGCCATAATTGTCAAACATTGCACCCAACTTCTTCCCCTTTCCATTGTTACCCAATGAGGTAGATGTGGAAATTGTTGTCATACTGCCCAAAGCAGAGGCCATCTTATCTTATCCTAAATATAGAATTACAAGATCTTCATATTAGTATGAACCTTAAAAAACATGACTCCCATTGCTAAAAACCACTTTTAAGTTGTAACAGGCAAACTAAACAACTATCGCAACTTTTGGCAACTTCTGGAGCATTAACAGAGAAACAACCAAAGAGAAATACAACCACAATCCTCATTTTAATGAGACCGGACTATATATTTGCATTAAGATAATAGAAATAAATCACGACTATATTAAGGCCAGCAAAAAACAATCTTTAACCAGTGTCTCTCTCGGCCTTCAGGTTGCCATGCTAGAGGTTGCATATTTTTATTTTAAATTCTTGACCTCTCGTGCCCATCTATGAATGCATCCAATGGGATATCTACATCAAATTCTCCTTTATATCCCCAAAAACAAAATCCCTACTAAAAGAGCACCAGTATTGATGGATCACCCCACACCATCCCACCCACTAGAAATGGTGAAAAAGGAAACCCGAGAAAACTTTTGAAATATATCAAGATGACTATATGGGTGGTTCTTATGAATCAACCAACCATTCAGAGCATGCTCATCAATCCAAACCATGAGTATTATGTGACGATATTCAAGCAGGCACTGAATCAGATTTCTGAAGCTATGTTAGATAAACCCTAAACTCTCACTGAAAAAATAAAAATATACTCAGCAACAAAGATGATCACACTCTGGGTATCCCTAGAGGCTATTTGGGGGTGATGAGTCCAATAGGTCTCAATGAACTGTTTGCCTCGCCTGGGAATACTATTGCAGTGGAATTTGATACTATTTTGGATGTTGAATTCCACGATCCTAATGGAAACCAATACCTTCAGCTCCAGTACATGTTCACAAAAGAGGGTGGCATAGTCATTCATGCGTGCAAAGAGGGTGAATTGCAGGCTTGCAACAGGAGGTGTTGTTGTTGTTTTATTGGCCACTAGATTGTTTGTCTGGTTCTGTTACAAACGCAGAGTATTGAAAAGGACAGACAAATTTAGTTCAGATATTGTGAAATTGCCTCGGAAATTCACCTACAAAGAGCTCAGCAATGCTGCAAAAGACTTTTTTTGAATGTGATTGATAATCGATAATTGAAAGCAAGGGTAATCCCCTTGTGAAACCCAAATTTCTGAGCATTTTCTAAAACCTGATGACAGAGTCATTGTAATGAACAAGTGCCTTGGTCCATATTACATCCAAATATACCAAGCACCAAGATATATAAAAAAAATCCACAGTATCTGTGAACTAAGAAGAAGAGGTAGAAAATGTATTCTACTTACTTGTTCGAATAGTGGTTGGGGTTTACGTCACGGCAAAAATTTGACAGAGCCCATGTAGCATTTCTTATCATTGAAATTCTAGCAGTATCATTCAACTAGGCAAGCACCTACCTCAGAGCTCCATGACTGAGGGAAAGATCCCTAAATGTTGCAGAGTCTCCAACAATATTTTCCAAATCCCAAACAGCCTTACACGAACACCAGTTGAACTCAAAGTTGGGTACTAGTTTTTTAAATAAAATTCCAAAATTACAGACATATAAAGATAGTTGGGAAGAACAATTTTATGCCTCTAAAATAAACGTGCTACCTGTTCTCGAACATTATCATTCCCAGAGGTAAGAATTTCCACAAATATAGGCAGTGCCCCGTAATCAATCACAACCTTTGTATTCTCAGAGGTTCCTGAGACTATATTAGTCAAAGCCAAAGCTGCTTCAAACTACATTATCAATCACAAGGTATCACCATCAAAGCTATAATTTTAAGATAACAATTTATCTCCCATTGAAACTATAATTTTAAAATAGATACACCTAGTGATATAGACACCTAGTGAGAGTAGAGGTTAGGAAATTATAATAAGAATTATTACAATATATCACTCACAGTGCAGTTGATTGCTCATTGTCTATTGTAACTATAATTTTAAAGAAAACACACTTAGTGATATAGACACCACCAAGTGAGAGCAGAGGTTATGAAATTATAATGAGAAATATTTCAAGATATCATATTACTTATAGTACAGTTAATTGTTTATTTTTTGGTGTAATAATTGTTTATTATTTATAAACACAATCAAACATATTATGAGGGACGGTGATGAAATTGACAACGGTCTCATAACAAACCATAATGGGCACATCCCCTGGCAAGATAGACTCTGAATAAGAAAGAAAGCAAAACAAAGTGATTACTTACAGGATCATAGGCTTCCTAAAGAACAAGATCCAGAGCAGCATCTGTAACCCCTAAAGCGACACCTCTCTCTGCAAGACAACTCTCTACATCTTTCATATGTAGTCTAGCAAATTTTCTGAGCTCATCACGAGAAAGAGGATCAAATACAACTATCTCATCAAGTCTATTCAATAGCTCTAGCCTGAAATGTCTTCTTACCTGCAAAAATATTCAAAGGCATGTAAAAGCACTGCAACCAACTTCGTGATAAAAATATATGAAAAATATGCATACACAAAGTCTGGGAGAATGAAATGGCGGGTGTATTGGCAGCTGCCGAAATGCAGAAACTAAAACGGCAGGTGTATTGGCAGTTGCAAAAATGCAGCTACTAAAACGGCAGGTCTGTAGACGGTTGTAGGTGTGTGGATTGTTGCTGGTATTTTCAGACCGATTCCATGGAAATATACCAGAAACCAGTGGTATGTCAAACCTAGAAGGTAACCCAAGAGACTGTGACTGTCAAATTAAACAAGTAACAGGTGCCATGCCTAGATAAGAAGTGTTGATGAAAAAAAAATTGATCTCTTTCATAACAGAAGGCCTATCGGCCTAAATATCTAGAACATGTGGCACTCCATGATAAAGACACATGGTGTGTGGATTCGAGTTTTTCAAGTGGTCAAGTGGGCCGAAAATAGGTGAAATGTGGCACCACTCAGAGATTGACATGTGCCAATTGGTACAAGTGGTATACAATTGGCATGCTTAAACAATGAGGTGATGTAGGAATGACATGAGGGAGAAGATATCAGAAAAGCCCCAAATCTGGAGAACTAAAGCGCATCACTAACCTGAGATTGACAAATTTACATGATGTAACCTATGAAATCGTAAAGGGAGAAATCATAGTAACAATAAAGTAACCTATGTAACAATAAAGTCGGATTCATCCTGGGAGTGGTAATGGGAGAAATCATAGTGAACAACAAGAAACATGCAGAGTTGCTTACAATCAAATAGATGAAAAAACACATACAAAAAACCTAGATAATAATCATGAACAAGCGTAATATTGAATTATGAACTGTAAAGGAACTTAGAAAATGTGACATTATGAACCTGGTCAAGCACACAAGCAAAAATATCCTGGACATGACCCTGGTTGACAAGTTGTATTGCTCATGATGCAAGAGGATTTGTACCTGCACTGCCAAGTCAATCAAAATCCATCATTATCTATGCAATAAATACAAGTAATTGATGTAGTATTTTTTACTCTAAGATGCATTCTTATGATAATGTTAGAACATATGTTGAAAATGTCAAAACATACCTGAATAAGCTCCTCTTCGTTTCAAGAACAATTTATTGGAGTCGCATGAACTTGGAACAAGCCTCCCACGATCTGAAAGAGTAGAAACTAAGTCAACAATGACTTTTTTGTTGCTAGGCTGGATCGAGGGAGGTTTGCTCCAAGATTAAATCGCTCCAATAAATTATTCTCTACTAAACAGGGCCAACCACGTGAAGGTGGAAGCTCTTATGGCCCCTCCCCCCCCCCCCCCCTCACATCACTCTCAATTCCCCAATACCCAATCTATATTTCATTTTTTACTTTCATGAGCATAAAAAAAAATATTCAATAACTAATAAAAAAACAATTCAACAAAAAGTACGCAAGGAAACATTGCAATTAATGCTTGACATAAAAATTGTATGATAAATGAGTTTTTTATATAACGCAAAAAACGTTCCAAGTATGGTAACGTTTGTCTTATAATAATACAATATTTTACATTGTCAAATTTTCTTTTTCTTCTTCCTATTTTTAAAGCTCCTGATTACATCATCAATATCGTGCTCGCTCCTCGTTTCATGCTCTTCAACCCGCATCACGACCAAGCTTGTGTGTAGTCACTATGTCTAGTCTCATCCAATGACGGTACTTATAAAAACGTATAATATTAAATTTTTAATAGTCGCTTAAATATCACCGAATCTGTCTCCGTAATATTAACAACAAAATTTGCAAATAGGATTATTACCCAAAAATCTGCTGTCGTCGTTGAATCGCGTCTTAATTCTCCTCTCTGGTGGTAAGATCCTCAAGGGAAACATTCTCTGTCATTAAAAAAAAAAACATTATAAGGACAACCATCAAGGTATAATTAGAAAAAATTATAAGTGGAAATTAATTACCATCACGGCTCTCACTAATAGTAGCATTGTCGGCTTGGTACCCACTACAATGATCAGGTTGCACGTGAGGAGCATCTACATCTGGCTCTAAAACTGGGTTATTTGCCTCGTCGGTAGTGCTGCTCCCCTGATTTAAACAAAGTTGTTAGAAATCAAATTTCTGGACGAAAACAAACATATTGAAAGGTCAATTTTTTACCTTATCAGGCATTCTGGATCTTGGGACCTGCCCCAAGCTTCTGCGACGTTCAACTACGGCTTGATAGCCGAAATGGAAAGCGATATTTTTATCTTCCTCTGTAGTTTCTGTTCCGAAGTCATCACCCTACATTACATATGATTGTGTATTTTTAATCATATTTGATAGGATTACAAAAACGTTGGAAGGCAATACAATTAATTATAAGATGTTTAGCTACTTAATTACAATTCTTGCGGCCAATTTCAAGTAGCCGCCCTGGCCTAGCTTGTGATGGTCCTTTTTTTCAATCCTAGCTTTGGTTGCCTTTGAGGTGTCAGGCAACCTAGCATCAAAAGATTAAAGTCAGATATGACGTAGCACAATTTTATTTTAGACATAGAGAAAATTAAAGCTATTGAATTAAAGTTGTAATTTACCTTGCGGGTCCAGTTGGCATTTTTCCTTCTTTCTTTGCCCTTTTCTCTTTTCCATCATGGATGAGTGCTCTCCACTCACTCTCTGGAACTGTGAGAGGACGCTAGTATCTAGGGTTAAATTTCAATTGTGTCCTATAGGTGTCCCTGGTATATTTCAAATATTTTCCAACGACCCAAGCCATCGCTGTTCTATCAAATGTGCCGACCCCAAAAAGGGCTTCCAGATAATCTAGAGGTCCTTTTTTCAGTTTGGAATTCTGGGAATTCCACCTTGTGTGTATGGTTGGGCCAAAAATTACCAACGCATGGCTCTCCAAAAACCTGTAGAACTCATTGTTTCCTACACAGAAAAAAAATATATTATCATTAATTTAAAAATAAAAATAATGATAAATATGTTTTAGATAGAGTACATGAAATAGTTAAAATATTAAAATTTACCTGGGAGTTGTACATGCTTTATAGGGACACCTTCATCGTTCACCAACAATGTGCCATTAACGGTCCCTGTGGAGTTGACACATGTAGCTCCAGGAAACGCAATAATGTAGTTGGCCATATCAGCCTCATCACTGCCAACACGTTCAGCGGTTGGTTGGGTATCTACTTGGGCAAGGTGTGTTTCTTGGCTGGCACCTAAAGGAGTAGAAGGTGTACGAGAGGGTTTTTGGGTAATCTCTTGCCCTTGTGTCCCACTACCACCAACAACGGGTTCAACAAGTGCCAAAAAACGCTACATACAAAAGAACTTCTTGTTAGTTTAGTAAATGTAAAAATTAAAAATCAAACTATCATAATTCATCTCATGCAGAACAAAAAAAATATCCTTTTGACTTTTTATTATTACCTGATATGTTTCTAGCTGGGTCATAAGTTGTTTTATCCTCTCTTCTATTTCAGATGTTTGAGGCGCGTCTATCAAAGTATTAAATTCCAACCTTGCATCTCGTGCCTTTTTTCGCAACAAGAGCGCTGGAGATAGGGATGAAGAAAGCTCTTCCTCAAAGAGGGAATCATCAGGCGTACCATGGCTAGGTGTCTGCATATTTGAACAAAATTAATATTATTTCAATTATGTAAATAACTAAAATACCCGAAGATAGAGAAATGCTGGCACTTTACATGTTCTTCCGCTGGCCTCTTTCCGCGATCATCCCGTCTCGGGGTTGTTCCTGCACTGCTCTGATCAGTCTGCCACATTGCAATAAAATTATAAATGTAAAAACTTTAAAACAATATCTAACTTGAAAACACAAAATGAAAACTGAAATAATTTCTAATAAGACACCGGAAGATAGAGTTAGAGTTTCAAATATGCCTTGCATTGAATTCAGTCCTGGAAACATGTCATTGCACATTAAGGCACCCAAACAAGAGATGAGTTGACAATGAAGACCTTATTGAATATATTGTTGGAGCAACCTCTAGTAAACTTGTTGTGAAGACCTTGAGGACATTTTTGGAGCAACATTGTTGAAGCTGATGGTATAGCATTGTTGGAGACGATCTTGAAGGGCCTTGAAGTGAAGCTTTTGGAGAAACTATTAAAAAATCCTTAGAGCATTTAAGTAAGGCACTTTATATCTTCCATCACCTTTTTCCTTTCAATATCCTTTAAACCATTTTGTTGATATTTAATGTTTGAAATCACATTATAATTCCTTGATTATATGTGTTTGGGGACTTTCCCTTTGAAATTACCCAAAAATACCCTGGCAATTTTATCTTCAGGATGCATGTCTGACCCTATTGTTCAATATTTTGATTGATAGTAGTAAAAATAGAGAGTTAGGGGGCTCTTGACTTGGTTTGGTTGGGCCATTAGATCCCTAACATCTACTAGGGAGAACCCCCCTTGAGTTGGAGGAGAGCTAGCCCGAAGTAAAAAGAGGTTGGTGAGGTGACAATGGGGCTATTGAATTACACATGGTATCACACTTTAGCTTTAGGACTTTATCTTGAGAAGTGCGAGATTTTTCTATATCAATTCTCAAATTGTTTACAACACTATTGTTAAGAATTAATAAGAAGTGATGTTGAGGGGTTTTTGGGTATAAGAAACAATACCATTTAAAAACTAGGGTTCTCAGTCCTTGGCATTCCTTCACCTGGGCCTAGGGGCACACTAGAATAATTTCACATTAAACCATGCAAACTTAAAAGTAACTTAACAGATCCATAAAGTAATAATAATCATAATTCCTAATTTCCTATTGTACGATATGATGCAAATTATTCAAACATGAAGCAATGAAGACATGCAATGTCTCAATTTCAAGATTGATGAACCAATACAAGAAGTTAGAAACTACAACTTTGATTAAATACTCTGTGTCCTAACTCCAGGAAGGAATCTAGTTTGTAGTACATAACATGCATCGTGTATTATCAATTCTTAATTGACAACAACTAAAGGTCATCTACCTCATCAATTCCTTCCCATTTTGTGTTTTTATGTTATATTCCTTATAAAAGTGTCAAATTTCTCTCAAAGTAAGCAACCACCGAATAAAATAAAAAATAGTTGAGATATGATTGAGAAATGGTCATTTATTTCTTGAAAGGATCTTCACAATTTCTTTGGTTGTTTTTCATCTCAAGAAATAAGAAATGACCTAAGAAACTATCGTGATGTAATATAAGAAACAACACGGTGCAATGGCCATTTTCAAAGCCAAATGATGTCCATTGAGGACATGGCCTTTATTTTGTTCCTGTTTCATAGGAGTTTCAGGTAGAAATGGAACTTTGTTGTACCATTTCCAGTAGTAAAAAGGGAAAACCTTCTTTTTCCATGGGAAATAATTTACCTTTCCTTTTTCAAGATAATCTAAATCACAAAAAATATGAACTATACTGTACACATTCTTGGATAATGTGAAAGTGGAAAAGGAATACCCTACACAAGTGATGCACACATGTACACTTGAACACTAATATATTTTTGTAGTTGAAATGCAATGCTTGTTTTCATTTAAATGTAGGGTTTTAAAGCAGGGAGAAATAATGGCTGCCAATTTAATAAGCGTTTCTTTGGGAAAAATTTAAATCTTGTATTGGGTGATGAAGATAATAGAGGGTATTGAATCTTGATTCTTGACATTGTGTTTAACTTGAATAACTCAAATGATTATAAATATCAGTGGATGAGTTCTTTTTTTCAAGTATGTCACTCAAAACTTTATGTCAAAGCATTGTATGATGACTAGCATTTGCTTGTTTCCCTTTCTTTAGTTCAATGTAAAAAGTATATTAATATATTGGAGCACGAATGATAACTACAATTGTTTGCTCTGCAGTATATCCAGCCCCAAGATTATGAAATTTTTTCTCAAGTGGAGCTATTATTTTGACAGTTAAAATTTTCAGACCCCCCATTTTCTATTAAAAGGCTCTGCTTGTTATTTAAATGTTTCCTCAGGTTTCATCAGAATGGTAATAATTATAAATGAGCCAACCACAATCACAGATTCTGTAACCATTCGGTTTCCATGGATAGTGATGATGATATTAACCCTATATATCAGTGACCTATATCTATATGAGAATGATCTCAACATTGACCTTGATATGGTTGTATGGATGTGACCTTTGGTATGTCATCAGAAAATCCCCAAATATCAGAAAATCCCAAAATCTGGAGAACTAAAGCTCATCACTTTCAATCTGGAGTACTACCCTTGTGATAAAGTTGATGACTTTTGATCTCCCATTCTCTACCACTTTGCACTTCACCTTCAATATAGATCAGACCAAGGGAAATTCGTTACTGGGTGTTGAGATGGATGAGTTTGTCGAACTAAAATCCATAGCTTAAACTTCATGAAACTGGTGGATTCAAATTCATGCAAGCACAAACACATCTTACACATCCTCTTTGAAACTCATCCGAAAGAACATTGGAAGACATCTAGAGAGAACCCTACAGCCTAACACAATCCAATGGAATTGACCAAAAAAACCCAAATACAGTCAACCCTACTATAGGAGGAAGGGCCTGCAGTAAGAACTTACCATTTTGCAAGAGCTCAGGGCGACTGCTTCCGCAAGAGTCGAGAGATGATTGCCTAGGCGAACGTTGTTCTGCGAAGAGTTGAGGGAAATAATGCTTCGTTCTGTCAAGAGCCGAGGGCTAATGCTGTCTCGCAAAGAGCCGAGGTTGAATGCTGAGGGTGAATGTTGTTCTGCAAGAGCTCAGGGCGAATGCTGAAGGCGAATGCTGTTCTGCAAGAGCTGAGGGCGAATGCTGAGGGCGAATGGTGTTCTGCAAGAGCGGAGGGCGAATGCGCACGTGACATCAGACGTTAATGTAGCCACGTTAATGAAGTGAATCAATCATTTTTATGTAGCGCGCATATATGTCGTAGTTTTTTATTAAAATTTATTTTTATGTAGTACGCATATAAGTTTCGTTATATCATTTATTAAAAGAAAGAAGACAGACGGATTATTTCCGAAACGCTCATATATAATTGCGTACTTATATTTGTGTCGCACTTATACGCGCGGAGGGCCACGTAACACACGTTTATATAGTGGGGGATATTACACGTTTCCGAAACGCGCGAATTGTATTAATTTTTGTTCATAAGCGTACGTTAATACCTTTCTAAACCGCCCGTATATTGTTTCGTTCAAAGGATTTAAAAATTTGGGGAAATTTCCGACATTTGGTCAAAAGCGTCGGAACCAAGTGTCGGAATTTCCCCCAAATGTACCAGTGACCTAAAAGTGAGCAAGTCAAAATTCCACTACTATTTACTTTACTACAAGAATAATGATTATGTGCAGATTGTTCAAAATTCCATAATCCATGATCAGTTAAATAGTTTAATATTAACATTTCATGCTTTGAATTTCATGTTTTAGATAGAGAATAAAGATATGTCAAACAGTTTAAACTTGAAAAATCAGTATATAGTTAGAAAATAAATGAGGAGCTCAATATTTTAATCTGAGCCCTCGAATGAAATAAGGTTAGACTTAGATAGATTTATGCTTTGAAAGAAAAATGGATTTAGGGTTGCAAGCTTAAATGCACCCATGAAAATGAAGTAAAAAATGTTAAAGTAATGATGGGTAGATAGAAATAAGTTCTGCAAGTCATGTAATAAAGCATCATCAGGAAAAAATAACTAATTTCCCCTCCCCCACAATGATCCAGTATTCTAAACCTTCAATTAAAGAGGCTCAGAGCATTTCTCTGACTTCTGTTGGGACCGGACCCAAGGCTTAATAACTGATTGGTTAAAAATATCGGATTCTCTACATGAAAACCCATTTTCATCAACATTTACCCTTCATCCATAATCATAATCCCTTTTCCTAAGTAAAAACCCATTTTTACTTAGTAAAAGTAAAAACCCTAAATAATTAATTTCATTTCCATTCAAAATCACTCAAAAACCCATAAAATGCATTTTATCCTAAGACTAAGTGTGAAAAACCAAAAATAGGACAAAATATGCTTATTTGTCTATCTTTTACACTTTAATTAGTGTTAAATCATGTATTTTTCATTTATATCATATATTACCCCTTTATTTCATATTAATTTCTAACTATATTTATTAAATCCCTAAACTATAACCCTTCACGTATATATTAATTTCTTTATATATTAAATACCCCCAATAAAAACCCATTATTTAATGTTTAAACCAATGTTAAGATATCCCATGTGAAGAAATAAAAACCCGCCCTTATTCCCATTGGTTTAAAAACATATCTATAAAAACTAATCCCCGCCCCTATGGTATTAAGATAGGTGTTAATGTTCTATTATACCATATATTAAAACCCACGCCCATGTATTGGTAGAAACATTAGTGAAATGTTTTAATTAACGCATATAAAACATTACCCCTCTGCCATTGTATAACCCAAAATTTTAAGATTTAATAAATATATATTTATAAAGTTTAAAACCCATCCCGCATATATGAAAACCCCGGCCCCACTCCAATCCCGATGCATCTTATAAAACAAATATTGATAGTTTGCAATCGAACCCCATGATCCAACGATAGAAAATTGATATCGCAAATAAAGTTTCCCGCCTTTAACCATTTCATTTCTACGTGAAATGGGCAGTTTCGCCTATTTCTCTCTCCTTGACGTGGCAATTTCTCATTGGATCGCATTCGATCCGTTTAAAACTACTTACCACTTCAGACCCGCGCGATAACCACTAGTGGTTTTTTGCCTTTGAAACCTGAAAACCACCTCTTTGCCTGATTTGACCGCCATTTATTGCAGGTTAAATTAACCCTAAAATGCTTAATAAACCATGAAATGCAATGTTATTCCCTCTTTCTTTGCATATTAATTGTATCTGCCATTCAGACTCAAAGAACAAGCTTGTATATCATTTTCATGCCCAAAATCATTGCAAATTCCGCCCATAGCTATTGAAGATTGCCAAAAAGCTTTGAATTTCTCTAGAAAATAGAAAGATACCACAGAATCTATCAAAAGCCTCAGAACCATCTTCAAAGACCTATACCTGCGTATAAGAGGTATTCCTCCAAAAATTAAGCTTGTTATCGATTTGAAAGGACTTTAATAAAGAAAAATTATATTCATAGTTCAAATTCATCCAAAGAAGCCTATTAAAAGATCTAAAAAACAGTCCAAACCCTCACAAAATTTTTGATAAATCCTATTCTATACTGTGCATGGTTTTAAATGAAAAAAATGAGTTTATATGGTTTTTATAAACTGTTTAAAACTCTAAATTGAGACCAAAAAACCTCTTAAGGTAGCCTAACCTCTATGCCTGATTTTAAAATATTTTTAGCCCAAATATCCATTGAAAAAACTCAAGAAACACTTGTTTCTTGTTTCCTAACTAGTGAAATTCTTTAAATCAGTTGAGAGTTCAAAATTGAAAGGAAAAATCCAAGAAAAGACCATATTCTGCATGTTTTAAATCCAAGAACCTCTGCCTGAGTCAAAAATACTTTTGTAAACTATTTAATCTTACAGAAGTAGCCAGAAAAGCCTAAAAGCAGAGTTTTTGATAGTCCAAAATCCTCAAAATGCCTAAACCTACTCCAGCTGCATATTCTAAGAATGCCATCATTATAAATCCTCTACAACCTCCTGTTGTAGATATTGAGCACACCCCATTAGCAGCTGTTGACTATAAGATAGCAGACTCTATTGTAGAATTCAATTTGTTGGAACTTCACAACTCGAGCTTTGAAAAAATATTTAGATAATGTTGAAGAAGTTCAAATTTGGGAATCACACTTGCCCAAATATGTTGTTCTAGTTACTCATTCATGCCCAGAGGTCATTAGGTTATGCCATCATTATTATATGCCTAAGCAAAGAGCAATAGTCAATTCCAACAAAGAAGTACTTTTTACCATTACTGTTGAGTCCATTAACCAAATGCTACAGCTTAAACCTGATCCTCAAGCAGTTCCTTTGTAGATTGAAGCACCTACCAAGCTGTACATTGGCCTTGATTTTCCTAAAATATTCCAAATCTTCCAAATATTCATGCCCTTACATGTGGAAATTCCTCAAATCAATCCTCCATATTCCACTTCAAAATTTCCAGGATGTCCAAGGCATGTCATTTCCATGCTATCATTCATCCTAGGATACTTCACTGATGAACATATAGATGAATCCATTTTAGGTTTCCTATCCACTTTCACACCAGGACAACCTCCATATGTTATCCTCAATTATGCTGGGTATATTGCTGACAATATTCGTGACCAATTGATTAAGTTGCCAATTGAAGGACTGTTTAGATACACATCTTTCCTTTTCCACGTGTTCTTATATTTTCAAGCATATAATTTTTCAGTATCCTTACAGAAGCTTGACATAGAAGGAAATTCTCTTTCCGTCATTTTTTGGACCTCTTTAATCATAAAAAAATTCATAGAGTTTACCTATGCAGATTTTTCAGATTTCTTCATCTATCCATTGATAAAAATGTTAACAAATACTGAACATCCAAGGATAAATGATGAGATGAAGAAGATCTTACAGTTATCAGAGAAGACCAAGACTGGAGATTGGTATTTGTATGAAAAACACACATAGATTAGAGTTTTTGGATCTAATTTTTTTCCCTACAAATTACCCAAATATGTACCAATGAGGGTTTTCGCCTTGGAATACATCAGGAAAATTTTAAATTCTGATTCAATTAACTTTCGAGCAACAAAGAAGAAAACGAAGTTTAAGTTAAAGAATCAAGTGGGACAATTCATTTGTAATCATAGAGATGCAGATATAGAAGCATCCAAACATCTATTAGAGTACATATTTGAAGGGAGTTTCTTCTGGAAATATGATCCACAAGAAATCTTAAGTAAAATGAGGGTTAAGTGTAAACTGACACCCTACATTCATGAGAGAAAACCAGAGATTGAGAAGTATGCTAATCAGACTGAGTGGACAGAAAAAACTTTAGTAGATGTAGTAAAACAAAGTGATACTAGTCACACTTTACTAACTGCAGATCCAACAGAGAAAACAACCAAAAGAGTTAGAGAAGAAGGTTCTTATGTTGCTGCAACCACTACTGAAACTAGGTTCAATTTAAGATATAATAAGAAACCTAAGTTAAATTCAGCAGATAAAGAGAAGGTAACCATTGAGGTTGAAGATACAGATATCCCAGTTACCATCACAAATGCTTCTACAGTTATCAGAAATGAGCAAGTTATAGAGAATGTAAACGAAGAACAAGTTGAAAATTCAATTGCACGGTTGATAGAGAAACAACAGAACATGGAAGCATTATCCTCACAGACAGCAGGCGAGAAAGACCTTGATATCAAGGAAAATTATAAACAAATCAAGACAAAGAATGAAGAGATAAAAAAATGATATTTATTCTCAATATTTAAATCAAACACTAGGTGGTCAAAATAGACTTTTATCAGCATTTGATTACTCAAATAAAAAGTTGATCATGTCAGTATTATAGCCTACAATAAATATTCCAGGGACAGTTTCAGATTACAAGAAGATTGATCTAGAAGTACAAACAGAAAAAATTCATGCTCTTGATCAAATAGAATTCCATAGATAAAGTTCAGAGATGATGTATTCTACAGTTACAAATAAAGCTATGAGTGTTCAAAAACTTCAGAACACTATCACAAAAATGAAAGATCAAATTAAACTGGACAAAGCATCCTTATATGCTAAAGATCTCAAAATTAAATATTTATAATAATTGGTCTTGCAGGTTGGATATGACCATGTAAATGTCAAAGTAGCAGAGAAGTTAGTAAAGAAAAAGAATGAAGATATTGCAGCATTGAGGAAACAGCTTAAATTTCCATCAACTGAACATCCTCAAGCTAAAGAAATAATACAAGGACAGAATGAGAAGGATGATATGATGAACATAATATTTCATTTAATAGGACATCTCAAAGAAATGGAGATTCAAATGGATAAGCTTGTCCATGAAAAGGAAACAAAAAAAACACCAGAATTTCCTTCAGTTATCCCTATGGTTACTATAGTTGTGCCATCAACTCTAGCAGAAGAGTTAGCACCCAAAGTACCACTGGTTACTGTAGTGCCAGTGACATCAGCTAGAGATTCATCAACTACAGCAGCTCACCCTACAGATGAGGCCAGCAATATAGTAAAATCTATGGAAGAAATGTCACTTCAGACAAGTGAAATTAACAAATTGGAATAGGTGATTGAAAATCTTGAATATCAAAAGAAGTTGGCTCAAATTAATGCCAAAACTCATGAGAAAAAGGCTACTAGACTAAATGACAAATTGAAGAAACTTCAAAAGGATTTAACTTTAAAGGAGCCAATTTCATTTGTGAAGAAATATTTATGGAACAAGGTCATTGAAGTCATTGATGATGTGTGGCCTTCAATTCAGGTGATCTTTGAACAAAAAGATTTATTAAAGGTGGCACTAGCAGAAATCTAGAAGACTAAAGAAGAGCTTGATAACAAACTTGAAAAAGCCTTAGAATTGATAAAGTTTCTCAACAGTAAAAACAAGCAAGAGCTAGAAGAAATTGAGATTACTGACAGGACTGAAACAATCCTTGAAATAAGAAAATTCATTACCAATAAGAACTTGATGAAACAGCTTGAGGAAAAGTGTGATAATATGAACATAACAGTAACCAAATTCATGGTTAAATTTGAAAATATTAGGTAAAGAAGTCTGCCTAACATTTTGGCTATCAATGATAAACTTATGCCTCAAGAGGATTATAATAAAAATATCAGAGAATATGCAAAGGAACAGGTGAACAAGACAGATGGACAAGGAATCCCCACTGGAAAAGTCTTACTCAGAAGTTTTGAGGATTTATTTTATTGATATAATACATTTGTTTGTTATAAAGCCAAATTTTTCCAGCTATACAGAGACAGATGAAAAATTTAGAAAACTGAAGAAGATAAAAATCTCAGATGAAGAAACTTGGCAGTCACTTACAGATTTACTATGAAAGGTAAAAGGTAGAAAAATAGTTCGCTGATTTTCATTCAAGAAAGATTTTTATTACAGCAGTAAACAGTTTTACAGTGGTCAAAGAGTAACCGAGTTTAAAGAGTATCAGAGATTAAAGAAATCAAAGTTAAAGAGTATAATATAAAGCAAATCATAATTCAAAACAAACTTGAAAATATATGAGCCAACAAAGAGGACACCACAGCAGGCAGCTGCACCTAATCCACAATTTATTTCTATTTTATTTGGATAGATAGGATAGCTTGCTGATTTGTTAAGAATTTTTCTCTATTTTGTTGTAAAGATATTTTTATTTTCCTTAGATAATTCCTAGAAGCATTCTAGGATATTTTGTAAACAATTATGTATAAATACTTCATATTTTGAAGTATTATTGTGGAATAAATTGCTAAAGATTTCTATAGTCATTTTTTATTGGACTTGAAGGCTTTTGTGTTTCAAATTTCAAGTAGCAGACTGGATTGGATCAATTAGCATCATATTTTGGGATTCATGTGATGAGCTATTGAAGTGAATTATTTCCTACTTGTCTTTTTTTATCTTTCTTTGTTACATGCATCCATTATGTGTTCTAAATTTGAATGAATAAACAGGAGTATTACTTCAGGATTTTTTAAAAGCGCCCTGTCTTTACTGTTTATCATTTCTATGTTTTCTGTTGATTTCCAGAGTAAGTAACCATTAATTTATCCCTCTTTTGTTTGACCGTTGCCTACTACTTCCTTTTTCTGGATCAAAGAACCCTTCATTTATCTTTATCCTAAGCATATCACCTCACCAAACAGCCTTCCAAGATCTTCAAGGGTTATCTATCTTGCCCTGAAAACATTTGACTTTTTGACCTTGATCTCAGCTCTGTCTGCTTGATTTTTGACTCTCAGCCCAATGGAAAAATAGATTTCCCTCTATCCATCTCATTAAGTGATTTTTCCCACCAAATAAAACAAACCAAAACCAAATTGCACAATCATAACTAGCCTAATATTTTATAAATCAAACAAAGTTAAATTTTATAGAGAGAGCCCTCTCTGCACCCTAAGAAGGCAAGATCCTAGAGTTTAAAAGTAGGTTTGTGGTTACCTCTAGAGTTCTTACAACTATAAATCAAAATCTCACAACTAGAAGAATTACTAGAGTGTTAACACTTATCACTTGCAAAAATTCATAATATTTCCTTTCTACATTACTGGTTCCACACCCGACCATTCCTATTTTAGTGTCATGTTCTACATCACCCCTTAGTGATCCCACAGAATTTTTTCCATTTAATTCTTCTGCCATTTTTAATTCCCTAGTACCTTTTTTGAAATTTATTCATGAAATGTATAGAGATTTCAATTTTCGGACCCAAGAGAGGCCCAATGTTGTAACTATATATATGATTCCACTTGTAAATACCATACAATACCAAAAAAAAAATATTTTTCTTAATTTATTTTTTACATTCGTCAATCTAAATATCCAAATTTAGTTTCCTAATAATGCCTTCTATAGAGAAATTCATTTATGATTTATTATTAAATGTCTACTATAATTGAGCGGGTCAAAATTCCTACCACTTCTAATTTAACAATGAGAGAATTGTGTTGATCAATACTAAATTTAGAGTTATTTCCATAGGTATTCATTATTTTTTTAGTAACTAATGACATTTTTATTTTTTTATAGAATTACATTCCCAAATAATAACTTTGCATTAGTTCTCATCTCACACTCAATATGTGTGTGTGTGTGTGATAAAATTCCCCATCGTTTCTTTATATCTATGTAATAATGCTAATTCAAAGCTTCTTGTACAATTATTTTTAATAAAGGACCGTTAACTTTTAAAATTGTTAACTCTTTAGTCATTCATGTGTTTATTTCACCATTCTAACTATATACCAAATTTCTTATTTGACTTGTTAAAATATTGGACCCTCATCCATTACGTGATTTTATATATATTGGTATAGGAATTACTATCGTGATCCCATGCTCATAGCATTTCCACCTATTGACAGTGTTGGATACTGCAAGCTTGCAAGGGGGTATCCTCGATGAAAAGTCCCAATTAGACTTCGCACCATTTTGTGTGGGAGCCCTTCCGGAAATAAGGATCGATTTCCATATAGTTTTATATATTTTTTGTGGCTACAATGTTTAGCATGAGAGATTAATGCATAGGTAATTTTGGATGAATAAGTGAGTATTCCTTGTGGAATTTTCAACTGTAGAATTTATCAAGGTTCTTCTACCAAAAGGGAGAGGAAAAGTGAGTCTTTAAAATAAGAGTAATAGTATTTATCTATTAAATACACATGATCTTATACATATTAATGAATCATTGGACAACTATAAAAATAGTTCACATAGAAGCAACGATTGTTAAAACACATTCAACACACCTTCAACATGATAATTACCAAAGACATCAAAATAGTTCAATTTACTTAAACAAATGAAAACAACATACATCGCAAACATTCAAATAATAGCCTTACAATATTTACGACATATGCATGACAATGCGTTGGCTCAACGAGCTTCAAAACTGAGAAAATTTCCCAAGATACATCAAGATAGTGAACACCACTAGCCCCAATAGTGGAGAGTTAGAGCAACCTCTTGCTCCTCCAAAATAATTGTTTTCCTCTCTAATGCCAAGTAGGAGGAGCCAAGGTGAAAACTCCTTTACATGAGCTATGAGGGTGTATATATAACAAATGGAGTGACCATTCACCTCCCTTGCGACTCTTGGACAACCCTCATGATTGTTTGAATTCTCTATGACTCTTTGACTCCTTCATGAATTTTCATATTCTATGGATGACTCTTGTACTTCCACTTTACATTACATTGCTATAATATTGAATTTATATAATCCATAAATGATGTGGAAAATGATGAATCGTGAACACACATGACATGATATTGATGACACAAACTGCATGATTATAGGAAATGTCATCCACTCTTATTGTTACTTTCTTTGTTTCTTCTTGAAAGATGGAACATGTTCGTCTTCTTCCTCCTCCATGAGGCTTGAAGGTAGGGAGTCTCCAATGAGATCTCGATTTCTAGTTTTTTTTGTAGTATAATGTCCCTTTGTTTTTCTCGATTGATCAAATTTTATTTAAAACTACAAAGGTATCTTCTAGCATGGTCTCCTTATTCATCTCCTTCATCATCATCGTGTCAGAACATGATAGAATACCTGCAACTCAAATCCACTCATGACAAGCTGAAATCAGTATGATAAAACCCTATTCTAACATGCTTCATGAAAACCACTGATTGAGTTTGAACAGGGTGATAGGATGGAAGAAAATATCATGTATTGTGCATTGTCGTAGCTCAGGAGATCGGGACCCAGGACTAAGCCTTGACACTGTGTAGTGTGCATTTTAGGTAGTTCAAGGATAGACAACTACGCAATTGAGGGCCTAAAAGGGTCAAGTTGAAGGCTTGAGGCTTGAATTTTCCCACTGCACAGTTCCAGATGGACAAAGACCAAGGGATTGTGCAGTTGCGCAGTTCAAGAGGTCAAGGCAGAGGCTTGTTGCTTGACACTATGCAGTGCGCAGAGGAGTATGAATAGAGTTAGGGGCTACGCAATTATGGAGCTCAAGGGTTGATTTTGAGCACTGATATTTCACAGTGCACAGTTCTGGAAGGCGGGGAATTCACATTAAATAGTGTCGATAGGCAAGGTCTGAGCTTAAGGGTTGAGACTGTGCAATGTGCAATTCGAGAAGGTTGTGTGAGTTCAAGTTGCTTGGGTAGGAACTTTTCCGGATTTGGCTAAGTGTGGGATCAGTGAGGCCAAAGTGAAAAATCAAAAAACTTAAGCATGATCACACACTTAGAATAGTTGATGACACAATATTGATCACTTAGAACACATGAACATCATAGTTCCCTTAATGTGACAACATTGTGACAGCTTTTCCCAAGTGCGACACTAAAGGTACACTTTGCAATGACAGTAACGAAACTTGTGTGACAATGCTTGAAACTTTTGGAATGAGTGTGATACATGTCTACATGTTAATAACGACTCATTAACACCAAGGTTACCCCTTAAGACAAACCAAAACTACATATGTGTGATGTGCGACGCTTGCCATGCTAAAAGACGACACTTTGATTTTCTCCTAAATGGGTCAAGAATACTTAGAGAAAACACATGTGATGACTCTTTATACTTTCAATGGTAACATTCATAGTAAAATTAGGCTCTAAAATTTAGATGTAGGCCAAAATTGTGGAGGGTGTTGTAGTAGCGAGAACACTTGGTGACACACTGGTTGAATTCTAACTTCTCTGCCTTAGTCAAATATTTTTTGTAGGGTCTATTTCCTTAGGGATTATTGATTCATCATTCAAATTACTCTAGTTTACCCACTTACCTCATGTATAAACATAGTCCCCTTTATCCTTTTTCGGCTGAACATAATCATAAAACTAGATATATTGCAATGTTTCAATTCAGGATGTTAATAGAGAGCTTTATATTTTCAGAGTAAAATTTTTCATTTTTGGTATTTTTCCACTAACAACAAGCCTAGATAGTACCTCATGTAGTCACTTCTAGAACACAAACATTTATCCACCGCCAGTGAGACTGGACAGCACCCCGACGGATTTGCTTGCTTCACCTCCCTGCACAGGAAGCCTTTCTCTTCTTTCACCCTTTAATTATTTATTTTATATAGGACCATACAGCGAAACTTATTCATTTCATGGGGTGGAAGAGAGATCCTAACTTATTGAGAGAAAAATAGTTTGTTCCTTCAGAGAAGCATATATTAAACCTCTTATATTGGTTTTCTAGTTTAGTTTCTCCCCTTGTCCTTCTCTACTTGATTAGATTATCATGGAAAACACTAAAACATAAAGAACCAAGTATAGGCATGAGGTTTCCAGAATAAGCACAGATATCATGGTTTGACACAAATATTTCCTTATACAAGGATCATATTTTCCATCAGAACATCATCGACCAAAATATGTAACTAAAAATAAGAAGAAGGATTGTAGGTTAGCCAAATGTTGCAGTGTCACAATACTCTTTTCAATTCTACCACATACATTGGAATTAGAAAAAAAACTTAGATATGACACGTATTCACATGAATGAAAGAAAAAAGAACGGAAAAAAGAACATGACAAACAAACAAAAACAAAAGAATATGTACATAGGATAGGGCACAACCCTAAACCCTCATTGAAAATATTGTTTCAAATATTGGCAATTTATAGGAAGAGAGTCAGTCTTCCTGTCGAAATATTGGAGACGATAAGTGTGATGGGAAAGCTTCTCACGAATAGAAAAATATATGATCTATAGGGATTGGAAATTAGTGTGTTTCCCCGTCTCTTCATGGGCTTTATCCCACTTCAATACCAGGTTACCCACACTGAATTCCTTTTTCCTTGTAGACTTCTTATCAAACCATATCTTAATCGGTTTTGGTGAAAAGAAAAAAAATATTTTTCTTTCTTTCTTTCTTTGTGTATCTTGAGGAGAGTATTTATCCTACTCTAAACCAAGAGACGAGGCTTACCCTAAGATTCCTATGAAAGTTGAAGAGTCGGAAGGTAAATGTTCGAGGAAGGATAGCTTATTTTCCATACACTAGGAAGTAAGGAGAAGTGTTCAAATAAGGCTTAGGCGTGACACAGTCAACCCATAGGGTCTTCACCAAAGCAGTGTCCCAGTTCCTTTGTTCAGATAAGTTGGTATTTTTAATGATGTGGATAAGGTTCTTATTGGTTGACTCAGTGAGACCGTTTCCCTGTTGGTAAATAGTTAGTTGAATGTTTCAATGCGATGCCATTTTATAATTCAAAATCATAAAGTTTTAACAATGAAAAATGTGTTTCATTATCAAAAACAAGTGAAGATAGAATGCCAAACCTAGTAATAATATTATGCTTGAGGAAGCTGATGACTTCCTCATAATTCACTTTCTTGAGGGGAACCACTTCTATCCACCAAGTGAAGTAATATGTAGTAATGATAATATAGCGATGTTTCTTCAATGAGTGTAGAAATATATCACTGTTAACATCTAAGCCTCATTTTCAGAATGGTTCTTCTACAGTGATGGGATGTAACGGGGTAGTTGACTTCTTTTCTCGGTCGGTGCATTTCTGACAAATCAAACACTTGCGAGCATAAGCATGAGCATCTTTGAAAAGTGTGGGCCAATAGAAACCGACCCAAATAACTTTCTGCTCCATAGTGTCACCAGTAAATTTTCCTCTAGTTGGTTCATCATGGAGGTCATGCAGTACCCTTTTCGAATATGGTGCTTCCAAGCATCTAAGTAGGACTCTGTTATGGTGCTTTCTAAAAATCACTCCATGTACCAACTGATAAGATAGAGATTTCAATATGATTTCCCTATTTTGTCTCATTGATAAATGAAATAAAAGGGTATCGTGCTCAATATATTGTCACACGTCTGTGTACCAAGATTTTGGTTTCAATGGGGGTAGCTTGTTTGATATTTTACATTTTAATCTCCTGCTCCCATTGAGAAGAGTAATCTTCTAGTGAATTTTCCACTTCTGCTAATAGCTGGCATAGACCATGGCCCTTTATAGTGTGAACTGGTTTGAACTCAAGATCATACTCTTGTGCTCTAGTCATCTAGTTCACTCTTATTTCACCCATCTCTTGTTGAACAAAAAACTATCTGACAGTTGGGTGTGGCACAAATATAATACAATGATTTTTCAGAAGATAAGGAAAAAGTGTTTTACTGCCTTGTAGACTGTGTAAGATTTTTTTATCGATAGTTGGGTAATTAAGATCAGGTCCTTTCAATCCAGCACTCATGAATGATATGGGACACTCATTATTTTGATCATCTTTCTATGTAAGAATGGTAGCAAGAGAAGTATCAGAAGCAAAGGTGTATATCCAGAAATATTTGTTGAAGTTTGGCCTATATAACATCGGTGCTTCTATGATCACATGCTTTATAAAGGATAATGCATCATTTTCCCTTTTATCCCACTTATATGTCGCATCCTTATTTATCATCTCCTGCAGTGGTTTCACTATCTATGTGTAGTCGAAGATGAATTTGCAGAGGAAATTAATTTTCCCAAGAAGGAATGCATGGCTTTCTTGTTCACTGGGAAGGAAATTTGACTAATGATTCTGACCCTTTTTGGGTCAACCTTAATCACACTTTTTACGATGATGTGGCCCAATATATTTCCCTTGGACACTATTAATATACTCTTCTTGGGATTAATATATATCCCGTATTTTCGGCATCACTTGAAAATTTGCTTCAAATGGTGTAAGTGATCAAATCTTCTTTTTTAAAACACTGTTACGTCATATAAATATACCACTATGCTCTAACCAATCAAATAGCGAAATTTGATGTCCATCGCACGTTGAAAATTTGTGTCTGCATTGATAATTCTAAATGGAATTATATTAAAAGAAAACATACCCCACTTGGTTTGAAATGTTGTTTTTTGTCTCTCAGGTTCTGACACTAGAACCTGGTTATAGCCCGAAAATCCATCCAACAAGAAAAACACTTCATTCAATGATATTGTATATAGATTCTATTCCATCGATGGAACTAGATAATTGTACTTGTCCAAGGCACAATTCAGATTGGGAAAATCCATGCATGGGCATATTTCATCAAACTTATTCCTCGTCAAGACCAAATTTGGGACCCATGTCGAATGTCAGATTTTGAAAATGATTTGAGCATCCAGCAACTTCCTCAACTCTTTCTAAATCATGGGTTCAAACATTGGATTAAATTTATGCAGCTTTTGTTTAAAATGCTTGGACCCTTCCTTGATTGGGATTACGTGTTGGATTATTAATGTGTCGTAAGTTTTAAGATCAACGTATGTCCACGCGAAAATACCTTGGTATTACTTGAAAAAGTGGGTCAAAAATATCCTCTCTTGATGTATGTAGCAGGTACCGAGATTGATGAACTTCGGATCTTGTTTTGTACCAAGATTTATATTTTCATATGATAGAGTCAAGTTGTGAGTCTTCATGTTTATTGGCCCTTTAAAGTGATTTTGCAATTCATACATATTTTCCAATGACACCACGCCCTTGGCCATGGGGTTTCCTCTTCTTACTTGTTAATTTCTCAACTTGTTCTATGCCATTTCAGATTAGGGCACAATACTGAAGAAGATAGAACATACAAATAGATCGATAGAAGACAAACCAAAACAGAGATAGGAGATGGTGACGTTACGGCGATCAGCAGGATGCTTCTACCAGCAAAGTCTTCAATAGGTCATACAGCCAAGCGTGTCACACATAACCCCGAAGAACGATCAAGGGTACGCAGCTCCAACGCTATCCAGAGAGAGAGAATTCCTCCACAACAATGTGTGTCAAATGAACTCTAAGTCTCTCCAATATATAGGAATCTTTGGGGGTGTGTGACACGTCCTTTAAAACATTTAAGTCAATATTTTATTCCAGGCCGACCTAGCACATAAGTGGAATAAATTCAAAGTACATGTTCTGCTCATCCGATCGAGATGATCTTTAGATCAATCTTACACCTCTCCGAAAGAGGAATCCAATAAAAATATTGCGATCGTCATCTGGGCAGCACAACCCGGAGTTTGGACCTAGTTGTCCAATTTTAACACTCCCTCTCAACTAGGGAGAACTCCGTCCACAAGTGCAATCCAAACATCATGCGTCATCCCACCGTAACTTGCTTTGCTGGCCTCTTTATTTCAGAACAGAAGTGGGTCAGTCACAAAGACATCATACCCGGCTGACAGATTCAGCCCAGAGGTCCGAAACCTCTATCAGACTCACGAAGAGTCTCCAACCAACCCGAAGTTGGTTCATCTGACCCGAAGTCAGGCAGAGGTCCCAGACCTCACTATACTTGATCCCAGATCAAGCGGTTGGACTATGCCATCCTAGATAGAGAGTACGGCAAACTCTGATGCGTCCATCAGTCTTTGCTACTAGTCTCTAGCCTTTCCCACCTCATCGGCCAAATGAGAGGTACTTCCCATGAGCCCTAAACTCAATGGGTAGGATGCATACGGGGCACAGATAAATGAGAGGCGAACCAACTCAATAATCACAACGGTGGGGCAGAAGCACCATAAGTGCTTATAGCTCCGAGAAGCTATCCCCAAAACCCCCCCTTTGAGCTCCCAGAGCTCATCGTCCAATAGGACCCACACCATAGGGTCGTTCCATGATTCCAAGATTTTCACGGAAGGTTAGGAACATGACCTTCCCCAAGGGCTTTGTGAGAATATCCGCGACCTGCTCATCAGTTCCTATATGATCGAGCCTTACGGCGCCTCGCTGTACCATATCCCAGATAAAGTGGTACCAGCCATCAACATGCTTGGATCAATCGTGGAACCCGGGATTCTATAACAAATGAATCCCCCTCTGGTTATCACAAAGGATAACGGTGGCATCTAGCACATGCTCGAACAGCTCACAAAGAGCTTTCGCAGCAAACACTTCTGAGCCATACTTGTTGCAATGTATTCGGCCTCAACGGTGCTCAAAACCACCGACTTCTGCTTCCTGCTCATCCATGAGATCGAAGCAGAACCAAGATTGAAGCAGCATCCCGATGTGCTCTTACGATCCACCACACTGCCAGCCCAATCGGCATCGGTATATCCACGGAGTGTCACACTCCCGGCAGTGTATCTCAGCCCATGGCCATTTCTATCGTGCCTCGAGAGGTATGTTTTATGTTTCTTGGCAACCCAGGTAGATATTCCCATGATCAACCGTATGGTAGCTCAAAGTGTTCAACGCAAAAGCCTCTCTCCAGGACGGGTGTTCACTAAGAACATCAAAGCTCCCTGTGAGTTGACGATACAGTGGGGATTGGCCAAGATAGGCCAGTAGGCGCCATACTCCAACTTCACCAAAGTTGAGTTCCATCGGTGTAAACACAGACTTCTGATCCACCATCCCCGTCTTTCCGGCCGATATATTTTCCTTAAGAAGAGGAAAATCTCTCCAGTCTCTGCCCGGACCTCCCCGAGCCTAGGAAATAGTGCATCGATCTGAGTCCTTCATCCCGAACTCGGCGGCGAGCTCCCCTCTTACATTGATGAATGAGAGGGTCATCACTGTCAGAAGAGGTCGTCCACATCGGCACTAGAATGAAGGCTTCCTCTGCACAACCGCCCAGAAGTAAGAGTTTGAATCAGCATTACTTCGAGTGAAGCCTAGCTTCATCAAGTAACTATCCATCCTCTCGTACCAAGCTCTGGGTGCTTGCTTTAACCCATAGAGGGCTTTCTTCAACCTGCAGACATAAGCGTCTCGATCTTGAACTTCAAATCCCAGAGGTTGTTCTACATACACCTCTTCCTTTATTGCACCATGCAGAAAAGAGGTCTTGACATCCATCTGATGAAGACTCCATCCTTGCGTAGCAGCAAGGGCTATGATTGATCGGATGGTGGTAAATCGTGCCACAGGTGCAAATATATCATCATAGTCAATTCCTTCCTTTTGAGAGAAGCCACGGGCAACAAACCTTGCCTTAAACTTTTCAGCACTCCCATCAGATCCATACTTGATCTTGTAGAGCCATTTCAAGGTGACAACAGCTTTGTCCTATAGCATCCTTCCAGACTTGATGCTTTACGACTTCCTCAAATTGTACAAAAGTACTCATGGCTGCTAGATATCCTGTTATTAATATGGCTTCTTGGATTTCCTTCGGAATTTCCCCCTCTGAAGCCATATGTCCCTGAGCCATGAGGATCTCCTTTTGTTGAACAGAGACATCCACTCAGGAGCATATACAAATATATCTCCCTCTTAATGTCAGTTTCTCTCTCGAGAGAAGACATCTGTTTTAAATGAGGGCATCCCAGACACCATCTTGAAATTGGGACCTGATCTCCCACAGTCAAAGCCATCCAACAGACTTTGCTGATCATGATTCAAGATTCCAACCATGTGACCAAAAGCTGCATAAACTTCCCAGTTCACATTTTAAGTTTACCATAACGCTCCAATGTAGGACTGATACAGTCACATGCTGCTGCTACATAGGTGTCTATCTATGTCACTTGGTTTATCCTGCACTTGAGGCATTGCACCTTGAGTTGCTTCCAGACTTGCCCATTTCTGGTTATGGCAGCAGACTGCTCCTAGGGCTGTCAAAATTTGTCTGACTCAATGACTTATATCTATGCCCACTTCGTCAACAATTTGACCATTACAAGGAATTTCCCCAAGGACTTCAGCAGTCAACCCATTAAATTTTGGTTTCAAACAGGGGTGTCTGTCTATGTCACTGTCATAATGACAGTGACATAGAATCACAGAATTATAACTATCACATTCATCACGGCTTGCTGAATATGAACTTTACTTACGTCTTTTGGACTCTTGTCTAATGTACCAGGCAGGGTTCTCTTCCTTCTATACCTGCAAAGAGTGCTGCTGCTCCAATACTTCTACCTTAGCTGCTCACAAGGTCCTTCAGCTTACTAACAGTCCCCTTTCTGCTTTGAGATGAATAGCTTGCTTACTATACTTGCCAATACAAGGATGTTTCCAGCTTATGGTTTACAATAAACCACCATTGTTTTACATCGCACTGTGAAAATACAGCAAGTCACACTCAGCATGCAGATACATTCATCAACACTCAATCGTACTCCTGTAAGATTGTATACGCTAGAATATTTTCCAGCAAATGACTATACATGGGATTTCAACAGGCTGTCAAAAGCCTTCAGACAATCCCAGCTCCAAATATGATGCCAAACCACTGTCCAATGTCTTCACTTGACCAAAACAATGTTCCAAACTACAGCAATGCTTTAATTCTCAAAATCCTTGATTGTGGATACAGGTTTCCCAACAAATTTTTGTAGTCTACAAGGAACTTTTAATCAAATGCATCATCTGAATGGAGATTAAGCATCTTCCACTACATCCGTGAGGTTGACAGTAAATAGGAAAACAAACACAGCAATCATCCTGAACATGTTGATGTTGCTGATAATTTCATAATTATATGGCAAATAATGGTGTTGATCCTTAAAAAAAACGAATGTCTCAAACTCCAGTATCAGCATCGAACTTCTGCAACAAGCTCTCTTCGATTATGTTGTTCATCAACTTTGTAATCAACCACCTCCTAGAGCAGATTTGCGTTAAGGACCGTGGATTTCGTACTCGTTAAGACGAGGCTAGGGCAATCCCCTTGAAGGGAAAGTTCCACTTTGCTCATTGCGCTGCGTGTAACAACCGTGTCTCTCCTGTGCATTCGAAATCCACAAATCGCTTTCATCACAGGAAAGCAGAGAAATTTTCAATCAACCAAATCTACAAAGGCGACAGATTTGCGTTCACATGGTGTGCAGCCACATGTTGTGATCTCTGTTCCTGTCCGCAGCCACATACAACGCTAATTTAATTTCAGGTCATGCCGTCTAATCTCACGTTGATTTTCCCTGCGAAAGCCACGATTACAGACACCGCTTGGTCGACTGCACAGACGATGGGCGTAATCATCACCGGTAATGACTTCAAGGCAGCATCTTCCTCTGAGTCTTCACCGCTGTAAAAATCAGCAATCTTTCCGAGGAGTCCATTGCGGCTAATTTTCACACGGGATTCATTTGATATAATGTTCCGAGCTCCAGATTTTGATTTCTAATACCTCTGACCAGTGCGTGCTTTTAAAAGAAATAGAATAAAACCGCTCGCTGTTAGCCAAATTGGTGATCCGAAGTTTAAACGAATCACATGCCTTGCAAGAGCACGAATAGCGTCAGGCTTTGTTCTTCGAACGTTGGGCGAGGGTTTGTTCTTCGAGCAAGCTGTTTCTTCTGGCAGACCAAGCCCTCGTTCAATTTGCAGGCGTACACACCACACAATATCGAGAAAGCCTCCGCACAAGACACGCTACGGAAGCGGCTTCCTCTGCTGCCTGTGGGATTCGAAATCCCGATCAACAACTCCGCTGAGATTTCAGCTCCGTCTTTGTCCATTATAATTTAAACTAGGATCCAATAAAACACGTACCTCTGTCGACTGTTTTGAAACGGCTCCACTGCTTGAAACTAGGGCACCAGACAGTCCCTTTTTCAGCCATTATCTCCGCCCAGAATGCCCTTAAAGACTGCGGCTGTCCTTTAGGGAAGTGATCTCCCATCACGCTGTAATGTAAGGGCAGTTTCGGGCCCTAAGCATGGACTGTTCTATTATTTATGATAGTGGCTCTTAAAACAGTCTGCGTTAGCCTATATAGAGGACTGTTCACCAAAAAAAACTTTAAAAACAAATCCTTACTGTCTCGGCCAGGATTTCGCATTCAGTTTAATCTACTGCGTTTAATATATATGTTTCTTCAGCAATAGCGGATCTGTCATACCCCTGAAGCAGTCCTTTATTCTAGACGTCATGCCCTATAGAGATTAGGCCTTACGCTGTCTTAGGGTGGACTTTCTTCCACGTTATCTTGATTAGACTTGCTCACGCTGATCCAGAACTCAGGCATTGTCTTCACCCTCAGCTCTGATACCATGTTAATTTCTCAACTTGTTCTATGCCATTTCAGATTAGGGCATAATACTGAAGAAGATAGAACATACAAATAGATCGATAGAAGACAAGCCAGAACAGAGATAGGAGATGGTGACGTTACGGCGATCAGCAGGATGCTTCTACCAGCAAAGTCTTCAATAGGTCATTCAGCCAAGCGTGTCACACATAACCCCAGAACAATCCAAACAAAGAATACGCAGCTCCAACGCTATCCAAAGAGAGAATTCCTCCACATCGATGTGTGTCAAATGAACTCCAAGTCTCTCCAATATATAGGAATCTTTGGGGGTGTGTGACACGTCCTTTAAGACATTTAAGTCAATATTTTATTCCAGGCCGACCCAGCACATTAAAGTACATGTTATGCTCATCCGATCGAGATGATCTTTAGATCAATCTTACACCTCTCCGAAAGAGGAATCCAATAAAAATATTGCGATCGTCATCTGAGCAGCACAACCCGGAGTTTGGACCTAGTTGTCCAATTTTAACATTACTTGAGTTGCACCCTGCAACATTTTATTATGTTCATCTTTGTCAATGGCTCCGTCTTTGAACACATCAATGTTCGCCATAAAATCCAGTATCTGTTGGTCGTCAATGAAAACATTAAAATTAGTAATATTATCAGGATCAGATGGCCTATATACAATTTCAATAGAAAATCAATTCTTTAGCGGTGACAACCTAGAAGCAACATTTTCTAATGCATCAACAACAACATTACGTATTCTAGGAACATAAACAATATTGAAAGCTTGGAATTGCAAAATCAAATTCCATACCTCTTGCTGATAACTATTGAGATTAGGTGAAACACACTGTATAGTATTATGTACCTTTCATACTATGATTTCAAAGTCACATATTTCTTTGAAAACCCAAACTTTAAGTTTGATGGCTTTCTTCAAACCCAAGATGAGTGCCTCATATTCTGCAACGTTGTTGTTGCACTCAAATTCCAAGTGGAAAGAGATTAGTTATTTTCTCAGTTGCAGGTCTAATAAAATGAAACCGTCTCCAAAGACCTCCTACATTTTCGAACCGTCAAGATATGTAATCCAAGTATTAGAAATGTTAGATTTATGTCCTATACTAGTACTATCTACATATGTTGTACAACTTTCATTATCACCAGTTGGATTTCTAGTAAGGAGTTCCAACTATGTATTTGGTGGGACTAGCAAAGGTTGAGCCAAATAAAATTTGTGATCTACTTCAAGAAAACAATTTATGAAGATCACTTCTGCAAATCCCATTAGTTCATTTTTTTTCAACTTGTGTCACAGTACGCTTCATGCAGATCTTTCTTTCAACTTGAATACGATTATGTATGCCCTCGTATGGCAGCCATAAATGCTACCAATCCATTGCAAAGTATCCTTGCAGCTTGCTAGACCAAACTCTGCTTAGTAGTAATCCATGGGCTTCTGGAATGTCCATAACTACGTTATTTATACATTGTTGAACTCTATGATCAGATGTAAAATGGATAAGAAAAATTTTGAGTTCACATATGGCCTGGACAAGTGATCTATCTAGCTATATGATTTGTGCATCATTTTTATCCCATTTTCATTGATTTTCTTAGTAATCAACAATGGCATAACATTTGAAAATGTGCTTAAATCAACCAAATAGTTGTGAACATTGTAATTAAAATTTTCAAAATTTAACAAAAAAAGGGGGAAGAGAGTGTTAGAACTTAAATTTACAACATTTTCAATAGATTCGAGGATATCATGAGAGTTACTAGACATTACATGTGATGTGAAAACTTCTTTACCTTCTAGAGTGTGCGATGAAAGTGCCTGGAGAATCAGTTCACGTTGGCCTGGTATCTTTGCGAACTTGAAAAGTGAAATGTTAGCAAGGTATCTCTTCATGTTTTCAATAATGTTATAATCAATGTTTTCCATCGCAATAGGATTTTTTGATGAGTCAAGTGGTATAACTTTACCCATTACAACAACAATGATGGACTTGTTATTGTTTCCACTGGAAGTGTTCTTTGAAGAAGGAGAACCCACAGACTTATTTTGTGAATTCTAACTTGGATTTGAAGGTGGCAGTATTATGTGTATCAATTTATTCTTATTTTCCTACTCAGAAATATGTCCTTTCTCCTCATATTGTAACGATCATATAAATTCTTGGGAATAGCTTCATTCAGTGTCAGTTGATCAACACTATGTTTATCAACATTGTATATGATACTGAACATATTCAATGAATTTCCAACACCCAAATTGTCTTCAGTTGTGGCAGGTTTACTTGTTTCTTCATTCCTATCATATTTTTCTTTCGTTAATAAGGTATCAATGGGATTATCCACCATAGTGTTTATATTGTGGTTCAATTGCGGCCTTGTTTCTTCTGAATGTTTCTCTTGATGAAACATGCATAAATTATGCATGCCCAAACTTTCGATATTGAAAATTTTGTTAGAACTATGAGAAAATTGGACAGTTATGAATTGTTATTCATTTTAAGGAACGGTGGCCTAGAATACTTGTTGCTGGTAGTGGATGCCTTGCTTGACTATCTCTTCAATTTTGAAACTTCATTGACAAGCAACTTCAAAGACATGGTCAAGCCTTCCATGTTGAAATAGTATTTGTCTATAGTTCTGCTGAAAGAGGCTTGGTTTTTCTTACCAACTTCTTTGGATTCTTTGGGATCATCGTCATATATGATGACTCTAGTAGATTGAAAATTATTTTCTACAGCAAGATCTTTTGCAAATTTTAAGGCCAATGTTTCCTTCACAACTCTTTTATTGAAAACATAAATGTTAGTCGGCAAGGAAGATGTGTAATAATCCTTAGTTATGTCATCATGATGTTGCACATCAATGGGAAACTTGTTCAACAATCACATAAAAATTTTAATAAAATATTTGGTTCTTTCTTTACCCCCCACTTTCAAATTCCCAAGTTATTTAAACAACATGGCGGGAGTCTTATCGTCAACAAATTTTTCAAGAAAAACTTCTTCAACTTTATCCAGTTTTAGATTGAATTGACTAGAATACTGTGATACGATACAGGTGCCCTACCTTCTAAAGTATATGGAAATAATATTCAAGCAACACCATCAAAATGTACCTCAAGCATCTGTAAATGCATGTAGAACTCGTCTATATGATCTTCAACTTTGGTCTTCTTGTCTGAATTGAACTTTGACAAAAAAAAATCTGGATGTTTGGGCATCCTTCGAAGATTTTCCAGAAGAGATAGTGGCCCTTCGGCCATCCAATCCAAATCTATGTTAGCCATGTATTTATTTTTTTTCCTTCTCCTCTGCTTCTGAATCTAAAGAATCTTCTACCTCACCATTCAGATCTAAGTTGAAATCAAGGTGCTCCTCATCAAAAAACTGAAAAAAAAAATAAATAATAATAATAATAAATAAATAAATAAAATCCCCTTCATTGTCATTGAAGAATGTAACTAGGTTCAGTCTTCATAATTGTATTTGAGTCATTATGAAATGTACTTATGAAAGGAATGAAAAATAAAATTTTATTATTATTATGACTTATTAAAGCATGGGTTTCATGCTTAGGTCATCATGTTTTAGCTAAAAGTCCCCATTGAGGACTTCTAGGATTTATATTGAGTCATTAAAATCATTGTACATTTAATAAGACCCTTATTTGGATTTTGAATCATGTAAAAAGAATTATTTTTTAGTAAAATATATAATTTTTTACCTCCACATCAAGCCGTCCCTTACCTGCTCAAGTCAGCCTACATGAATGGAATTCAAAATCCATAAAAGGGTGTGTATATATATAGTGCAATTAGATTCATTTGGAGACACACTCACACAAGTTCGATTTCCAATAAGAGGCATCAGAAAAATATCAGTTTATGAACATTTAAGGAAAAAGCTTAGTGAGAGCATTGGAAATCCTAGATGGTGGAACATGTATGGATGCAATTCTGAGGTGTGGAAATCTTAGATTTTTTGGATCCATGGAATTTTCCTCAATGCAAATTTTGTTTATGCACGAATAACACTTAGAGCCATATATTAAGAAGTTTATGATTTAAATGAATTTGGGGCCAGTGGGACCCATAAGCTTGGATGAGGTGGAAAGCACCATGAATGATTTTTTGAGGTCGTGTGGACACCAAATAGTTGTAACGGATAATGTGGTATGGCAACATGTGCTGAAAATGGGTGCCATGTGGCAGCATATTGCTGATTTGAAAAAAGGAAAATTGGTTAATCTTTGAAAGGGCATAAATTTCGATCAGGGAGTCGGATTGAGATAAAATTTATATTGTTGAAAATATCTCAATGGGATGAATGTGATGGTATTTTCAAAATTAGATAGCATAAACTTTGGTGAAGAAGGAATTTTGTAACCCCATATTCATAGTCGGATGGTGGAAATCGGGTTAGTTGAAAGTAACACCTCCCATCAACCTGGGAAGTCCAACTAGGTGGAAGGGAGCATTACATGAACTCTTAGACAATGTAATCCTTAAGATATAAAAACCAAAGTAATAAACAAACCAAAGTAATACATAAAAACCAAAGTATTATGTGAAACTTTGGTTTGTATCTATGTAGTATGTGAAACTTTGAGAAATAATAGATACAAACCAAAGTAATAAAAAAAAGGTTTTATTTTTTGGACTATTTTTTTATGATTGGTATACTACTTCCAATGGGTTTCAAAGGAATTTTATATATCCCATTTAAGTTGTTAACTATGCACCCTAATTTTCCACTATTCTTCTTGAGACCATGCAAATTTCTACATGGACCCACCTATACTAATTTCACAAAAGATTGAGTACTAAATTAGTAAAAACATTGTACATAGTACAAATAACCCTTGATGTTAATCACTTTAATAGTGTTGACTTGCTCTAACAATGTCAAGGACCAAGCCAACTTCCAATCCCAATACCATATCATTGACCATATTCTTGCCCTTGGAGCCATCCTGGAGGATGTGAGACACTACTTTTCAAAAGTTTTATTAATTTTTTTGTCAACTTTTACTCAATTGCAAGGGATACCTTACTCTAGAGACTCAATGACAATGGTATTTCAGAGACTCTCCTCATTTTTATTATGTGTCTACATGATTCAAAACTAGGCTTCCCTTTCATAAAAAAAATTTTGTTAGAGTTTAGAAGGAATGCCATCAAAATGAAGCAAATTTGTCCTCTATCACCCATTTTGTTCAATGTGTGTGTGTGTGTGTGTGTGTGTGTGTGTGTGTGTGTGTGTGTGTGAGAGAGAGAGAGAGAGAGATATATATATATATAATTGGAATCATCTTTGTAGGATCATATCCAACCTAAGATTTCATGCCTCTTGTTACCCAGCCAAGTGGATAAAGCCTAAGAGAATTTTTTTCTCTCATCTATTCATCTTGCAAGGAAACAACCCTATGATGATGATCCACATATAGTTATCCTCAAGGGCCTTCCATCCAAACTCTAATCAATACTTTATTCCATCTATCTTACTTATTAGATGAAGTTGGGTAAATTATTGTAGGGAACATTAACCATTTTTGTAATCAAGTGCTTTCATGTAATTCTTAAATGAATTATATTATATATCGCATGTTTAATCAAATAATAAACCACTTTGGATGTATTCTTGTTCCAATGCTTCATCCTTCATCCCTAATCTAGTGTGACCTTCCTTGAGGGTTTTCTTTCCATTTTTTAGGAGGGGCACAAATGGGAGGAATTTATTAATGTTGTGTGTCCATGGTAATTCTATAATGTCTTTTGGAATTTTATAGTTAAACGTTGAGTACCACTTAAAAGAACCGCTAGTAATTTAAATAGTACTTGTTATATTGAACCCAAAAAAATGCTACAGCTCCAGCAATATTTTATTGATGACAATTCTCAGGAGAAAATTACATAAAATTTTAGGTTAGCACCTAGTAAAATAACCCTCAGATTGTTTTCCCTTGAACTGCAAGATAATGTGATCCTTAACTAGAGAACTCAGTCTAATTGCAAAAATTTAATCGATCCTTTAATAGTTTTACAACACTCTGGAAATCAGGATCCTTGAGGATTTGACCCTTTGCTGATGGAGATCACAAATATACAATAATGAAAATATGGCCACTGAATCAGCCCTCCCACTGCATAAATCAACGTAGAAAATAGTGATTTTCCCTGTGGACTTGCTAGATAGTGATTTAACTTTGAATATGCATCCCCTTTCCTCAAAACGATTTCATCCCCATAACTTAATAAACCTCAGTCTTAAATTAATTGTCACCTCTTATTCAACATGGCTTAGCCCCAAATGGATATATCAATGAATCAATCCTACAACCAATGTCTCATTGCCACACAAATTGCACCTCATGCACACTAATGTAATAACTCAGTCGTGATGAAATTAGCATGCCTTAGGAACCACTTATGGTCTCTCATGTGGCTCCTCAGTTTCAATAGGTTAATATATCTAAACTTACCTCTTTTGAAACCCTATCCCCAAACAAAAATAATCCATATTGTAACTTAGCCCTCAAACACATAAGGATTTGACCTGTAACATGGCCCTCAAATGCACAGAGATTTGGCCTATAACTTGGCCCTCAAATTCACAAGGATTTTTTTCCCTTCCCGCAGAGTTGATCAAAACTTAAATATGGTGACTCGACCCTTGTAAATATATAAGTGAATTGACATTTCAACCTTGAAAAAAAAATAAGATTTGACCCTGGAAAATTCAATAATTTATGTCTTTCTTGTGGATATGAAATCGGCCCTATAATGCATAGTTGATATCCAATGAATGTATTACTTTTCCTTTCCTAGTTGAGTCAATGCTACTAAATTGACTTCAAGGTAATTAACTAGAAAAAAAAATTATTGGCTAGGGTGACTTTGCAACCACCAAAACCATTGCCAACAACTTGGGTGTATATCTCAACATCGTAACTAGGAATCAAACAGATTCAACAATGATTCACCGCATGCCCTACCTTAAGCCTTATTCTCCTTTAGTAATATTTTCCTCCTATGAAAACCATGGGTGGTAAACAAAAACCATGGGCCACTTTATTTTTCCTAAAGTGACTTTTACTACCATTATTTAAAAATTATTTAGTTTATTCTAGTGACCCCTTTACTTTATATCAATAGCCCATGGGATCCAATTAGGCTATGACTCCAACTCTTTCATGCTTCCATGGATTGGAAAGTTGTATCACAATCCTCCCTTCCTGATTTATCTTGTCTTCAAGAAAATGCAGCACTTTCTCACCTTTACATGTATCATCTTCTATTGGAAAACCCTTCCAGATAATTAAATACTCTTAGATGTCTCTACTCCCAAAATTGTTCACTGTCATATCCCCAATTAAAATTTTGACATGGAAATTCCCAATTTTGAAATTTTGGAAATTAATATATATATATTGAGCTAAATAAAATTAGGAGAAATAATTTGTGGAGATATTTAATAAATTTTGGGGAAAATACAATGGTTGGGACTTAGGAAAAGAAGAAAAATTAAAGTTAAGTTGTGGAGTTACCAAGCATGGAAATCAAACCATGGGAAGGATAAAACCATGGTATGAGGAAGTGTAAGAAAAAATAAAAGGAAGGTTTGGGCCTCATTTTGATTATTTTTGTTTTGTCATTTCATTTCTGAATTTGAGGTTTTCTTAAGTTGTTGAGCTAAGTCAACCAATATTGTTTAGCACAGGGATTTCGAAGTGGAGAATCCCAACTCTCTTTCGGTGAAATTAGAGTGTCATCCTAGGAGAGAAAACTTGGAGTTGATTGGATATTTGTTTTCCTACATTTTGTGAGCTATTTAATCTCTAGAAAAGGTAGGGTGTTTTTGCTAGAGAATTTGTTGCAATCTTGTGTCGGGAAATAATTTCACTCTATATTTTCAGTAATTTCTCAGTTATTTTTGTGAATAATTTTTGATGGAGCAGTTGTAGATTCTCTGGTGGGGCTTGAGGAAGGAACACACTAAAACTGTGGAGCTCGAAACCCTAGCAATGGTGACAGATTTCCACAGGGTTTCTCAGAGACATTTTGCTGGAACGGTTTTTTTATTCGCCACATGAACCTGGGGCCGACCCTGTACTGCTCCCTGTGCACATACTATGGTTTTATCGGACGGTGTTTTCAATATGCTCTACGCAATCTTTTGGCATCGACCCAACATTTTTTATCATATGCGCCCATGAATATCATTTGATTACCCACTATTACCTTGTGATTACTGACAGTTCGAGTTCTCATCATGTATCCGCACAGTGTTTTTCGGGGTTTTTCACATCTGTGGGACATGGTTTCATATTACAAAGCTCGGTGTGGGCTTTTGCAGTTTTATTTTATTTTCATCATCTGTTTTGGTCTACTAGATACCCTACAGACCTCCGGTTGCTCGCGACTCCGTTGTCTCATTCAGAATGAGTGGCTATGAGGAGGAGGTGGATTATTCGGAGGATCCCTTGGTGGGTGTGGACATCTGGGGGCTCCAAGAACAAGAGGTGGGCGATGAGATCATTGAAATGGCTCCCACCCATCCTATCTTGGCACCGAATATGTCAAACCCTACCTCCATGGTCGGTTGCTTGACCCCCATTGGTGACAGCTTGGAGCATTGCAGTTTTGTGTCACCCTCCCCATCGACTGGTGGTATTTGGAGCTTCTTGTCACTCGACATGCCACAGCTTCAGGTGGCTGATATGCCCTATTCGATACCATTTTTGAATGTGGAACTGACCTTTATCACCGACGTTACTCAAAATATAGGCAACTTACATATCCGCGACTGTGGACAATACTCCACGGCTGAAGCAGGTGTACAGGCAGTGGCATCAGGGGTTTTTACAAGCATCCCTGCGGATGCCCCGATTTCAGATATTCAACACACTTCATCGGACTCTGAAGGACCTCCAGAGCAGGGGCACTCGGTCAGGGGTAAAAAGCACAAGACAACCAAGAATAAACTCTGTCGCAACTCAAATTTCTGCAGTGAAAGAGGTCTGGAGGATATTTCAAATATGGCGTCCAGGGTGCTTGTGGGCAGGGTGCGGGGCCGGAAATACTCTACCTCTCACCTCATAAAATGGACCAGATAAATTTGGCGGGAGACTATGGAAAACCTCTCGGAAGTTTCTCTTCTCATGCGCGGCTGGTTCTCTCTTACTTTCATTGTGCCGACCCAGGCGGATTGGGCCCTCGAACATTTCTGGCATTTAGAATTACATCTTGTCCTCCTCGAGCGTTGGATGCCACTTTTCGATCCTAACAAAGAAAACGCAGGGGCAGGCCCCATCTGGATGCAACTTCCTAGCTTACCGATCCAATTCTGGAATGAGACAGCCTTCCGGAATATCGGTGAGGACTTTGGCCATTATCTTGACCACGATCGTTCCTACCTTGTCACTGGGAACAAATCCATGGCTCGCATACTCATTTTTCTTGATACCAGAGATGGACTGCATGACATCTACAACATGTTTTTCGAATACATGGTGTGGATTCAAATTCTGGATTATGAGGGTGTTCCTTTCAAATGCATGAAGTGCCATGAGTTTGGGCACCTGTATAAGGAATGTCCAATGTTGGGTCTCCCCAAGCCCATTGCTAAACATACTATATCGGTGGCAGTGTAAACAGACTCGATCACATGCAACTACAAATAGGATGTGGCACAGCCATAGGGTCAACAGGATCAGAAAACAGCTTTCGTGGTGATGACACCACTTCCCACTTGGCCTGTCACATAAGCAAGAACACATGCTCCGGTGGCCACGGAATCTCTACAACGCTCTGCATCGATACCGAGTACCATTCCTTACCCTGACTTATCACATCTCTTTATGCATCCTATTACAAATTACACATGTACTCCTATTTTATCATCTATAGATCATAGTATTGCTATCAGTATACCATCGCTCAGTTGCACTATTTTCCAGGCCCCTCCATCCATTTCTCCCTCTATACCTCACACAACTATGCACCTGTCTTCTTGCCATACATCACTATGTCTTGATTCGTCCTCCTCAAAACACTCATACCACCTTAGTTCTGCCACTACATCACAACCCCTCAACGTTCTTAGCATTGGCCCGGGGCTTGAAACTATCCCTTCCAAAATCAGAGGTCAACCATCACATTTGGCAAAGGAAATTAAGAGAGAAAATTTAGAGGTCGAAGCTGGCACACAATCTACCCTCATGCAGGTCCTTAGAGAAAGAAGGCCCAATAATGGGGTTCACTTATGATGTGCCTCACTTAAAATTGCAGGGGACTTGCCAACCCCGACAAGAGATTGGCACTCAAAGCACTTCTGGCACAACATCCTATTTACATTCTATTTCTTCAGGAAACTCTGGGAGAAGGCATATACATTTCATCCACTCTATCATCGATTCTTCCAAACTGGACTTTCATTACTTTAGATGCTAGGGGCAGATCTGGCGGATGTGCTTTGGGAATAAATAACAGAACCACCCGTATGATAAATTTATGGGGCAGATAGGGGGTACTTGGCATGGATATTAACATCAGAAACATTGAAACCGCCTTCACGCTGATAAATTTCTACGGCCCTGGCACTAATAGGATGGTATTCTGGCAATCACTATTAGACTGAACTCTTTTAGACCACCCACATGTCATTATGGGTGGTGATCTCAATTTTTCATTAGGCATCTCAGAATCCTAGGGATCACATACGGTTCCATATCCTTTGGCTAATTTTATCATTTCTAGTCTGGAACAAGTCGACCTTATTGACATCCAGATGCCCAAACTTTTGCCTACTTGAAGGAATCGCAGAACTGGGGATGCAGCATTGGCATGAAGGCTGGATAGATTTCTCATCAATCTTCCATTACTCCAATCTCTGGAAAACGTTTGACAATGGGTGGGACATGGTGGCATGTCGGACCACTCTCCTATATTTTTAGATTTTTGAGTGTGTACCAAAGCGAGCCCTACCTCCATTTAAATTCAACTCCAGATGGCTTCTTGATCCTGAATACCATGGTCTGGTGGTTCAAGAGTGGAAACACTATCAGCAGCACCCTGACTTTGAACTGGCTCGGGTTATTTCTGATAATCTCAAGAGGATCACAGGCTTGACCATCAAGTGGACTCGGGAAAAATGTAGGAAAGAGGGAGAGGAACTGAAAAGGATTGAATTGGAAATTTCCCAACCCAATGCATCTGATATGCTTGGGTATAGATCTAGTGACACAAAGGAGTATCTCGTCACACTCGAAGCATCCAGAAGGAATCTCTTGCAACAAAAAGAGGCAGATTGGAGGCTAAAAAGCAGGGCCATATGGCTTCAGGCTGGTGATGAGAATACCAAATTTTTTCAGCAACATGCAAACGACCGAAAAAATTGAAATATGATTTTGGAACTTACTGACCAACATGGTTATGTGGCCAGAACTCATCCTCAACTTCTTGATATGGGCATATAACATTTCTCCAACTTATATAGAGCTCCATTGCAAATTGACCTTCCAAAGATCATGCACATCACCAGTCTATTTCATAGATATGTGGACCAAGAACAGGAGGAGGTGCTTGATGCTTTGGTCATGATGAACAAGCTTGAAGGAGTGCTCAAATGGTTCCAAAAAGACAAAAGCCCCGGACCGGACAGTTGGCCCATTGAATTCTTCATACATTTTTTTGAGCTGATTGGCAATGATCTCCTTACTGCCATTGAATATAGTCGTGTCAAGGGGAGAATATATGATGGTTTCAACTCTACCTTTATTGCTCTTATCCCCAAGACTGACCATCCTTCTACATTTCAAGACTACAAACCTATATCCCTCTGTAACTGTTTATAAAAAATTATATGCAAAATCATTGCCAATCGCATCAAACCCATCCTATCCTCTCATATAGCCAAAGAACAATTTGATTTTCTTCACCACAGGCAGATTCATGAAGCCATTGGCACCGCACAAGAAGCTCTACGTTCCATTAAATCTAAGAACCTCAAATCCGCCATCCTTAAAATTGACCTTGCGAAGGCATTTGACCAAGTCAATTGGAGCTACCTCCATCTCATTCTTATACAAATTGGTTTTCCCCCCATGTTCATCAATTGGATTACGGTTTGTATTTGTCACGCCTCATTCAATATACTTCTTAATGGCACTGCGTCGGACTTTTTTCATGCTGGTAGGGGACTGAGACAAGGATCCCCCCTATCACCACTCCTTTTCATCTTACTTATGGAAGGTTTGTCTGTCCTCATAAAAAATGCCATCACGAATGGATTGCTGCATGGAATACAAATAAATGAGATCATTCAACTTTCACATTTATTATTTGTTGATGATGTACTCATTTGTATTGATGGCTCTTGTCAGGACACTCTACAATTTGAAAATATTCTTCAGTGTTTTTGCAGGGCGACGGGCATGCAACCAAACAATTCTAAATCCATCATCATCATGACTAGATGCTTGGAACATGAACAAGGAACTGCTCTGACCACATATGCCTTTACTCATAACAACATTGGGGATGGATTAAAGTATTTGGGATTTCACATCAAACCAAATGACTATCAAATCAAATATTGGAACTCGCTCATTGCAAAAGTGGAACGCATAATCAATATCTGGTATCATAGATGGCTCTCTCGGGCGGGCTGACTGGTACTAATTAAATCTGTCCTTGAGGCTATTCCTGTATATTAAATGTCGCTGGAATGGATTCCTATTGGGGTCACCAAGCGCATCACACAAATATGCAGAAATTTTTTATGGAGAAACCAAGAAAAGGACAGCACTTTTGCATGGATCGCATGGGACCGAATCAGTAGACCTAAACAATGGGGTGGGTGGGGTCTAAAAGATCTACACATATTTTCATCAGCCCTTGCTGCCAAGATGTGTTCGCATCTTATCACCGGCCAAAGTCTCTGGAAGGAGGTCATCACTCCTAAGTATATTTCCCCCAGAAGCACACTTGATTGGGTGCGGGGCAACATTCGGGTCTCCCCTGGGGTTTCCATCATTTGGAAAGCAATCACCAAGGTTGCTCCACTTATCCAACAAGGACTCTCTTGGAAAATAGGTTCAGGGGATTCGGTTCTAGTGGGCTCGGATTCTTGGTCGGGGAGTGGGGAATACTTCAAACTACCAGATTGGATTATTGTGCATCTGGCCAATAGGGGTAACTGGTACCTTTCACAAATTGATGATCCGGACCGCACAAATTGGCACACACAATATTGGCTATCGGCTGATGATCTGCACATTCCTCAGGCTGGTGCGCACTGCTGGGAAAATTATATCAGAGCATTACAAGCGTCGCATATTTTTCTGACTCAACAGGAGGACCAATTGATATGGGCTATCTCTCCAAAGGGATATTACACTCCCAAACTTGGATATTTAACTCTCTGTCTAATTAAAGAACCACATGAAAAGCTCGGGTGGTGGACATCTATTTGGAAACTCAAGGCGCCACATAAATATAGACTACTTTTCTGGTGCATTCTATAGAACTGTATCCCCACTATGGATTATCTACACAGGCGGGGTTTAATAGGTCCCTCTAGATGTTGCTTTTGTCACAACCATGAGGAAGAGACCACTCATATATTTCTAGACTACCCCATTATACAATGCATATGGATTCAAGTTACACAGAGCATGTCTGGTCATCATATTTGGAGGGGTAATTCTATCATCCATGCTTGGTCACATTGGTGGCAGACGACGATCAACACAACAAAGTTGCAAAATCTGCCTATGGTTTTCACTTGGGAGATCTGGATCAATCGGAACAATTATATCTTCAACAATCTGCCAGTAAATGAGGATTGTATCTGTCAGGCGATCTTGGTCACATACTCCCTGATTCCCGAAGATGATAGGCAAAAAATAGAGAAACTTGACAACCCTGAAACTATTGATAATAACAGGCCGTGGGCCTATTTTGATGGCGCGGCCACACAAAATGGATGTGGGGGGGGGGGGGGAATTCTCTACATTAATTATATGCACCACTATCAACTTAGAATGGGCCTGGGCCCAGGAACCAACAATTTTGTTGAGCTAAAATTCCTAAGACTCCTTTTGATCTTTGCCCGTGAACAAAATTGCAATCACCTACAGATTTTTGGCGACTCCCTCATTGTGATTAACTGGTTCAACTCTCATGCATAGTGTCACACTCACACACTCACTGCATTACTGCGGGAAGTTCTTCAGCTCAAATCAAAATTTGACTCCATCTCTATCTCTCATATTTACAGGCATCGAAACAAAATGGCAGACACACTTTCCAAAGAAGCCACGCAGTTGATTTGGGGCACTTGGCATATCACTGAACAAGTCGGCTCACAGGTGAACAAATTCTACCACAGGCCTTTCATTGAGGACTTTCAGGCAGAACAGGCTGCTGATTTTTTATTACATATTTTGGGTATATGGTTATTTTTGGGGGATTGTTCATATCTTCACATGCCATCTGTAAATATACACAGCCGAATGCTATTTATAATTTTGTTCATACTCTAGATATTTTCCTTTTTTATTCTATTTTGGCGCTGGTATGGATTAGTAAGTTATGCACCGAACTTACTCTATCTCTACTTGGACAGATACTCATGGACTATATCCTCTTACATGTACCACTGACTAGTGTATAAAGTCAGCAATATACTTTGAACACACATGACAGTATACTCAGTAAAATGTAATATGTAATTTTTCTTATCTAATGAAAGATTACGAACTTTTCCTTTTTGAAAAAAAGATTCTCTGGTGGGATGTAAAGCTGGGTAGTGGGTAATTTCACTTGTTTTTTGGGTAATCATGAGAGGTTGTAATTATCCAAAAATATTTATGGGTTTTTCGGTCCCAGGTTGCAGATGATTGTCCTAAATTTTCAAAAGTTTTGGAGTAGATTTGAGGCCTCAAATATTAGTTCCTCCACCTGTAGAAACAGTAAATTTCTAGGTAGAGCGTGCAGCTAGTGATCTATTTCAGTATCGATTTTTCTTCATTCTAAACTGGGTTTTGTGTGCTTTCTTAAGAAAACCTAGGTGCACACATTCCACTATTTTTGTACTCAACTTCTCAGCTTCTCAGTGGATATTCGAGTTTTCAGATTGCATGTTTAATTTTTTGTTGTATCTAGTTAATGTTTTGATATTTCATTATATTTCTATAGTTAGAACATTATAGTGGTGTCATATCATGTTCTTGGCCAATTGTGGGCTCTAGAGCATGTCATGACTAGACTGTTTGGTGGAGTTTCTCACCGTCCTATAGGTAGATTTTGAGGGAAAGGAAGAGGTCGTGGTAGAGAGGACAAACCTAAGAAAATTTCTGATACATAGCTTGAGAACACCAAAGACTACATGGGGAACAATGGTGAAGATCATCCTATGCAGGGTGGGCGTGACCCACTACTGGAGGAGTTGGAAAGATAAAACCAGAAAATGATGGAGATGATGAGGCAAATGTTGGCTCTGCAATTGCATAATATACAGGGAGGAAACAATTAAGAAGAAAGAGGTTTCGGAACAGGATAAGGGAGCCATGTACATCCACGCACAACCCACACATATGGTCAGACTCCTAGGCCTACTATGCCTTGCTTCATGGAGAAAACAGAGCGACATATGGGTGTTAATTCATTCATGGAATTAATTATATCATTCACTTATGGGATTGACAAGTATGAGGCCTTAGACCCCAAAATTAGAAGGACACTATCCTTTGCAAATTATTTCCATCTAAAGGAGAAATATAGGGGAGTTTAGGCCTCATTCCGAGGAGGACAGTGGAATCAGAATTGGGATAATAATTAGCTAGCAAGGAAGGTGACATTTCTTGGTTTTTATGGGTCATCCAATAGTTCTGCAAGATCATGGGTTCAGAAACTAGTCACTTGCCTTAGTTTGAATCCCATGTGGGAGGAAGATGTCGCAATATTTTTGACATTGCCTTATGAGGGTGATGCGTAGGATTGGTGGTATCACGGATTAGTCACACTTGGGCATGTTTCCATCACATCCTATAGTAATTTCACTCATAGGCTAGTGGAGAGGTTTGATAGTTAGGATCTGGAGTTGCACTTCACGGAGTTGGCTAACCTGAAGTAGATAGACATCACAAAGTCTTACATAGCAGAGTTTCAGAGGCTTGCGGTCATGGTTTTAGATATTTGTGAGGCCCGATTGATAACGTTGTTTATTGAGGATTTGTTTGAGCCTTTATGAGTTTGGGTGTGAGCTTATAGGTCAGTTTCATTGCAGGATTACGTTATCCGAGTGCAGGACATGCTAGATGTTGTTCCAAAAACAAGGTTTCCAACATCTACTAAAAACTTCTTTCCCTCATAATGAAAAAGACATCAGACCTTTTCAAAAGGATTGGATAGGGAAGGGACAGTTGGATGATGAGACTAGGAGGGACCTCTGATGAAGAAAATTATGCTTTACTTTTCAAGTGCCATGGGAACCATGGCATCAGTGTACCAAGGGAAAGGCCCACTAAATAGAGGTATTTTCAAATAGTCATCCAGAGGAGGAGGATTCATACCAATAGGTAGATGCAGGTGAGGGTGGACCTCATATATATAAAGGAGGTGGCCCACCGCCCCCACCTAATGGAGGATCTTTCTTACCCACTGGGAGAGTTATTGCTTCTCTTGAGTCTTTGGGGAGTTTTGAAGTATTCGACACTAAGGATCAGAGGCACAGTGCAGGGAAAACATGTATTCTTGTTTTTCCACAGTGGGGTAACCTACAATTTTATTGTTCCACAGTTGGTGGAGCATAGAGGCATTCATACAGAAGATTTTGATGTATTTTCAGTACTAGTGCCAAGAGATAGGACTATGCAATGTACCCGTTATGTTCCCAGCATGACAATAACCATGGGGAACTACTCAGTGACAGAAATTTTCTTCCTGGTTGATGTTCCAGACACCAATGTGGTGATGGGACTTTAGTGGTTATATTATCTTTGGTGTGTCACTACTGATTGGAGGAAATTGGAGATGTACTTCATAGGGTTGGATGGAAATATATTAGTGTTGAGGGGTATGAATTCATATCGACCCCAGATAATGTTTGTACATAGGATGGAGGTTGATTTGAGGCATGTTAACTGATTTGAAATGGGTGGATAAATTGTTATTATTTTCAAGAACCTCCACTCAATTAAACAAATTAAGATCTATCTTATTCTTGACTGTGCGGAATTGAACACTTGAAACAGGTGTATGTGTGTTAAATTGTTTTAATGCTTTAAGTGTGAGGAATTACACATTTGTTTTTGTTGATATTAAGCATATACAGAAACCATAAAGTGCAGCAAATAAGCATCAACACATAACAGCAAATTTAATATAGGATTTCACCCGAATATCGTGGGCTACGTCTCCTTGAGCCATTGTCAACTTGACTTGGCTCTTTGGGATTATAATGGTTGTCATCACTCTGAAGATAGACCTAGGTTCCCTTAGACTTGACCTCTTCTGTCGATGCCCTTAAGATTCCCTGAGATTCTCTGTGGCACTAACTCCTTAATAAATCCTTTTCTATCCCTGAAACCTCACCTACTATCTCCATCACATATTAGACATCCAAAATAGACTGATCATTTGCTCCAAATGAGCTCTGGCTCCCTAATCTAGGCCTCCAACCCCTGTTGGCCCTGGGTTGCCCGAAACTTCCATGTGGCTTATCAACCTTCAGAAGTCTCCAAATGGCTCTTCAAAATCCCTTAAATGGATTCCTAATTTCCAAAATAGTCATAATATACTATTCTCTTACTAAAATTGGCCTCTGGCTGCTCCGGTTACGCCTCCAACACATGGTGGCACCCCCTGGCTCTAGGTTCACTAAAAATTTCCATGAATCATCTCGACCTTCAAAAGTAATAAAAAGCTTCTACAAATCCTTCCATTGGATTTATAAGGCTCAAAATAGTCATAATAGACTACTGTTTTTCTGAGAACAGATACTGGCTGCACTAGATAGGCCTCATTCTCTTGCTGGTACCTAGTGGCCCTAATGGCCCTTGGAACTTCTATGAAGAAACTCGGCATTCATAAGTCCTCTACTATCTCTTCCAACCTCACCATTAGTTCCAAAATTATTTAAAAATCCAAAATTTACTATTTGATTCCTGAGTAAGGCCTCTAGTTTCCCTGGCTAGGCTTCATACTGCTGCTGGCTCCTAGTGGCCCTAGTAGCCCCTTGAAATTCTCTAAGGAAAAATCTCACTCAAAAGTTCTTTGATGGCTCTGCAACCCTCACCAATGATTCTGGAATGTCCAAGAAAGTCGAAATTGACTATTCACACTCCAATAATGGTCGAATAATGCTTAATATATAGCATAGACAAATTTTGTCCAGTTTCACCTAAAACAGCTCTACTAAAAATGGAGCAACTCCACTTAACTGGAGTTATTTTGGCAAAAATATGAAAATTTGGATCACTGCTATTTTACCGATAGTACTAACCATTATCACTAACTGTGTAGTTAGGGGTGTTGGGCACATGCCCCTAAATCTGCGGTCTTCATTAACTGTTTTGTTAAACCATCGTCTTAAACATTATGATAAGCGTTGCATGTGACAAGGCTTGAACGGCGGAGGTTGCAGTTAGAGTAACCATCGGATAGTTTAAATAACCGGAGAATTTTCCATGTGAAAAATTGCATAACCGTTGGTGGTTAATGTTTGTGCGCCAGTGGTTAGGGGCTTAATCCCTTGGTTCGAGGTTACGTCCATATGGGGAGGGGTTGGCCCCTCCGCTCCCCCAACGCAGATTTGCATAAACAATAAATCAAACCCGCCAACATATAGGCTAAGAACCAAACCATAGGGTATGCGTTAAGACATTGGCGTTCTATGGGGGAGGTTTCATGATCAATCCTCCAACACTCCACCAAATTTTTGAAACATTGTTCAAGGGCCACGTGGTGGCCTCAAGGTTGGCCACGTGGCGCCTTCTGATTGGCCCAATACAACATTGGACTAGTAATACCCTGCCATTTTTCATAGTACGATTGGCTCATAAGGAATATTCTAGGGAATATTCCATGAATATTCCCTGGAATATTATTTTTTCTGATTGTACCCTTGACCAGTCAACCTTCGTCAAATGCCAAAAATTGCAGTTTACTGGACTTTTCAAATCGCGATAACTTCTTCATACGGTGTCGGTTTTTCGAACCGTTCATAGTGCCGGAATCACGAAGATGAAATATATCCAGTCACTCAGGTTCGACACACTTTTGAACACTTTGAAATTTGAGCTATCACTTAGGTCCTTGATCCAAATCTAATCACTCCTCCCCATTGGGAATCTTTTGGACCCCAAAAGACTGATTACCTGTTCAGTAAATGAGAGTACATCACCCTCACATTTCCAACCTCCTTACACTTTTCCTTGATTGTCTTAGTGCCTTTGAGCCCAACTCGAAGGTAGTCAACACTTCCCTTCTTGAATGCTCTTGTCCTCCTATCAAGAATTGTATCTTCCTTGAAATCATTCAGAAATTTCTGGCGAGAAATTTCAATTGAAGTTAGTTGAACATCGCTTCGTTGATCATCGATCAAAGGTGGCTCAAACAAATGTAAGTTTTCAACATAAATTCATACATGACTGAAATTTTCTTATGTACAAACAAATGAATGTATGTCTTACTGAGTCAAGAAGTCAAACCACTTCTTACCAAGCCATTTTCATGGCGATTTTTGCTGATGAAAATCTTCTTCATGTGAAACATCTGTTCTCACATCAATGACGGAATATTTGGTTCCATTTTTTCCAGTATTGTTATCCTCTTACTTCATGTGCTTGGGATGACTGGTTGGATGCAATGTCTAACATTGGGCAAAAAAATGTCCCCTCTTCATGGCAATGTATGCAAGTCTTTTGCATTTTTTTTGCAAGTTGTCTTCGCTTCAACTGTTTCCTATATGCCTTCATCCTCTTCCAGCATTTTGAAACATCATGGTTATTTTCTTCCATTCAAGCATGCAAATTTTTCATTCTTATCAGAAACATAATCAACTTGACTATGGGAAGAATTATACCTCAAATGTTGCTTTTCATGTCTATCCTTTTTACCTTCCTGAGGAGATGAACTTGTAAAAGTTCCAGCTTTATTTTGAAGACTAACATTATTGTTCATGTCTAGATAGTTTTCAAACTCTCATGCTTGCCATAAGATGCATTTCTACAAACATCATGCTGCAACATAGGCTTCAAACAATGGAAATCAACTTTAAAACAAACTTGACATGTTTGTGGTTTAGAACTTGCAACAAAATTTCTTCTTGAAGTTGTCTCACATGCCTTCATGGTTGTAGATTTTTCGCCATAAGATTGAACATACCCTAGACCAAACTTCCTAGGCCTTTCCTCAACCAAAATAGGATCAAACATGCCTTGTGCAGGTTTTCCTAGACCCTTGCCTTCATAGCCCATTTATAACATCAACTTGGACTAGTCTTCTTTTCAAATGAACCTACACATCTATCTGAAGAGGAAATTGAAGACAAATTAGAGTGATTTACCTCTACTTCAAGCATGTTCTTGGTTAAGGCCTCTTGTGCTTGATGGAACTACATCTCCATCTCATGCATTCTTTGAAGAAGTCCTTCTTTCTCTTGCTTCATGGCAACCAATTTCTCAGGAAGTCTAGTGCTTTCTCTTCCATATTCATACAGAATTTGCACCATATCCTTCAGGATGTAGAAGTCTCTCTTCATCTCTTCATCAAAAAATCTTGTGAAGGAGGAGGATTTTGAAACCTCACTTGAAGAAGTTGTCATCATTATGTAAATGAATTAAGGAACTTCAAAAAAAGTTCACAAAGTTTTAAAAAAAATTGACAAAGATTCTAAACAAAGACGCTGTAGGGTCAAGCTCTTCTTCAAGCAGCCTTTTGCAAACAATCTTCAAGAGCTTCTTAACAAACAATATTCAAGAGGGATTGTGCTTCAAGGGTTGTCTTGAGGTCCTTTGGGTAAGGAGAATTCTTCCAACCTTCTTCCTTCTTGTCCTCTTCTGAACTTAGCTAACAATAGCTCCCCTTCACCTCTATCAAACTCAAACTTGTAAGCATCAATCAATTTGCAAACAGTTAAATTATTTGCATTGTTAAACACCTTTCAAGTCAAACAAGCAAGCTAGTGCTTCGTCAAGCAAGAAAAATAGTGCTCTTTCAAGTAAGCAACCTAGTGCTCTAATACCACCTGATCTGAAATGGGTGGATAACTTGTTATTATTTTCAAGAACCTCCCACTCAGTTAATCAAATTAAGATCTAACTTATTCTTGACTGTGCGAAATTGAACACTTGAAACAGGTGTATGTGAATTAAACTGTTTTAACTCTTTAAGTGTGATGAATTACACATTTTTTTTTTTTGATATTAAGCATGTACAACAACCATAAATTTCATAAAATTAGCATCAACACATAACAGAAAATTTAATATAGGATTTCAACCGAATATCGTGGGCTACGTTTCCTTGAGCCATTGTCAACTTGACTTGGCTCTTTAGGATTATAATGGAAAATTTCTTTTCCAAGTAAATACTAAAATCCAATGGTTATTTGGATTGTAGCATTGGGTTTATAATACCATCATACCCATGGAATGGTTGTCATCACTCTGAAGATAGACCTAGGTTCCCTTAGACTCGAACTCTTCTATCGGTGCCCTTAAGCTTCCCTGAGCTTCTCTATGGCACTAAATCCTTAAGGAATCATTTTCTATCCCTGAAACCTCACCTAATTTCTCTAGCACATATCATACATCCCAAATAGACTTATCATTTGCTCCAAATGAGCTCTGGCTCCCCAATCTAGGCCTCCAACCCCTGTTGGCCCTAGGCTGCCTGAAACTTTCTTGTGGCTTCTCGACCTTCAAAAGTATCCAAATGGATCTATAAATCACTTTAATGGATTTAGAATGTCAAAAATAGTCATAATAAACTATTCTCTTACTGAAATTGGCCTTTGACTGCTCTGGTTACGCCTCCAACACCTGGTGGCACCCCCTGGCTCTAGGTTCACTGAAAACTTCCCTGAAGCATCTCGACCTTCAGAAGTCTTCAAAAGCTTCTACAAATCCTTCCATTGGATTCATAAGGATAAAAATAGTCATAATAGACTACTGTTTTGTTGAGAATGGATATTGGTTGCGTTGGATAGGATTCATTTTCCTGCTAGCACCTAGTGGCCCTGGTGGCCCTTGGAACTTCTTTGAAGCAACTCGGCCTTTAGAAGTCCTCTACTGGCTCTGAAAACCTCACCATTAATTCCATAATTCCTGAAACATCCAAATTTTACTATTGTATTCCTGATTAAGGCCTTTAGCTGCCCTGGCTAGCCTAATACTGATGTTGGCTCCTCGTGGCCCTAGTGACCCCTAAAACTTCTCTGAAGCAAAATCTCACTCATAATTTCTCTTATGGCTCTCCAACCCTCACCAACGAGTCTGGAATATCCAAGAAAGTCGAAATTTACTATTCACACTCCAATAATGGTCAAATAATGCTCAAGATAGAGCATAAGCAAATTTTGTCCAGTTTCACCTAAAACGGCTCCATTAAAAATGGAGCAACTCCACTTAACTGGAGTTATTTTGGAAAAAATCTGAAAATTTGGAGCGCTTCTATTTTACCGCCAGTACTAACCGTCAGCACTAACTTTGCAGTTAGGGGTGTTCGGCACATGCCCCTAAATCCATGGTCTTCATTAACTATTTTGCGAAACCGTCAGCTTAAACGTTATGATAAATGTTGCATGTGACAAGGCTTCAACAATGGAGGTTGCGGTTAGAGTAATCGTCGGGTAGTTTAAACAGCAAGAAAATTTTCCATGTGAATAACTGCATGACCCCTGGTGTTTAACATTTGCGTGCCAGTGGTTAGGGGCATAATCCCTTGGTCCGAGGGCACGGCCATATGGGGAGGGGTTGGCCCCTCCGCTCCTCCAACGCAGATTTGCATAAACAATAAATCAAACCCGCCAACATACAGGTTAAGAACCAAATCATAAGGGATGCGATTAAGACATTGGCATGCTATTCGGAAGGTCACACGATTGATCCTCCAGCCCTCCACCAAAATTTTGAAACATTGTTCAAGGGCCACGTGGCGGCCTCGGTGTTGGCCACGTGGCGCCTTCTGATTGGCCCGATACAACATTCGACCAATAATACCCTGCCATTTGTCACAATAAGATTGGCCTTGAAGGAATATTCTAGGGAATATTCCAAGCATATTCCCTGGAATATTATTTTTGTTGATTGTACCCTTGACCAGTCAACCTTGGTCAAATGCAAAAAATTGCAATTTACTGGACTTTTCAAATCGCAATAACTTCTTCATACAGTGTTGGATTTTCAAACCATTCATGGTGTCGGAATCAGGAAGACGAGATCTATTAGGTCGCTTAGGTTCGACACACTTTCAAACACTTTGAAATTTGAGCTATCACTTAGGTCCTTGATCCAAATCTAATCAGTGACACAGAGCGGGTTGTAGAGTTGAGGAACTCGGATACTAGGGGGTTGAAGCAGAAGACACATCCAGATATATTGACTCTCTTGGAGAGGCATCAGGTGGTATTTGGAGATATTCCACCAAGCAGGCCACCCAACCGAGGGTTCGAGCACACCATTGAGCTGGAGGACAAGGTTCACGCAGACATCACCACTCCATACATACATCCCAAGGCATATCGGGATGAGACTAAGAGGGATATACAGGATTTGTTGAGTTTGGGGCATATCGGGATGAGACTAAGAGGGATATACAGGATTTGTTGAGTTTGGGGCATATCAAGCCTAGCTCGATTCCTTTCACTTCTTCTGTATTGTTGGTGAAGAAGAAGGATGGTACCCTTCGTATGTGCATAGACTACAGATCCATTAACAAGAAGACGTTGAAGAACATGTATCTAATTCCATGCATTGATGAGTTGATGGACAAGCCTAGATGATCCAAGTACTTCTATAAGATAGACTTATGCTTAGTGTACCACCAGATCCAGATGATGGAGGACATCCCCAAGACCACTTTTTTTTGCCATTATGGACACTTTTAGTTATTGGTGATGCCCTTTGCGCTAACTAATGCACCAGCCACATTTTAGTCTTGCATGAACCATGTGTTTCAAAATGAGTTGTGACAATGTGTCTTGGTATTCTTTGATGATATCTCGATATATAGCAGGACTTGGGAGGAGCACCTCCAACACTTGGCTGAGGAGGTCCTGCGCATACTAGAGGAGCAGCAGTTGTATGAGAAAATGTCCAAGTGTGAGTTCATATTAAAGGAGATTTTATATCTTTGAAATGTGATTGGGGAGGATGGAGTAAAGGTGCATCAGGAGAATATTAGGGCCAACTTGGATTGGCCTAAGTCTAGGAATGTAACAGAGTTGAGGGGATTTGTGGGTATCCGTAAATATTACAAGACCTTTGTGAAAAGGTTTTCCCAGTTACCAGCACCCCTTACCGATTTGACAAAGAAAGGGGATTTTGAGTGGATTGATATAGTGCAAGAGGATTGTGCATGCCTCAAGAGGGTGATGAGTATTTTTCCTATTTTAGCCCTTCCAGTTTTTTCACGCCCATTTATCTTGGAGTGTGATGCATCAAGGGAGGGCATTGGATAATTTTTTGTCACAGGTAGGTCACCCCATAACATTTGAGAGTTGAAAATTTCATCCACATGAGATATTGTATCCCATATATGATAAAAGAGATGCTAGAATTCATGCAAGTGTTGGATAAGTTTCAGCTATACTTAGTGGGGAGCAGGTTCAAGGTTAATATTGATCACAATGGTCTTCGATTTTTCTTGGAGCAACAGAACCTACAAGAAAGACAGCATAAATGGGTCAGTAAGATCCAAGCATATTATTTTGAAATTGAGTATATCAAGGGAAATCAGAACATAGTAGCTGATGCATTATCACAGATGTCATCGATACTCTCTATGATAGATATCACACAAGATTGGAAGGAACAAATTTTGGTGGAGAACTCCAAGGATCAATAGGCATGTGAGACCTTAGATGGTGCTCATGGGGATGACATATACCGAGTGATATTTGATGTTATCTACTGCAAATATAGAATTTATTTGGTGCCACAATCACAATTGAGGGATAAGATCCTACATGAAGCTCATGACTCACCTTTGGTAGGGCATCAGGGATTCTACATGACTTACAACGCCATTATGGATAGTTTCACTTGGTGGGGTCTTAAGGAGGATGTTCTGAGGCATGACAGGGAGTGTGATTCATGCCAAAGGAACAAGGAAGAGCACACACATACCATTGGGTTACTACAACCTCTTCATATTCCTAAGATGGTGTTCCTTAGGATTTCGGCTTCACTCTATACAAATTTCAGCTTCTGAACCTTCGTAGAAAAAAATTTATAGCGAAAATGCCACGATGACCTATTTAGGTGAAATTCAGGAGCCTGGAAAAACCCTAACTTCCACAGATCATATTTCTTACAATATTGCGAACCAAGATCTGAAATTTTTACAAGACGTTCCTCAGGAGTTCGGCTTTTCTCTGTAAACATTTTAGCTTCTAACGCTTTGTAGAAAAAAATTTATAGCGAAAATACCACGATGACCTATTTAGAGTAGCGAAACCCTAGAATCTAAATCTCTGATACCAAATGTTTTGAAACCAGCTTCAAAAATAGAAGAAAAGAGGGATCAATGCCTTATAAATAAGCCACTTTGAGGGGGAAACCTCCTTTACATTACATAAATGAACAATTCTTGCATGATAAAAATGACAAAACCTCCTTTCTATATATAGGAGTACATGGGGTCACAATATAATCCTAGTCGACCTAACAATAATAATGTAAGGGAACAATAATAACAATATGGGGGTTACAGGGGTACAAAAATAAAAATAATGGGGGCTACACTAACATAATAAGGGACTACAGTTGTAATATAGAGACCTAACAGTATATTGATGGGATTTATTACATGATTGTGAGCAGTATAGGGGAGAGGTTGCATCTATGTGTTTTTTGACAAGATGACGAAGTTTGCACAATTTTTCTTCATTCCAACACGATATTCATCATCACAGGTGGCCGATTTATTTTTCTACGAGGTTTTTAGGATGCATGGGTTACCTAATACGATTTTCACTAATGGGGATGCCAACTTTATGGGAGGATTTTGGTGGGAGTTATTTTTCCTTGTTGGCATGGATTTGACTCCCAACACTAGCTACCACCCTTAGGCAGATGGAAAAACAGAGATAGTAAATACTATGGCTGGAGGGATACCTGCACAACTATGTGACTGGAAAATAGAGAGTGTGGGTGAATTGGATGCACCTTGGGGAGCATCGCTTCAACACCACATATCATATGTCCATAGGTCTGACACCCTTTCGTGCCTTATATGGTTATGATGCACTGAATTTTTTTGATACGGTTTTTGCAGATAGCAAAACTCCAGGGGATAAATATTGGATAAATGAGAGCCAAGATATCCTTAAAGTACTCAAGGATAACTTGTAGATGGAACATAACCATAACCAGTAGAATTTGTACACATGCAAAGGCATAGTAGAGCGACATTTTGAGGTGGGGGATTTGGTATTCCTGAGATTTTAGCCATACAAGCAATCCACATTGAAGCAGAAGGGATATGAAAATCTTCGGGCTCGTTTTTATGGGCCATACAAGGTGATCTGACAAGTGGGAGAGCTAGCTTATGAGTATGAGATTCTATCAGGAAGAAAGGTGCATAATGTATTCCATGTATCTTGCCTACAAAAGGCCTTAGGACAATGAGTGATGACTTCCATTGAGTTACCACCATTAGATGATGAGGGGAATTTTTATTTTAACACTAGATTCCATATTGCAGGAGAGATAGAAAGGAAGCCGACGAGCAGGACCATTAGAGAATTCATTGTCAAGTCGAAGGAATTTTCTGAAGAAGATGCCACTTGGGAAGGAGAATAGTTTTTGTAGCATCGAACACTATAGTTTCTTTAGGACAAGAAAAATTTGGGACGGAGGATTGTCATATCCCCAATTAAAAGTTTGACATGGAAATTCCCAATTTTGAAATTTTGTATATATATATATATATATATATATATATATATATATATATATATATATATATATATATATATATATATATATTTAGCTAAATAAAATTATGAGAAATAAGTTGTTGAGATATTTGATAACTTTTGGAGAAAAGGAAATGGTTGGGACTTATGAAAAGAAGAAAAATTAAAGTTAATTTGTGGAGTTACCAAGCATGGAAATTGAATCATGGGAAGGATCAAACCATGGTATGAGAAAAATTGAACCATGGTATGAGGAAGTGAAAGAAAAAATAAAAGGAAGGTTGGGGCCTCATATTGATCATTCTAGTTTTGGCATTTCATTTCGAAATTGGAGGTTTGCTGAAGTTGTTGAGCTAAGTCAACCAATATTGTTTAGCACAAGGATTTCCAAGTGGATAAACCCAACTCTCTTTCGGTGAACTTAGAGTGTCATCCTAGGAGAGAAAACTTGGAGCTGATTAGATATTTTGTTTCTTGCATTTTGTGAGATATTTAATCTATACAACAAGTAGGTCATTTTTTCTAGAGCAGTTGTTGCAATCTTGCGCTGGGAAATAGCTATAATTTCACTCCATATTTTCAGCACTATCATTCAGTTATTTTTGTGGAGGATTTTTATGGAGCAGTTGTATATTTTCTAGTGGGACCGAGAGCTGGATAATGGGTAATTTCACTTGATTTTTTGGGTAATTTTGGGGGGTTGGAATTATTGAGAAATCAATGCTAGTAGAATTAGGTTTTGATTCCTATTTCTTGATAATTACTTGTTAATTATGTTGGATTCCTTTACTTCTTTATTATATTATATTTCATAAAGAAATTACCAGATTTTTTGTGTATGAATATCACAAGAACAAGAGACAAGATATAGGCACTCAACCAAGGAAAAACCCCTATCTAGGGGAAAACCTAGTCAAACATATTCCTTCAGTAGTTTTCACGGGATAAGACAAGATAATCCAAGATTCTTTGAACTGGACATAGACTTCCAGCAGCGTCGATATAGATCTTCGACCTTGCAGTAGCAGAATTTTGACCTATGCAGCAGCAGAACTTTGACCCCAACAACTACAAAACTTCGACCCCAGCAACTGTAGAACTTCAACCCCAAAAACTGCAAAAAATCAACCCTAGCAACTTCCCAGTAACTTCGTAGGAAATAGAGAGAGAGATAGCCCAAAATTTTGATTTTATTCTTCTCCTGTGATTCTCCTTATCTTGGAACTTCACACTTTTCTGCACTTATTCTTGTGTATATCGAACTTGTTGAGTGGATGAGAAAATGGATCGAACTACACTTCTATATATAGCCTTTTGTGGGTCGAATTTATCTCATGTAGGTCGACTTAATCAAGCAATGGATGACTTGGTGTGGAGGTGACAAATTACATATTTGACTCAATAATAATTATTTTTACATGATTCAAAAGCCCGAGAAGGGTCTCATAAAATGGAAAATGACTCTAATCACTTGATAAAAAAACCTATAATTCTTCAATGGGGACTATGACCTAGAAAATGATGACCCAAGAATGAAACCCATGCTTTAATAATTCATTGTAATAGTAATAAAATTTTATTTTTCATTCTTTGATAAATTAATTTCATAATGACTCAAATACAAATATGAAGGCCGAACCTAGTTACATTCTTCAACAGGAATTAGCCAAAAATATTTTTGGCTTTTGTTGGTCCCGAGTTGGAAATCATTGTCCTAATTTTTTATAATTTTTGAAGCATATTTGAGGCCTCAAATGTCAATTTTCCTCCAGCAGTAGCAGTAGTAGTCAATTTCTAGGCAGAGCGTGCAGCCAGTGAGCCATTTTAGCATGGATTTTTTTTCATTATCACCTGGGTTTTGCATGTTTGCTTAAGAAAAATCGGATGCACACATTCCACTATATTTTTTACTCAGCATCTCATTGGATATTTAATCAAATGGCTCAGCTCTATTATTTCCACTAAATATTTTTCTAAACTTGCTATTCTTGTGGCGTTTTCAGATTGCATGTTTACTTGTTTGTTGTAGCTAGTTCATCTTTTGATATTTCACTATATTTATCTAGTTATAACATTACATTCTCCCTCATGTCCATGACCTCCTTTGGAATGAGGATCAATTTTCCTTCCTCTTCCAGTGGTGGAAGCTTCATTCTGGCCTTAACTTGTTGTCCAAGTACCTTTAAAAGAAAATATACGTAGAAAATATTATGGATCTTGCTATCTTCTAGAAATTCTAATTTATAAGCAACCTACCCAATCTTCCTAATCACCTTATAATGCCCATATAATTGTGGTTTAAATTTATCAAAACCACTCTTCTTCAAGGATGATTTCCTATATGGATTAATTCTTAGGAAAACAAGATCACTCTCTTAGAAATTGAGCTCCACCCTATGGTGATCTACATATATTTTTTGTTGATTTTGGGAAACCTGTAGGTTCTCCTTGAGGATTCTAAGAATATCCTAACTCTCCCGCAACCAATACTTGGTCATTGGTGCCATGTTGTATCCTAGTGCCATCTCTAAGAATGTGGGAGCATCATACCCATACAATTCCTTGAAATTATTCAACTCAATAGAGATGTGGTAGGTGGTGTTATAAAAATATTCACCAAAGTGCAACCATCTGATCCAAGCCTTTTTTTGCCCTGCCACATAGTCCCTTAAATATCCTTCCACTCACTTGTTGACTACTTTTGTTTAAACATCTTTATGCATGTGATAACTAGTGCTCGGGGTTAGCTCCATGCCAACTAATCTAAATAGCTCCCGCTAATACATATTAAGAAATCTGTTATCTCTGTCACTGAAAATGTATTTGGGGACCCTGTGAAATATGAAGACCTCCTAAAATAATGTCTCTGCCACATATGTTGTTGAGTAGTTGGAAGATATGTCCATGAAATGGTAAAATTTTGTTTATATATCTAAAACCATGAAGATGTAGTCCTTCCCTTGCACCTTTGGAAGCCCTGTGATGAAACCCATAGAAACGCTCTCCTATTTTTTATCTAGAACTGATAGTGGTTTTAGTAGTCTCGTTGGATGGTTGAGGCTCTAGATGGTGCATTCATCTATATCTATTCAAAAATCCCCTTTGAGGCCTCTCCATGCAAATATCTCTTTTACCTTCCTATATCTTTGAATAACCCCTAGTGTCCCGCTAGGGGAGAGTCATGCATGGCCCTCATGATCCTCTCCTTGAGTTGTGACTCAGGGACTAAGAATATATTTCCCTTGTAATAGATAATGTCATTAATAACCTTGTACCTGTCATCCTGTGTTATTCCTTCCATTAGCTCACATGCAAACTTATTCTTTTAGTATTCCACCAATAGAAATTCCCTCTAATTATTTTTGATTTCCATGAGAGAGAAAGCTAACGGCATCCTAGAGAGCATCGTCTACCAATTATGTCTTCCCCTTCACATACTCGATGTTGAAATCATTTGCCTAAATTATATTGACTTTTTTTTTGCCTCCCATTGAGATATTTTTCCTCCATAAATTATCTTAGGTTGTTGTGGTATGTTTTAAGCACGAATATTCTTCCCACCAAGCACTACCTAAACTTTGTGAGTGGATGCATTATGGATACCATATCCTTATCATATGAAGAGTAGAGCCTTTCTAACCCCATTATCTTTCAAATTTTGAAAGTGATTGGATGTAAACCCGACATCAATACTACTCTTGTTCCCTCCCCTAATGCATCACACTCTAAAACAAAAGGTCGTGAGAAATATGGATGTGTGAGAACGACACAAGAACTCATTACCTCCTTGCACCTTTCAAAATTGTGTTGTGCTTCTTCTATCCATATGAAAGCCCCTTTTTTTGTCAAATATATCAATGGTGACACCATTTTATAATATCCCTTAAAAAATCATTAATAATATTTCATATCCCCATGAATCCTCTCAAATCCATGAGGTTTATAGGTGTTTTCCATTCGATGATAGCCCAAATATTATCCCGGTGGACCTACACTCCTCTTTTGTTGATGATGTTCCCATGGTATAAATCTGTGGCATCCCAAATATTCATTTGGACTCCTTGGAAAAGAGAAACTACTCCTCTAATATGCTCATCACCTTGTCTAAGTGCCTCAAGTGCTCCTCCTAGGTTTTTCTATACATGATCATATCATCAAAGAAAACTAGAAAAAAATTCCTTAACTACCTCTTGGATATATGATTCACACATTACTGGAAGGTATTTGGTGCATTCGTCGGCCCAAATGGCATGACAAGAAATTCATAATGTCCATAGTGGCATCTTAAAGTTTTTTTTTGTATTTCCTACTCTCATACATTGATCTAATGATATCTTTACCTCAAATCAATTTTGGAGAAGTACATCTCTCCATTTAGTTAATCCAAGAGCTAATAAATTCTTGGAATTGGGTACATGTTCTTAAACTTCTTCTTCTTGAAAACTCTATAATATATGCACATCCTCAGCATCCCATATTTCTTCTTAACTAATACCATGGACGACGCAAATGGACTAGTATTAGGCCTTGACCCATTTCCAACAACTCCTTAACGGTCTTCTTGATATCCTCCTTATATTTTTTGGGGTGCCATTATTGTGTGGTGATGACTAGCTTGGACCCCTCCCATAGGTCCATAGTGTGCTCGAAACCCCTGTCTGGTGGCTTGTCAAATGAACTAGCCTTGAAAACCCTTTTTTTTTTACATTAAAAAGTTTGAATATTATTTTATTAATGCTTATCTCCTTTTGATTTCTTTTTTTGTGTTACCATGCATTGCATATCCCATGTTATGTCTCCATGGCAAAAGATAACTTCCATTTTCTTATTTGTGACCACATTCTGAGCATTGATGGTAATTCCTCTTAGTAGTACTCTTTGTCCTTCTGGCATGACCCACTCCATCTCCATGGTATGATAAAACTTCCAATGCTTTCATATAGTAATAATCCATACATTAACCTCCAGTATCACATTGGTGTCAGCAAGCTCTACTACATAGAATTCATCCACTAGGCTATAATTTCACATATTCAATTCCATTTGGGGAAATTTCCTTAAAAAATCCATCCTTCGTCCCCCATGCTACTCCACATCAAAAACCTCAATTATTTTGTATCCAAGTGCATCCTTTCTACCAAGGTTTCATCGATGAAGTTATGATTAGATCCTCCATTAATGAGGATTGGGTATCATTGCCTCTTTATGACTCCCCTTACTCTAAATGTGTCTTACCAGGAAACGCATGACATCCTAGCTTTGGTGGCCCCCATAGGTTTTCTTCGTGGTGAATCTTCATTCTGATTGTTACTACTATGCTCTTCATCTTGTGTTGCTACTTTATCTTCCTCCTATTCGTTGTTTGACATCACATATATATAATGAAATTTCCATTTTCCCATCCACATGTGTCTTGGTACCCAAGGTTCTTTGCAGTTTCAGTAATGGTTTTTCCTTTTTAACTCAGCCATGATTTCTTCCACCCAATTCATCCCTTACCAAGGCTTCTTCTCCTTATTCTTTTATGGGGGAATGAATTTGGTCAGTTCCTTATTGAATACTATATCTTCAATATCCCCAGTAGATTAGGGTTAGGTTATGAAAAAATTTGTGCTTGTTTAATAACATAAAATACCTTGGACCTCATAGTCCAAGGGTTAGGTTTTGCATCTTCTAAACTGTGAAAATAAAAATAACATTTTTATGCATTTTTTCGCCACCTTTTTAGGGATTACATTTAGAGTTTTGTATATTGTACTATGGTTAATGCATCCACTATAAAAACCCTTTGAGCTAGTGTTCTACATAATAGAGGCCAAGTTATCCATCCATATCCAATTACCGATCCTTCAATGCAAACAACATAATTCTAATAAAAGGGATGTAGTACAATATTGAATATATCAACTTATTGAGTTGGATGAATAGTTCAACAAAACCATGGTACTTCCATGGTACAAATGGAAAGACAAGCCAAGTATGCACAATAAATTTGGTTTTTTCTAAAAGAGACCACATTTGATGAACCTTGAACAAGAGCACCTACCCTTATCAGCAAACAAGTAGTTGTTAAACATCTATTTCCCCCATGATACTTGATTATTTAGTTTAGATAGTTTAGAGTAGTTAGGATTGTATGTAATGAAGAAAACGACGCATAAGAGCAGAGGTAAAAATAGGCATAAGAACTATGAGTAACTCAAGTCCCACAATTTCTCCATCTTCACATTATAACGCTAAAGGATGATAGTATTTCATAGCTAGTATAAATGTTTTTCCATCCTCCATGAAATAAGAAGCTACCATATCACTATCCACTTAAACCTTTTAATTAAGGGGTTAACCTAGAAATTTCCAGTCCCCTTAGGGTTGGAAGCACCTAATAGGTTCTTTTGATATCCCTCTCATATCTAAGCATGGTTTCTTGTTGACAAATCATAATCTAGGAAGACACCTAAAGATAATGCTTAGGTGATGTAGTTTGTTTCCTTTTGCATTAGATATGGCCCACATAGATACTCTTATATTCATTTTACTTAAGATGATGATCTCACTTTATTTTGAGAGCATGTTTCAAATGCTTTCTCCCAAGTACAATTTCCATCCCTTGAAGGATTGTTTAATACTTATCTGGAACTTCAAAGAGGATGTCGAACCCCATTTGGTAACCATTATGGGTACCAGATCTAGTACATTTACCACTTTATGAGGAGAATTGACCTTAAGATCTATTCAATGATAATGATGACCTTCTATTATCCATTTATAGATTGGCACTAGAGCCAAGACATCAACCACTTTATGAGGAGATTTAACCTTGGGATGTATGAAACATTGATTACCTTCTCTTCTCCCTTGAGAGCCTAGAATGTTACGGATTGGAACCATGATGTTTCTTAGAAAGGAAATGTACCCCAAATATTGCATAACACTTCCAGGCTAGCCTTGTACCTTCTTAATGGATTTCGCCATGTTTATGAGATAGTTTAATGATGATGATGATAACTTGATATCCCTCTAGGAGGGATGGTGCACTTATCTAGATGATGACATCATGCCCTAGCCTTGTGATGTCCCCCTTTTGTGGCTTGGAGTTATAATGTGGGATTGGTTGATGATGACATATTGATGAGGAGGGATTTGCTTAAAAATTAGACACTTTTTGATAAAGAGATGGTCTTTTGAGCAAGGATCATTCTTTTGACCCATCCATGGCACATTTTGATTAAGATGTTTACTTTTAGAAAATGACAGCACCCTTGGAGGAACTTTTTCTCACGCAATTGGGATAAAAGGAGGTTTTTGTTATGTTTTATCATTGAGATAGATATCTTTTATGTCAGCTTGTGACCTAATTAACTTGAAATCACATAATTTATTATTTTTAGAGATTTTTTTCAATTTTACTCCAAAATCGACTTGGTTGTCGTCATAAAAGTAGATGAAATTCAATTTGGAGAGGAACATTTTTCACATAAACTCATTAAAAACTTTAGAGGGATCTCACTAGTTATTTTTCCTCCAAGACACAATGGAGTATTGATGTAACGTATTTTCTTGGGGAGGATATTGTGATTGGAGGGAATTTTCTCTTTGATTCATCAAGGGATTCTATGGTGATTTTGTACAATTTTATTGAGAGTATTTCTTCCACTTTTCAATTGTTGTATAATTAGAGTTTAACTTAAATTTTCAACTTAATGTATTGAACCTTTTTATGACTCTAACATCCCCTTTTGTAAAATTGTCACCAAGTTCCCATCAAGGAACCTTACTATAACTTCCTTTCTCTTAAATCTCCAATTGATTGAAAGTCATTACGATTTTTATGGAGAGATATTCTCTATCGTAATTTGATCCAATCAAGTATTTTTTCATATACCTCATGCTTTGACTCCATATAAACTAGTCTAATTGGTTGTTCAATCTTTATAAAAAAATTTAAAAAAAAAACACTAAACTTTCCTTTTTTTATTTGTCTATGGTAAATTAGGGCTATCTTACTGTAAAATCTACATTTAATAGCATCAAATGCCTTGGGCCTCATAGTCCTAGGGTTAATATTTTCATAATCTAAATTTAAAAAAGAAAAAAATCATTTTTATGCATTTTCAACCACCTTTCTAGGATTTATGTCTAGGGTTTTGTATATGTTCTATGTATTTTCAACCAATAAAAATTTATTGTAAACTATTTCCTTTTTTACTCACTTAATAGAATTTGTTTATTTATGTTTATTCATAGTTTACATGATATTTTGATATTGTTGTCATAAATATTTGATGCTATAAATATTGCTTCCTAAAAACCTTAAATTATAACAACAATTAACAATTTAAAGGTAGCATGTATTTGGGATCAAATTGTATCTCTCTAAGACTATCCAAGCCCTCTAGATTCAACCATAGGTCCTTTGAACTTGTTTCTTTACATCACCCAAAGCCTTTCTTTATTGAACATTATCCTTGGGTTTTTTATTTAGTGGAACTCTTAGAGGATATTTAGCTTAGGAGTTATTGGGTTATTTAACCTTTGAGATCTACTAGAGAAGCCTCCTTTGTGAGGATGGTATCATTTTACAAAACACTAGGGGAACAATTACTAAGGTGTTAGCAGTGGTTGATCTTGATGTTTCCCTTAACTTAAAGTGTTGAGGCTTTGCACTAAGATGATATATTTTTCTTTAACACCTCGTTCACCATGTCTTGATCTCCATCCCCGTATTTGCCAACAATTTGTTGGAAAATCAATGTGTTTGTAGATTAAAATTAATTTTCCTTACTTAAAAATTACTTGTGATAATTTTTTGGCGTTTTATTATTTATTTTTACTTATTCATCAAACAATTACCAAAACATGAATATCACAAAGACACAAAGAACACCAAATATAGGTTCCAAGCCAGGGAAAAACCCCACAATTTGGCAAAAACCCAAACAATCCTCTTCTTATAGAATCAGAACAAAATGAAACCTCAAATACCCAAAGACCAATACCTCCTCCAAACACTAAGTCAACCCTCCATTCTTTATCAATATTCCTATTCAATAAGATAGCTTGATCTGTCACAAGATTCCTTGTCCCATAGTGATCCTTTGTCCTTCATGTAGCGTGTATTTCAAGGATCTTGCACCCATCCAAAAACTCACATATCATAGATACCACAACTTACACTTCACATGTACTACAATCATTATTTAGGTCACATACCATCATGGAGGAATTATGCTATAACTTGTATTGTTTCACAGAATTCTGATCGCAGAAAAGTTGCATCTACTCTACAAAACACTTGCACATATTCTTATGTATTCATTCAGAACTTCCACGAACTTACTACAGAAAAATTTTCATATCTTCTTACAATAACTCGCATATATTTCCATATAACAGCCACAAAAAATTTCATACCAAAATGAATGAGAACAGGTCTGAATATATACTTGTTTGCTAATTTGAAGGGTCATATTTGTTGATTAGGCCAACTTGACCATCTAGAGGACCAACTTGATCTTATGGAGGTCAATTTGACTCTTTTTTACTAAAAAGGAAATATTTTAATTTTTCTTACAAAGTTTCCAAATGGACACTAACTCAAATTTAATTCTTTGACTTAATCAAAACCTAGAAGCATGAATCACATGCTTAACTAAAATAATAATAATATAAATCGTCTCCTACTATTTTCTTTTGATACAAGTACAAATATAAGTATGAATATTGAACCAAGTTACTTTTCAAACACTCTTTAACTAGGGAGGTATTAATAAAGAATCAACGGGTCTATCTTAAGTTGAAAAATTCAAATAATAAGGAATCTAGATTGATAAGCATCAATGATGATAGTATCATCATATCCAACATTGCCACATTACCAAGTTCTTGACAGATACACTCTATCTCTCCACAAGATCAAAGCACAATGTTCGGAGGTATTCCATGGGACACCGCAATGCCTCTCTAAGGTACATACTCCACCTAGGATGCCCGGATCATGTCCACCACTAGACCATTCTTTATCCAAGTCCATGTACTTGACTTAGGATCTTCATCCTAATCCATCACAGTACATGACTCAAGAATTTTTGTGCAAAATTCTTATCCAATCCACCAGTATCCTTATCCATGTACTTGACTTAGGATCTTCACCCTATTCCATCACAATACATGACTCAAGAATCCATGTCCAAAATTCTATCCAATCCACCATTCTCCTTATCCATGTCCATGTACTTGACTTAGGATATCAATCCTAATTTGTCACAATACCTGACACAAGGAGGACCAATGTCCAACCTTACTCCCTCTCAACCGGAGAGGAGAAATACATACTCACTCCCTATAAAATAGGGAGAGTGCATCAACAAGACTTAGCTTGTGTCAGAAGTACTCATACTTCCCTTAAATCAGCTACCTATTATTTTTGTAGCTTCCTCAACTAGCCCTCTTATCACTAAATTTTCTCATATTGCAACTTATGAACTAGGACTCCAAATCTGCCTCTTAAAAGATCATGATTCCTTATCTCATGATCTTGTACTTGAGGTATTCATCTACTGCATCCTATATATTTTCCCATTTTTTATTATTCTGGTCATTTCAGAAGATTGTTCCTAGGGCTACCAAGACTACCCTAACTTTGTGACAAATCAATTGTTCTTGTCACTCTCCTTAGGGACTTCATATCTTTCCAACTTTTCAACCGTATGGATGCTTCAGAATTATGCATATTAGGGTCAACACAATATACCCTCTAAATATCCTTCCAACTACATTTGAATACTACTTCTTGGGGCTTGCAGGTCTGCCTACTATCCATATCCTTACTACTCAAAAGGTGAAAGAAATAAGGCTTGACAACGTTGCCCACCAACAACCCTTTTTCTCCACCAAAGGATTGTACTTAGGGAAATCAAACAAGAAACCCTTTTAACAGAAGTATGCACCAGTAAACATTGTACTAGGGCTACTCTAAAACACTATTCAAAACTCCATGAACAAATCTTCTCTTGCTCTCTAGTCACAATCCTTCTCTCTTGCTCTCTACTCACAACCTGAGGCAACACCACTGAAAAATATTGCATCTACTTGAAACCATGCAACCCTTACACAGTCAATAGACTTGGGCTTCCTATTTCTCCTTTAGTTTCTCCTTGTCCATTCCTCCATAAGTTGGACAGAGAAAACATCACTGGACTTAGTGTTTCTTGTCAACTACCCACATAACATTGAATGACCTTTTTCATACAATGTACTTAGGGCTTCATTTTTCTTCCCACTTATCAATGATATTCCCACTTGCATACACCAAACTAGGGTGCACTTGTACTACTATTCAAACCATTGAACAATCCTTCCATTACACTTATTCTGCCACTGTAAAAATCAACTTTTACCAATCCTTCTTCGTGATCTTCTTGTCTTGAGATTTGCAGCCTAAACATTGTACCATATCTGATACAATCTTTGGCATAAACATAAATCAAAAATAGCTCGAAATCACAATATTTTTTCTACCTTATCATAGAGATTATCCAACACTCGGTCTTCTCCACAGGGTATAAACTTGAGAAAGATATTACAAACATGCTTAGGAATATTCACTTAACTTTTAAGCACGAGAAGAAGCCCTAACTAGGGCATACAAATATTTTTTCCTAAACCTTTAGGAAGACCTCCACTCTTTGTGTTTATCAACACAAGATAGAGCATCCTTACCTCTTTAGGATCTCAACACACTCCCTATATATCCTTGGAATTCTGAGCATACAACGCACTAAACTACCTTGGCCTAGATGCCTCTTTACTGCAGCCACCTCATACCATTGGCCTCCACAGAACCTTCGGTTACTTCAGTCATCAAAAAACACATGATAAACCTCATCTCAGACTTATCATGTTTTATGCAGATTCTAGAGGGAACTTGGCCCTCACACAGCCTTGATTCCACCTCTCTATAGGGGTCTCAACCCTCCTACAAACTCAAAAATCATGTCTTGGCCCTATCACAAAGGATAACTTTAGAGACACTGGAAATCATGCCCAAAATAACCTATCAACAAATCTCCTTTAACTCGACCTACTAGAACATTAGAAGGGACAACACGCTTGACCTTCTAATTTCTTTCAAAATCATCCATCTTGAGATCTATGGTTCGTGTGCTTGTCTTTTCTTCGATAAGATGCACTTTTGGATGCTCCTTTAGAACTTCTTCTTATTATAACTTCTTCCATGATTTGTCACAAGCTTCATTGTAGATATCTCGGATTCCATTAATGAGTTTTAAATATTCATGGCATCCTTATATCTTTCATTGTTAACTTCACTGTAGTTTCCCTTAGATTCACGCACATGTTACCACAGAAAGTGTAGAGTGTAGGAACTTGCTATAGTGCAGGAACTGGCTGAGATTGAAAAAACATGTTTCTTGTTCTTCTCTTGCTTTTTTCAATCTGTGCATGACATAGATAATGAAACTTTCACATCACAAAGGCTAATATCTTTAAAATATCATGCCATCTTACAAGATGCTATAGGAAAGCGTCCAGCCCACAAAGATAGTAGGTATATGAACTCATCCAATCCATAGAATAATATGCCTATAATAGGCCACATATGCCATCAATATAAGCCTGAAATTGTACCAATGATCAGGGTGCATATAGTGCCAGGTTATTATATGTGAGCCATAAGTATTTTAATTAAAGGTTGTAGACCTCATATGATAATTGCTACAACTATATCAACAGAAATTGATATTTAATCTCCATCCATTAACCATAGCTCTGATACCATGTTGGAAAATCAATGTGTTTTTAGATTAAAATTGGTTTTCCTTACTTGATAACTAATTGTGAAAACTTGTTGGATTTTTATTACTTAAAATTGATTTTCCTTAATTAATTGCGATATTTGTTAGTTTTTTATTACTTAATTTTACTTCTTCATCAAGAAATTACCAAAAAATGAAGATCACAAAGACACAAAGAACACAAGATATAGGCTCCAAGCCAGGGAAAATCCCCACAATTGGGGAAAACCTTAACAATCCTCTTCATATATAACCAAAACAAAATGAGACCTCCAAGACCCAAAGACCAAGACCTCCTCCAAGGACCAAGTCAGCCCTCCATTCTCTTTCAAGATTCATGTTCAATAAGATAAATTGATTTGTCACAAGACCCCTTGTCCCACATTGATCCTTTTTCCTTCTCGCAGCTTGTATTTCATGGATATTATAGCCCTATAATTTCTCACATATCATAGATACTACAGCTCGCACTTCATATGTACTACAGTAATTCATTAGCTGGCATACCATCATGGAGGAAGTCTGTTATAACTCGTATTGTTTCACAAAATTATGATCATAGAAAACTTGCATCCGCTCCATAGAAAACTCACACATATTATTTTGTCTTCATTCATTACTTTCACAAAATTGCTACACAAAAAATCGCATATCTTCTTACAATAACTCGCATATCTTTCCATATAAAAACCACGAAAAAATTGCATACCAAAATGAATGAGAGAATGTGTCAATATATACTTGTTTTCTAATGTGAAGGGTCACATTTTTTTATCAGGCCAACTTGGGATTATGGAGGTCAATTTGACTCTTTTTTACTAAACAAAAATTCTTTTCCTTTTTCTTACAAAGATTCGAAATGGAATTTGACTCAAATTTAATTCTCATACTTAATCAAAACTTAGAAGCATGAAGAACATGCTTAACTAAAACAATAATGATATAAATATTTTTCTTTTCTTTTTTTTTTATATAAGTACAAAGATAAATATGAAGATCGGACCTAGTTACTTTTCCAACACAATGTGGGCATCCTAACCATTGCACTAAAGCATCTACAAAGATAGATAGATGCCTTATCTAGTTTTTGTGATCTTGACAGTTGACGATAAACGTTGGTAAAAACAAAATCTATTACCTTCAATGGATCAAAGAGTGTCTTATCAAGTTTCCATTTATACTTTCAACACGAGGAGAGTGAGATCACCACTGAGCACACTTATCTAGGCATTCAGTTTTATGGACCCTAACCTAGTTTGAGACCAACTCTCCAACCTCGAATCAACAAGGGGTATGGTTCATTGACCCTTCTATAAAAACAATGTTTTGAACACCATTTTCAAGACATTTTGGAAAACATAGAACTTCTAATTACCAATATCAAGCTCACAATTTTGAACAACACCACAGTTTAAGGGACGACTTTGTTAGAGTAGGAATAGGCTAGGGTAGAGAGGGTTCAATTTCTCTTGCTTGTTGGTGAGAGTGGCTCAAGAAGGTACTTCTAAATAGGTCTAAGTGTATAGAAGATGTGTGGATGTAGCCTAATTGACCCTTAAACTTAGCAATTACTTTAATTATTAAAGTAATTGACTTGTATAAGATAAAGTAAATTATTCTAATGAAATGAAAAGGTTAGTTGCATTAGTGAATTAGATGAATCTCAATTGTTAATCTCAAGTGATTTTGAGATCTAATCTCAACCATCAATCACTTTAGAGATTAGGGTTGTGGGAAATCTAGGCTGAGGGGGAGGACATATCTTTGAGCACAAGACAATGAAATCTTAGTGATTGGGTGGAGAAGGACTTTCATCCAAGTGTGAAGGGTTCAAGGGAGAGTGCAAGGGGGAGCACGAGAGAAGGATAAAGATCATCCAAGCAAGATTAAAGCACTGATTAATTGGTATAACTCTAATTTCTTGTTGTATTTCCTTGTTGTATTTTTATTTTTCCTCAGAGGGATTTGCCCCAAGAATGGAACCCTTATATGTTGTAGATTATTATTAATGAAATAATAAAAAAATTGAAGGGAAGAAACCTTTAGTTGCATGTGAATAAAATTAGTGTTATTAATTTTCTTTTGTTGTTATACTTTGTTTACATCTTAAAATCTCAACAGTGATTTTTATTCAATAGATATAAATAATAATTAAATTTTATAGCAAGGAATCTACTAATAAATAATTAGCTAAGTTGTTGGGGTTAGAGAAATTAACATGGTATCAAAGTGTTATTTTTTAAAGAAAGACCAATATTTGGTTAGGCAAATCCAACACTTGACAAACACAAGAGGGATGTAGTGATCTAAATGGAATGTATTAGTTTTGTTATGCTAAGTATCCAAACAGTAATTAAAATGTGTGCATAATGTTCTCTGAAGTTTGCAGGTGAAACAAATGATTTTATCTTAGTTAAACAGATTTCTGTGTGAGGTTAAAGCATGTAAATTTCTTATAAAACATTGTATAGCAGTAAATAATAGAGAATTAAACATCACATGTAACAGTAATCAGCAAATTTGATGAAGCAATTCACCCCTCTTGGGCTACATCTGCTGGTCCAGCTACCAATGGCATGTCCCCCATATCTTATTGCTCAAAAATTGTAAGTACATGTGAAATAAAGCCTCAAATGGTTGTGTTTTCTATAAAAACAGCTTCAGAATGCTTTAATTAGCTAGGAATGACTATTTTTTTGCAGAAAACAGAGAATGGATGCTCAATACACTGAAAACACCCCAGTGGCCCTAGTGGTTCCTTGACCTTTCCCGAAGCTAAACCTACACAATGTGACCTGTGATGGCTCTAAAACCTATGCCAATGTGTTCAAAATGTCGAGACTACCAAAAATTTACTATCTATGCATCCAAATTGGTCGAATATCCAATGAGTTATGGCCAAAACAAGAAACTGCCCAATGTCCCTTAAAAAACTCCACTAAATGTGGAGATTGTTAGTTAACTGGAGTTAATTTAATGAAATGCCCCAAATTTTGGGGCGTGTTGTCCAAATCCACTAGACTGTTAATGGTTGGCATTCAACTTCAGGTCGGGGTAGTCATATTACCCCCCGTCAGAACCGTCGAAACCCAATCGTCGTGTTAAAGTTTTTAGGTCGTGGTCTCCACTGCTGGACACATGGCTTTATAAACCTGTCATCACCATAATCATTGGGTCTATGCCTCAGGTTCCATGCGCCAAGTCATATGGAATGTCATGAGGTGGGGGTTGGCCCTAAAGTGTTGGTCTCCTTTACTGCCAATGCAAACTTTAATAAACTTTATATTCAACCCGACCGCTACAGTGGTTAAGTAACACCCATAGCCCGGTTGGTCGAGCGCTCCTGCACGCGAACGAGAGGTCTCAGGTTCCATTCTCGTGGACTCCAAAAATAAATTTACAATTTTCCTTTAACCTCTGGCCTAGGGCCACGTGGCCTGCCTCCGGGCAAGCCACGTGGCTCACGCTGATATGCCCTTCAACTTTAATATAAAAATATTTTTTCCAATATATTTTTTTTTCAAAAATTTCATAAAAATTCAAAATAATTCAAAGGTCTATTTTTTGGAGTTTACTAGGCTTTTAAAACCTTCATAACTTCTGCATACGACCTCCATCTTGCGAACCGCTCACGGAACTAGAATTGCAACGACAAGACCTTTTTGGTCGCTCAGGTTGCAAACATTTTTAGCACTTTCATTTTCGAGCATTTTTGAACTATGGACATGATCTCCTGATCACACCTCCCCACTGGGAAGATTTTGGACCCCAAAATCTCTCTGGAATACTGAACATGAAGATGAGGAGACTGTGCCCCTACTCTTCCAATTTTAATCCACAGAAATTTCCCTGATTTCATTAATTAGAGATTTTCATGAAATGAAAAATTTTTCCTTGATTTCGTTGACCAACCGTTGCTGACTTTGACCTTGTCATGCTACACATTTTCGAAAATTGTAGAACAACAAATTAACTTTGCAGTAAACATATTGTTTCTACATTGGTCTATAATCAAAAGAAACTAGAAATTACTTTCACCTTGCATTCTGTCCTTATAGCGATTTTTTGTTGAAATAGCCTTGTAATTGTGTCGATTCCTGACCAAGTTTCCTCGCCATTGTACCATGCCTTTCTGAAACCAGCAATGATCATTTCTAAACTTTGTGCCATATTTGCTATGTTTCTTTACCCTCTCTTGGACCTTTTCAACTTCTTGCACTGACACTTTGTTTTCAGCACCGATCGACAGCAAAGACGATTGTTGTAACTGCTTGTCATCTTCTTTCAAAGAAAAACTGCTTTCAGACTGAAACAACTCATTATTATATCAGCATTTATATGAAAAGGATTATGTACAACTTCCGTTTTTTTAATCATCATCAATTTCAATTTTTGACTTGCATTGACAAGCTTCTTCATCTGCCATGCATTCACTAAAGAAGAGTCTAGTTTTTTGCGATGTGCTTTCACAATGTACTCCTTGTCGTCCTTGAATAAATGGTACTTTTTCTCATGTCTATGGAAGATAGCTTTCCTATCATACCAGTAAGGACTGCCCAACACCATACCTATAATATCAAGCGGAACAACATCTAATTCAACCGTGTCAATAAAATGTGTTGTTATTGCAAAGCGCAACATGCACTTCTTTGAAACCTGTAAATTTGCATCCTTACAAATCCAACCAAGAGGATATGGTTTAGGATGTGGAATGGTCTCAAGATTTAGTTTCCTGACTAAGTCTTCAGAAATAAGGTTTTCTTGCGACCCATTGTCAAATAACATGTCAACCTTGGTATGTTTGGAAATGACCCTCAAATGAAGCAGTTCAATTCTCATCTCTTCACTTGGAGCTTCTATGTGACAGTTAGAAATACTAGAACTAGGTTCATTTAAAATCTCTTTCCCTTTCAAGTTCTTCAGTGCCATAGCTATGATTTTTGTTTCATATCATGATTCTGACCCTAGGTCTTGTTCAGCTATTGCAACTGTCTTGCCTTTCTCCTTGACTTTATCTTTGGCTTTAAAACTTGCTGGTTTCATCTCTGGATGACGTTTCCAACAATGGTCCTCATCATGGCTTGTTTTAAAATGGTGTTTGCAGAAAAAAATTTCCCTTCTCTTTTCTAGAATTTACATTTCTCTTTTTCTCCCATTTGCCTTTTAACTCACTTTCCTCATTCCCATCTAAGTTTTGTTTTCCCCTTGCCTTTAAATTCGGGGCTTGAACACAAACCTCATCTAGGCTTGTAGGGTTAAACATGAGAATGGTATGTCGTAGGTAAGTATGTAAACCTCCTATATACTTGAGTAAAGTGTATTGACTATGCAAATCTACTTCTAGTAAAAGAGCTCTTCTTATAAATTCTTGGGTATAAACTTGAAAATTTTTTCCTTTCAATTGTTTAAAATTTTTCCAGTCCATTATGGCTTTCTGCATGTGAGCTAATGGATAAAATTGTTGATTTATTACGGAAATGAAATCAGACGATGATAAGATAATCTTACCATATTTTTTGATCTCCTCCTTTGTCTTGGCTTCCCACCAAACAAGAGTTGCACCGTCCATTCTCAATGAAGCTAATTGGATTTTTGTGTCATCATCATGAAAATTTTGAATTCTCAAATAGACCTCTAATTGTCTAATCCAATTATCTAGCTTTTCTACATTAAATTCACCATCAAACATTGGCAATTGAAACTTAACATCAAGTTTAAGAAAAGGATTGTTACCAGTGTTCTTGACTTTCTGAGAATGATGTACTAAAGATGATGTAGAGGTTGATGAAGATGAAGATGATGGTGATGATGGCGACTTTCCACTGTCTCCATTTCCTCCATTACCCTTCTTGGATTTATCCTCATCACTATGGCCTCCTGACGATCCCTCTCCTTCCTTGTGAATTTTGGATCCTTCTCCTTCTATTCTTTCATTCCTTTCTTGATAAAGGACTCTCACCATTTCTGTCAAGTCAAGGAATGTTTTCCTGAAAAATCTTTCTTCCTCCTTGGGATCAACTTCTTCAGGAATTTCTCCTTCCCTTGAAGTCATGCTTATGGCTTCTTCTGCTTCTCTTTGAGGTGAAATTGAAGGTGGAGATAATGGCACTCTTGCCCTCCTTGGCTGACGATTGCTTTGAGCTTTCACCAATTGACGTTCTCCTCTCTTAAGCTTTAGCCTAGTAAGCATTAAAACTCACAACAAATGCTGCCCCAAGATGGCTCTACACAGCTTGCAAGAGTTGTTCTACAAACTTTTAAACAAATCCTTTTGCAAAAAATTTAAATAGAGAAAATACTCTAGCTTAACCTAATCCTTAACCTGAGCTCTGATACCAACCTGATATGAATGGAATGTATTATTTTTTTTGTGCTAAGTATCCAAACAGTAATTAAAATGTGTGCATAATGTTCTCTAAAATTTGCAGGTGAAACAAATGATTTTATCTTAGTCAAAAATATTTTTGTGTGAGGTTAAAGCATGTAAATTGCTTATAAAACACTGTACAATAGTAAATAACAGAGAATTAAACATCACATGTAACATTACTCAGTAAATTTGATGAAGCAGTTCACCCCTCCTGGGCTACATCTGTTGGTCCAACTCCCAATGGCACGTCCCTCATATCTTATTGCTCAAAAATGGTAATTACATGTGAAACAAAGCCTCAAATTGTTGTGCTCTCTATAAAAATAGCTTCAGAATGCTTGAATTAGCTAGGAATGACAATTCATTTGCAGAAAACAGAGAATGGATGCTCAATACACTGAAATCACCCTACTGGCCCTACTGGCTCCTTAACCTTTCCCAAAGCTAAACCTGCACAATAATACCTTTGATGGATCTAAAACCTATGCCAATGTGTTCAAAGTGTTGACAATATGAAAAATTGACTATCGATGCATCCAAATTGGTTGAACATCCAAGGAGTTATGGCCAAAACAAGAAACTGCCCAATGTCCCTTAAAAAACTCCACTAAATGTGGAGATTGTTAGTTAACTGGTGTTAATTTAATGAAATGCCCCAAATCTTAGGGCGCGCTCTCCAAATCCATCAGACGGTTAACGGTTGACATTAAACTTCATGTCAGGGTGGTCACATTACCCCCCCCCCCCCCCCCCCGTCGGAACCGTCGGAACCCAACTGTCGTGTTAAAGTTTTTAGGTCGTGGTCTCTGCTACTGGACAGATGGCTTTATAAGCCTGCCATCACCGTAATCGTCAGGTCTATGCCTCAGGTTCCATGTGCCAAGTCATATGGAATGTCATGAGGTGGGGGTTGGCCCTAAAGGGCTGGCCCCCTTTAGCGCCAATGAAAACTTTAATAAAATTTATATTCAACCTGACGACTAGAGTGGTTAAGTAACACCCATAGCCTGGTTCATCGGGTGCTCTTACACACAGATGAGAGGTCTCGAGTTCCATTCCCGTGGACTCGAAAAAAACTTTACAATCCGCCTTTAACCTCTGGCCTGGGGCCACGTGGCAGCCTCCGGGCAGGCCATGCGGCGCCCGCTGATAGGCCCTTAGATTTTAATATAAAAATATTTTTGCCAAAATGTTTTTTTTTCAAAATTTTCATAAATATTCAAAATGAGTCAAAGGTCCAGTTTTTGGAGTTTACTAGGATTTTCAAACCTTCACAACTTATGCATACGACCTCCGTTTTGCAAACCATTCACGGCGCCAGAATTACAACAACGAGAGCTTTCCGATCGCTCAGGTTGTAAACATTTTTTAGCACTTTAATTTTTGAGCATTTTGAACTATGGACATGATCTCCTGATCATGTAGTCATTGTACAAGTTTCATGTGAAGTTGTACATGAATGTACACAGTAAAAAGGTGTCCAAGGAATTGTCACAAACATATACTTGGGGTCCCTACAAAAAGAAAAAAAATAGGGTTTGTAAACTAAGACATGAGAGATGACCCCTGCTAAAAAAGGGAAGGCTAAACAACCATACATAAAAGTGGCAGTCGTTGTGGGAAAAGGATGAGGTGAGGTCCATACAAGTGGCAAGGTGTAGACTTATCAGGTATAGTTTCGTACATGTTAGAGTAAGAAAAAAAATTAAATTTAAAAAAAAAAAAGACATCGTGAGCCACCATCAATCGCCAAAGGAAAGTGGACATAAAGTGACTCGCGCTAATAATAATAATTAAAATAAACAACGGCCAAAGCATATGATAGTTGTACAAGAAGAAAGCTACAACAGAAAAGGAAGTGAAAAAAGGATGCAAAAACAAAGCCATATGCATAGATGTAGAGATTCCAGAGCCATCAGTTGTACGTGGATGTACGAGAGGTGACATGCCAGCACAAAGTGCAAGGAACATCTCATCACATAGGTTACATACAAGGTCAACAGTCAACCACACAAAATAGGGATACAACAGAAGGAATTTTCTACATAGGTTGGATGTGATCACAGTAGGTACAAAACAACAGTTTTCCAAATTTTTCTACCTGATGGAGGTTATACTTTAAATGGATAGGGGGAGATCATACTAATCAAGGGTCTGTAAAAAAATTATTTTTGGGGCATTTTAAAGCACTGAAAAATATATCCATAGAGATCTTAGTAGATTTATAAACCAACAGCCTTTTTTATTCTTATGGATTCTAGAATGACTTGGAACAAGGCAGTAATTATCATATCTAGAAATGGAAACTACCAATCTCAAGTTTGAAGATTGATTTAATGGAGTATCTAAATTCATGCCCTAGAAGGAAAGGGTTACCTTACTGCTGAAATAGAATGATATTTGGGATATTTTTGATAAATATATTCGATTACCGACATATCCAATAATGTTGGCAAGCCATGTGTTATCACATACAAAATTTTCAAAATTTGTTTTGATAAGGTCACCATAGCTTTCATGTTATGTCATGTTGGGTCAAGTCTTTGATGAAGAATTTACCAAATCATGTTTATCCTATGTCAAAAAAACCACCATAAGTCATGTCATGTCATTCAACTACACTCCATGTCTTTTTTCTTTCACACCCATGCCTTCAAATTACAAAAGTACACACCTGTCATTTTTTCATAATTTTGTAGCGATTTATTAAGGAAATCCACAGATTTCGCTACAAAACTGCCTAATAGTTTCATAGAAAATCTGTCAGCAACCTAACTGTCTTCACTATGAAACTGCTTTTTTTTAGCCTAAGTGTCAGAGTGGTGCAAGGTGTCAACTATCGATAAGACAAGGGGTTATGTCATTTGAGTTTGTTATGATGATTCCCAAACATGCTTAGCCATATCTGCTATCATTATTGTCTTTTATAGTTAGATGTGTCATCATCAAAATCTGATTTGTCAAAATTACCTTTTAAAATTTACCCTAAGCTTCTATTTATCATTCATCATTCATTCTTGCATGTGAAGCATCTCACTGTCACTATTTGAGAGTTGTTTCACCACACCAAGTGATCTGAAAATTGAACTACTTGAAAATGTGTGCAAGGTATCCATTTCCATTAAATTACATGTGCAACATATTCTTCATGTCTTGCAATTTAAACAAAGTGTTTTTGATAGTTTTCTGAGTCTTATGTGTAAAGGAGTGTTACTTCATTTTACTGTTTAACATACTGAAACTTAAATACATAACAAGATAAAATCACCATAATATAACACAGAAGTTGATGAGGCAGTTCACCCCTCCTGGGCTACATCTGCCTGGTCCAAGGCTCCAAAATGGGCATGTCCTTGCTCTTTATAAACGCTCAAATTGGTTATACAGTGATAAGAAAGCCTAAAAAAGCTAAATAAGTTGTGAATTTGACTTCAGAACATAGAAATCAGCTAAAATACACTTGTGTTTCACCTCAAACATAAAGGTGTAGCCCAATACAGCTCCAATACCCCCTAGGCCCTGATGGCTCTCCAAGCTTATCTGATGAAAAATTACCTGAATATCAACTATGCTGGCTCTAAAACCTGTCCCATTGGCTCTGGAATGCTCATAATAGTCGAAATTGACTAAAATTTCATCCAAAAAGGTTCAGTAATGTGAAAGTTATGATAAAAACAAGATTTGTCCAGTTTGGCCTAAAAAACCTCCGCCAAAATTGGGAGAACTGTAGATAACTCCACTAAAATGGCGGAATTCCTGATTTGGTGGAACCGCGCGCTCAATTTGGTGGACCATTAATTTTAACTGGCAATTCGCTAGCACGTTCACATGCGAACGTATCGGACAGTTAACTGTCGATAATTAAAGTTTAAGCCCCCACCCATGGTCATGGGTCGGAGGTCCCATGGTAAATGTGCTAGCACCCGAGTGCTTAGCCATAAACTTCGTCGGACTGTTTGTTGTGACCCACGTTCAATCTTGACCGGCGTTCATGTCTGCACGCACGTTCAGCTCCAACCATCGTTGCACGCACGTTCAGCTCCAACCATCTCTGCACGCACATTTACACCCACTCGAATTTACGTTCAGACACCGCTCGTTCAACCAATTCTGACCCCGTTCAATGCTGACCCACCTTCATTCACCTCTGCCCGACCTCCGATCGTTCACGCCTGCACGGGGTTTAGGTCGGTCGGGCCCGACTGACCCGTAGCGTTCAGCTCAGGTCGGGGCTGGCCCATGAAATTTTCAAACACAAAAAAAAAAATTAAACCAGAAATTTACCCTTTGACCTGGGGCCATGTGGCAGCCTCTAGGCAGGCCACGTGGCACCCTCTAATTGGCCATTAATATTTCATTAAAAAATGAAATTTTTGCCATAAAAACAGTTTTTGAAGATTGCATTTTTTCAGTTCCAAAGTCATGTTTTGAAGGTTACTAGACAATTTAAAACTTGAATATCTTCCACATCCGACATCGGATTTGAGTGTCATTCATGGCGTTAGGATCGAAATGACGAACACTATCTGGTCGATTAATTTATTACCAATTCTGAGTAGTTCCAATTTTGAGCATTTTTTCCCTCTTGGACATGATCCCCTTATCACACCTCCCCATTTGGAAGATTTTGGACACCAAAAGCTCTCTAATTACAGAAATTGAAGATGAGGAGACTGATTCTCCACTCTTCCAACCTTGAACCCCTGCAATCTTCCTGACTTCATCAAATTGAGCTTCTCATAAAAAGATAAATTGCTCCTTGAATCCACTGACCGACTGTTGCTAAAATTGACAAAGTCATGATGCAAATTTTTGAAATTTGCAGAGGAGCAACCATATTTTGCAGAATACATATTGTTTCTACAATGGTCAAACTTCAAAGAAGACTGAAAATAAGATTCACCTTACCAACTGTCCACATGGCGAATTTTTGTTGAATGAGCCATGTACTTGTGCCGAATCCCGACCAATTTTTCTCGCCATACCAATCTGCCATTCTAAAACCAGTAATGACCCTTGCTGAACTGTGTGCCTTATTTTCTTGCATGCCTTTCCATCTCATGGCCTCTTGCACCACTTTGCACCAACACTTCGTTCTCTGTACCAATCAACACCAAAGGTACCTTGTGCAACATATTGTCATCTTCTTTCAATGATGAACTGTTATCAGACTGAAACATATCATCATTTATATCAGAAATATCATGAAAAGGAAAATGTACAAAATCTTGTTGTTTAACCATCAACAAAGTCATATTTTGACTTGCATTAACTAGCCTTTTCAATTGCCTTGCATGGACTAAAGAAGATTCTATATTCTTCTTATGTGCTCTCATAATATACTTTTTTCCATCCTTGAACAGATGATACATGTTCTCATGGCGATGGAAGATTTCCTTTTTGTCATATAAATATGGACTACACAACACAACACATGTAATGTCAAGCGGTACTACATCCAGTTCAACCCAATCAACATAATGAGCTGTTATGGCGAAGCGCAAGATGCACTTTCTTGAGACTTGTAAGTTTAAATCCTTGCATATCCACCCAAGTGGATAAGGCTTTGGATGTGGAATTGTCTCAACTTTCAGCTGTTTGACCAAGTCTTCTGAGATGAGATTAGCTTGAGACCCACTATCAAAAAGTGTGTCTATCTTTGTGTGGTTTGATATTATCCTCACATGAAATAGCTCTATCCTCCTCTTTTCATTTTGAGTTTCTATGTGATAGTTTAAAGTGCTATAACTAGGATTTGTTTCTTGTACAACCTCTTTCCCCTTTATGTTCTTTAATACCATGGTGATACTTTTAGTCTCATCACCTGATTCAGACCCTAAGTCATGTTCAAAAGTTGCAACAGTTTTTCCGTTTTCTTTAGTTTCGTCTTTGGTTTTATATTTCTCTGGATTCAGCTCCGGATGAAGCTTCCAACAGTGGTCTTCATCGTGGATTTTTTTTGGACAGTTCTTGCAAAAGAATTTCCCTTTTTCCGTTCTAGATTTTGCAATCCTTTTTCTTCCTTTTCCTTTAAAATCACTACCCCCATTTCCATCAAAAGTGTTTTTCCCTCTAGCCTCTAAATGTGTAGTTTGTACACAAACTTCATCTCGACTAGTAGGATTGAAAATAAGGATAGTATGTATAAGGTAATTATGTAAACCACCTATATATTTCAGCAAAGTATCTTGACTTTTTAATTCTACTCCTAACAATAGTGCTCTTCTCCTAAATTCTTGAGTGTATTCTTGAACACTTTGTCCTTTAAGTTGCCTAAAACTTTGCCAATTCATTATAGCCTTTTGTAAATGAGCAAGAGGATAAAATTTCTTCTTAATTGCAGAAATAAATTTAGCCCATGATAAATTAAGCTTACCATGTTTTTGAATTTCATCCTTGGTCTTGGCTTCCCACCATACCAATGCTACTCCTTCCATCCTTAAAGAGGCCTACTGAATCTTGGTGTCATCATCATGTAAGTTCTAAATCCTTAAATAAACTTCCAACTGTCTTATCATGTTCTCAAGTTTCTCTTCATTGACTTCATCGTTAAACATGGGCAACTCAAATTTAACATCTAACTTTAAAAATGGACTTTTACCAAAGGTTTTTGACTTGTGGGTTTGATTTACCGAAGTAGAGGATGAAGATGTAGATGAAGAGGATGAAGATGGGGATGGTGGATCACCATTTCCTCCATGTCTTTTCTTTGACTTATCATCACTTTTCTTACCTCCTGAATAACCCTCTTCTTCCTTGTGGTGTCTAGACCCTTCTCCTTCAAGTATTTCATTTCTCTCTTGGTAGAGTATCCTTACCATCTCAGTCAAATCAAGGAATGCCTTTTGAAAAAATTTTACTTATTCTTTGGGATCTTGAAGAACTTCTCCTCCTCTTGAAATCATGCTTGAGGCTTCTTCTATGTCTCTTGAGGGTGAATTATAAGATGGAGACAATGGCTCTCTGGCCCTCCTTGGTTGAGGATTATCTTGTGCTCTAACCAATTTCCCTTCCCCTCTTTTGAGTTTAAGCCCAGTAAGCATCAAAACTTGCAAAACAGTCAAATATATCTTTGCACAAAAGAAATACTCAAAAACTTGAGCTCAACCTAAGCTCTGATACCATCTGATCTGAAAATGGAACTACTTGAAAATGTGTGCAAGGTATCCATTTCCATTAAATTACATGTGCAACATATTCTTCATGTCTTACAATTCAAACAAAGTGTTTTTGATAGTTTTCTGAGTCTTATGTGTGAAGGAGTGTTAATTCATTTTACTTTTTAACATATTAAAACTGAAATACATAGCAAGATATAATCACCATAATATAACACAGCAACTGATGAGGCAGTTCACCCCTCCTAGGCTACATCTGTCGGGTCCAAGGCTCCCAAATGGGCATGTCCTTGCTCTTTATAGATGCTCAAATTGGTTATACAGTGATAATAAAACCTAAACAAGACAAATAAGTTGTGAATTTGACTTCAGAACATATAAATCAGCTAAAATAGACTTTGTTTCACCTCAAACAGAAAGGTGTAGCCCAATACAACTCCAACACCCCCTAGGCCCTGATGGCTCTCCAAGCTTCTCTGATGAAAACTTACCTGAATATCAAATTTTTTTGGCTCTAAAACCTATCCCATTGGCTCTGGAATGCTCAGAATAGTCGAAATTGACTAAAATTTTGTCCAAAAAGGTTCAGTAATGTGAAAGTTATGATCAAAACAAGATTTGTCCAGTTTGGCCTAAAAAACCTCCACCAAAATTGGGAGGACTTCAGATAACTCCACTAAAATGGCGAAATTATTGATATGGCGGAACCACGCGCTCAATTTGGTGGAACATTAAGTTTAACTGGCAATTCGCTAGCTTGTTCACATGCGAACGTATCGGACGGTTAACTGTCGGCGGTTAAAGTTTAAGCCCCCGCCCATGGTCATGGATCGGAGGTCCCGTGGTAAATGTGCTAGCACCCGAGTGCTTAGCCACAAACTCCTCTCGACCATTTGTTGTGACCCACGTTTAAGCCTAACCGGCGTTCACGTCCGCACGCATGTTCAGCTCCAACCATCTCTGCACGCACGTTTACACCCGCCCGAATTTACGTTCAGACACCGCCCGTTCAACCAATGCTGACCCCATTCAATGCTGACCCGTCTTTGTTCACCTCCGCCCGACCTCCGGCCATTCACGCCTCCATGGGGTTGCGTTCACGGGTGACCCGTGACCCGTTCGGGTCGATTTGGGCTCCACTGACCCGTAGAGTTCAGCTCGGGTCGGGGCTGACCCATGAAATTTTCAAACACAAAAAAAAAAAAAAAAAAAAAAAAAGCCAGCAATTTACCCTTTGGCCTGGGGCCACGTGGCAGCCTCCAGGTAGGCCATGTGAAACCCTCTGATTGGCCATCAATATTTCATTTAAAAAATTAATTTTTTCCATAAAAACATTTTCTGAACATTGGATTTTTTAAGTTCCAAAGTCCTGTTTTGAAGGTTACTGGACAATTTAAAACTTGAATATCTTCCACATCCAACATCGGATTTGAGTGTCGTTTGCAGCATTAGGATCGCAATGAAGAAAACTATCTGGTCGATCAATTTATTACCAATTCTAATTGGTTCCAATTTTGAGCATTTTTTCCCTCTTGGACATGATCACCTGATCACCAAGCAGCTTGTTGTCCAATTTGTCTTACAGGTGTCACATTTTTAAAAGGGCAGCTTGGTTATAAAGAGAGATGGACATGAAGGAGAAAGTATACAAAGGATGCTATGTAGCTATATATAAGCCCATGTACCTTAATATATTCATGGAGGAACCTAGCTTTGCTAAATAATTCACTAATTCAGGTTGCTTGAATTTCTGTTGGAGCTTCAAGGGAATTTGCTGTGTTTTTGGACTGTGGGAGCAGTAAATTTCAAGAGAATATTATGGATGAAAAACGATGAATTTGGAAATACTGAGAGAGGTTAGTGTCAATTACATAACAAGGAAAAATAGCCTCATTCACTTTTCTCACAGGTGCTACCAGTTTGGAGATCCGAAGATGTCTCTGGAACCTATTTTCAGAATCCAGAATTTTCATGTTTTATACATATTGTTCTAATGCAGATTTTGGACATATGGAGATGGTTTTCAAACAACCAAGAGATTTTTTTCTTTAGAAATAACTGGTCTAAAAAAACCTCCTCCGGTTTTGCAACAGCCATCATGGATCTAGAGATATAATATCATTTATGAGCCCTAAAATTCAGAAAAAACGGCTATGTTTTTATTAATAGAGAAACTTGTTGAATGGTGAAAATGTTGTTTCTTGAGGAGGATAAGAGGTAGTTTGAACCTATTCTTCTTTAACATACTTCACCATATCATCTTATATACCTACAGACTAAATTTTGAAGAAAATCACAAAAACAACAAATTCTGGTTTTTTAGGCAGTTTAGTAGGAAAAACGCTACGAAAATTCTGAAGATGCAATTTTGCTTTGGAATTCAGTTTTGTGAAGGATTAAGGAGGGGAGTTGTTTTTTTTCAAGATTTTATGGCTTATTGAAGGTTCTTGACTAGCAAAGGTGGAAAGGAGTTAGCAGAAAAGGAAAATTTTCATACGGTAAGAAACTACGCTACGAAATTGCCTAAAGGTACTTTGTTTTTGCAGCAGTCAAGTTCTTCAGTCTTTTGGAGACATTAGATGCATTTAAAAAGGGAAGTGAGCTTGCTAAGATGTCATTATAACATTGGTGACTAAGACACTCAGCCTACACATCATCAAATGGACAACTCATCAACTATTTCTACTTCATAAAGGGACAGCACTTCACTTTCTACAGTTCGTAAGTTGACATCACATTAGCAAATCTGGTAAATCAAGGCCTAAAGTTCAGGTTGACATTTGACACATCAAAATTGGTGTTGGTTTCGATAAACATTATTTGTATGGGTCATTTAGAGTTTCTTTTTGATGTAATTATTAAGTGATAGACTCATTTATTATTACAAACTCCTCCAAAACAGAAATCCCTATTCATACTCAATGTAATAGAGTTCTTTTAGGATTATAACTCTAGATGAGGATTTGAGAGTCTAGGCCAAGTGGCAGACCTAATGTAAAGATATCTCACTCTATAAATGAGAGGCTTTTGATAGTTTTAAGGTGTTGGAAGATGTTATTTGTGATTACTACTATTGTAAATTGTTTTGATCAGTAATAGATAGTGGATGTGGGCTTTCTCCTTCACCTGAGATTCATTTGATGTTTTCATGAACCTTCTCCTATGAATCTTGATACTTTTCTTTCAATATATTAAAGTTTGATTACTCATAATTCGTGCTTCTCATGCTCTGACTTCCTTCAAGCATTAAACTATTTTATATCTTTCTCAATATCCATATTTCAATATCTTAATGTTCATTACTCAGAATTCATGTTTCTCACGCTTTGATTTCCTTTGAACATTTATCTATTGAGTAAATTTTGTGTGTGTTGTCCTTTCATTTTAATATCTACATGCCTCAGCTTTTACAAGGAGAGACATTGTCATTGATTTCTCTAGCACTGACTCCATAAGCCCAATGATAACGAGTCCTTTACATTTTCAACCTGCAATAAATCACAATCAAGTTACAATCATAGAGTTATCCATCTAGTAGAGTTTTCATTGCAAATCCATTGATAAAATGAGAGAGCACTCTCAGGCTGAAGAGGCTAATCTTCAGTCAAAATCTGGTTTGAAATAGTTACTCCAAGTTGACCATTGCAGCAGTCCAACAGGACTCAATTTGGTGATAACATTTTGGCGTCATTACCGGGGACGAAGGTGTAAATTTTCTCCAGGTAGAACGACAAGATTCAAATTTGACTTCTGATGGTAAACAGAAGCCAAACACACGAAGGTTGTACCATTCACCTGGTGACTCCATTGTTCAAGATCCCGAGCTTCAAAGTTCAAAGCGACTTCACTGGAAAGAATCCAGGTTTCAGAACATTCATGGTGATCCAAGATGATAGGTTATGTGGCAAACCCTTTATATGATGAAATGTTACAAAGTGTAAGGGATGACTTAGTAGAATTTCAGATAGATGAAATTTTCTCCAGAATATTATTTCGTTGTTTGAAATCCAGTCAACTCACACCTGAAAAATAAAATTTGTTTTCTTGGTTTAGCTGCGGAAAGATTAGAGAATGAAATTGAGCTATTCGATGTTAAAATTGGATCATACGATTTCCTAGATCCTAAACAGTTCTTGGAAGGTCTTCCTCCTCCAAAAAAGGAGGAAATTGTTATACCATCTGACTTGCAGATAGAGGAAGAATATGGTTATGAGCTTGATATTGTAGAGTTGGAATCAAGGTTCAGCCTTGATGAAGAAAATGAAAAGGATATCCACGATCAATTTGTCACTAAGAGATTCAAAGGGATATCAATAAATTATGTCTTCTTTGATCCCATAGCTGATTACATGGAAAAGTTCTATAGTCCAACATTTAGATTGTTTTTTCACTATGAAAAACAGACCCATTCTCTCTTACCTTTATCATTTCAGAATACAGTTTGCTTTTGGTTCAAGAACAGTCAAGGGGTTCAAGAATCATATCAGCTCATTGACTGGCTTTATTGGAGGTTTCATGTCACTTGAATCAAACATGAATATTGCAGCTGTTAGGGTAGGTAGGAGTGTGTGTGAATAAGCTCAAGTAGAATGAGCATCTTTTCAGTATGTACATATTTGGTTATGCAGCAGTAATCATCAAGCTTGAGCCCGAGGAGAAGGCCATAAGAGCTTGGTGAAGTCTTCATCAATTTCAGAAAATTTTCGATTTTTCAAGAGAGAGGCATTGGAACTACAAGTTCTTTGATGTACCACAAGGGCACACCATCCCCACTAGAGCCACTATTATCACACTAAAAATTTTCAAAATTTGTTTTGATAAGGTCACCATAGGTTTCATGTTATTTCATTTTGGGTCAAGTCTTTGATGAAGAATTTACCAAATCACGTTTATCCTATGTCAAAAAAACCACCATAAGTCATTTCATGTCATTCAACTACACTCCATGTCTTTTGTATTTCACACCCATGCCTTCAAATTACAAAAGTGCACACCTGTCAGTTTTTCAGAATTTCGTATTGATTTACAAAGGAAATCCACGGATTCTCTACGAAACTGCCTAATAGTTTCATAGGGAATCTGTCAACAACCTAACTGTCTTGGCTACAAAACTGAATTTTTTTCATCCTAAGTGTCAGAGTGGTGCAAGGTGTCAACTTTCAATAAGCCAAGTAATGGGCTATGTCATTTGAGTTTGTTGTGATGATTCTCAAACATGCTTAGCCATATCTGCTATCATTATTGTCTTTTATAGTCACATGTGTCATCATCAAACTCTGAGTTGTAAAAATTACCTTTTAAACTTTACCCTAAGCTGCTATTTTTCATTCAGCATTCATTCTCACTGTCACTATTCGAGAGCTGCTTCACCACACCAAGCAGCTTGTTGTCCAATTTGTCTTTACAGGTATCACATTTTTAAGAGGGCAACTTGGTTATAAAGAGAGATGGCCATGAAGTAAAAAGTATAAAAAATGAGGCTATGTGGCTAGATAGAATCCCATGGACCTTAATATATTCATGGAGGAACCTAGCTTTGCTAAAACATTCACCAATTCAGGTTGCTTGAATTTCGATTGGAGCTTCAAGGGAATTTGCTGCATTTTTGGACTGTGGGAGCAGCAAATTTCAAGAGAATATTATGGATGAAAAAAGATGAATTTGGAAATGCTGAGAGAGATTATTTTCAAGCACATAAAAAGTAAAAATAACCTCCTTCACTTTTCTCACAGGTGCTACCAGTTTGCAGATCTGAATATGTCTCTCGGACTTATTTTCAGAATCCAAAATTTTCATGTTTTATACATGTTCTAATGAATATTTTGGATATTTGGAGATGGGTTTCAAAAAACCAAGAGAGGTTTCTCTTCTGAAAGAACTTATATATAAAAACCTCCGCCTTTTTTGCAACATCCATCACGGATCTAAAGATATAAGATCATTTATGAGCCCTAAAATTCAGAAAAAAAAAACAGCTATGTTTTTTTTTAATAGAGAAACTTGCTGAATGGTGAAAATGTTGTTTCTTGAGGAGGATAAGAGGTATTTTGAACCTATTATACTTTAAGATACTTCATCATATCATCTTATAGACCTACAGACTAAATTTTGAAGAAAATCACAAAAACAGCAAATTCTGGTTTTTTAGGCAGTTTCGTAGCGTGCTTCAGGCTTGAAGCCAGAAAAAACGCTACGAAAATTCTAAAGATGAATTTTTTATTTGGAATTCAGTTTTTTGAAGGATTAAGGAGGGGATTTTTTTGTTTTCAAGATTTTATGGCTTATTTAAGGTTCTTGAGTAGCAAAGGTGGCAGGGAGTTAGCAGAAAAGTTAAAATTTCATACGCTACGAAACTGCCTAAAGGTACTTTGTTTTTGTAGCAGTCAAGTTCTTCGATCTTTTGGAGGCATTAGATGCATTTAAAAAGGGAAATGAGCTTGCTAAGATGTCATTATAACATTGGTGACTAAGACACTCATCCTACACATCATCAAATGGACAACTCATCAACTATTGCTACTTCATAAAGGGACAGCACTACACTTTCTATAGTTCATAAGTTGATAGCACATCAGCAAATCTAGAAAATCAAGGCCTAAATTTTAGGTTGACATTTGACACCTCAAAATTGTTGTTGGTTTCGATAGACATTATTTGTATGGGTCATTTAAAGTTTCTTGTTGATGTAATTATTAAGTGATAGACTCGTTTTTTATTACAAACTCCTCCAAAACAGAAAATCCCTATTCATACTCAATGTAATAGAGTTCTTTTAGGATTATAACTCAAGATGAGGATTCGAGAGTCTAGGCCAAGTGGCAGACCTAATGTAAAGAGATATCACTCTATAAATGAGAGGCTTTTTATATTTTAACGGTGTTGGAAGATGTTACTTGTGATTACTACTATTGTAAATTGTTCTTATCAGTAATAGACAGTGGTTGTGGGCTTTCTCCTTCACCTGACATTCATTTGATGTTTTCATGAACCTTGTCCTATGTATCTTGCTACTTTTCTTTCAATATATTAATGTTTGATTACTCAGAATTCGTGCTTCTCATGCTCTAACTTCCTTCAAGCATTAAACTATTGTATATCTTTCTCAATATCCATATTTCAATATCTTAATGTTCATTACTCAGAATTCATGTTTCTCATGCTCTGATTTCCTTTGAACATTTATCTATTAAGTAAATTATGTATGTGTTGTCCATTCATTTAAATATCTACATTCCTTGGCTTCCACAAGGAGACCCATTTTCATTGAGTTCTCTAGCACTGACTCCATAAGCCCAATGGTAACAATTATTTTACATTTTCAACCTGCAATAAATCACAATCAAGTTACAGTCTTAGATTTAACCATCTAGTAGAGTTTTCATTGCAAATCCTTTGATAAATTGAGAGAGCCCTCTCAGGGTTAAGAGACTAATCTTCAGTCAAAATCTGGTTTGACATAGTTACTCCAAGTTAACCATTGCAGCAGCCCAACAGGACTCAATTTCTTGATAACATTTTGGCGTCGTTGTCGGGGATGGTGGTGTAAATTTTCTCCAGGCAGAATGACAAGGTTCAGATTTGACTTCTGATGGTGAATAGAAGCCAAACACATGAAGGTTGTACCATTCACCTGGCGACTCCAATGTTCAAGATCCCGAGCTTCAAATTTCAGAGTGACTTCACTCGGAAGAATCCAGATTTCAAAACATTCATGGTGATCCATGATGATAGGGTATGCGGTAAACCCTTTATATGATGAAATATTACAAATTGTAAGGGATGAGTTAGCAGAATTTCAGATAGATGAAAATTTATCCAAAATAGTATTTCGTTGTTTGAAATCCAGTTGACTCACACCTAAAAACAAAAAATAAAAAATAAAAAATTCTTGGTTTAGTTGTTGAAAGATTAGAGAATGAAATTGAACTATTCGATGTTAAAATTGGATCATATGATTTCCTAGATCCTAAACAATTCTTGGAAGGGCTTCCTCCTCAAAAAAAGGAGGAAATTGTTATACCATTTGACTTGCAGATAGAGGAAGAATATGGTTATGAGCTTGATATTGTAGAGTTGGAATCAAGGTTCAGCCTTGATGAAGAGAATGAAAAGGATATCCAGGATCAATTAGTGATTGAGAGCTTAAAATGGATATCAATAAATTATGTCTTCTTTGATCCCATAGCTGATTACACGGAATATTTCTATAGTCCAACTTTTAAATTATTTTGTCACAATGAAAAACAGAACCATTCTCTCTTACCTTTATCATTTCATAATACAGTTTTCTTTTGGTTCAAGAAAAGTCAAGGGGTTCAAGTATCAGATCAGCTCATTGACTGGCTTTATTAGAGGTTTCATGTCGCTTGAAGATTGTAGTTGTTAGGGTAGGTAGGAGTGTATGTGAATAAGCTTAAGTAGACTGAGCATCTTTTCAGTATGTACAGATTTGGTTTTTCAGCAGTAATCATCAAGCTTGAGCCCGAGGAGAAGGCCATAAAAATTTGGCGAAGTCTTCATCAATTTCAGAAATTTTTCAATTTTTCAAGAGATAGGCATTAGAACTACAAGTTCTTTGTTGTACCACAGGGGCACACCATCCCCACTGGAGCCATTGTTATCACACTCAAAATTTTCAAAATTTGTTTTGATAAGGTCACCGTAGGTTTCATGTTATGTCATGTTGGGTCAAGTCTTTAATGAATAATTTATCAAATCATGTTTATCCTATGTCAAAAAAACCACCATAATTCATGTCATGTCATTCAACTACAGTCCATGTCTTTTTTTTTTCACACCCATGCCTTCAAATTACAAAATTGCACACCTGTCAGTTTTTTAGAATTTCATAGCGATTTACAAAGGAAATCCACAGATTTCGCTACGAAAATGCCTAATAGTTTCGTAGTGAATCTATCAGCAGCCTAACTGTCTTCGCTATGAAACTATGTTTTCTTTCAGCCTAAGTGTCAGAGTGGTGCAAGGTGTCAACTTCAGATAAGACAAGTAAGGGTTTATGTCATTTGAGTTTGTTATAATGATTCCCAAACATGCTTAGCCATATCTGTTATCATTATTGTCTTTTAGTCACATGTGTCATCATCAAACTCTGAGTAGTCAAAATTACCTTTTAAACTTTACCCTAAGATGTTATTTTTCATTCAGAATTTTCATGTGAAGCATCTCACTATCATTGTTTGAGATATGCTTCACCGCACCAAGCAGCTTGATGTCCAATTTATCTTTACATGTGTCACATTTTTAAGAGGGAAACTTGGTTATAAAGAGAGATGTCCATGAAGGAGAAAGTGTACAAAGAAGGATTTGTGGCTAGATAGAAGCTCATGGACCTTAATATATTCATGGAGGAACCTAGCTTTGCTAAAACATTCACCAATTCAGGTTGCTTGAATTTTGGTTGGAGCTTCAAGGGAATTTGCTGCGTTTTTGGACTGTGGGAGCAGTAAATTTCAAGAGAATATTATGGAAGAAAAAGGATGAATTTGGAAATATTGAGAGAGGTTATTCTCAAGCACATAACAAGGAAAAATAAACTCCTTCACTTTTCTCACAGGTGCTACTAGTTTGGAGATCCGAAGATGTCTCTGGGACCTATTTTCAGAATCCAGAATTTTCTTGTTTTATACATGTTGTTCTAATGTAGATTCTGGACAGTTGGAGATGGTTTTCAAAAACCCAAGAGAGGTTTATCTTCACCAAGAACTAATCTACAAAAACTTTGTTCGGGTTTGCAACAGCCATCACCGATCTGGAGATATAAGATCATTTATGAGCCCTAAAAAAAAAAAAAAAAACCATGTTTTTATTAATATAGAAACTTGTTGAATGGTGAAAATGTTGTTTCTTTAGGAGGATAAGAGGTAGTTTGAACCTACTCTGCTTTAACATACTTCATCATATCAACTTACAGACTTACAGACTAAATTTTTAAGAAAATCACAAAAACAGCAAATTTTGGGTTTTTAGGCAGTTTTGTAGCGTGCTTCAGGCTTGAAGCCAAAAAAACGCTACGAAAAATTCTGAATGTGCAATTTTGCTTTGGAATTCAGTTTTGTGATTCAGAATTAAGGAGGGGATTTGTTTGTTTTCAAGATGTTATGGCTTATTGAAGGTTCTTGATTAGCAAAGGTGGCAGGGAGTTAGCATAAAAGGCAAATTTTCATATGCTACGAAACTGCCTAAAGGTACTCTGTTTTTGCAGCAGTCAAGTTCTTCGGTCTTTTGGAGGAATTAGATGCATTTAAAAAGGGAAATGAGCTTGTTGAGATGTCATTATAACATTGGTGACTAAGACACTTAGCCTACACATCATCAAATGGACAACTCGTCAACTATTGCTACTTCATAAAGGGACAACACTGCACTTTCTACAGTTCATAAGTTGACAGCAAATCAACAAATCTGGTAAATCAAGGACTAAAGTTCAGGTTGACATTTGACACATCAAATTTTTTGTTGGTTTCGATAGACATTATTTGTATGGTTCATTTAAAGTTTCTTGTTGATGTAATTATTAAGTGATAAACTCATTTTTTATTACAAACTCCTCCAAAATAGAAAATCCCTATTCATACTCAATGTAATAGAGTTATTTTAGGATTATAACTCTGGATGACAATTCGTGATTCTAGGCCAATTGGCAGACCTAATGTAAAGAGATCTCACTCTATAAATGAGAGGCTTTTGATATTTTGAAGGTGTTGGAAGATGTTACTTGTGATTACTACTATTGTAAATTGTTCTAATCAGTGATAGATAGTGGTTGTGGGCTTTCTCCTTCACCTGAGATTCATTTGATGTTTTCATGAACCTTGTCTTATGTATCTTGCTAATTTTCTTTCAATATATTAATGTTTGATTACTCAAAATTCGTGTTTCTCATGCTCTGACTTCCTTCACGCATTAAACTATTGTGTATCTTTATCAATATCTTGATTTCAATATTTTAATGTTCATTACTCAGAATTCATGTTCCTCATGCTCTGATTTCCTTTGAACATTTATCTATTGAGTAAATTTTGTGTGTGTTGTCCTTTCATTTAAATATCTACATGCCTCATCTTCCACAAGGAGATCCATTGCCATTGAGTTCTCTAGCACTGACTCCATAAGCCCAATGGTAACGAGTCATTTACATTTTCAACTTGCAATCAATCACAATCAAGTTACAATCATAGAGTTAGCCATCTAATAGAGTTTTCATTGCAAATCGTTTGATAAATTAAGAGAGCCCTTTCACGTTGAAGAGGCTAATCTTCAGTCAAAATCTGGTTTTAAATAATTACTCTAAGTTGACCATTGCAGCAGCCCAACAAGACTCAATTTGGTGATAACACCATGAAAAGAGGGGCATTAAAACTCAGCAAGTCCTTATGGATGCCATGAAGGATCATGTAATCCCTCATTTGGTCTAGAAGAGGATATCCCATTAGGGGAATTTTGAGGTCTAAAATATTTTTGAGTACCCTCCTAAATATCATCCTCGGGGGATGACATCACCATCTTGAATCCCATTGGTTCTTTTAAATTTAATTTTGTTAGTACATTTTTTGTTTTTAGGCTCATTTTGGCCTCAAACATCTCCTTGCATTATTTTGACCTCAAAATTCCACCAATGCAAGGAGATATTTGAGGCTCTAGTGGACCTATTCTAGAGTGACAATATGAACAAGAATATTATCCTAAGAAAAAACCTAGATCCATCTATATGTCAGAGACTAATAATGTTACCAGTTACTTCATGAAGATCACATAAATAGGGGATTTGTGTTTAACCACTGGGGAGAAAGTGGAGCATGTAGAGCTCATAAATGTGGCACTGAATGGTTTTCCCAAATTCATGGTAACCATTTGTTAAGGGAATCAAAGCACAAGAGAAAATTCCCAATTGGGAGAGGCATTGGGATGACTTCATTAAGTAAGAGATTCAAGAGGAATCCTTGGCCAATAGACAAGGTGATGGATAGGAGAAAATGGCCATGGTCAGTATGGACAAGAATGGAAAAGGCAAGGGTTCCAAGGGTAATAGTGAGGGGAAACCTCTCACCCAAGGAATAAGGACTTGAGAAATATCAAGTGATTCCTTTTCCATAAGAATTATGCATCACAGTATCCAGGAAATAAAAATTGGAAGGGGGAGTTGCAACAGAGAGTAGCATCAATAGAGGTTCAGTTTGATGAGTTTTCCATGAATTTTAAGAAGGATTACTCGTTGGTCTCTTTTCTATCTACCAGCACCATCACTAGGAGTGTTTAGTACTTGGATAGTGGTGCATCATGCCATATGATAGAAGCATGGGAGCTATTTAGCAATCTGATGGAGAAAAACTCATAGGCTCATCTGGATTTTGGTGATGATTCAAAGTTTGCAATGAAGGGATAGGGAATTATTAAGTTCAAACTCTATTCAAGAGGAATATTGGAAGCCAATGAAGTGTTGTTTGTACCAAGACTAAAGAACTTTCTCTTAGTATTATTGATGGAGGATAGAGGATATGAGGTCATGTTCAAGAATGGGTAGGTGCTCATTCATCCAAATGAGTATAACGCATACACAACAATGGCCATTGGGGTTAGAGAGAAAAACTTATACAGGTTGAAAGGAAAACGTATTTAAGCATTGGTACATGATAGTGACAACATATGTGAGTTATTTCACAAGAGTATGGGGCACTTTCATTACAAGGAGTTGTGTATCCTAAGGGATATTGTCACCAGTATCCCAAATTTCAACATTGAGAAATGGTGTGCCCAAAGGGTGTGCACTCGACAAGAATGCTAAGGTTGCATTTTCAAGCAGGGAGAGTAGGTCCAAGGGGATATTGGATCTCATTCATTCAAATATGTGTGGGTTTATGTCAATGGAATAAGTACAAGGACCACAATATTATGCCACATTTATTAATGAATATTCCAAGAAAACGTGGATCTTCTTCATGAAGACCAAGGACGAGGCCTTTAGTCAGTTTCATGAGTTCAAGGCCCATTTGGAGAAGCAAACAGGCAAGAAGATCAAGGTCCTGAGGCAAAATAATAAGGGAGAGTAAACCTCCAATGACTTCAAGGATTTTTTCTTTCCTTTTCCTTTATTGATTTGCTAATGCCTATTGTTGTTTTTTTCTTATAAGATTAATGGAGAAACTACAAGGAGACAATTATCAAGAGGAGGATGACAATATCTTACAAATCTCAGCAGAACGTAGTTGTGAATAGAAAGAATCGATCCATCACTGGTTCCACCAAGGCTATGCTACATTATCAGGATCTACCTATGTTTCTTTATGCAAAGGCATGTAACACTACAGTGTGTGTGCATAATAGGAGTCCTCACGGGATATTGGGTAACAAAACTCTAGAGGAGGCATTAATTAGGGTGAAGCCAAAGATAGGACATTTGATGATATTTGGTTGTCCAATTTATATCCATGTGATTGTGGAAAAGAGGACAAAATTGGAGTCTTCAAGACAAAAGAGGATATTTGTGGAATAGAGTGAGACCTCAAAAGCTTACAAGGTCCTTGTACTAGCGCAAAGGAAGAAATTTGTGAGTGGAGGTATTGGGTTCGGCGATAACGTGGCATCCACGAAGTCTAATAAGTTACCACCATCAGTGACAAAGGATAAGGAGCACGAGGCTTTAAAGTTAGAGCATCCCGCAAAGGCATCCAATGCAAGGAGTCGACCTTAAAGTGGGGAGGAGTCAATAGGTCCTTCTAGTTATATCAAGAACTCAAGTGGTTTGAGCAAAAATTCAGGGATGCTCGGGAGCATGTGGAGGATCCTAGGAGCACATTTAGAGAAATCAAGCCTCCAAAGAATTTTTTGAACTACATGGCACTAATGAGTGGCATCATTGAAGAGGCAATAGACTAGGAGGTAAGGAGGAAAGCCATGTTGAAGAATGGTGCAATGGGCATTGCACCAGAACTGGAGGGAAAGCCAATTATAGGTGTTTCTTCGATAAGTACCTTCCTCTTTCAGAGGGAGTGTTGATGAGAGTAGTTCAAGTAGGTACTTATGCACAGGCCTAAGTGTCTAGATGTGAAAAATTTTCCTAATTGACCATTAACCTTAGCAATTACTTTAATTATTAAAGTAGTTGGCTTTTATAAGATAAAGTTAGTTAATATAATGAAATTTAAAGGTTATTTGTATTAGAGAATTAGATGAATCTCAACTATTGACCTAAAGTGATATTGAGATCTAATATCAATTATCGATCACTATGGAGATTAGGGTTGTGGATTTGGCCAAGAACTCAAACTTATAAAATGAAGGCTTAGCAAAGGGAGAAGACATACACTTAAGCACAAGACAAACTGAGATTGCGAGATCATAATGATTAGGTGGAGAAGGACTTCCATCCAAATGTGCAAGGTTCGACAAAGAGTACAAGGGGAAGCAAAGGATAAGGATCCACATCATCCAAGCAAGATCAAAGGATATATCTACAAAGGGTTTGAACTGCTAATATAACTCCAATTTCTTGTTGTATTCGTATTTTTCCTCAGCAGTCCATTATTCCATAAAGGGGGCCCTTGTACGATATAGATTATTATTAATGAGACAACAAATTTTTGAAGGGTGTAGATATGTGGGTGCATGTGTATGAGATGTTGAAAAAAGTCGCTGATGCAAGGGCATTAGACATTATCCAGCAATGTAGGAGGTTTTGTCCACATGTTGTGGCTATGAGGGTTCAAAAACATTTGAATTGTAACAGCTAGGTGTCAATACCTTAGCTGATTGTTTCATTTAGATTAGTTAGAGTTTGTAGAAGTCGAATAGTTCAGTTCAGTCCATCTGTCATATTTCAGTTATTTGAATAAATTGTAATTAGACCTTTGATTTTCTAAACGGTCCTCACCGAGGAACCGAAGAGACACATTGTAATGTATATAAATTGTATCCCTCAGATGCATTGAGGGAGGGAGGATATTTCTGCAATAAAATTTGTGTGTTAAGAAATTGCTTCTGGTTGAATGAATTTCAGTTCCTGTTGATTATCAAACTGTCTTGAATTGATGTTTGTGAGTAAATTTGTTTGACTGTGAGGCGATTGAACTCTGTGCGTGTGTAGTTTCTGAATGGAACTGTTGTACAGTCTCTGCATCCTACTATCTACTATTTCTCTTGAATTATCTGAACAAACCCTGTTGAATTAATCCCACCCGCAGGCGAGGTCTGTGTAGAGAAATCGTGGTCGTCGAACTCTGTTTGATGATAGTGCAAAACTCGCTTACGCAGAGACAGAATTATTTTGCTATCGGAATCCTGACCCGAGGCCTGACATGAGTTAACAAATGGAGAGCATAGGAAGGTAGGCGATTAACCATGGTCAATCACTGTTCCAAATCCGCGAGCAGATTTGCGAAACCGGACTGCCCATATCGCACCGCTTTTGTGGAGTGAGCGATATTTCCAAATTGGGAGCGATTCCATTGAATGGTCGACACGTAGCACATGGTGGGACTACGAAAACTGCTTTCCCGAGCGCCATTGCACGCTAACGTTCGACCAGGGAGGCCGCGCGATATCGTTGAACGCTGTCGATCTGGAGGGAAGCCATCGGACGGTGGTCGTATTCGGAAAATGAACGAAGGATAACCAAGGTACGGTGCAAGCATTTGATTGGACATCGATCATATATGCGGCCCGGAGCCGAAGGTCTATTACAAAGTCATTTATTCAAAAAGTATTGGGCTATTAATATAAAGTTCGGAGATATAATTTAATTTCAAGGTTTGCAGAGTATTTTTTTATTTGTCAAATTCTTCGAAGTTGGTAAATAAAATTCCAAGAAAAGAAAGAAGACCACGTGGAGGAAAACTAAGTTAATAGGTGAAAATGCTGACAGAACCACGAGTAGAGACCAGCTCTCCTTAGGGGCCGAATTTCAGTTTTGTTGCTGTCAATTTGTGGTATCAAAGCAGTTGTTTCCGATTTGTTTTTGCAGAGAGCTGACATGGCAATCCGAGTTGGTAGAGGTGCTAGTAGGAGGAGAGGCGGACCCGTTGCTAATGCAGAAGTGTTGGGAATTTTGCAGAGGTTCGAGGCCAGAATGGATGTCGTGAAGCGAAGACAGCCCAGAGATCCTGAAGACATCAGTGAACCTGAAATAGAAGAAGCGGAAGAAAATGTTGAGATTCCTCCTGACTTGAGGCTCCTCAGAACTGTTCTGGGGTCTACAGTTAAGCCCAAGATTGAAGTATCAAATTTTGCAGGAGGATTGAATCCAGAGGAGCTGGTGGATTGGATTAATGAAATGAACAAGCGCTTCGACTATGAAGAAATAAGTGAAGATAAAAATGTCAAGTTTGCAGTGACAAAGCTGAAAGGACATGTTGCACTTTGGTGGGATGGAGTGCAGGCAGAAAGGAGGAGAGTTGGCAAGCAGCCTATCAAAAGCTGGACCAGAATGATGGCTAAATTAAAAGGTAAATTATTGCCTAGTGATTATCAGCTGACATTGTTTAGGCAAATGCAGAACCTGAGACAGAGGTTGCTGACAGTAAAAGAATACACAGAATAATTCTATAGAGTAAGCATAAGAGCTGGCCAATTTCAAGACACACCAGAGAAGACTGCCAGATATGTGAATGGCCTCAAGCTGGAGATCCAAGATGAGATTGGTCTTCTATCTCCTAAGACAGTGGAAGAGGCCTATCAGATGGCCTTGAAAGCAGAGGAGAAACTCCTAAGGAAATAGTCTGCCAAGAAGAGAGGTACTTTCCGTGGAAGGGGAAGTCAGGGTGGTAGAGGAAAGCCTACTACACCCAGGGATGGAGCTAACAGTAGCTCACCTCAGAATGCATCTACAAAGGATGATGCAAGGGGCAGAAGGGTTTCTTACAGAGGAAAAGGAAGAGGAGGCAGAGACAGAGGCAGAGGTAGATGTCAGGAAGTGGGACACAAGCACTACGAATGTCCAGAGAATGTGGGTGTTGGTCCAAGAAATTTTGTTGTTGCCCAGGCTGGAAAAGAGGCAGAAATTGAAGAAGAAATTCTACCAGAGAGGGGAGATTCCTTAGTGGTTAATAAGGTCCTGTTGAAACAAACCAAGGAGGTCACTGAGCCTGCACAAAGGAAGACTTTGTTTAGGATCATATGCAAAGTCCAAGGGAAATGTTGCCAGCTAGTCATTGATAGTGGCAGCACAGACAATCTGGTTTCCACTGAGGTGATAGAGAAGTTGAAGCTGAAGACAAGGGAGCATCCAACTCCCAACAGGGTGTCCTGGCTGCATAAAGGACACCAGCTGGTTGTAAAAGAACAGTGTGAGATAGAGCTGCAAATGGGAAAATACAAAGACAAGGTCCTGTGTGATGTAATGCCCATGGATGTGTGTCATATACTGCTGGGTAGACCTTGGCAATTTGACAGAGCAGCGGTGCATGATGGCAAGAAGAACACTTACAAGTTCTTCAAAGATGGGGTACACCATACATTGATACCCATGGAAGAAGGAGAGCCATCCAATAGAGTGATTGATCCAAAGACGTTGTTGCTGAACGGGAAGGAATATCTGCAGCAGATAGAAGAAGAAGAGGTAATTTTTGCTTTAGTTTGCAAACCTAAAGTAGTTTTTACTTCTACAAAGATTTCTGATTTGCCAGTAGAAATCCAAGAGATGTTAGACAATTATTGTGACATTATTGTGGATGATTTACCTGATGAGCTGCCACCTATGAGAAAGATCAGCCATCAGATAGATTTTATCCCTGGTTCAAATCTACCAAATAAGGCAGCCTACAGAATGACTCCCAAAGAAAATGAGGAAATCAGGAGACAAGTACAGGAATTGGTGGACAAGGGGCTGATCGGAGAAAGTTTGAGTCCATGTGCAGTACCAGCAGTATTGAGCCCAAAGAAAGATGGAGGCTAGAGGATGTGTACTGATTCCAGAGCAATCAATAAGATCACAATCAGGTACAGATTCCCTTTGCCCAGAGTTGAGGATTTGATGGACTGTTTGAGTGGTGCTAAATATTTTTCAAAGATAGATTTGAAAAGTGGATACCATCAGATTAGAATAAGAGAGGGTGATGAGTGGAAAACTGCCTTTAAAACAAATGAAGGACTATATGAATGGATGGTCATGCCTTTTGGGTTGTCAAATGCACCTAGTACTTTTATGAGACTTATGAATGAAGTATTGAAATAATTCATTGGTAAATTTGTGATAGTGTACCTAGATGATATATTAGTTTTCAGCAAAACCAAAGAAGAACATTTAAGGAATCTTAACTATGTCTTAAAGAAGTTGCACCAAGAGAAACTGTTGATAAACTTAAAGAAATGCTCATTCATGAAAGAGGATTTGGTGTATTTGGGTTTTGTTGTTTCTGCAGAAGGATTGAAGATGGACCCAGAAAAGGTTAAGGCAATTGTGGAGTGGCCTTCACCCAGAAATGATTTTGAGGTAAGAAGTTTCCATGGACTTGCCATTTTTTACAGAAATTTTATAAGAAACTTCAATAAGATTAATGCACCCATCATTGAGACAATAAAGAAGAGAAAATAGAAATTTAAATGGACTGCTGAAGCAGAAAGAAACTTTAAACTTTTGAAGAAAAAGATAACTGAGAAGCTTGTTTTGATTCCGCCTGATTTTACTAAACCATTTCAAGTGAAGTGTGACGCCAGTGGGGAAGCCATTGGAGCTGTGCTGAGTCAAGATGATAGGCCTGTAGCCTATTTCAGTGAAAAACTAAATGACACCAGAAGAAAGTATTCCTCTTATGAGAAGAAATTCTATGCAATTTTTCAGGCATTGAAAAAGTGGAGACATTATTTGATGTCCAGGGAATTTGTATTATATTCTGGTAATCATGCTTTTCAGTACATTGTACAGCAGCCCAAGTTGAATTAGAAGCATGCCAAATGGGTTGAGTATCTCCAAGGTTTTAACTTTGTTTTGAAACATATAAGTGGCCAAGCAAATAAAGTAGCTAATTCTTTGAGTAGGAGGCACATGCTTGTTCAAGAAACCAATTTTGAAGTTGTAGGATTTGATTTTCTCAAAGAATTGTATAAAACAGATTCAGATTTTAAGGAAGCATTTGAGGCATGTTGTAACCCTGTTCTAACAGATAGAAGCCAGTGGCTGGATTATTTCTTGCAGGAGGACTTACTATTCAGAAGAAACCAACTGTGTGTACCAAAATGTTCCATGAGAGAAAACTTGATCAAGGAGAAGCATAGTGGTGGACTTGCTGGACACTTTGGTACTGATAAAACTTATGAGCAGCTGAGTCACTTCTATTATTGGCCCAAGATGAGAGCAGAAGTGGACAAGTTTGTGAAAAATTGCAAAATCTGTCAATATGCCAAAGGAAGGAGCCAGAATGCAGGATTGTACACTCCCTTGCCTATTCCAAATAGGCATTGGGACATGGTGAGTATGGATTTTGTTCTAGGATTGCCCAAGACTCTGAGAGGGAATGATGCAGTCTTTTTTGTGGTGGACAAATTCTCCAAAATGGCACATTTTATTCCATGTTATAAAACTAGTGATGCCACCCATGTTGCTAACTTGTTTTTCAAAGAAGTTGTTAGATTGCATGGGTTGCCCAAGCGTATTGTTTCAGACAGAGACACTAGATTTGTGGGCCATTTTTGGAGGACACTATGGAAGAAACTTGGTACCAAATTAAGTTTCAGCTCAGCTTATCATCCTCAAACTGAGGTAGTGAATAGGAGTCTGGGAAATTTGTTGAGAAGTCTTGCAGGAGAGCATCCCAAGCAGTGGGATCATATTTTGCCCCAGGTAGAATATGCATATAATGACTCACCAAACAGGAGCACAGGGCAGAGCCCATTCCATGCTATCTATGGAATGCACCCCAGGGGAATATCAGAGTTAAGAAATCTGGGAAGGGCAGAGATGAGAAGTGCTGATGGTGAAGAATTTGCTTCAGAGATCCAGGCCATACATGAACAAGTGAAACAGCAACTACAAGGCAGCAGCATCAAATACAAAGGCAGAGAAGAATTGAGCAAAAAAGAAGTTCATTTTGAAGTAGGAGATCTAGTTTTGGCACACTTGAGAAAGGAGAGATTCCCAAAGAAGCAGTATAATAAAATGAAGTTCAAAAATATTGGGCCATGCAAGATACTTAGAAAGTTTTCTGCAAATGCTTATGAGATTGAATTTCCACCTGATGTTGGAATATCTCCCATTTTTAATGTTGCATATTTGTACAAGTATGAGGATGATGGTGCAGAAGAAAGATCAGCAAAAAAGGAACAGATTGTGTGGGAAAAGCAGCTACCTCCAGCACAACCATTACAGCCAAAGAAGATATTGGACAAAAGAGTGTTCGGGAAGACCAAAGGACAAGAGTACTTTCAGTACTTAATCAAATGGAAGGACAAGCCAGAGGAAGATGCCACTTGGTTGACTGAAGGAATGTTGCAGAGGATAGGCAGATCAGTGGAAGAGCTCATGGACAGGAGCCCACGAAGAAAATTTCCCTCGGGACTCTGATGCAAGGGCACTAGACACTAGCTAGCAATGTAGGAGGTTTTGTCCACATGTTGTGGCTAGGAGGGTTCGAAAACATTTGAATTGTAATAGCTAGGTGTCAATACCTCAGTTGATTGTTTCATTTAGATTAGTTAGAGTTTGTAGAAGTCGAATAGTTCAATTCAGTCCATCTTTCATATTTCAGTTATTTGAATAAATTGTAATTAGACCTTTGATTTTCTAAACGGTCCTCACCGAGGAACCGAAGAGACACATTGTAATGTATATAAATTTTATCCCTCGGATGCATTGAGGGAGGGAGGAGATTTCTGCAATAAAATTTGTGTGTTAAGAAATTGCTTCTGGTTGAATGAATTTCAGTTCCTGTTGATTATCAAACTATCATGAATTGATGTTTGTGAGGAAATGTGTTTGACTGTGAGGCGATTGAACTCTGTGCGTGTGTAGTTTCTGAATGGAACTGTTGTACATTCTCCGCATCCTACTGTCTACTATTTCTCTTGAATTATCTTACCAAACCCTGTTGAATTAATCCCACCCGCAGGCGAGGTCTGTTTAGAGAAATCGTGGTCGTCGAACTCTATTTGATGATAGTGAAAAACCTGCTTACGCAGAGACAGAATTGTTTTGCTATCGGAATCCTGACCCGAGGCCTGACCTGAGTTAACAAACGGAGAGCATAGGAAGGTAGGCGATTAACTGTGGTCAATCACTGTTCCAAATCCACGAGCGCATTTGCGAAACCGGACTGCCCATATCACACCGCTTTTGTGGAGTGAGCGGTATTTCCAAATTGGGAGTGATTCCATTGAATGGTCGACACGTAGCACACAGTGGGACCGCGAAAACCGCTTTCCCGAGTGCCATCGCACACTAACGTTCGACCAAGGAGGCTGCGCGATATCGTTGAATTCCGTCGATCTAGAGGGAAGCCATCGGACGGTGGTCGTATTCGGAAAATGAACAAAGGATAACCAAGGTACGGTGTGAGCATTTGATTGGCCATCGATCATATATGTGGCCCGGAGCTGAAGGTCTATTACAAATTCATTCATTCAAAAAGTATTGGGCTATTAATATAAAGTTCGGAGATATAATTTAATTTCAAGGTTTGCAGAGTATTTTTTTATTTGTCAATTTCTTCGAAGTTGGTAAATAAAATTCCAAGAAAAGAAAGAAGACCACGTGGAGGAAAACTAAGTTAATAGGTGAAAATGCTGACAGAGTCACGAGTAGAGACCAGCTCTCCTTAGGGGCCGACTTTCAGTTTTGTTGCCGTCAGTAGCTATGGTCGGTCTTCATAATCCTTAATGTATTTATTATACTATATAAAAAAACAAAAGAAAATTAAATGTTAAATTAGAAAAAAGAAAATTAAAAGAAAGGAATTCAACAAAAACTACCTAAAATTAAGGTCCTTGAAAATAGTTCATACTCACTTAAATAACATATTTCCCATAAGTTACTACCCACTACAATTTAAGCAAGTATTTACATTAAATATGGGATAATCAACAAGATGTGAATAAATATACTTATCGGAGTCATTGCCCACCATTATTTACGTGAACTTCAATACTTTAACAAATATGAGTAAAAGTGTAAATGTGTAGACTTACTATAATTTAATTTACAAAGAGACATGATTTAATTTAAGAGATATGTCTCTTGGGTATAAAATACGCTTGAAATTTTTCTTTCTTCATAGACTTATTTTACATGTGTCTCTCTCTCTCACACATTGTGCTCTCTACTTTCCTTTCATGATTATTAGTAGAATTACCAAAGTGTGATTGCTTGATGAAGATAAAAGAAGCATAGTATATATATATATATATATATATATATATATATACACACAAGTAATTACCATAGTTCAGAAATAAATTACTTCTATGAATTGTACTGAAAATCAACATGGTATCAAAGTTTTGGTGAAAGCAAGGAAGGCGAAGATCACGTGTAAGCCTATGCAAGGAACTAAGTTGATCATTGTCTTCCAACAAAGCTAAATATCGAGGGAAGAAGTTCACAAGAAGGCTATTACAAGCAGAGATGTTAGGCGTGGTTGATCTCATGTGATTTGTCTCTGATGAAATATGAAGGACTTATGTCAAAGGGAGAAATTGTGGAAGAAATAATTGCCTCTAGGAGAAGTCAGAGAACCTCGTACTAGCTTCAGATATAGTATATATCTAAGTTTGGAATTGTGGATTGTCATTGACATTGTCATGCTAGATAGCTAATATGTTGAAAGGTTGCAGTGGCAGAGAGAGTAGACAAAATTACCACAATAGGATATGTCTCAGTGTGAGAGGGAGCACCTAGTCAAGACCACAAGGAAACAGTCGAGGTGATAGATCCAGTAAAAGGGTTGGTGTACTAGAATGGTACAGTTGGTCATGGAAAATCTAGTTATGTCTTGAAATTTGCCTGAAATTGTGAAGTACAAATGTAGATTTATGTTAGATAGAGAGTGTTGATGAAATAAGAGGTTCATCCAGATATAGTTTCAATATAGGCTCCGTTAAGATTATGAGCATGAAGCAAACATATATTGCACTCCATATTGCAGTGGCCAAGTATATTACAGTTGGATGCCAAGTTGTGAAGCAATAGGGATTTAGAAACTACTTGCAGAATTATTTGATCAAGTGCAGGTGACAGCATGATGATAGGTTGGGGCACCTTGAGATGTAGTACCAATACATGGTGCAGAAAAGCACAGTATGGTTCATGTTCTATAGTCAAGCAGATTTATCCCAGGACGAAGTCCATATACACTTAGTACAAACTTGAAATGGTTGTGCATGTATCTCTCATCAAGAGGAAGTGATGAAATAGCAGCATCAAGGACAGACATTCTCTCTGGATCAGGTTAACCAGAAGAATGGTCCATATCACTGATATGATAGCATCAAGGGACAAAAATTCTACCTTTAAGGAGAAAGGTCTAGGAGAGGACAGGAATTCTTCCCAAGTCAAATATATTGACCAGAATGAGGAAAAATGGTCCTAGAGGCCCATACACTCAGTTGAGTGGGTGTCTTTCAGCATCAAGCTCAGAATATCTATATAGGATGAGGAGCACACTTAGCATCAGGCCAGAAATCACTCATGAATAGTGAAGCCTAATTATATATATTGATCAAGATGATGGTGACTACATTGTATACCATGTGTTAGTGTGACCATAATATGGTGACTAGTTTATTATAAGATATGTCATGTGTCAGATAATGACCAAGATATGGCAAGAAATTGATGGTGATGATTTACCATGAGTTGGTAATTAGATGATGTTGTCGCTTTACCATGTTCCAAATATGTTATGACCAAATTATGAATTACTGAAAATTTGGAAGCATTTGTGAGCACACTACAACTAGGATGATAAAAGTTTGAAGTCTAAAAACCCACCATAGATGTCAAGTTGAGTCATTGGAACAAATTGTCCTCAATGTTGTGTATAAATATTTCTCTCTTTGAGGTCGTGGATCTTGATTGTAAATTGACCATGAGGAGATCATAACATGGGATAAGCTTAACATCATTTAAGTGTCAATAAAGGTGTTGGATATGCCTAGATACTTTCTTGTAATCAAAATCCTATATGCATTTGCAACAAATTCAAGCTTGATAAGGTTTCCATGCATTGAATAATATAATGGGAGAACTAAGTTTAAACATTGATGACTTCTTGATTCGTTGGAATGGGCGTTATGCATCATCATTGCAATCTTGTTTGAAGTATACTTAGATGATCTCTTATCATCGTAAGAGAAGCTCAGTCAGAATTCTAAAGACTTGCAAAATAATATTTTGATATACCAAAGAGGGAGAATAAATGGAAGAACGAAGCAAATCATGTGACAAAAGGATATGTTCCAGAATCGATATTTGAAGATTTGAGCTTAAGAGGGAGCGAGAAAATAAGTAAAATTGAAATATGCATGTTTATGACTACATATGAGAGAATAGAAGATTCTCCAAGTAAGAGGGAGATCATGTTTTACTCTAGTTATAAGGACTTTGATGAAGTCTCGTAATTTAAGAAGTCCTTAAGGACTCATGTGGAGCAACTATGATATGTTCTACTTAAGAAGGGGTAGATAGAAAAAATTATGTTAGCTTCGGAAGGAGATTGAAATGATCACAATAGAATATGTCTCAGATTAAGAGGGAGTTGGCCATTGAATGTAATATTATATTGAGAAATCCTGATGAAATAATCTTTGCAAAAGTTTGATGATGATGTGCAACTAATTATTTCTTTAATGAACTTAGCAATGAGCTTAGGCTGCTAGAATACTCTGTCTTTGATTGGGTTGAAAGTGTATGTATGGTCTGTATTCATAATCCTTAATCTATTTATAATACTATATAAAAACACAAAATAAAATTAAATGTTAAATTAGAAGAAAGAAAAACAAAAGAAAGGAAGTAAAAAAAAACACCTAGAATTAAGATCCTTGAAAATAGTTCATACGCACATAAATAAAATATTTACCATAATGTATTACCAACCATAATTTAAGCAAGTATTTGTGTAAAATATGGGATAAGGAACAAGATGTAAATAAATATACTGACCATAAATTACTACCCACCATTATTTACGTGAGCTTCAACACTTAAAAAAATATGAGTAAAAGTGTAAATGTGTAGACTTACTATAATTTAATTTACAAAAAGATTGTGATTTAATTTAAGAGACAGATCTCATGGGTATTGTTGTCGCTCCTAGAGACAGCCTAGAGTTGTGATAGACCAGTGCCTAGGACATCTTAGCATAGCAAGGAGCATATAATGTAATGTATGAAGTTGTCAGCTTCAGCTCACAATGCTATCTCCTGTAAACAGGGAAATAAGATAGAATGGGACCAAACTCTCAGAAACTGACACAGGAAAAGAGATACTGTAGAGGCAATATGCAAAACTCTAATACAAAAGCAACAGACAATTCAGAGACAGTTCACTGCAAAGCGGGCCGATTCAGAAATACTTCATAGACATAAATTATCAGAAGGTGTATGTAGTGAAAGAAATATTAAGAAGATATTAGTTAACATTGAGCTGATACCTAGATATACAATAACACCATGCATGGGCTTACCAATCTAAGAATCCATACATGATAATAGCATTTTAAAAGCACCCTCCCAAAGCAACTACTATAGCAGAAGTATGGTTTAGATGAGTAATGGAACAGAATATCATGCTTGAGCCATATTTAAAGCGCTTGACTGATCCGAGCATGGGCATCAACTAGGATGAATCCATACCAGAAATCAATGAGCCACTCGCATTCCAAAACATGATACAAGAAAGATGGATAAAATGAAATGTTCTATTAATATAACACAATAAAGAGCGTTACAGACTGTGAAATACCAAAGACTAGAATCCTCTTTGACAGGTAGAACTCCTCCTCACTGAGACCCTATGGGCTCTAAGCCTTCATACAAGAATTTTACAAAATGTATGCAAAAAGCCTTTCACTGCATAATTTTCTGATAAAAATCTAGAACCCTTACAATACGTTTCTTCATGGTTTTTATAGGAGAAACTAAAACCTAGCAAAAGAGGTAGGCGATGAACATTTAATTGTATCATTAAAATAAAATGGTGGAAAAGTGCCCGCCCATACTGCTTGACGGCGCTGTAGTGCTGGATGTACTTTGTGGCCTGCTAACTGAAATAAATGCATTGGGTGAAAATCTCTTCAGGAACACGATATAGGGATAACCATACAAACATTTTGTCCTTTCCTGAAGGTAAATTCTGCTGAAATGAAGCCTTGAGGGTATTGTTTTTTGTGTATAGATCTTTCGAATGATATGCAGGATCTTCAACTTGGTACTCTGCTTCAGAAGGCTAGGACAAGGCCCCCAAAATCTTCAGCTACCTGCCTTTAATTCTCTACTGATCACTGATATTCTTTATCTGGTACTTTTGCTCTTTGAGCGTTGAATTTGAGCTCAACATATTCAACTGTAGCTATTGAATTCTTCAATTTTCCACTGCTACTCTTTGCCGCAACATTTATGTCTCTGATTGCGCAATCTGTGTTTTGAATGATTCCGGAGGGTTTGATAGATTTTACCCCTGCTTCTTTAATGAATGTCGTGTCGCAGCAATTTCCTAGGACCTTCTTCATAAATTTTGCTTCTGAGCAACAGTCCTTTCTTGCGTCCTCGGCTTTTGTAATGAAGGCTGTGAATAATGGCGATTTTCCGTTGCTGTGAACCTGCAAAACCCACAAACATGTTAGGAAAACCAGACACAGGGATTGGTGGGTGTAGTGGTGTCAATGGGAATGATGGAACAGTGTAGGGTGGCAGAAAGTGCAACGTAACGATGATGGATGAGCTGATGAATGCTTGCACAACAAAAATCTCACGAAAAACCTTCGAATATGACCTTTGAATGCATATATTACGAGGGGTGGACGAATGTACGACGGAAAACACGTGGAATGATGACGTGGAGAAACGAAAACAATGGCGGAGTATGCAGATGATCTAGACCGTTCGATCTCCAGGCGAGATCGATGGTTAAAAACACATCGGAGGGCAACGAGATGGTGGGCCAGGGGCGCGATGGGCTCAGATTAAGTCTCATGCAGCTCTGGAGCGCGGTGACCGTCGGATGAAGGCTCAGAGATCGGACGGCTGTGATGAGTATTGTTGCGCGTCTTCGTCCGAACAATAACGCGCGATGGAGAGCGGTTTTGGAGCCGTACGCGGAGACACTCGGCGGGGAATGAGTGGAATCGCTCCGTTTTGAAGAATACCGCCTGCCGCTAAAAAGCGGTGCGATATAAACCACCTGGTTTTGAACAGTGTTTTGGGCACGGGGACCACCAAGACAGGCGCATCGCGAACCGTTTATTTTCACAGTTAGATTGGATGGCTGAGATGCGGTTTTGGGCGATGAATGGAGGATCGCAAATGTCATTCGATCTGTACAGATCAACGGCCGAGGGCGCGCCCGATATACATACGTGATAAGTGCCTCCGATTTTAGCACTCGGTCTGGTGCCCAGGTTACATGGAGAACAGGACGGAGGGGCTAGGGCCGAAGGAGCTATGCCTCGAATATTTTCAAATATGAATTTACAGCCTTTGATAATGTGTTTTGGAGGCGGAAACTGGTACCGATGGGTGTGAGAATGATTTTCCAAGGCTGAAAGGGGGGAATTTGAGAGCTCTGAGCCAGATTGCCTGTGAAATTTTATAGGAAACGAATTATGATCAACACCGGCTCCACCTGGGGACGGCACGTTCATCCCTGGACGTGTCGAGAACTCGCAGACCCTATGATCATCCTGTATACAGACTCTGCTCTCCAGCACCTCCATTTTTCACTTTATAATTCATAATGACACCCACATTATTCGAACGAAAACAAAAAGGAACCTATCATACAATATAATACATCAGGAAGTCTTTGCCTGAATCAGAACTGAAAGTAGGGTTTAAGGAATTGACCGTTTACAGGGGCATCCAGCAAGTCGCCCTGTAAATTCTCCAACCTGAAAGTATTATTGCCCCCCTGTTCCACAATTTTAAAAGGACCCAACAGAGGGGGTCGAATTTACCATGCTTTCCTTTCTCAGCTCTCCGAATATCCCATCTGAGCACCAAATCACCAATTTGCAGCTTCCTGTCTTTTGCGTGCTGATCAAAAATGTGTTTCATTTTCTCTTGATATTCCATTAACCTCTGATTCACCTGGCCCCGTGTTTCTTCTAATTCTTGCATGAAGTGGGACACTGGTAAAGCCAGTTGTACAGGAAAATTTGTTGCTCGTCCATATACCAATTCATAGGGAGATTTCCCAGTTGCTCTCTTGTTGGTGATTCTATTGACCCATAGAGAAAATTTCAATTGGGAATCCCAATTCTTCTGATTTTCATTGATAGTCTTCTTCAAGGCCCTCACCAGAGTTTTATTTGAAGACTCTGCCAAGCCATTTCCTTGTGGATAGTAAGTTGTAGAGTGACTCAGTATGATATTATATTGCTGGCAGAAATTCATAAATTTTGCAGACTTGAAGGCCTGTGCATTATCAGTCACTATCCTAGCAGGACAGCCAAACCTGGATATAATGTTTTCTTCCATGAACCTTATGATCACAGTATCTGTAGTATTCCTTGCAGGTATGGCTTCCACCCATTTGGTGAAATAATCTGTGGCTATTAATATCCATTTATATTGCCCACTCGATGGGGAATGGATCTCACCTATAAAATCAATACCCCATTGTTTGAATGGTTTATCCACATGTACTGGAATCAGGGGAAATGGTGTTGATTTCTGTCTCTCTGCAAATTTCTGACATTTATCACATGCTCTTACTCTAGCAAAAACATCTCCAAAAAGCTTTGGCCAATAGAAGCCAGCTTTAAGAATTTTATGAGCTGTGGTCCTCCAGCTGTAATGACCTCCACAGATTCCTTCATGGAATTCTGCTATAATACTCTCGACTTCATTCTCTGTGAGACACAGGAGTAAGATGCCTGAGGGATCTCGCCAGTATAGCCGACCATTGGCGACTATATACTTCTGTGATTTCAATCTCGGCGCTCTGTATTTAGTTTTATCACAACTTGGAGGGCAGCTGAGTGTAAGGAGATATTCTACTATCTCTTTGTACCACTGATTGGTGAGGTACTTTATATGTGTTTCTAGAGTAGCTACCCCAATTCCATGTCGTTCTTCTTTCTCCTCATATTCCTCACCTGCTATACTGGACAAATTTATGCCCAGGGCCTGATAATTTGATTCAGATAACATTCTGGCAAGCCCCTGTCCTTTGATCAGCTTAGTAGGGAGGATGTCTAAATCATATTCATGTATTTTAGCGATCCACCTACCCCTTTTTCCTTCACTATCCCCCTGAATAAGGATATCTTTTACAGCAGCGGCAGGTACAAATGCAGTGATGTGGGACTGTAAAATATATACATGGAATGCTTTGAAGGATTTCACTAGGGCGTATGCTTGCTTTTCCAATATGTTGTATTTTAACTCCGCATCACGAAGCACCTAACTGAAAAAGGCAATACGCTGCTCATACCCTTCTTCATTTTTTTGCAATAAAACTCCTGCTATTGTATGAGGTGATGCAAAAGAAAAAATCATGAAAGGTTTATCATAATTTGGTCCAACCAGCACAGGAGCTTCTGCAAAAGCATTCTTTATCCTGGTAAATGCCTCCTGTGATTCTTGTGACCACTTTACCTCATTATTCTTCTTCAGCATATCTGTTATATGCCTAACTATCTCAGCATAGTTAGGGATAAACCTTCTGAAGAAATTGATGCGCCCTAAGAATACTTGTACTTCTTTCCTATTTCTGGGAAAAGCAATGCCATTTATGACCTCTACCCTCTTAGGATCTATCTTTACCCCATCTTTAGTCACAATATGGCCCAAAAGCTTTCCCTCTTCTAATGCAAATAAAGACTTTTGAGGATTCAGAGAGAGGCCATACCTTCTGCATTTCTCAAAAGTTTTCCGCAAATGTTCAATGTGCTCAGCATCATTCTTGGAAAACGCAGTGATATCATCTAGGTAGACCACCGGGAATTTATCTTGCTCCCCAACAAAAGCAATATCCATTGCCCTCTGAAAATTGGCCCCTGCATTAATCAATCCAAAAAGCATTCTGGCATACATGAATGTACCCCATGGTGTGGTGAAAGCAGTCTTCTTTTGATCGTTTGGAAGTACAGCCACCTGGTTATAACCAGAGAATCCATCCATCATTGACATCCTAGAGGCTCCAACCACTTTCTGCAGGATGTGATCCATTTTAGGTAGTGGATAATTATCCTTTAAGGATGCTCTATTTAAATTTCTAAAATCCACACACAGCCTTATTTCTCCATTCTTCTTTCGTACAGGGACAAGGTTTGCCACCCATTCAGAGTACCTCAGTGGTACAATTATTTTGGCTTTTAACAGTTTCTTAATTTCCTTCTCAATAGAAGGCAGCAGCAGGGGATTGATTTGTTTGAGCTTCTGCTTATGGGGCTTTGCATATGCCTTCAGTGGAATTTTGTGTTGCATAATATTGATATCGAAAGTTTTCAAATCCTGATAGGACCATGCAAACACATATCTGTAACACTGGAATAATTTCTGATATAGCTTTCTATATTCTCTAGGGATCTTCTTGGACAATTTGACAATTTTTGGGTCAGCCTCAGTACCCAAATTCAGGTCTTCCACCTAGTTTTCTTCTACCACTATGCTTGGCTGCAGTGGGACATCATTCTTGTCAAATAATCTTTCTAGCGGCACCAAACCTCTAGGTATAATGTTTCCCTTCAACTGCAACACTTTATTTCCTGCTACTTTCTCCTCCCAATTTCTTTTTGAAATATCTTCGGATTTTGCCTCTTCTTCATCGTCAATCTCCATATTGGAGAATTCTCCCACTGTTTCCAGGAATCTCTTCATCTGCTCTTCATCTTCAAATACCTGCTAGTGTTTGATGTTTTCTGGGATTGAAGGCCGATAATGCACCTCAACTTCATATCTTAAAAGAGGGTTCTGAGGTGGTCGCAATGTACTTGCAGCTACAGCAAGGGAATCAGCCATCCTATTTTGTTCTCGGGGAATGAACTAGATATTGAATGCCAAGAAGAAATTTTCTACCATGTCCCAAACTTCATTCCTATAAGCCCTTAGCCTAGGATGTTTGGTCTGACACTGATTCCTGACTTGCCTAACCACCAGTTCTGAATCTCCCAGAACTTTTAAACTTTTTATACCCATGTTCCTGGCTGTCTGTAATCCTAACAGAAGTTCTTCATATTCAGCCACATTATTTGTGGCTTCATATTCTAGTTTAAAAGACAGTGGGATCCATTTGCCTGCAAGAGAAATCAATAGCACTCCAGCTCCATTTCCTTCTTTTGAGTTTGCTCCATCAAAATGGGGTGTCCAAATTCCTGCTTCGTGACTCTCTGAAGGCTGCTCACTCTTGATCTGGCAGAATGATGGTTCATGAGCATAATCTTGATCTTCTTCCAGCATCAAGCATGAAAAATCTCCTTCCTTACTATATACTGGTGAATTTACAGAATTGTCAGCCTTAGTCACCATCTTGACAAATCTAGTCTCCCTGTACAATCTCCTCTCTTGGCCACTGAAAACTGGGATAGTGGCATATGTTAAATCCAACTTGATTGACCCGCTAATTTTTGTTCCCCAAGACCTTGACAGCAACATACCAAAGCGAGCTGGGATTTCAGCCACCACAATATCCATGACCACACTTTTTGCTGGGATTTGGGCCAAATTGACCACCAAATCCTTGATCATCCCCAAGAATTTAACTCTTTTGGAATCAAATGAGTAGAGGTCTTTATATGGACGTGTGATTTGTAAACCTAGTTGTTCCATCACTGACAGAGGCATAAGATTGTGGGAAGCTCCAGAATCTAACATGCAGTTATGTAATAGTAAGTCATGGATTACTAGAGACACATAGAAGGGAGGAGTAGAGGGATCTACCTCCTCAACATGTGGGCCAAAAACTACCATGGGTCTCTCTTCTTGAAGGTTGAGGCTATCTGGAATGATTGGTGCTTCTGGAGGGAGGATGAAAGAGGTGACTTGAGATTGATATGTTCGTTGTTTCAACAGTTCAGTCAAGGGGACTGGGATTTTGACCTTTTCAAGTTCTTTTTGCAAACTGAAATCAGGAGGGGATTTTTCTATCACAACCTCTTTTGACTCTTTATTTTCAACTAGGGGCTTGACTTCTTTAGACACAGACTTGACATTAGGGGAAGTGACTACTTTTGATGAAGAAGGAATTTGATCATTAGACTGCCAAGGTTGGTTCAAAGGTCCCTTACCTTTATCTGTGGCTTTTTGCATTGTTGATTCCTCCTGAGCAGGTGCATCCTTCTGGGGTAGCTCTTCTTCTTGTTCTTGGGTACAGGTCCTTTTCCTAGAATATCTGAGATCATATCTTCTATTGAAATGTGCTTGAATGAAATCATCAAATTGTTTACAATAATGATCAAATTCTGCTTCTTCTGCGTCTCTGATCTTTTCTTCTTTTTGCAATGAGCACCTAGCTTCATAATTCCCTTGTAAAGGGAATTCTTCTCCATCACTATTTGAAAAGGCAAGATTTGCATCCTCCAGTCTATAGGCAGTGTCCTCAGTGGAGTCATCTACTGGACCTTCCAGATACAATGGGTGTGGCACTTGATCCTGTTGCTCCTTTTCTTCCCTTGGCAATATTTGCAAAGGTGGTTTCCTATATTGAGGATTGTAACCTCTATTTGGAGCATTCTGGAAATTCCTGAAGGCTGAATTCTTGGCTTCCAATTCAAGCTTGACCATTTTCTTAATTAATTTGCTCATTTCTTCCATTTTGTCTGAGTCTCTGTCCTGACTAGAAGTAGACACCTCCTCTTTACACCTTCTCCTAGAATCTTTTTCATATTTTCCTTTTAATTTACCAGTGGAGGCAAAGTTTGCTTCCAACTCTAGTGCATCTGCGTGAGCATCATCCAGAGTAGCAGGGTTTCTTTCTCTGAGAGAGAAGTCAAATTCTGAATCAAAGGCTGCTACAAAAACAACTTTAGCAGCAGTTTGATGGGGTTTCATATCAGCAGGGAGACTCAAAGACAATTTATTAAATCTCTTGATAAATTCTGACACTCCTTCATTGTGTCTTTTCTTTAGTGTATTGAATTCAATGAGACAATTTCCATGATCTTTCTTCTCTCCCCATTTCCTGAGAAAAGTGTCTTCCATGTTATCCCAAGTGGTAATAGAACGGCCAGCCAATGTCTTAAACCATTTTCGAGCTTCACCATCTAGAGATTGCACAAACAGTCTTAAGACCACATCTAAATGTTCAACATTGAAGTTCTCTGCAAAGGAGCAGAAAGTCTCAAGATGTTTCTGAGCATCAATCTCATTTTCTCCATTGAATCTGGGCAAGATTTTCAGATAATCCTGGGGAATATCATTCAGCACTTGGGGTAACGCCAGGGGAGAATATTTATTCATCAATAAAGCTGGAACATTGGCCATTGGAGGGGGTGGAGGTAGTGCAATAATTTGATGAGTAAGAGGAGGAAGTGGAGTATGAATAATAATAGGAATATACTCAACTGCAGCTTGAGGGGTTGAGGGGAACAAAGGTCTATTAACAGCGGATACTTCGGTTATTTCCTTGACCTCTTCAACCTCAGGAGTAGGATGAAGATTGTTTTTATTTCTGATACCCTCTCGGGGTGGACTATCTGAATAATAATAATCAGTATCTCCCACAGTGGAGTCGAGATTTGGAACTTGAGTTTCTTGAGAGGAAGAGGATGGAAAGTCTTCTGTGGACACTTCAGGAATTTCGGCATGGGCTGATTTCCTTTCCCTCCAATTTCTTCTATGTATAATCTGGTCAGGGTCAGACACTGAAGGTGTCTTTGGCTTAGACGAATCTGACCTCAGGTGTGGCTTACGAGGAGCCAGGACTGCAAATAGATATATCAAATAAAAAATGTGGAGTCGCCAAGGTGAGGGATTTACAACTCTCAACTCTCAGTGCTCACCTACTTGAAGAGTGAATTGGATTTTGTCGAAGCCTAGGGATTCTGTTTTTCTTAACTTCGTTCCCCGGCAATGGTGCCAGAAAGATGTTGTCGCTCCTAGAGACAGCCTAGAGTTGTGATAGACCAATGCCTAAGACATCTTAGCATAGCAAGGAGCATATAATGTAATGTATGAAGTTGTCAGCTTTAACTCACAATGCTATCTCCTGTAAACAGGGAAATAAGATATAATGGGACCAAACTCTCAGAAACTGACACAGGAAAAGAGATACTGCAGAGGCAAGATGCAGAACTCTAATACAAAATCAACAGACAATTCAAAGACAGTTCACTGCAAAGTGGGCCGATTCAGAAATACTTCACAGACATAAATTATCAGAAGGTCTATGTAGTGAAAGAAGTATTAAGAAGATATTAGTTAACATTGAGCTGATACCCAGATATACAATACCACCATGCATAGGCTTACCAATCTAAGAATCCATACATGATAATAGAATTTTAAAAGCACCCTCCCAAAGCAACTAATATAGCAGAAGTATGGTTTAGATGAGTAATGGAACAAAATATCATGCATGAGCCATATTTAAAGCGCTTGACTGATCCGAGCATGGGCATCAACTAGGATGAATCCATACCAGAAATCAGTGAGCCACTCGCATTCCAAAACATGATACAAGAAATATGGATAAAATGAAATGTTCTATTAATATAACACAATAAAAAGAGTTACAGACTGTGAAATACCAAAGACCAGAATCCTCTTTGACAGATCGAACTCCTCCTCACTGAGACCCTATGGGCTCTGAGCCTTCATACAATAATTTTACAAAATGTATGCAAAAAGCCTTTCACTGCATAATTTTCTGATAAAAATCTGGAACCCATACAATACGTTTCTTCATGGTTTTTATAAGAGAAACTAAAACCTAGCAAAAGAGGTAGGTGATGAACATTTAATTGTATCATTAAAACACAATGGTGGAAAAGTGCCCGCCCATACTGCTGTAGTGCTAGATGTACTCGGTGACCTGCTAACTGAAATAAATGCACTGAGTGAAAATCTCTTAAGGAACACGATATAGGGATAACCATACAAACATTTTGTCCTTTCCTGAAGGTAAATTCTGCTTAAATGAAGCCTTGAGGATATTGTTTTTTGTGTATAGATCTTTCGAATGATATGCAGGATCTTCAACTTGGTACTCTGCTTCAGAAGGCTAGGACAAAGCCCCCAAAATCTTCAGCTACCTGCCTTTAATTCTCTGTTGATCACTGATATTCTTTATCTGGTACTTTTGCTCTCTGAGCGTTGAATTTGAGCTCAACATCTTCAACTGTAGCTATTGAATTCTTCAATTTTCCACTGCTACTCTTTGCCGCAACATTTATGTCTCTGATTGCGCAATCTGTGTTTTGAATGATTCCGGAGGGTTTGATAGATTTTACCCCTGCTTCTTTAATGAATGTCGTGTCGCAACAATTTCCCAGGACCACCTTCATAAATTTTGCTTCTGAGCAACGGTCCTTTCTTGCGTCCTCGGCTTTTGTAATGAAGGATGTGAATAATGGCGATTTTCCGTCTCTGTGAACCTGCAAAACCCACAAACATGTTAGGAAAACCAGACACAGGGATTGGTGGATGTAGTGGTGTCAATGGGAATTATGGAACAGTGCAGGGTGGCGGAAATTGCAACGTAACGATGATGGATGAGCTGATGAATGCTTGCACACAAAAAATCTCGCGAAAAACCTTCGAATATGACCTTTGAATGCATATATTACGAGAGGTGGACGAATGTACGACAGAAAACACGTGGAATGATGACGTGGAGAAACGGAAACAATGGCAGAGTATGCAGATGATCTGTACAGTTCGATCTCCAGGCGAGATCGACGTTTAAAAACACATCGGAGGGCAACGAGATGGTGGGCTAGGGGCGCGATGGGCTCAGATTAAGTCTCATGCAGCTCTGGAGCGTGGTGACCGTCAGATGAAGGCTCAGAGATCGAACGGCTGTGATGAATATCACTGCGCATCTTCGTCCAAACAATAACGCGCGATGGAGAGCGGTTTTGGGGCCGTACGCGAAGACACGCGGCGAGGAATGAGTGGAATCGCTCCGTTTTGAAGAATACTGCCTGCCGCTGAAAAGCGGTGCGATATAAACCACCCGGTTTTGAGCAGTGTTTTGGGCGCGGGGACCACCAGGACAGACGCATCGCGAACCGTTGATTTTCACAGTTAGATCGGACAGTTGAGATGCAGTTTTGGGCGATGAATGGAGGATCGCGAATGTCGTTCGATCTGTACAGATCAACGGCCGAGGGCGCGCCCGATATACATACATGATAAGCGCCTCCGGTTTTAGCACTCGGTCTGGTGCCCAGGTTACATGGAGAACGGGACGGAGGGGCTAGGGCCGAAGGAGCTATGCCTCGAATATTTTCAAATATGAATTTCCAGCCTTTGATAATGTGTTTTGGAGGCGGAAACTGGTAACAATGGGCGTGGGAATGATTTTCCAAGGCTGAAAGGGGGGAATTTGAGAGCTCTTAGCCAGATTGCCTGTGAAATTTTATAGGAAATGAATTATGATCAACAGGTATCTTGGATATAAAATACACTTGGCAAATGTCACATTCATGGACATCTCTTCAAGGATTGCCCGCTTAATGCCAAGCCACAGACCTCGGATCTCCCGGATTATTTTGTACCTGAAGGGTTCACTAAGGTCACAAGTCGAAGGAGGTCTCATAAGAAACCTTCTTCTGGGAAAAAATCCAACCTAGCCGCCTCTTCCATTCCTTCCACCAGTGATAGCTTTGAAGCCTTAACTACTGCTGTCGAAATCTCCCCTCAAACCGATCCGACAGCGCCTCATCCAGTTAAATCAACCTCGACCCCCCTTCCGCCTGATTCCTCCCCCAAGCCTTCATCCAAGGGGACTCCGATTAGTTTATCTGAAGCCACTTTGAACTACCCAGATTGGAAACCAAACGGAATGGATGTTGACTGCCTACCCAGTCAACCCTCTGCAGAAAGCAGTCAAGCACAATTTATGGATGAAGAACCGGAAAGCATCGATCTGAGAGGGCTTGATATCTTTGAGCTCGAACAAGCCTGTCGAAGAAAAGAGTTTGAAAAGATTCAAGAGCATCAGCTAGATAAGCTGGAAGTTATTATCTCAAGAGATTTTCAACAGAAAGAACTGGGAATACAACCAGGCAGTCGGTGGGATGGCAAACAACTTCCTAAAGACTCCAAGAAGAGAGGCAGGAAAACAGATCTGGAAAGAACAATCACAGTGGGCAAAATCCTAGTAGACTCAGGCAAATATGATAAGCTGACAAAGTACTACAAGCCTCTCCCAAACAGTGAATCATGAAGCTCACTTCATGGAATCTAAGAGGACTTAACAGTCCCGGGAAACTCAGAATGATAAAAAATATGATAAAGAAGGAACAACCTCATATATTCTTCATGCAAGAAACAAAATGTAACAGTGATACTCTTGGCAACATTCTCTCAAAAGCTTGGCCTGGATGTCATTCAGTAGTTGTGGATGCCTCGGGAGCTTCTAGAGGGTTGGCCATTGCCTAGAACACTCAGGCATCTCTCTTTCAGACTTCCATGCTTCCCACCACATTATACAGGGAACTTTTCATATCATTGGAACAAACATTCATGGCCACCTTACTAATGTCTATTTCTCGCAGGATATGGGCAGTAAAACTGCACTTCTGGACACTATAGGCGCGCTCAACTATGACAGAATCCATCCCCTTTGGATCTTAGGAGGTGATTTCAATATGATCACCAAGTTGGAGGAAAAGCTGGGAGGCAGAGCCAAATTAGAGCCAGAAAGCGGCCACTTTAAAGACTTCATACAAGACAACATGCTGATTGATCTACAATACAGTAATGGAATTTACACCTGCAGTAATCGCAGGGCAGGAAGGCAACACATCGCCTCTAAGCTAGACAGATTTCTAATCTCAGATAATGCAGTTTCTCTGGGAGGAGACATGTCCACTGTTATTCTCCCACTCACTGGCTCTGACCACTGGCCGATCTCTCTTCAATGACAAAGGCCGGGACACTCAACACGTCGCCCTTTTCGCTTTGAGGCCTTCTGGTTTAATCACCCCGCTTTCAATGACCTCATCAGCTCTATGTGGAAGAATTGCACGCCGCCAGAAGGATCTAAAATGTTCCAGTTTCAACAAAAGCTTAAATTCCTTAAAGTCCACATCAAACGCTGGAATCAAACCACTTTTGGCAATATCTTCCAGGCACAGCAGGACCTAAATAAAGAAATGAAGGATCTCCAGCAGCAAATCATCTTAGAAGGTTACACGGAAAGAACACTGGAGCAGGAAAAGCAACTACAAACTCAACTGGAGGAAAGATCAAAGCAGGAAGAAATTCTATGGAGGCAGAAATCTAGAATCAGATGGTTGAAGGAGGGCGAAAGAAATACCAAATTCTTTCACAGAACTACTATTCAAAGACGTATGCACAACACAATCACTTTCATTAAGAATCAGGAGGGGGAAAGAGTGGAAGATCATGCTGAGATCGAGCAGGAGTTCATTAACCACTTCCAAGCTGTGCACCAGGAGCCACTACAGGATAGATTGCCAGCCATAGACAAAATCACACAAAATATTCCAAAAATTATCACCGAAGAGCACAACCAACTCCTTTTACGCCCGGTCACGCGTCTGGAAGTGGATCAGGGAATGAAGCAACTCAAAGATGGAAAGGCTCCAGGTCCGGATGGTTTTACGACTACCTTCTTTCACAAATTTTGGGATCTTGTCAAAGAAGAGGTTTGGATGGTGGTGGAGGAATCGCGCTCTCTACACTGACTGCTCCCCTCTCTAAATGCGACCTTCATCGCTCTTATCCCCAAAGAAGAGGATACCAGCACGCCAGACAAATTTTTCCCAATCGCTCTATGCAATGCCATCTACAAAGTTATTTCTAAAGTCATTGCTAACAGATTGAAACCGCTTCTGCCCTTGCTCATATCCCCAGAGCAATCCTGGTATGTGGAAGGAAGGCAGATTCTAGATGGCATCATCCTATCTCACGAGATCATACACTCTCTCAAGCACACCAAACAGGCAGGTATGATTCTCAAGATTGATCTTTCTAAAGCTTTTGATAAGTTAAGTTGGACTTACATTCAAAAAATGTTATATGCTTTTGGTTTCTCTCCCACTTGGATTCGCTAGGTCTCAAGTCTTATCTCCTCCTCTTTCTTCTCTATCCTTATTAATGATCTTCCCTCACGTCCCTTCAGACCCACTAGAGGTATCAGACAGGGGGACCCCTTGTCTCCCTTTCTCTTTGTCTTAATGGCGGAAGGCTTGGGGTGCCATCTTAAAAATGCCCTTAGAACCCAGCAGCTCTGAGGCCTCTTAGTTCACAACTCCCCTGCCCTAACTCACTAGCAGTTTGTGGACGACAATATGGTGTTTGGTTACCCCTCTATTCATGAGGCCTCCCAACTTAAGTCCCTTTTGAATGATTTCTCGGCTGCCTCAGGAGCGAGCATCAATACTGTTAAATCTCAGATCTTCTTCTTTCACACCCCTCATATCACTCAATCGGCTATAGCCCGTATTCTTGGCTTCTCCATTGCCTCCCTCCCCTCAAAATACTTGGGCGCTCCTCTCTTAGCCTCAGCTCTCAAGCATGCCTCCTGGCAAGGGCTCCTTGAAAAGCTGGAAGCACGTCTCTCTTCATGGACTCACAGAACCCTTAACATAGCAAGCACATTGATCCTTATCAAAGCAGTGTTACAAGCCATGCCCCTGTATCTTTTCTCAATCTTGGCAGCGCCAAAATGGGTTCTCAAAAAAATAAAAACCCTACAGCGAAATTTCCTATGGGGATCCAAAGGCACAAATCGTAAATGGGCCCTGGTTAAATGGTCAACTTTCTGCAAGCCAAAGGAACAGGGAGGGATAGGATTGCGAGATCCTACTCACAGCGACGCTATTATGAGTAGCAAAATTTGGTGGAATTGGCTCACAGCCCCCAGCAAGCCCTGGGCAATAATATGGACCGCCAAATATGCCAACCACAGACCACAGGGGGAACTCATAAGATTCACTCCAACGGAGCAAGGCTCTCTCATATGGAACGCGGCCAAATAGCACTATCTGCTCATACAACAACACAGTTTTTGGGAATTGAGGGATGGTAGCACTGCTAAATTCTGGACGGATTCCTGGGCTCAATTCCCCAAACTCACTCACACTTACAGACCGCCTCCGGGACCGGAATGGGATTTACAGCAATTGGAAACAGTTCAGCAACATTGGACTGACAATGCAGTGCAGGGATATAGGCAGTGGGAACAGGCTGAAAGGATAATAAGGAATATAGATGAGCAGGCTAAAGAAGCCTTAAACTCTGAACTTAAAATTCGATGTATCAGAACTTCGAATAGCAGGGATATTCTCAGATGGGGGTACACGCCAAAAGGATCCTTCTCTACCCAGGAAGCCTACAGAATTATAAGCAACGATCCAGCGCCCAAAGACCCCCTATGGAGTAGAATTTGGAATTTGGGGGTTTGGCCCAAAGTATCCTTATTTCTTTGGCTCTTTGGACACCAAAGAATCCTCACCTGGGATAACTTACGAAAAAGAAGCTTTCATGGCCCCTCAATCTGCCCCATATGTTGTACTCATGAGGAAACGCAGCAGCATCTCCTATACTCTTGCTCTCTAGCCAATCAATTGTGGGAGAAAGTTAGTTTCTGATGCCAACAAAATTGTCGTCTCTCTGCAGATATAATTAGCTCTATTCGAAACTGGCCTCAGAAGCCTTACAAAAGCGACATTCTAGATCAACTCTGGAGAATCATCCCAGGTCTTCTTCTCTGGACTATATGGAAAGAGCGAAATAAACGCATTTTCAAGGATCAAAAAACTCCTCTCGACATCCTCTAGAGAAAATTTTGTCTCAATCTCACAGAAACCCTGGCATTACAAACCTGGGACACAAATGACTACCCAACACTAGCAAAAGAAAAATCCATATGGGAAAATTGGGGTATTCAGCTTCACCCTGGACAGCAAGCGCACAAAGTTCCTAGAACCTACAACACCAAGCACTCTTGGATCCCTCCTCCTAAGAATTCCTTCAAAATCAACTTTGATGGGGCTTCTAAAGGGAATCCAGGCAAAGCAGGGTACGCTGGCATAATCAGAGATCACAAAGGCAAACCTATCGTCATCTACATGGGAAATCTTGGCTGGGACACGAACAATTCGGCTGAGTTGGAAGGTCTTTGGCAGGGACTTTTCTCAAGTTCATGGGCTGCATCCTCTAGAGATTGAAGGGGATTCCCAAATTCTTATCAGTATGGCAACTCAGCTCCTAAACGGGGCTCATGCGCACAAAATTGCCAACAGTTGGAGACTTGAGGCACGCCTGGCGGATATTGAGCGATGGCTACACAACAACAGAGCAATCCTCTCCAAGCATATCAGACGGGAAGGTAATAAAGTTGTTGATCTACTCGCCAACTTGGGAGTAGACAATGAGCACAATCTTCTAACAGGAACACTCGACATAATTCAGAATCATGATCAAAGACAGGAATGCCAAAATTTGGTCCAGAGTGACGCAGAACTCCCGGATGCGGGTGCAGATGTTGGTGTTTAACGTGATGGGATGGGGGTGTGGCATAAGGGGAAGCCACTTGCCCACCCGCAAGAAGGCTGTCATTCAGTTCTTAAATTCTTATGTTCAGCGTTTAATGCCATTTACTCCTGGTGCTTGTATCAACCATAATCCCGCTCCTCGATACACATTCGCATGCTGCGACATGGCTCAACCTCCTGTTCATACTTATGATGGTTTATTGCAGTTGATTCACAGTTGCACGGTCGATTGGGTTGTTATTATGGAGCATCCCTCTGGTCCGAGCAGAATTCCCCCGCCAGTGAATCTGTGGTGCGCTCCAAGAGCATGGCTTTCAAATGTTCGCATTGTAACTGGTAAGAGGAGCTGTCTCAATTGTTGTTTGGATTTTGGAGAAAATCTCCACTTCTCCCACGCTGGTTCCTGCAAGCTTGCTTCTATCGCCCTGTTGCCTCTCTCGCCTCAGTCTTCTGTCCATCTTTCGCCTCCATGCCCTGTTGTCTCGATTGCGACTATGTCGCGCCTCAGGCAGAGAATGCACTGCAGAAGAGGCTCCACGAGGCGCCAAATTCGACGCTCTCCCTCCACCTCTGGCACCTCCTCTGTGTCCACCTCCCATTCTGACAGTCTTCTCAGAGGGCGCCTTCTCCGCTCGGGTCGTCGTCTTGCTTCCCCCACTCCTTCAGCGCCTCCTGCTCAAACCCACACCACGCATTTCTCCTTTAACAGTTCTCTCAATCGTCCCCGGGTGACTACCTCAATTACGGTTGTCTTTCATGAAGAGCCTCAGGAAATTGTTCCCAGTTCTCGCCCGGCGGATTGCAGCCTCTTGGCGGCTCAAGATTCGGCGCAGATTGTTGGGGTGAAGCATCCTGGTTGTGAGGACTTGCAGGGTCAGTTGGGCAAGGCCACGCAGGACCAAGCGAACAAGGAAGAGGGGGGTCAACCTTTGGTGAGGCAGGACGCGGTGCAAGCGAGCGAGGCGCAGGTTTCTCCTCCACCTCCCGGGAAGGTGATCCATTCTATTGCTGACCTGTACAATGCTGACGGGGAACCTGATGAACTCTCGTGCAGAGTTGTCTACGAACCTCCTGACGAGTAGTTCCTCCTCTTCACTCTGGTTTTTTTGCTCTGTTTCTGCCCATTCTCATGGGCCTGTTTATGTGTTTTCTGCTGTCACTGAACATGCATATGTCTTTTTGCTTCAATATGGTCTCCAGTACTACTATTCTCTGGTTCCCCTGCGCGCGATTTTTCAAATGAACTGTTTCAGACTGGTTTCCCTCCTGCAAGGCAGTCTTCAAAATATGGTTTTTTGTTTCAAATGCCACAACACTTGGCAATGATCAGGCCTCGGCCCGCTGTACTTTACTCCTTTTGTTAATAGATTACTTTTACTTAGAAAAAAAAAATGAACATGACATTGGGGTTATTATTTATTATGTTATTATCTTTTGTTTATGTGTTAAAATCTCAACAATGCTTCTTATTTTTTATATTTGTGGAATAATTAAATTTCACAGCAAAGAATCTACTAGGAAATAATTAGCTAGGTTGTTGAGGTTAGAGAAATTAACATTTCTCCACTACATCATCCATTCCAAGATGATTGTTTCCTAAAGCAATATCTAGGCCAAGTTTTTAGCTCCCCCTTTCAAACACTGGGCCATTTTTGGCCTAGTTTCACTACGTCATTAAGTATGGAACTTCATTGATTTAGTCGTTATTGGAGATTTGTAGCCTTGTGTACTAATCCTTGAAAGTCATTTTCATTGACTCAGTTAGGTTCTCACTAAGATTATGTGACTAAGATAATCAAGCCAACATACAATGGTCAAGCTCCATTTTTTCAGGTACTCCCCAAATGCCACTCACTATCTCTTGCAACACAAATAGCAATTAAGAAAGATCATTAGGGAAGACTTGTACAAAGAATAGATTCAAGTCACCTAGGTGTAGACCCAATTCATGAGCTCAAACCCAAAATGGCCTTTTATAAAAAGCAATTCATGGAGAAGATAGATGACCTCATTATCAAACACTCCCATACACTTTGACACTAGATGCACGCCCACAAGATCTCTCTCGACTAGTTCTAAGTTGGTTCTCATCAACTTCAAGTTGAAGTCATCACCATATTCCATGAGCAAACAAAACATGTCAACCATGCCACCTAGAAGGGACAAAGAGAGAGGAGCATTTTATTTTCCAATGCCTCTTCTATTATAAAGTTTAAGTTCAATACCATTGCCTCTTGAAAGAGTCCCAAAACTCCCCCTCCATCTTGTTTGGATATTTGAATCAATGATGTGTGGAGTTATACACGAGGGAATCTTCCAAATCTCGATCATCTATGCTTAAACCAACCCCACTACCAAGATGAACACCTCTTTCTTAATGTTCACATACAGAGGCACCAAGAGGTAAGCATAAAGCAATTCCACTTTAGCTTCTTGTTGACAGGAAGAAATCTCAGGCCAACAGTAAGGGATCTCCTCGATATGAAGTTCCAATTAGACTCTAAACCGTTTGTGATAGGGATCCCATATAGGGTGTGGGTCCAGCTACCGCTGAATATTCCTTTTCTCGGACACAAACGAGCCCTGCAGACCTAGGAACACACAATTATTCGAACAATACAAGACAAATGGTTGATGAGTCTCAATGAACATAAAACACTACAAATAGCAAAGTGAGTTAAAGCATGTAGCCGAAGAAAATGTTGTTAGCAGCACGTCATTAGGGTCATGCTTGTAAAAGTTGTTCGAACCACGAAAGAAATAGTTTTTGATGGTCAAAACACCCTTCAATTCCTTAAACGTTTACAAAAGATAAGATAATGTTAGTAACGAAGTTGCTAACAATTTCTCGATTTAATAACTCTATACCATTAACACATTAAGTGAGCTTAAACGTAAAAATTATATAAGCAGCAAACGCAGATCAGTTAATCATAAAAGATATTTGTTACATGAGACAAAAATATTCATAATGTTAACACACGAGTCCTCATCTGATCCTATAGTGGAATCAAAACATTTGTTGTATTCATTCTCAGAAATGTGTATCCAATGCTATACAATTCTCTTTGCTCCTTTGGAGTCCCAAAAAAAAGATCACTTACAATTCCCCGAAGGGAGTATTTATAGAACAAAATTGACCCTTGGGTGTCCCTGACTTTTCCCATTCCCCACTGTTGACATACTCTGCGAACCGAGAGACATTTGCGACTTGTGACCTAGCTCCGAGGCGACCTGCGACTCTGTTCTGTTGTGACCTGCGACTTGTGCCTATTCCTTGGTCAGGGAAGCAACTGTGTGATTGCAAGGTCCAATACGTCTACTTCTTGCTGATATTTGAGACACTGTTGCCAAGCCCGATAATCTGCAGCGACGAGAGTTACCTGGGGAGTATCTTATTTCAATCTACGGAAGCACCTAAGAGCATCTGAGATTAAGGTGCGCCTTTTTATTGTGATCTAAGTGGATCGCGAAGCCAGTTTAGTGTAGATTCGGACCGGAGTAACGACAAACTTAATGAGATTTTCCCGCAAGGCCAGGAGATCCTGAGAGGCTTGTCTCATGGGTTGCAGGAATGTTTGAATGTCCTGAGCAACCTCTTCTCTTGTTTTCTTAGTGTCCAACATACCGAGAGAAGGGATGTGGTGAGTTTCTGCCATTGAATTGATCCCACTGATCAGATGCTCATATTAAGACATTACCTTTTCTAGATCCTTGGCCAGCTTGTCTTTGGACTGTATCTTCATTCGAATCTGGACCTTGTCATTCTGGGTGCAGACCTGTCCTTCCTAGGTATAGTGTCAGGAGCCTGTGGGTATATGCTTGACCATTCCAACATATTATCCAAAGCAGTGGAGGCCTCCTTTAGTTGTGAAGTCCTCCCTTTGGTTTCCACTTGTGCTTTCAGTAGTGGAGCGGCTGTCTATTTTATCGTGAACATCTCTTCATATACTTGTTTCATACTGGCCTCTAGAGTGCCTAACTCCCTTTGAATGGTGAGTGGCAATTCGTTGGCTTGGGCGCTTGTGAAATGTAGCCTCTGAACTTCTTCCTCCAGCCCCCTCTTATCTTGTTCAGCCTAAGCTGCTCTCTGCTCGGAAATTTGCAGCCTGTTTTATAAAGAGAGAATCTCTCTACTCATTCTGCTAATGTTTTCCTCTGTGGCCGCTGCAAAGGCAGTACCAGCTGACGCAATCATAATTGGATTGGTCCTGGTATCTAAGACTATGTCCTTTTCCATTGTGGCCACGAGAGGTGCGACAGGGTTCCGCGCTTTACATCTTCTCTTTTCTTCCCTGATCTTGTGTGTGAACTGGTCATAGGTTAGCCTTGTTAGATCCAAGACTTCATCTCCCTGTTCATCGGAGGTGGCATCCGAGAGAGTGAAACGCACATTTGTCGTAGGGGTTGTCTGAGGCACCTCGATGTGTGGCAGTTATGTCTGTTTCCCTGTTTCTGGAGGAGGTCTCTTGTTGCCCTCTACTTCCTTGGAGGAATCTTCCCTTGATTTCTGACTTCTTTCCTCCTTCCTCCTTTGCTCAGCTTCTGCTTTATCCTATTTTTCCTTTAACTAGCGCTCAACTTCTGCCTTGTCCTGCTCTTCTTTTAGCTTGCGCTCAGGTTATGCCTTCTCTTCCTCTTCTTTCCTCCTTTTTCCTGCGAGCTTCTTCTGCTGTTCCCTTAGCTATTTCTTTTACTTGCCCTCCCCTTTCTGCTGTGCTAGGGCGTCTTGAGTCCTTTTGAGTTCCTCTGCTTTTGCTTTCTCCTTGGCTTCTTGGCCTCTTTGATTCTTCATTCCAGTTTCTATTTAGAGAGACCACTGCCCGTATCAGTCTTGGTTTCTTGGCTTTAGAAGATGAGGCTCTCCCTGGCGTGTTGGTTCTTTCTTATGCATTTCGATCATCCTATTCATCTTGATCAGTTGATTCTTCTGACGCAACCTCCCTATCCTTGTTGTACCAATTCTTGATTCAATCCTCGTCAGGGCATTCCGTGTGCTGGTAACTCCACTTGAACTTGGCCCGCTTGCAATGTGAGGGAACGATTCTTTCAGGATCATATGACCTGTGTGATACAAGTGGTAAATGAAAACCCTTGGTTTCCTCAGCATCTGCTTCTACTTCCCTGAAATCTTTGACCGTGTAGGTGCCAATAGTAAGTGGGAAGGTAGGCCATGGTTTTTTCTTGCCCTTGGTGAGAACCTTTGAAAACTCGCTCGTCATCTGGTAGCATACTTCTTGCAAGAGTAATTTATCAGTGATGAACTGGGATAGTGTGGGGTGCCTTGAACGACCAGAAGACCTAGAGGAAAGTGTTATCTGTGACAGGAAACCAATTCGCCACTTGGGTTATTGTCTCCATGGCTCGCCTAGACATGCATGGGGCATCCTTGCCAAACAATTTTCCGTAGAGTGCAGGAATGAAGTTGTGTGAGATCGACTCTATATCTTTCTTGTACTTGGAGGCCCAAAATACCTACAACTCTTTATGGATTGGCCCGCCACGCTCTACATCCCCGTTATGAGACCATCCGGTAAGTTTACATCTCGCGCATAATGCGTGCAACAGATAGGAGGCCATATAGAATTCGAATGCACACCCTTCATCGAGTGCTTGCGTTGATGATATGTTTGACCTAAGCGCTGCTACTATTAGGTTGGCCCAGTTGAAGTGGGTGTCGTATGTGGTAACAGCATACATGAGGGAAACCCAAGTACCATTGAAAGTGGTGGCATCTTGTCGACCATACATCCTACATAACATTTCCGCCACCAACTTGTAGACTCTCTTGAGGCCCGCTGTTTTATATCCCTGATCCTTCCTGAACTTGAACTTTTCCGAGTCCTCCCACCATCCCCTTAAGGTCTCAAGTATGGGAACTGCATGAGTAGTAGCCCATTCAGCGTTGAAAGTTTGTTCTCGAGTGGGGAGTGCATAGTAGACCTCCGCATCCTGCCCCTTCAAATTTACAAATGACTTACCTGAATGATCTCGAATGACCCAAATTTTGGAGTCTACCTTTTGCAAGATCCATTCGATCATCTCTGCGCATGGAAAAATGGGTGGATGGGCCCCTGCTTAGTGTAGTTTAGACCTCTTGACCTGAAGATACCCCTGCTGGTCTAGGAGGTCTTCTGGAAATTCAAGCTTCGTGAACTCCTAGTATAACTGACAGCAACTCATGCTATCTCATTTCCCAAATACGCAAACGGTATCTCCATAGATAGGGGGAGTGGAAGGAGGCATCTCTTCTTTTGAAATTTCTACTTCAAGGCTCTCGCCTCTTTTCCAAACTGTCGGGGGCCCCATATCGCTTGAGGCTGAAGAGATGGACACACTTGAGCTCGGCTTCGATGTTCCCTGGCATATTCACGAAACAGTGCCACGATAAGATGGATGACATAATTATAAATACTTAGGTTGTTGCTACTTCTGCTTAACTATTATTCAAGGAAATTGGTAGACCAACGACTTGGCCACCTTGCGACTAGGTCGCTGAGTCGCTAAGTCGTGTCGGTTCACACCTTCAAAGAAACACGACCAGGTCGTTGTGTCGCTAGGTCACATGGGTGCGAATTTTCAAAAAAAAATGCGACTTGGTGACTTGCGACTAGGTCGCTGGGTCGCTAGATTGTGGGGTCGCGTGGTGGGCTAATGTTAGGTGATGAGCAACTTGGTGACCTCGCAACTCAGTGACCAAGTCGCGGGGTCGTCTAGTCGCAGCGTCGCACTAGGGCCTTCTTATGGACTACGTGGCGATTAAGGCTCTCCGGGGGAAAAAAGGCGAAATAACGCACATACGAATGATAAAGAACACATCTAAGCTTTGATGTTTTCCCTAGGTGAGTTAGCAAAGGCGTTTGAGACAGTCAATGGGGAAGAGTGGCTCCGGAGAGACAAGAACAAAAGTTATATGTTATGAGGGAGAAAGGTAAATCTTACAGAGGGTTGTCATGGAGTTTGAATGGGGCCAAGGCAGGGATAAACAGGCCAAGGGCAAGGGGAGGATTGGCAACAATTAACCAAAAAGGAAAAAACAGGAGGATTAGGCAACTTACCCAGGAAAAACGCGCTCCAGTTGACTTGTCAGAGACGTTACTTGCTTCATCGCGCAGGTCGAATGTGACCTACGCGACCCTTTTATTTATAAAGGGGTCGCACGTGTAGTCAATTAATGAGGGTCGCAAGTCGCAAAGTAAAGCTAATTGAGGGATCGTGCAACCTTGCGACTTCGAGACCAGGTCGCCAGGTCGCAACTTTAAAGTTTTAGATCAATATGTGACCTTGCGACTTTGTGACCTAGGGGTTGCGAGGTCGCCAAGTCGTGTAGTCACAACTTTTAAGTTTTTAGATCAATATGTGACCTTGCGACCCTGTGACTGGCAGCTAAAAAAAAAAAATAGATTAGGATCAGACTCCATCTTTACTGAAAGATCAGGGGCTCAAAAATTTTAAAATGGGGCAAAATTTTGAAGGGTGGTGTAGCGGCTACAACACTTCCAAATCCATGAGATCTCCAAAAAAACCCCAAACCTATGCTTATGAGACCCTTGCTATAGTGTTAGAGCGACACTCGAGATGATTATTTTCTTCAAATGAACAAGCTCCTTCCCACTCATTTAAATCTCAATAGAGAGTGGCCTCTTCTAGGGAGCATCTTGCACCTAGATATTCTATTACTTTGAGGTTTTTGAGTTCATTTGAACAATCCTCCATCAAAGCTTTCTTCTCTTTCTCCTTGGATGCTAAGATAGATCCACCGACTTTCAATACAAATCCTAAGGTTAGTAACTTATCCTACTTATTAGCAAGCAATCATTTCTCCAAGTGCCTCTAGTCAAGATATTAATCTCAATTCTTGAGTTCAGAAGGGTGTAAAAGAGATCCTTTCTTCTCTGGAATTTCATCATTAGAAATTTTCATTTGTTAGACAATATACTAGCACTAGACTATCAAGAGCCAACACTTAACTCAAAATTCAATATTTGAAACCTTCCTCACTAAAACCTTTGATCCCTCCTAGAAGCCTATTTTTCAAGCAATAAGTACTCCAACCTCAATGCTTTAGTCAAATATAGATGTTCATAATCTAATTGCTCAAATATTGGGGCTTTCTTAACACCCAAAACCATCTCAGTTCCAACTACATGTTGTAGAAGAGTTAACTCTTGAAAGTAGAAGAGTTAAAAGGTAACTAAGGAAGTTGTCAATGTCAACTCATACAGTTAACTCTCGAATAGAGAAGAGTTAAAAAGTAAAGAATCAAGTTGTCAATGTCAACTCACAATCTCTTTGCACTTTGGGTTAGTGATTTGTAACCTCGAAGGCCAAATATTCTTCCAAACTATGAAATGTATTGATTGAAATATAAAAATCAAACCTTATGAAATGTATTTGTTGTTGTATAAAAATCAGACCTAAAATCTATGTGCAAATTTGGGTTTTCCTCCAATTCTCATTCTTTTTCGAGTGGTTGGCAAGAGTGGAAATTTTGTTGTAAAGTGGCAATTTTGTTGTAAAGTGGTGTCTAGGGGGGCCACTCAAGATTCTTGTTTAGTGCTTGCTCTTTCCTCCAGTAACATTTTTCCCCTATGGGGGAGTTTGATAGGCCCTCAAGTCACAAAACTACCCAGTAGGATGAGAAATGCCAGCTAAGTTTTTCTACCTCGTTTTCCTCAAGGTTTTAGGCAAGGCTTCCAAGGTTTTCTCTCTCTAGTCTTCTATGTACATAGTCTCTGTGAAAATCCCTAACTCCCAAAATCCTATTGCAGCAAACTGATATTACTTCTCCTACTTGATAAATTATGCAAGTTATTTATTGTCTTCTACAAGTAAATACTGAAGCAAATACACTACAACCTTCACAAAATAAATTGTGGAACAAGATCTTAGCAAGAAAATTGGACACGCATTACACCTTTATTTTTGGACTAAGTCCCCAGAAAAAACCAATGCAGGAAAACCAATGTATCAGTTACCGATTTTTTTAATTAAGCAGATTTTTTTATGAATACCACTGGATGCCCAAATCTGGGTATCCACAAAGAATCTGACTGACAAAGAATTGGTTAGAATCACCTCACACTAACACTGGAATCCAGCACTAACCCAACACTGAACTAAACAGCCCCACGCAAACTCTGCGTCACCTCCTTCTGTTGGTCGTTCTGCTAGCTAGATGTTGATCCTCTGCCTCTCCGGTCTCAGACCCCAGCACTCCAGCACTGGATCTCACTGATCCTCAGAAAAAATTTGGATTTCCTCAAGGCTGCAGCACTGCCTTTGCGTGCCACTGCGCTGCCCAGCGTAGCTCCCACGCTTTGTCTTCTGCGTCCTCTTCTCTACCTTCTCTACAATGTATTCCCGGCTCAGGAACAAATCTTCCAACCGGAACTATCACTGCCCCTCGCTGCAATTGAATCAACTCAATCAAATCCTCTGGTTTCTCTACGCTACTCACTTAAGAAATTCGAGCTCTAGACTCACTCAATGTGTTTTCCAAATGTCCATCAAAGTCCTTGTAATATTCTCATTGGATTACCAACAACCCAGATTAAAACATAAGATCTTCGTCTTTTTCTAAAAGTTTCACACCTAGTTCTATTAATATACTTTAATTATTTTAATTTCGTAAGTTTAGACTTAGGCTCCCATTAAAAATAATTAATTATTTAATAAAACCCCATTCGGACGGAATTTCCCAAAACGCTTTCTGGGTATTTTGGAATACATATATCTAAGACTCCTTGCAAAATTTGAGACTTAGAGCACATCTGATACTACCATAAATCAACACTCCCTCTTAGCGAGGAATGTGCTCTACTAATGCATCTTGTTGAAGCACAAAGCTGATTTTGTAACATCTCCTTCTATGCTATTGATATCTGACACTGATGCCCATCAACTATTGTGTTGTTGCATCTATGTTGATGTTGACCCTGCATACTATTGCCCACTGCATCTGCACTGTAACTAAGTGAGTCAACAAAGAGGTAAGACTAATACATGTGTCTAACCCTGCCTACAAAATTTGAAACTTCGAGCACATTCGATGCTACCATAAATCAACAGTGTCTAATGGGTTTTGGGCTTAAGTTTTCTTCAATTTTTGAACCTTTTTCTTCATTTGGATCATAGGAGGCAAAATCCTTAGGTTTAACCCATTAACAGCGTTCCCCTGGCACTTGAGGTAAGATTCTTGGTGGTGCTTGAAGCTCTTAATAAATGGTTTGGTTTCTATGGGTCGTATTCTTCATTGTTTGCACTATGATGCTTTTCTAATCTTGATTTAGCTACTTGCAACTCCCTTATTGGTTTACTATCCCCTTCGAACATGTGTTGAATGTAATTTCACCTTATCATCTTGAATTAAATGAATTACAACCATTTTTAAAAATTACAAAGATAGTGAGCTTTAAATCTAGAAATTAGTCATTGTGACTTGTTAGTGCCTTGAATCCAAGTAATGAAGTAGAAAATTAACTAAACGGGAGTAATTATCGTGTAAATTATTCAAAAACAAAAAAATCAAGTAAGCAAACATATCCAACAATAAAAAGATCTAGCCACCAAATAAGGTGGTACCTTTATTCCAAAGTTGCAAGTACTAAGAGATATTAGCTTCATCTTAGAAGCGCTTTCTAAAACATAGAATTGCTTCCAAAGTACCTTCTCTCACCAACTCCAAGAATAAATTCATATGAACATGATCAAAGTGACCTCTAACTCTCAAACATAATATACTCTCTCACACTCACTCAAAAAGTAATAGTAGGATAAGAAAACAAGGGAATTCAAGCCAGTAGAACCCCTCTCCTCTCTACCCCTCTAGCCTTCATAGAATAGGCTTGGAGGTGTACAAATAACATCATTATGTAGAAAAGAGGCAACATCACTATGTCTAAAAAACAAAGTCAGAAAAGCAACCCTCGAGTGGGATGCATGAGCAATATAATGAAAAACCATCATACATCCCACTAAAAATAGGACTCCACCTAAGTCACCTGACACGAGGACACAAGACACAAATCCTCGAGTGTCAGACACGGGCACATTAACCCCAAAATAGTGCACTGGCACATTAACCCCAAAACAAGACACGTTTGGACATGTTATATATATATATATATATATATATATATATATATATATATATATATATATATATATATATATATTTATTACAGAAATTCATGATACAAATTCATTGATTCAAACATAGATCTTCATCTAGATGTAAGTTTTACAAAATAACATTATGCATAAAAATACAATTGTGACATTAATCAATGATCCAATCTGAGAAAGACAAGATACCACTGTTTTCTCATTAAGTCATCAAAATCAAAATGTGTTACATAGGTAGTAGAAATGTCAATGGCAAATAGAAATAGCAAATACAAAACAACTACAAGCCTCATGGCAGTGGGTAGCTCATGAGTCATCAATCCTCATCATCAAAATCAGCATCACCGTCATCATTATGGTCACCACTGCTCTCCTCTATTGCATCCTCCTCCTCTACTGCCTGGCCCTTGTTCTCTTGTGACATATTTCCACAAGGGATATATTTGTTATCTTGACGATGTTGTCTTCCCCAACAATTGAAGTAGTTCTTCCAGCTTCACTTCCAATAGAGGGAACCCTTGCAGACCCTTATGAAATTAGAACTAGAGGGGCATCTCCAATATTCTTCCCCTTGCTTTTCCCCTTCCCTACTGCCCTTGTTTGAGCCATGAATGCTGTAAAAAACATAAAGAGGAAGTGCACAAATTTGCACAAAAATTGCACATGCAAATTGTTGGAATAAAAATGTATAAAAAATAGTGAAAAAATGCACTTACCTGTTGCTTGAATCACCTCCAAAATGCTCCCACACACTTTGCTCTTCGCTCTCACACACCCACAGCAAACCCACATCAAGAAAGAGTGAAATGTGAAGTTGAAATGGGCCAAAGCGGCCCTTTATGGGCCACATGGCACTCATAAAAGCCAAACAGGTATCTCATAATCGAGACACGATGGTGACCTGATGAGACATGATCCGGAGGACATGTGTCCCTCTGAATCATGTCTGATTTGATCGATTCGAGACACAATGGGGCTGAGGAAAGAATCCGGTTTCATAGGACTCCATATTTGTGTCTTGCTCCTAAAATAGGTATGAGAGAGTACCACTCTACTCTCCAAGAATAACCTCTAGGGCTCCTCAAATAATTCATGTGCCTTCCAGGGTATATGAATATTATTTTCTTGTGAAATTGAAGCCAAGAAAAGCTTTTTTAACTCCAAATATATCATCCTAAAGTCATGTGCTCCATCCTGCACTCCATTCCTAGGCCACAAAAGGCATGTATAGATAAGAAAAGTCCACAAAATGCCCTCTCAACCCATGGGCTTCTAAGTAATAATAGCAAGTGCAAATAAGGTATTGGTTCGCTTTCCCAGCAATAGATTCTCAAGAACCAATAACTAACCAAATTCTAAAGCTAGAGTTTGAATCGCGCCTACTCAAAACCTTTGGTCCTCCGCCTTAGTCAATTCTAAAGTTTGAATCTCGCCTACTAAAAACCATTGGTCCCCTGTCTTAGTCAATTCTAAAGTTTGAATCTCACCCACTCAAAATCTTTGGTCCCCTTTTGAACGTGTGATTTCGAAGCACTAGATTCTTAAGCACCAATACCGAGTCAATTTATGCTGTTTGGGAATTTTCCTGTACAGAACCTGGGGTCTACTAGATGTGTGATTCCAAGTACTTGTGTCCTTGGCTCCAGAACTTGCTAAAATTCTAATGTTTTGAACTTTCCTACTCAAATCCTTGGTCCCCTCTTGGATGTACGATTTTTGAGAACTAGATTTGACAGTATCAAATTCTAATGTTCCTGCTTGAAACTCCAATTTCTGACCACTATAATCTCAAGCACCAAATATGAATGGCTAATAGCCTAGAGTGAATCAATAGCCAAGATCGGTTTTTCATATACACATTTCTTTTCTGAACAGCAACGAAATTATAGTAAATTCAATAACAATTGACATACTGGTACAAAAATCAAATAGCTACGTTCTAATACACACAGAAATACTTTAAGACTTTGTGATTGCCAGCCTGAAAGTATAACGCATTACAATAAAACCAAAATTAGCATTATTAGCATTTTAAAGAATTGAACTGACTGGAACAGTTATAGATGTACACTACTTGACCATTATAACTATTGGTGCAGGGAGTGTCCATATGTTAAAGTTGGGATCTCAAGTGACCTGAAAATATCAACGACATAAAACATGAATAGCATTATAACTATTGGTGCAGGGAGTGTTCATATGTTGAGGTTGGGACCTCATGTGCGGTCAAAATATCAATGACAGAAAACATGAATAGCATTATAACTATTGGTGCAGGGAGTGTTCATATGTTGAGGTTGGGATCTCATGTGACGTCAAAATATCAATGACAGAAAACATGAATAGCATTATAACAATTGGTGCACGGGGTGTTCATATGTTGAGGTTGGGATTTCATGTGACCTGAAAATATAAATGACAGAACATATTCAGCTAAATGAAAGAAACCTTCGGCAGAGGCCCTGCATACCATTAAGAACCAAATGTATTTGATCTTATACACTTCAAAAGATGATTAAAATAACCTCCACAAAAAACATATGCCTTACAATTTGGACAAGATTAATCAATATCATGAAATCCTTGTCTAAGAAAAAAAACAACGGTATTGTAAAGCCCAGTAAACAAATCAAAATGGCATCAAAAATGACTAGAACATGTCAATAAGATATACTTTATAAAGGTATCTATCTTGTTAAGAAGCAACTCCTATATTCAAGACTGCATAATGATGTTGATGCAACAATGGGTTTCCCCATTGCAATTATAACTAGTTTGAAAACCAAGGTTCGCTCTAACATATCAATTTGACCTCTGGTGGGCAGCTTGTGAAAGTGAGCTCCATTGCCTGGGATAGAAGACTTCATTTGACGCTAACAATGTGTCAGAAAAGGTAACTCGTATTTTTCAGGTTTGTACCATATTGCTTCCTCTGGGAGAATGTTCTGATTGTCAGTCTTGAATTTCCATCAGGTTCTCTTCTATGTATGTAATTCTTCCAAGCCATTCATTCACAATTTTCTTCCCTCGAGCCTGTCAAATTAACCTGGCTGTTTTCATTGCATTTCAACACAACTCTACTACTTCCTTTATATGGCATATGAACTCATGTAAGTCTGCACAATCTGTAAATATCACTGCTTCAGTGCTCAAATCCATGAGATGGTCTGGTTATATTTTGATCTGCAATTCCATCTTACTACCCCTGCATTTCCAAAGTAACTTGTCTGGTTGTCAACTCATCCAGATCGCATTCACCCAAAATTAAGATAATTATGGTGTACAAGCAAGCTCATTATTGCAGGCATATTTGGGATAGAGTTCTCACAAACAACTTGTGGTATAGAGTTTCAATGCTTTGGAACAGAAGGCTGCTTTTGATGTTAAAATTCACTAAACCCAGTAACTGGTTACCTCCTTCAATTATTTCACATCGCTCTGAATGAGCTAATGTGGCATTGCTAAAATTCCAACCTATGCTAGAATTTGCAAAAATATAACATTGTCTTGCAAATTAGCAAAAATAATATAGCTCCTTCAACTTCCCATTTTATGCTAGAAATATATGTAATAAACCTGGCAATTTTCATTGACTTCCAATTCCAAGTTTCCAACTTGGCTGTTTTATTTATGTAGTTAATCCCCATCCTGACACAATAGGTTTAACCCAACTTGTATATTCTGCAGCTCCATTCTTCTCAAGCATGGCTATATGGCTTGGGAAATTTGTTCCTTTCATTTCACTTTCATTCCAGCCAGTTGCCTTCTTGTTATCCCAACCATTCTCTTCCTTGCACATCAAACGGCTAGGAGTGGAATGCTCCTTGCTTAAACCTTTTCCACTATCCCATCCTGCAGTTACCAGTGTCAGTTTGTAATGATCCGGTAACGGAGGTTCAGCAGTATAAAGGTCAACAACATTACAAATATGTGTATAGCTGCAAGAGCCAGAAACATAATACCCAAGTCCAAATGGCCTTTCTTTATCTTGAATCTCAGTTGCATGACTCTTAATATCAAATGGAGTTAGTGTCTCTTGAGCTGTATCTGGCAGCTTTTCAGTGTCCAGATTTTCTGATTCAGAGTCAGCTCTGTCTGGCAAATCAACATCTAACAGCTGTTCTGCGTTACAATCAATCACATCAATGTATATGTCGGGGTCAGGAGGAGGTAAGTGACAAGAATGCCCATTATATTTGGCCCAATATCTTTCCTTGGCAACATGAAAAGCCTCTTCACCTGCAGAATTATTCCAATTAAGCACAGAGTCGTAACAACTTATGTACTCTTTTGCCTTGCAAAGTTCTTTCCATGGTAGACCAACAGAGTCGCAATACTCCTTCTCCCAAGAGGGTACAGTTGGTTTCCAGACTTCTGATAACATGACCAATCAGAGTTAGACTGAGATATGATATCATACACATAATCATCACTACCCTGTCCACCACAAAAGAATCGCATAATTTAAAAAATAGTAGTTTTAATCATACTAGCAACAGATAACACAAAACTATTCTTTTTAACCTGATAACCAACAAGCAGAAACCTAAAACAAAACTTTGTAATTTCCAACAAAGATCACTCATAGGTGATGCATACACTAATAGCAGATACACTACAAGAATGATAGAATCTGATATAAACCCCAACACAAAACCAACGTAGTATTCACTTCACACCACCAATAATTATGACAAATACCAAAAATATGAATAGATTTTGGCCCACATTTTCAACCCTATTCACCAATAGCACATATATGTCAAAGGTTGCAATCAACACCTTTAGATCCAACTGCTAATGGTACCCATCACAAAGCACCACACAAGTTAGTGGCAGAGCAAACACTTGTTTAAAGGGCAAGTTTTCAATTCAATTCCTAGCCTGTAAATTTTTTGCCAATGTGTGTGTTAAGGGGGTGACAGGGTGGGTTTCAGAGGTAGCAATCCACAGCTTTATATTGAATCTTAAGGGTGCCTGTCAAGAAGGGGCATCTATCTCATTGATAGAGCAGCTAATTGCTTGAGGACAGCTCTTAGGTTCAATTCCTATAGCTTGTCTAGTTTTCAACAATATATATCTATATATAGACACACCACAACCCTGAAAAATCCATAGAAATTTCAACACACAAATAGTATGATTTTCTACCCAACTTGTCATAAACACGTACACTTAGAAAACACAAACCAATATAAAATACCTAGAAAGATCGTAACTTTCAAGTTTCAACCCAATTCGAAAAACTAGCAATTTCCAGCTCAACCACCATTAACAAAGACTCATTTATCTCATAACTTTCAAGTAAATTCACCATTTAGAGATAAATTAATGAAATAGATATTCCAAAGAAAAATCTCATAATTCTCAACTCAGTTGCAGACAGCAGGCACCAACAGAGCTGCTGATGAAGAACAGCATACTGGTACCCGAGAGGTCCAATGGCAAACCCCTAAGGGAGAATATCCCGGAAGGGGAGCTAAAAAGAAGGTATTACTAAATTACTAATAAGAGCCAGTAATGCAGATATGTTAGCAGTCTACAAAAAACAGATAGCAGTGGACACATATACTCAGGTAACTTGAGGTCTCTAATGGAAGCAATTAGAGTATGTCTGAGATTTAGGCTTGAAAAGAGTGGTAGTTGAGGAAGAACCCCAAATTGTAATCAGGATATGCAAAAGATTAAACTCTTCTCCGGGCTGGAAGCTCAAGTCCCAAAGCAGACAGATCTTGTGTTCAACCAAAGTTCCAACACCACCCCAGCGCAATAACATCACCAACCTGGCAATAAACTGTGATTATGGATGAGTAATCTAGTCATTATTTTCATTCTATACTTTACACCTGAAAATTTTCTGAGGCTTGCCACTTTCTTGCTTTGGTCTCAACCTAAGCCACATGGTTTGGGGTTCAAGTTCAGGTTCAAGAATGATTGGGTTCAATTCAAGTTTGAATTTTTTTATGAGGTTCGGATGAGGTTTGCCATTTTTTTCATCTATTTACATTTTCTATAAATATACAGATATTAACTTTAAAATGAAATATAGCACAAAATAGTAAGAAATCAACATCAATAGACAAAAAAACTGCTATCATGGACTTCGAAACTGCAAGGATGGACTACAAGTGTGAGTTGTAGCCTGTAACATGACATTATGAGCTTGAACCATGGAATTGGTCAACGACCCAGAGGTTTGATGAGGCTTGCCAAACCTCGAAGAAAATTTCAGGTTTGCCAAATTTTGGATGGACTGCAAGTGTGAGCTGTGACATGATGTTATGAACTCGAACCATGGAATTGGTTAATGACCCAGAGGTTCAATGAGGTCTGTTAAACCTCAAAAAAAAATCAGGTTTGCCAAATTATGAACCTCAAAGTTGAAGTTCAGCAAACCTTGTGACATAGGTCTGAACTATTTTCAAGTTGGCACTTGGGAGATTGTGGCAGGTTAAAGGAAGGAAAGGAGGCCCAAGGGCAAAGCCTCGAAATGCTCCATAGCAGACCTATTGACTCGGAAAGGCTCTTGAACAAGGGTTGCAGAGATGACTAAGATGGGATTGAGCCTTGCATGGGACGCCCACCTTGGTTACTAGGGAAGGATAGCCTTGAAATGAGAAGGCAATCGGGTTTCGTAGACAGTCCATCCAAGCCAGAGATCCACAAATTACTGGCTGGAATTGTGGGGAGCCTTATGAAGGGAATGGAGGAGAAAATGGCTTCCAAATCTAAGCTTAGAGAAATCATGTAGGAAATCAGGAAGGAAGCCATGGCAAAGCTCCAAGAGATGATGTGGAACGGTAAGTAATTGAAATGAGCTGCAGACGTTGAGAGAACAATGGAACACTGATGTGAGTTAGAACCACTTCATGCATTCAACTCGAGACCACGCTGTGACAGAGATGGTTATCATAGAGATGGAAGTTGGAATCAAGACAAAGTGCAGACATCAAGAGGAGAATGGAACATTGATGTGAGTTGGAACCACTTCATGCATTCAACTCGAGACCACGTTGTGAAAGAGATGGTTATCATAGAGATGAAGTTAGAATCGAAACAAACTGCAGACATCAAGAGGAGAATGAAACACTGATGAGAGTTGGAACCACTTCATGCGTTCAACCTGAGATCAGGCTGTGACAGAGATGGGTAATTGAAAGATGTTGGATATTACCAGCCAGAAGAGGATAATTGAGCAGGTGGGAACACTACTACAAGCAAAACCCGTGCCTGGCTGTTCTGCACTCCCCTTAGTTCGGACAACAATGACAAACTCTGGCAACCACAACAAAGACACTCCTCCAAAGACCAATAAGTTTCCCTTCGGTTTATAAGTAGTTACAAGGTTTCTCTTTGCCTTAAGTATTTGCTAATTTCGTTAATATTTTTTATACTTCTAGTCCCTGTTTTTCTGTAAAGGGGTTTGCCAAATTAGTTAAAAAATTTGAAATTTGTAACTAATTTGGCAAACCCCTTTGGAGGAGTGTCTTTGTTGCGGTTTGCCGAATTTTGAACCTCAAAGTTGAAGTTCAGAAAACCTTGTGACATAGGTCTGAAATATTTCCAAGTTGGCGCTTGGGAGATTGTGGCAGGTTAAAGGAAGGAAAGGAGGCCCAAGGGCAAAGCCTCGAAATGCTCCATAGCAGACCTATTGACTCGGAAATGCTCTTGAACAAGGGTTGCAGAGATGATTAAGATGGGATTGAGGCTTGCATGGAATGCCCATCCTGGTTACTAGGGAAGGATAGACTTGAAATGAGAAGACAATCGGGTTTCGTAGACAGTCCATCCAAGCCGGAGATCCGCAAATCACTGGCTGGAATTGTGGGGAGCCTTATGAAGGGAATGGAGGAGAAAATGGCTTCCAAATCTAAGCTTAGAGAAATGATGTAGGAAATCTGGAAGGAAGCCATGGCAAAGCTCCAAGAGATGATGTGGAACGGTAAGTAATTGAGATGAGCTGCAGACGTTGAGAGAACAATGGAACACTGATGCAAGTTGGAACCACTTCATGCATTCAACACGAGACCACGCTGTGACAGAGATGGTTATCACTTATCATAGAGATGACGTTGGAATCGAGACAAACTGCAGACATTGAGAGGAGTATGGAACATTGATGTGAGCTGGAACCACTTCATGCATTCAACTCGAGACCGCGCTGTGACAAAGATGGTTACCATAGAGATGAAGTTGGAATCGAAACAAACTGCAGACATCAAGAGGAGAATGAAACACTGATGAAAGTTGGAACCACTTCATGCATTCAACCTGAGATCAGGCTGTGACCGAGATGGGTATTGGAAAGATGTTGGATATTACCAGCCAGAAGAGGATAATTGAGCAGGTGGGAACACTACTACAAGCAAAACCCATGCCTGGGTGTTCTGAACTCCCCTTAGTTCGGACAACAATGACAAACTCTTGCAACCACAACAAAGACACTCCTCCAAAGACCAATAAGTTTCCCTTCTGTTTGTATGTAGTCACAATGTTTCTCTTTGTCTGAAGTATTTGCCAATTTCGTTAATATTTTTTATACTTCTAGTCCATGTTTTGCTGTAAAGGGGTTTGCCAAATTAGTTAAAAATTTTGAAGTTTGTATACTTCTGGTCCCTGTTTTGCTGCTAAGGGGTTAGGTCAAACCGCTAATTTCTGTAATTTAATCTTCTGTCAATATATTATTTTTGGCCCAGCAGAAAAACAAAAAGCACCAATAAAGCTTGTAAAATACAATCCAGTCCCCATTAAACAAACATGAAGACATAATGAATTAAACCAGCTGCAAAAGCAAAAGCGCCTTTCTAATCCAACAAACAAAGACTGATGAGAGTTAGACTGATGAGAGTTGGAACCACTTCATGTGTTCAACCTGAGATCAGGCTGTGACAGAGATGGGTATTGAAAAGATGTTGAATATTACCAGCCAGAAGAGGATAATTGAGCAGGTGGGAACAGTACTACAAGCAAAACCCATACCTGGGTGTTCTGGACTCCCCTTAGTTCGGACAACAATGACAAACTCTGGCAACCACAACAAAGACACTCCTCCAAAGACCAATAAGTTTCCCTTCTGTTTATAAGTAGTCACAAGGTTTCTCTTTGCCTGAAGTATTTGCCAATTTCGTTAATATTTTTTTTTACTTCTAGTCCCTGTTTCGCTGCAAAGGGGTTTGTCAAATTAGTTAAAAATTTTGAAATTTGTATACTTCTGGTCCCTATTTTGCTGCTAAGGGTCTAGGTCAAACCGCTACTTTCTGTAATTTAATCTTCTGTCAATATAATTTTTTTGGCCCAGCGGAAAAACAAAAAGCACCAATAAAGCTTGTAAAATACAACCCAGTCCCCATTAAACAAACATGAAGACATAATGAATTAAACCAGCTGCAAACGCAAAAGCGCCTTTCTAATCCATCAAACAGCCTAACTTAAACAATCATCCAGGAAACCACAACGCTGAAAGACATTTTAGGTCATCTGATAATGAACACAGATACAAAAAATATGACAAAAAGATCACCAAGAAAGAACACATACTGGTAGCGGAATTCGCGGGGCGAAATCGTTGATCGGAACTGCCGTTTCTTGCCCACGATGACAAAACTCGGTCACCGTCAGTCCTCTGGTTTCTTCTTTGACGGCCCATCGATCCAGTATAAATAAAACCTCTAGAAAAGAGGTTTCAACCTAAGCAAAAATTATTCAAGCCTGCAAGAAACCAAATTAGCAAAGATATTCAACGCTGGAACCTCGAAGAATACAATCCTATTATAAAGTTAAAATAAAATGATTACCCTCACAAATTTGGCATGCAACCGTACATGATCCAATTGCTGGTATCTTCAATAGCATGCACTTATAATGCTTTCCGAAAACTCTGCTATCGTCTAAATAAAGAAAATACCGCTGAGAATGCAGTGGCGAAGCAGAAAATCTAAATATATTAATCAAAGCCCTGGATAAATCTTCTGGGCCTTTTCACTGACCGACTTATAGACCAGAAAAAGAGAACGAAGCCAAAACGCCAGCCCGCCAACTGGAGTTATATAGCCTTGCGGAGCCGCCCAAAACGTAATGTGTGTTGTTGTCTGCGAGATATATATTATGTATATTTATATATATATTGTGTATATATTAAATAAACGACCACAAAAAGGCAGCATCCCTCAATTTTTTTAATCGCGTAAGCTGTCCACGGACCATTCTAGATGACATTAGCCTGTGACATAAGCATGACGAGGTGCGGAAGGGGAGATTTTAAATGACACGTCATAAAACTAGCGCTGAAGGTATGGCGAGTTGTTGAGTATTTAATGGGAGAAATCTAAACATTTTATAATTTAATTTTAATTATTAAAATTAAGTGATTTGTTGAGGATTTAATAGGAAAAATCTAAACATTTTATAATTTAATTTTAATTATTAAAAGTAAGTTAAAAATTAGTTAAGTTTATTGTAATTTTACTATTGAAATTGTATTTCTAAGTATAGAAATGATAGCTGGAAAATTAGCATTTGTTATTTCTAATTATAGAAAATAGTTGGAAAATTAGCGTTGGTTAGATTTCATTTCCTCTTAAATTTATTTTTATTTATTATTATTATTATTAAATATTTCTATTTTTTATTTTTTATTTTATTTTTATTGTTATTTTTTTAATTTTTATTATTTATTTAATTTCTTAATTTTTAATTTTTATTATTTATTTATTTATAACGTATAACTTTAAAATTAAAAGTCATACATCATATTTTATTCTCTTTATAGAAGTGGATCTTTCCCTGGGTCTTTCCCCTATTGAGAGCTAGCTATGACTAGGCTCTTGTTGTACAAGCACAAATCAATAACATGGGAGACCTTAGACTTCCTAAGCTAGCTTTAAATTCCAGCCAAAACCACCTAAGGCTCAAACGAAGTTGGTATAAAGATACTAGGGCCTGATTAAACCATTGGGAGATCGACGAAAACGTTGCATTGCAAAATCTTAATAACATTAAAAGTATTGTTACTTCTAAGTTTAAAGAGAAAATGTGGTCCATTGGGATATCGATGAAAATGTTGCATTGCAAAATCTTAATAACATTAAAAATATTGTTACTTCTAAGTTTAAAGAGAAAATGTGGTCCATTGGGAGATCGACGAAAATGTTGCATTGCAAAATCTTAGTAACATTAAAAATATTGTTACTTCTAAGTTTAAAGAGAAAATGTGGTGTGAGAAAGATTTAGAGGCTAAAAGAAAATTAAGATATTATAAGGAGGTCATCAACCATACTCTAGAAGATCAAAAGCATCTCTCTGTTTTAACTAGCTCAAAGAAAAAATTAATACAGTCAAGATAAGAACGAACTCGCATGGCTCCATAATGAAACAGGGCGTTGGGCAGTTCCTAAAACACAATGGGTGGAAAGGATCTGCCATCTCTGTGAGAATATGAACATTGGGGATGAAAATTACTTCTTCTCAGAGTGTCTAGCGTGCACCCACATCAGATCACAGTTTCATAATCTTTGTTGCAATACCGACCTTCCTAGCCTTTTAACATGTCAAAATTATAGTGAGCTCGGGACGCTTCTCTCGTGTAGAAATTATATAACTTATGTGTTATATGTCTAAGATTCTCCTGATCTCACACTATTTTAACTTCATGCAAAATACAGAATCTATTCCACCATTGATCATTTGCGGAAATTAAATCAAGATTGCAATGCACACATGAAACAATAAAAAATTCACACACATTAACACAGTTGTTTAACGGGAAAGCTTGAAGCTGAAAACCCCAACTATCTGTATATAATATATGTCATAGATATCATGTAACAATCCTCATACAAAGCCGATCATATCAAGCTCCCAGTACAATACAATCGCTACACACTAATCAGGCCCGATCTTGCAAATCCATGCACCGATCTCTGCCACCTACTAGCATGCCTCTACTATGAAATCCCTGCCGAATAATGGCTCTGAATGAACTCAAATCCACCAAGCTTGCACTATGCAATCCTCATTGGCATCTCCACTGAGTTTTGGATGCAATCAATGCATCACTATAGGCACAAATGATAGTCACACTTGCTCTTTCACCTATCTCTCCATTGATCTCCACTGAAACTACCATGAACTGTAGTTAATCGATGTATTTTTCAGTTGATTAATGAGTTATTATTTGTGAATTAATTAACTAATTAATTCATGCCACTCTCACTAGTGTATCAATCAGTTAGACTAGATACAACTAGCTCAACTGAGTCTAACTAAGTTAAACTAAATACAACTCCACCAAATCACACATGAGTTCTAACCTAAGTCCTCCATGCAATAGCTATGCAAACCCTCAGAATAGTGTAATTCCCTTCTCACACCAACAGAAAGCACATTTGTGCACTTAATCAAGTGCTCCAAGAGAATAAGATAATGTTTAGAGTCCAAATATTATTAAGAGCTAATAATATTCGACATATCTATTTTTAGACTAGCAGTCTAAAAATAGACTCCGCCCAATATGTCTAAAAATAGAAGTCCATCTATTTTTCCAACTTGACCAGCCATCCACAAATAGCATCATGCAACTCATAGAATATGATCAACATGTCTAAAAATAGACATAGTCTAAAAATAGACTTTGCACAAAAAATAGCCTGCGGGCCCACTTAATGAAGGCGACTCTTTTCACTAAGCTCATCATCTTGTTGAATCTCAGCACTCCCTCTCAACAAGATAGGGATTATCTGCCACCCCGATCCTGTCTCTATGGTATTCGAATTTGCTCCTGGTGAGTGCCTTCGTCAGAATATCTACATCCTGATCCTCTGTAAGAATGTAAGAAAGCAACATGATCTTCTGCTGCACACAATCTCTGATATGATGGTACCGAATGTCAATATCAGAACCGAACAAACCGACTAGGATCTTCCTCATCCATATAGCCTCGCATGCAATCAAACTTGCTGCCATGTACTCGGCCTCTGTAGAACTGAGTGCCACGGATCTTTGTTTCTTGTTGTACCAAGAAACTGTTGTAGATCTGATACTGAAAATCCCTCCAGATGTGCTCTTTCTGTTTGTTGGGCTTCCTGCCCAATCTGCATCTGTGAAGCCATGCAGCTTCACCTCATCCGACTGTCTGTACCACAATCCATACCTAGATGTGCCCCTGAGATACCTCAGGACATGCTTGCCTGCCTTCCAAAAGATCTTAGTAGGCTTCACCATCGCTTGTGAAAGCTAATTCATAGCATAGCATATGTTTGGTCGTGTATTGACTAAATACATGAGCAAACCAACCAACTGTCGATAAACAGTGGCATCCACTACCTTTGCCGATGTAGCATCATCTTTCCTCCAACCACCAGGAAGAGAAGTGTCGATAGGCTTGCAGCCTTGCATGTGAAACTTCTCTAGTATCTCCCGGGCGTACTTGCCTTGAGACACAATCAGTTCACCTTTCCGCTGCCAAATTTCCAATCCCAGGAAATAATGAATCAACAGTTCATCACCTGTTAGTATTAAATCATCTACATAAAGTACAATGATCAAAAGCTTACCCTCCACCACAATCTGGTATAGGTTTGGATCTGCCTCACTCTTGGCGAAACCAAGTCCGGTGAAATAACTGTCTATCTGTGTGTACCAAGCACGAGGTGCTTGTTTCAGCCCATACATCGCTCTTTTGAGCCTGCACACATGCAACTCGCTGCTGAAGATTTCGAATCCTTCAGGCTGCTCAATGTACACCTCCTCCTCAATGATTCCGTTGAGGAACGCAGTCTTCACATCCATCTGATGAATGTGCCAACCCATCTACGTTGAGAGAGCAAGGATGGTCCGTATGGAAGAATACCTTGCGACAGGTGCAAAGGTTTCTTCATAGTCGATCCCCTCGATCTGTGAGAAGCCCCGGGCAAAAAATCTTGGCTTATACTTCTCAACGCTCCCATCAGCAGCTTGCTTCACTTTGTAGATCCATCTCGAACCTACCATTGATTTCCCTTCCGGTCTTGGGACAATCTCCCATGCACTGTTTCTGACAATCGAATCATACTCTTCCACCATGGCATCTACCCATGCGGGACCCTCCACAGCTTCCTCGAAAGAGGATGGCTCCGTCACGATACACTTGCTCATCATAGCCATGTATCCAGAACCTGGCCAGGGATCGTCTGTCGTAGACCGTGATGTAGGAGCTCCTGCCATTCTCGCGCCGCATTAAGATTCGCTGGCTCAGCCTTTCGTAGTGCGCTTCCGCCCGATGATGGTATGTTTGGCGCCGCATGAGTGGTTTCTTCCACTCCATGAACTCCTCTTGTGGCTGATCCACATCCTGAGGCTCATCTTTAGGAACAAGTAGCTCCTCCTCTGCATGCAAGTGTAGCTCCCTCTCAAGCGACAACTTCATGGCTTTCTCCTCATGAAATTTGATATCCCGTCGCATGACAATCATCCGACTATCTGGCAAATACACACGATAATTGTGGGGTGTTTCTGTGTACCTCACAAATATCCCAACCTCTGTGGTCGGCTCCAGCTTCTTCCTGGCATCCTTCGTCACATGAATGTAAACAGGTGAGCCAAAAATTTTCAATGAGAAATATCAGGCTTCTTACCAGAAAATGCCTCTTTAGGTGTTGCTCATGCCAAGTACTCTATGAGGACAACGGTTTTTCACATAAACCGCAGTTTTGCATGCCTCAGCCCACAAGTGTATCGGAAGGCCCTGATCATGCAACATTGCCCGTGCAGCACCCACGATCATTCTGTTCTTCCTCTCTGCGACCCCATTCTGCTGTGGGTTATGAGGCGCTATGAGTTCTCTTCGAATTCCTTATTTGCTACAGAAGTCTTTGAATTCACTAGAGATGTATTCACCACCATTATCGCTCCTTAGAGCTTTCACCTGCTTCCCCGACTCTTTCTCAACCAGCGCCTTGAACTCACAGAACTTTGAGTATGTCTCTCTCTTCTTCTACATGAAGAAGATCTAGCACTTACGAGAAAAGTCATCAACAAATATCACATAATACCTATGCTTTGTTGTTGAAGAAACCGAGAAAGGTCCACACACGTTTGTGTGAATTCTCTCAAGGATCGTTGAGGCACGACTATCCTTCTCATGAAAAGTGGTCTTCACAAATTTTCCCAAAGTACATCCCTTGTACTGATCTGACTGTGCAAGTGTACCTTTGGGAAGCCCGGTAGAAATCTGCTGCAAAATTTTCAAAGCGCCATGGTGAAGATGGCCCAATCTCCTGTGCCACAATTCGCCCTCATCCCGGCTCACCACTCCTTCTGCTTTGCCTGCCATTGTTGTGCAACCATCTACCTACAATTGATAAAGATTCTTAACTTGAATCCCTATCCTCCTGGTTTGACCAGTAGTTTTATGTCGAAGGAAAGCTTTTCCCCCACTGAAAACAACATCATAACCCTTGTCTTCCAACATCGCCACGGAGATCAGATTCTTCTTCAATCTTGGAACATGCATGACATCCTTCAAGATGAAAGTTTTACCAGACTCCCTCTCAAAGGAAATGGTCCCAATACTAGTCGCATTGTATCTACCATCATCGCCCATCTCGATGTGCACTCCAAGATCCTTTTCATCTAGATCTCTAAACAAATCTTTGTCTCCTATCATATGGAAAGATGCACCACTGTCAAGAAACCACACCGATCCCATCACACTTGAAACCAAGCATGTGTTCAAAGAAAAATCTAGCTCAAACTGCGAGGCTAAGGCCTCTCCAGCTGTAGATCCAGCAACCTACTTATTCTTCTTCTTCTGTGGACAATTAGTGGCAAAATTCCCGTGTTGGTGACAGTGAAAACACTTCACCTTGGACAAATCCTGCTTCTTGCCTTTCGCATCGGATTGAGAAGGATTTTTCTTCCCCTTCCCTTTCCTTGCTTTGGCAGCCAAAGCGCAATTTTCTTCATCTTCATTCTTCGATGAAGATCCATCCTTGGTACCCCGCCTTATCTCCTCCTGCACAAGATCCGACCAAAGTCGCTCCCATCCTGGCAGTTTCTCCCATCCATTGACAGAGTCTTCATAGCTATGCCAACTCTTCGGAAGCCTAAGGAGAGCCAAGCTCACTAAGTCTTCTTCATCAACAGTAACCCCCACACTTCCTAGCTCATCCTTGCAGTGGACAAAATTCGTGAGGTATTTTGGTATACTGTCGCCTTTCTCCATTTTTATTTTTCTGAGCTTGTCTTTAAGTGCCAACTTCCTCTGGTCACTTCTGCTTTGGAACAAATCTGTCAAAGCCTTCCACATTAAGAATGAAGTGGCTTTACCGTGAAGGCTGGACACAATGTGGTCCTTCAGACCTTCCAACAGAATCCTTCGACACTTTGCTACCTTATTTTGCCATGCGTCAACAACGGCTGCATTGCTAGAACCCAGCTTAGGAACATCGCTATCGATGACTCCTTCAACCCATTATCATCCAGCACCGCCTCCATCCTGTCCTTCCATGCTATGTAATTCGAGCTCCCATCAAGGGCATACTCCAATCGCAATCCGATGAAACACATTTCAATGAATGCTCAACTTCGACACCAAGAAAACACTGCAACAAATTCGAATTCCACTAGCACAAAACTCAACCGCTTCAATAATTGCAATCTACTCTGATCAATACTGCTATGATACTATGTAGAAATTATATAACTTATGTGTTATATGTCCAAGATTCTCCTAATCTCGCACTATTTTAACTTCACGCAAAATACAGAATCTATTCCACCATTGATCATTTGCGGAAATTAAATCAAGATTGCAATGCACACATGAAACAATAAAAATTCACACACATTAACATAGTTGTTTAACGGAAAAGCCTGAAGCTGAAAACCCCAACTATCTGTATATAATATATGTCATAGATATCATGTAACAATCCTCATACAAAGCTGATCATATCAAGCTCTCAGTACAATACAATCACTACACACTAATCAGGCCCGATCTTGCAAATCCATGCACCAATCTTTGCCACCTGATAGCCTGCCTCTACTGCACAATCCCTGCTAAAGAATGGCTCTGAATGAACTCGAAATTGCTCCAGCCTTGCTCACGCAATCCTCATTGGCATCTCCACTGAATGTGTGGTGAAAACAATGCAACATTATAGTCACAACTGATAGTCACACTTTCTCTTCACCTATCTCTCCACTGGTCTCCATTGAAACTGCCATGCACTGTACTTAACTGATGTATTGTTCAGTTGATTAATGAGTTATTATTTAGTGAATTAATTAACTAATTAATTCACACCACTCTCACTAGTGTATCAATCAGTTAGACTAGATACAACTAGCTCAACTGAGTCTAACTGAGTTAAACTAAATACAACTCCACCAACTACTTCTCCAACTCCACCAAACTTTGTCACATGAGTTCTAACTGAAGTCCTCCATGCAATATTTCTAGTGAACCCTCAGGAATAGCGTAATTCCTTCTGTCAGCTGCTGTGCCACATCTGTGCACTTAACTGAAGTGCTCCAAGAGAATAAGATAATGTTTAGAGTCCAAATATTATTAAGAGCTAATAATATTCAACATATCTATTTTTAGACTGGCAGTCTAAAAATAGATTCCGCCCAATATTTCTAAAAATAGAAGTCCATCTATTTTTCCAACTTGACCAACCATCCACAAATAGCATCCTGCAACTCATAGAATATGATCGACGTGTCTAAAAATAGACTTTGCGCCAAAAATAGCCTGCAGGCCCACTTAGTGAAGGCGACTCTTTTCACTAAGCTCATCATGTTGTTGAATCTCAACATCTCGAAGCTCTTTGAGCATAGGAGTTCGATTTTAAAACAAATTAAAAAAATTGTTTCTTTAGGTCTGATAGACCAAATTATTTTGGTCTCAGTGGACGTTAACTATCATCATCATCATCATTTGGGCATTGACTCCCCTCGTCATCTCCACTGGAATTATAGCATTGGGAAAAGGATTATTAGGGGCTAGAAAGCTTATTATGAGCTTGAAAACAATTGTAAGTCTGTCGATCTTTCCATTTGGAGTAAAAAGAGGTTCCTCTTTGAGACCCGTGTCACCCCTGTTGTCTTCTACGGATGTGAAGTTTGGGGTTGTTGTATATCCAGAGAGTCATGGAGGAAGATTGAGATGATTCAAAAGCAATTCATAACCTACAACCTTAAGATCAAGGGAAATACTCCCTATCCTATCCTCTTGATCGAATCTGGTTTGTCCCCCATTGAAAGTACAGTTATGTTTAGATATCTGATGTATAAGACGAATCTTGACAACGTGGAATAAAAAAGGCTCCCTAAAATTGCTTCTAACTGTAGTCAAAACCCTCACCTTCGCCTCAAGCACGAGTGGCATAAGGATGCCCAGTCCTGGCTCAACCACTCGGGAATTAAGGAGGAGCTCAGTATGGGAAGCAAAGATAATATCAAGAATACTATTACCTCCAAGTTTAAGGACAAGTTGTGGGAGGATCAGGAGCTGGAGGGTAAAAGGAAGCTAAGATACTATAAGGAAGTGATCAACCCCACCCTTGATAATCAAAATTATCTCTCTGTGTTGTCCAGCAATAAGAAAAAAAATGAGCATTGCTAAGATAAGAACTAATTCCCATGAGCTTCGGAGTGAGACCGGGCGGTGATCTATTCCCAAGACCCCTTGGAATGATAGAATCTATCACATTTGTGATTCTAAGCAGGTGGAAGATGAAAGGCACTTCCTTTTAGACTGTCTGACTCTTACTCACATTCGCTCTCAATTCCCTACCATCTGCCACACTTCTAATCTTCTTGACCTATTAAGCCAACCCACCTATAGCGATCTTGGAGCACTTATTTCCCTCCTCTTTGACCATAGAAACAAGATTTTGAAGAATCAAACTTAGATTCTTTCTCCTCTCTTAAGGTCTGATAGACTGCATTTGTCTTAACGAACTGTAACCATCATCATCATCATCATTTATTTATTTATTTGACCACTTATTGTTTTTATTTATTTTTTAGTTTTTAGAATTAATTGTTTTAATTATTTAAGTTTGACTCAAATATTATTTTTATTTTAGTGTTTTGATTATTTAGGTTTGATCCAAATATTCTTAAATAAATTAAATTTGATCATTTATTATTTTTGTTTATTTTTAAGCTTTTAGAATTAATTGTTTTGGATTATTTAAGTTTGACCAAAATATTATTTTTATTTTATTAATTGTTTATTGTTTTGATTATTTAGGCTTGACCTAAATATTATTCTTATTTTAAATATTCATTTCATTCAGATTTTCCTTTTGATTAATTATTTTCCTTAATTCAATATTAACAACTATATTTTAATAATTATTTATTTATATTAAAATATTATTCATCAATAAATAATATTTATCTTGTCAAATCTAATTGTTATATTACCAGCCTAGATCCATCTTAACCCCGGATCTATCAAGGGCCCAGAGGTATCCAATCTCTCAAGGGTGCAAACCTCTTTTTGTAGTGCAAAACTTGAGGAAAGGTTCCTCCATGTGCTTAATAGATCCAAGGTTAAGATGGATCTAGGTTGGTTATATAATACTATATATGGTCTATGTTTGTATCTATGTGTCTCTTTCTTATTCTATCTCTCTATCTCAGCCCCCCAAACATACAAACTTTCTCTCCATATCTATCTGTCTCTCTCCCTCCTTCTTCCTCTCCCTCTTCCTCTCCCTTTCTCTCCCTCTTCCCCTTCTCTCTATCTCTCTCTCTTCCTCTTCTTTCCCTCTCTCTCCTTCTCTCATCCATCCTACTCTCCCTCACTCTCTCCATCACTCCCTTCTCACTCATTTTCTCCCTTCACCTTTTTCCCTGTGTGTCTTTCTTCTTCCCTCCCTTTCTCTCCCCCTCCAACTCCATCTCTCTCTCTCTCTCTCTCTCTCTCTCTCTCTCTCTCTCTCTTCCCCATCTCTCCCTATCTCTCTCCTATCCTCTTCTCTTTCTTCTGGCCTTTCCTCTATCCCACTCTCTCTCCATCTCTCCCTTGTCACTCCATCTCTCTCTCTCCACCTTTATCTTTGTTCTTTCCTCCCCCTCTCTCTCCCCCCGCATCTTCTCTCTCTCTTAAATTTGATCCCATTGTATCTAAATTAAAAAAAATCTAGATTGTTTGTAAAATACTAAACTTATATTTTGGATTAAGCATGTCAAAGAAACTACAATAATGAAAAACTTAAAAAAATCATGCACTATCTTTCCTCTATTATTGTTAGTCACTTTGCTTGCTCTCATCACTTGGATCCTTAGTTAAAATAGATCTATGTTGGTTCTTAGTAATATTATTTATATTGGAGGGATGAGTGATGAGTGCACAAACCCTAAGGGTTTCAGGCTTCGGCCCTAGGCCACTTGGCTCTGTCGCACCTCTGCATGAAGTGACAGGAGTACGCCTGCCTCTGAACCTGGTACCGCCCTTGGCCCTTTTAGCACCCTACTCGAGGTATCTACGACGTAGCCGGCTGTACGATTATTGATTATCCGAATTAAGAATGGGGTTTAATGAAAACTATCGTTTCTGTTGCCCGCGAAGGTGTTCTAAGTTTAGGGTTTTGGCTATGGAGCGAGATTTTCGTCAAGTCGGTTTAAGAAGGGTTGTGTGACGCAGAGATGGGTTTTGAGAGTGAGTCTGTCGAGCTTGAGCCAGCGCCCGAAGACCTTCTAACGTGTTGGGGGCATGAAGTCTCTGCGAAGAACCTCGAACTGTTTTTTCCGAATAATGTGGACTTACAGGGATTTAGCGACGAAGTGGTGGTTGGGGGTCTCTAGAATGGAGCAGGATTGCTAGAGGAAACACTCCATAGTACCTGGAGTGGCTGCTGGAGGGCAGGGCTTACCCAGCGCCATCTCAAGATCAAAATCATCCCTTCGAAGATAGGGAAAGAATGATTCAGCAGTTTTCTCGACCTTTTCCTTCGAACGCGGCACAAGGTAATTCTTTCCTCCCTACTTTTACTGGTGGCATTGAGGATATAGTAGGAAGTTACGGTCTCCAAGGTTTATCAGGCTTCAAAGCCTTAGGAGAGGGAAATCATACTGGTAGAGCTTCTTTGGGAGGGTGTTATAAGGGGGACCCTGTTGAAGATTGGAAGCCTTTGCTGGGTCAGGGTTTTCTACCTACCAGAGCCTCCTTGCCATTTGTGTCTCATGCTTTAGGGGTCTCTCAGGGCAGGGGTGGTCCACACTTAATATCTCTGCAAGCGGCAGCTCTAGCAATATGTCAGTCTAGGGTTTCTTCGAACGAAGCTATTGACCGAAATCCTCGGGTCTCGGTCTCAGAATATCAGGGGTCAGATTTGTGTAAGGAAGCAGGGCCCAAAGTTGGGGTGCAGTAGAGGGGGCCGGAGGATGAAGAGGTTTTAAAAGATTCTGAAGGAAGGCGACTGGGGTCGCCTGAGACTGTTGGGACGGATGCTCCTGTTCTTAAAGCACCGGGTGAGGGGGAGGAAATCAAGGAAGCCATTGGTGGAAAGAGGAAAAAGCCCAAACCCATTAAGAAAAAAGAGACGAGGCCAAGCTGTCTTCTGGGTGTGGACATCAGCATAGAAAAAACAATGAAAGCTCTGAAACCATTCTAGTTGGACGAGTGCGAGGTAGGAAGTATTCGGCCAATTATATTTCGGACTGGGTTCTTAATGAGTGGAAAGAAGCCCTGGGACAACCCACAAAGATTAAAAACTTGGACAGGGGCTGGTTCAGTATCAGGTTTGCCCTCAAAGACCATGTGGACTGGATTCTTGAAAGGAATTGGTTCTTTGGAAAGCGACCTATCCTCTTTCGCAGATGGACCCCGTTGTTTGATGCGCAAAAATAAAAAAATGGCGGAATCTCCAGTTTGGGTCAAGCTTCCCGGACTTCCCATGTAGTTTTGGACTGACTCTGCTTTTATTTCCATTGGAAATACTTTGGGAAAATTCCCGGAGGTAGATAAATCATATATCCAATCAAGGGACTGGAGTGTGGCTCGGATTCTGGTCAGTCTCAACCCAAGAGAGGGCCTGGAAGACGCAATAACACTGAAATACAGGGACCTCGAATTCCTTCAGACCTTGGACTACGAAAATCTTCCTTTCCACTGTCTTTGCTGTCACAAGTATGGTCATCTGGCGAAGGAATGTCCCTTAGGCCACCACCATCATCGCAGACAGAAGAAACCTTGTAAACAACAGGGAGTCTCTTTACATGAAGAGGGGGGATTAGAGCAGATGGGCACTATTTAAATTGTTGAACAGGGGAGGTTTTCAGAAAAAGAAGAGCTCATGGAGCAGGATCATTCTGTGGGTGTAACCACCTCTCCCTCAAATGTTGCTATACCGACGACCTCCTTGGTTCCCATTCCAGTTTCTGAAATTGTTGGGGTGTCTCAGGTGGGTACGTCTCTTTTTCCTCCTCTTTCCTTATGCTCCTCTGTTTGTTTCTCTCTGTCTGATTTTGTTGGGCCTGGTCCTTCCAGGCAGGTCCTCAATGATATTTCTGTGTTAAATTTTTCTAAATCTTCTCTAGATAGTGTCATATTATCTATCCCGAACCCTTCTGAGTCTGTCTCTACTCACTCTGAGGGTGAACCTGTTCCTGTTTGTTCCCGGGTCCCTAGTCTTGAACTCCCCCCTTATAACCTCTGTCCCCTGGCCAACCAAAAAGGGAAAGGGTTGGTAGTAGGAGGCCTTGCTTCAGACCCTGTGGCTTTTGGCCCGAGGAAGTTAAGGGGAAGAAAATCCAACCTTTCCAAGGCCCAATTGAAAGTTGTCATTGATATAGCTGATGGGAGGTAGAATTCCATCTCTGGGGTGCTTAGAGCAGAGCAACCACCCCCCCCAGATATCCGATGATCCTTCTCTCTTACAATTGTATAGGCTTAGCTAGCCAGCCAAAAAATCTAGCCTTCAAAGAACTTGTTCACTCCCATAACCCAGATGTCATTATGCTCCAAGAAACTCTGGGGAAAGGGGATGAAGTAATTTGTATTCTATTAAAATTGTTACTTGGGTGGGCCTTTCATCCTCTTGATGCTGTTGGTAGATCTGGGGGAGTGGTTTCTGGTTATAATACGAGGAAGCTAAGAGAAACCTCCTCCTAGGGTTCTGAAAATTGCCTGGCTATGGAACTCTACTCCAATGAAATGTGCCTCTCCTTCCTTATCCTGAACATTTATGGCCCTTGTTTGGATCGGGATCGTTTCTGGACTTCTTTCTTCAGATCTTCTTGTCTTTCCCATCCAAACCTGATAATTGGAGGAGATATAAACTTCTCTCTGGGGAAATCAGAATCATGGGGTGCCTCTGCTCATCCGGACCCCCTCTCTGAGTTTTTTGTGAACAAACTAGTTGTATCTCACGCGGTGGATTTTCCTCTTCTCAAATTGCACCCTACATGGAGAAATCGGCGTGTTGGTGCTGACTGGGTGGGAAAAAAGCTGGACTGCTTTCTGTTGTGCGAAGCATTGGCGGAAAATTTTTCGGTCTACATACATTGGGTCGGGGAGGGGGGTCTCTTGGATCATTTCCCAACTTTTTTGGAGATGAAAGGTGATGCAAAGAAACCGATAATTCCTTTTAAATTCAATTCATCTTGGTTGAATGATGAATCTTACGAAGCACTCTTCCATGCTACATGGAGGAAGGATAATTTCAGAAGAGAGGACAACATAAGTGTTTTATTAATGAACAACCTTAAGAACATGAAGCATGCCACCAAGGAGTGGGCTCTCCAGAAGAAATTGAAGGAGGAGGAGGGACTCAAAAATGTTAACTGAGAATTGGAACGTCTGGAAAACTCTGATGGAGCTGGGTATGCCTCTTTGGAGTCAAGGGCCAGAGTCAAGGAGTTGGAAGCCTCTCGGAGGAAAATTCTTCAGCTAATGGAAGAAAGATGGCGACTGAAAAGCCGAGCCATCTGGCTGCAAGCGGGAGATGAGAATACGAAATTCTTCCAAAATTATGCTAAAGGTTGTAAGAATGCCAACACTATATGGGAATTACAAAAGGAGGATGGTGATATGGCCAAATCCTTTGAAGAACTGGCGTCCCTCGGTGTTAATCACTTCAAAAATATTTTCAGAGCCCCTGAGGAAGTTTCTAGCGCGGAAGTTATTAGAGTAGCACAATTTTTCCCTAACTACATTGATGATGAAGGCAATGATGCTATCATGGAACCTGTCTCCAAACAGGAGGTGGAAGATATTCTTAAGGCTATGCAGAAGGATAAAAGCCCAGGCCCAGATGGATGGACTGTGGAATTTTTCAACATTTATTTGAATCTATTGGGGATGAATTGGTAGTAGTAGTGGAGGAGTCCAGGTTTTCTGGATCTATATTTCAGCCCTTCAATTCAACCTTCCTCGCTCTGATCCCCAAACTTGACCACCCAACCTCTTTTGATGACTTCCGGCCTATTTCTTTGTGTACTTGTGTCTATAAAATTATTGTAAAAGTCATAGCCTCAAGGATCAAACCTTTCCTATCTAGTACATCTCTCCAGAGCAATTTGGTTTTCTGGATGGAAGACAGATTCACGAAGCTGTGGGAGTCACTCAAGAAACCCTCCATTACCTCAAAAAAAGTGGGAAGAAAGGGGCAATTGTTAAAATTGATTTATCCAAGGCCTATGACAACATAAGTTGGATGTATCTTCATCTCCTGCTGACTCACCTTGGGTTCAGATTCGACTTTGTTAGATGGGTCATGAGTTGTGTCACCTCGTATTCTATTGCAATTTTGATTAATGGGGTTGCTTCTTCTTTTTTCAACCCAGAGAGAGGACTGAGACAAGGATGCCCTCTCTCTCCTCTCCTTTTTTTGCTGGCAGCTGAGGGCATTAGCCTAATGATCCATAAGGTGAACAGACAGGGTGATCTCAAAGGAATTGAAGTGGCAATTAACCTATGGGTTACTCATCTGCTCTTCGTGGATGATATTCTTCTGTTCAACAATGGAAGTATTGAGGACTGTCGAGTCCTTAAGATCTCTTTTTGAAAGCAACAGGTCTCAAAATGAATGATCAGAAATCGACCCTAACAACCTCTGGTCTTTCAATGGAGGAGATTGGTAGGGTTGGAGCGCTCTTGCATTTCGAAATCAAATCCCTGCAGGAAAGCTTCAAATATTTGGGGTTCCTTCTTAAACCTGAAAATTACCGAAACCAGGATTGGAAGTGGCTTCTTGCAAAAATTGAAAAAAAGCTCAATCACTGGAGTCACAAATGGCTATCAAGGGCAGGGAGGCTGGTCTTAATCAAGTTAGTGTTGATGGCAGTCCCTGTGTATTGGGCTAGCCTCATGTGGGTTCCTAAAGGCATCCTAGCCTCCATTGATGAACTCTGTAGCAGATTCTTGTGGGAGGCTCCAAAATGGAACATGTGACCCCCTGGGTAGCATGGGAAAAAATAGTGATACCTAAAGAATGGGGAGGTTGGGGAATCAAGAACTTGCCCTCCTTTTCGAAATCCCTAGCAGCCAAACTGGCATGGAGATTTATAACGACTGACTCGCTCTGGTCATCAGTAACAAAACGAAAATACATTGACCCTGCCTTAGCTCTCAAATGGGTCCGCATGCCTCTGAAGTCCTCAAAAAAATGCCTCGGTGGTCTGGAAAGCCATGGTTGCTTCGGTACATGCCATTGAACGAGGTCTAGCATGGAATGGTGGAGATGGCTCACGGGTGAGACTTGGCCGTGACCCATGGGTTGGGTGCACGACAAGGTTTACTCTATCACATGATCTGTTAGCCTTTCTAAACGACAGGGGGTTACTTAATCTTAATCAGGTGGCTGATCATAGGATCACCTCTACCTGGAGGCAAGGGTGGTTGTTGGGGAATGATCTTCATTTATAAGAGAGATGGATGGAAGAATGGAGGCTATTCTGTTTGGATCTGCAAAATTCCTCAGTTCGGATCTCTGATTCAAGGGATGAGCTCCGTTGGGTTCATGCACAGTCCGGGTCCTACTCTCCGAAGATGGGATATAAATGGTTGATGTCCCAACAGGGGTGGGAGGCCCCAGCCTGGTGGTCAAATTTTTTTTGGAAACTAAAATGTCCAGCAAAGACCTGACTTTTCTTCTGGTGCATCCTTCAGAAAAAAGTGCCAACATGGGATTTCCTTCAAAGAAGGGGGAAAATAGGCCCAGGCTGGTGCTCACTTTGTAAATAAAATGACGAAGCTTCTTTGCATATCTTTCTCACTTTCCCTTTTAATGTCAGTCTTTGGGCTGAATCCTTAAGACTCATAAATTCTCCCCTCAGATGGGAAGGAGATAGCATTCATCAAGCTTGGACTCGGTGGTGGCAGGAGGCCCCTGATGATAAAGTTCAAACGATCCCCCTCTTAATAGCTTGGGGTACCTGGCTAGCAAGGAACCAAGTAATTTTCAAAGATCACCCGTTCCCAATTGGTAAATTGGCTGCGGAGGGTGCAACCATCTATGACAACATTCCAAACCCAGCTGGCCCTACTCATCCTCGTTCTTTTCAACCAGAACTTATCAGGGACTCGGTTCCTTGGGCCTACTTCGATGGGGCTTCAGACATCAATGGGAGGTGTGGAGCTGGGCTGGTCATTCACTTACCCCTGAAAAGTCTTTATGCGCATCAATTGGTCTAGGGCAAGGGACGAATAATTTTGTTGAACTTAAAGCTTTACATCACCTTCTCTGCTGGCTATCCTTTAGACAATTGAGGAAGATTCAGATCTTTGGAGGTTCTATGAATATTGTGAAATGGTTCAATGGGACTCAACAATGCAGGAATTATATTTTGTTGCCTTTGCTTAATGAGATTTCTCGCATCAAATGTTTTCTCTCTGAGATCACTGTTTGCCACATTTACAGGGAACAGAACCAGGATGCAGACCGCCTATCTAAAGAAGGTATTGAACAAGCTATGGGGACCTGGACAGTGACAGAGACGGAAAACAAGGTTGTTCATCCCATTGAACAGTCGGTTTTTGGATGAAAGATCATTCCTCTTCTTTTCTGTTTATATATACTGATGTTATATTTTTATGTTATTTTATGAACAAACTGCTTAAATTCTGTAACATACTCATGGTGATTCCCCGGGTTGTTTTCCTCAATGAAAAGGCCTAGGGACTCTATTGAACAACTGTTTTTTAATTATTTGGGAGACTGGGATAGTGTTTACTGTCGGTTTCCTCAGCTTTTGATGGAAGCTCTGGTATTGGAAGGCACCCTTCCTCTTCTATCAAAAATCTTTGTTTCGGTTTAATACCAGGAGATGTGACAGAATAGAACTGCTCTTTTTATGCTTATTTTGGATAGGCTGCTCTAGGGATACTTATCAGGTATTCAAGGCAGTTGAGACTACTTTTCTTCCTCGTTCTGAAGGAGAATTGGAGTTGATCAGAAATGCTATGCATATGCTATGTGACTGTCTATTATTAATAGAAGGTTCATTTTTTTTTAATTTTTAATTAATTAATTAATTAATTAATTAATTTATTTTTATTTTATTTTATTTTATTTTTTTATTTTTTTATTTTATTTTTTATTTTTTTTATTTTATTTTTTATTTTTTTTATTTTTTATTTTTTATTTTATTTTATTTTATTTTATTTTATTTTTTTATTTATTTATTTTTTAATATTTCTGTGGAAAAAATAATATTATTTATATTATATAAATTTCAAATCTTTGTATATAAAATTATTCTCATTTTTAATTATATTAAAACGTTGATTTAATTTATATGGGAATATTTTTAGTGGTTGTGAGGATAGAGGGTTAGATATATCTCAAAGTAATTATATTTTTATATAAGTTATGGTTTTTGGGCTTGTGGTATTGATAATCCATGGTATTAGTCCATGGTATTGTAACAAAGCCTATTTACAAGTTCATAATATCCATGGTAAAGTGGGGGTGAATATCCATGGTTAAGAATCTTGTCATATTGTTATAGATATTTTGATTGTGAATTAAGTTACGATTTTTGTGCATGTGATATTGATAAGTTGTGGTATTGGCCCATGGCATTGTAACAAAGTCTATTCACAAGTTCATAATATCAATGCCAAAGTGGGGTTGAATATCCATGGTTAAGAATCTTCTCATATTGTTATAAAATGTTTTGATTGTGAAATAGGTTTTTGTTTTTTGGCATGTGATATTGATAAGTTATGGTATTGGCCCATGGTGTTGTAACAAACCCTATTTACTAGCAATTGCACCACATGTTACAAAAGAAACACCGTAAGGAAAGAGCATAGAAAGTAGTACCCTAGAAGAAATAAGATGTTGCAGAGAAGGAGCCATTGTGGAGGAATGAAAATCAAAATTTTCTTCCATGGAAACAGGTATTGAAATCTTAATGCAATATTGCTTCTTTGAGCCTTAAAAATCATGAGGCCTATGCTGAAGTTAAGTTAAATACCTTGTCTGATCATGCCAACATGAATGCCTCATGAATAATGAAATAGATCGTGATTTTCTACCTTCAAAATCAAAGGTTGTTTTGGTGCAGTTCCTCCATATTTAATCTTGATCAATTCCTATTGAGTCACCTATGTATTATTTCCTTCATGATCTTTGAAAATATTCAAAATATCACATTGTTCTTTACCACTGATGTCCCTTGTGTCTGCCATGTTCTTGTTTTTTCAATATCGCTGATATGAAGTTGGTTTTTTTTGTACTTTGTGCATACAGTAAAAAAATTATGGAGAGGTGGCTTTCATCACTTCAAGAGCAGTAAAAATAAGGAGATTGAGAAAATCGCTCCAACACCGAGAGAGATTTGGTAGCATTTATGGAGTTGGCGAACATGTCTTTTTCTATGGTGTTGGCTACTCGGCATAGCTTTCTTGATCTTGTGTAGAGGAAATGAATTTTTATTTATCTTATATTACATTAACCATGAAATTTCCAACATTCATGGCACACTTTCCATCACATTTGAAGAGCAAATTATAACAGAGTATCACACTTTTCTTATCAGAGCTAAATGCTCCTATATGCAAAAACGACGAATTTCATCACTTAAGAGCAATAAAAATAACTTTACTGAGAAAACAACTCAAACACATTTGTAGAGAAAATTCTAACACAATATCACACTTTTCTTATCAGAGATAAATGCTCCTATATGCAACAACGATGGATTTCATCACTTAAGAGCAGTAAAAACAAGTTTATTGAGAAAACAAGTCCAACACATTTGTAGATAAAATTATAACACATTATCACACTTTTCTTATCATATCTAAATGCTTCTATATGAAACAACGATGGCTTTCATCAGTTCAAGAGCAATAAACACAAGTTTATTGAGAAAACAACTCTAGCATTGAGATATATTTGGAAGCAACTGTTGAATTAGTGAACATGTCTTGCCCCATGGTATTGGATATTGGGCATAGATTTCTTGATCTTGTATACAAGACTGTAAATTTGCATGTAGCTTAGACTACATTAACCATGAAATTTTCAACATTTAGGGCACATTTTCCATCACATTTGTAGAGAAAATTACAATAGAGTATCACATTTTTCTTATCATATCTAAATGTTCTTATATGCAACAACTAACTTGTGCCTCATAGTTTAAATTTGTGCAAGGAGGAGGAGAGGCGGAGTGTCAAGGTGCAAGCTATAATATGAAGAGAAAGAAGAATCTTGTTTGGGACTTGAGATAGACTCATTCTATGCACATCTAGAGTAAAGCTTAATAAAACAAAACTCACCATACTTTGATTTTTTAAATAAATATCTTAAAAAATAGAATATCAATTTAATACATTTTACTCAATTACACATTTAACAATATTCATTTAAAAAATACGAATACAAATTATTATTTTAAATAAAAATAGTATAACACATTTAACAATATTCATTTTAAAAAAATACAAATACAAATTATTGCTTTAAATGAAAATAGCACAAAGAATCACATTATTTACCATGGCCCTCATGTACCTTCCTATTATTACTTTTTAAATACCTAGTGTCAATTTTGTAAAACTATAATCTACAACTCTCACTTTTTATAGCTTTGGTGGAAGGGTAGAGTATCTAAATTCCCTTACCCTTTAAGAAGCATCCTCAATTATTGTACCACCCACCTCGTCATCCACTCTAGACATCGTAGGCTATTCTAAATTGATCAAGAGTATAGATTTTTTAGGGTGGTGTTCTATGTGCACTACAATTCCAATGAGGTCCATCATTATGTATGGGGTTCATTGCAACCTTAGATATATTCTGTGAGTTGTTGTGATTTTTTTCTCGTGGATACAACTTAGTTTTGGTTGTCACCTAGTTATCATGATTCAAAAATTTGTTATCATCTCAGATCCTTATAGCATTAGATATATTCTGTGAGCTAATGTTTTTTTTTTTTTTTTTGTCACAATGATTCAAAAATCAATTATTATACCACAATATTGACTTTCTCATTGTTTGTTTTTTTATTGAACCCTTTAAAAAAACCACAATAACATTTGATTTTACACTATGATCTCCCCAGCATGGGTGGGGGTTTCAAAAATTGGAGAGTAAATTGAGCAGTTATTGTTATAAATTGTGGTATAAGATGGAAAATTTGGATGGTTTGGAGACAATATGGATGTCATAAGAGATATCTACTTGAATTTTTTAGTGTCTCTGGCCACCATGCATCTAATAGGATCCATTTCAACTTATAATGTCAATAAATCACCATGAGAATGATAACTTGTGACATCTCTAACCATTTTCTTTGATTGTGGATCAAGTTATAAACTAATAACTTGTGAAATCCTTAGCTATTTTCTTTGATTGTGTATCAGGTTATAAACTAGAATATACTCTCTCTTCATAAGACTCTACAATATATATTGGATGGAGGGAAATATTATGATAAAACTTGTACAAAAAAACCCCTTAGGGTTGTCTCAACTTACTCTATTGTTAATCACATAGTGTCAATTTTATAAAACTATAATCTACTATTTTTGTAAGTTTTGTTTGGAATTGAAAAATAAAAAAATTATAAAAGCTAAAATTATGTAGTGAAAAACTTTGTTTAAAATTTCAGAATAAAAAGTTGAGTAATTTTGACATCATTTAATATGAAAATTGTTTATGATTATAAAGTAAAAAACATGTAAGATTTTTTAGCTACAATTAGGTAATTAAAGATATGTATATAGTTTTTTTGAAAGGAAGAAATTTGATATTCATTAACGAAAAAAATCAGAAAGAGTATGTTTGTAGTTACAAACTTTTATGTAGTTAGAAACTACTACAATTAAGTAATTAAAGGTAAATTTAGTGTTATTTAAGAAATGAGAATTATGAACATTCATCATTATTGCTCAAGATAAATCATGTCCTGTGAAATAATTTGGAAAATTAAAAAAGTCACATATTTTTAAAATTTTCATTATTAATTTAATTTTGTATTTAGTAAGAAATACCACTCATCAATAATAATAAAAAGCTGTAACATAAATAATATATAACAACAAAAAAACCATGTATTTTTTGAATAATAAAATAGTTCTAACAAAAATAATATAGAACAAGAAAAACTATGTATATTTGGATGTATGAAAATTTAGATACATTTTATTAAGTAATTTTTTTTTTTTTAACTGTAACGGATATGATTTTATTAAATTGGAAAGATTATGGGTCTTTGCTGAGGCAGCCCCTTTTTACAAAACAGAGTTCTATCTACTGCATCTAAAAATCAGTAAGAACATTGAAGGCATTTGGACAGTGCTTATATTGTTTACAATGATCTGCCCTTTCATGAGCAAGTTGCCTTTGTTTGCCATCTCATCTGCTTCACTGTTTGACTTTCTCAAAATGTGATGAAATTTACACTTGTCAAAGTCACGAAGGACTCTCTTCAATCTATCCAATTTTTTGTTAAGGCTGGCATTTCTGAACGGAATCTCCGAGATTATATTTTTTATTATCAGTTCTGAATCACCGAAGACTTGGAGCACTTTGATTCCCTTGTCTCTTGTTATAAGACAAGCTTTTAGGAGCCCAAGGATCTCTGCGTGATTGTTGGATTTCTTGCCAATTCCCCAGCAGAACCAATATTTGGAAGACCCACTGGGAGAATAAATAACTCCACCCGCACCAGCAGCACCGGGGTTCCCCTTGGATGCCCCGTCGAAAAAGATAGTGGAAATGTTTTGGGACCTCCACCAAGTTTGAAAAAATTCGTCCTCATCTCTTATGCGCCATTCAGGATTGACACCTTGTGGGGATTAAAGGTACTTACGTGGATGGGTAGCAAGCATACCAAGCCAGCGCTTTTCTTCGGGCAATAGCAAGTGATCTTCGTTAAAATACTGAAATTGGGCCGCTTCCAAGAGGAAGGACTTAGCTTTTGCAACTACCTGCAAAGGGGTATATAGCAGCTCTTTAAAAATCCTCTGATTGCGGGCCAACCAGATCTGCCAGCATACATATTTGGGTAGCGCTATCCAGATTCTACGCCAGAAAGATTTGAAAGGGATTCGATGGGGGTAGTATTGACTCCAAGAGGCAAAGAGGTCTGCTACTGAGTTCTGCAAAGGGGATGAAATCTGCAAGTCTTGTAGAGTGAGAACCCAAACCTCTTCAGCAAATCTGCACTCCATGAAGAGATGCTGGGCTGTTTCAAAGTTATTACAGCATAACGCACATCTGTGAGGCCCGGCTATTTTCCTTTTTTTAAGATTATCTCCCGTGAGCTGCTTGTTATGGACCAAGGTCCAAAAGAAGAAGTTTACTTTTGGAAGGGAAAGCGGATCCCACACATTCTTCCAGAACTTTTTTGTTTGACTGCTATTTCTAAAGATCTGTAAAGCATTATACCCAGCTGCTGTGGTATAAACTCCAGACTGTCCCCAACCCCAGCTATCTTTTTTGGTTCTGCAGACAGGAGCAGCATCATCCAACAGTTCGACTAGCAGTGCTTGTTGATGAGAAAACCGTGCTGGCACTCTATGGAAATCCCATCCATTCCACTCTCCACGCTGATCCCAGCTCGAGATGTCATACAGTCAGTTTACACCTGCGCGCTCCAGCCAATTCCTGAGGTCTGCAATGTCATCATTCTCAGCAAGTGGATCACTTCCCATTATACTGTCAAGCCATAGATGCGTACGCTTGCCATTCCCTGGAATCCTGTAGATTAATTTTTTGAAAAATTTGCTGCTTTTACAACATAATTTCCAGACCTGCGTGCTATTGGGTGCACTAGCTGTCTGAAGATTGGAGAGCGCGTTATTGGGACCTTACTTTGAGCGCAGGGTTACACTGATTGGATGAGAGGTCTCGTGGAACAGCTTCCAAAAGATATTTCCTCCCAATGCTAGATTAACAAGCGTGGGATCTCTAATTTGCAGGCCGCCTTCAGACAATGGCTTTTTGACCACATCCCAGTTTACCAGATGCATTTTATTCTCATTGCCTTTCCCTCCCTGCCAAAGAAAATCTCTGAGCAACTTGGAGATCTGCTCCATCACATTTCTAGGCGCAAGTAGGAAAGCCGCCTGGAAAATTGGGTATGCAAACAGCACATATTTAATTAAGATTACTTTACCTCCCTTAGTCAGCCAGTTGCCTCCCCACGCAACAATTTTGGATTTAATTTTTGAGATTATGTCACTCCATAACGATCTCTTGTTAACTCCAAAAGTTATGGGAAGACCAAGATATTTAAACCTGTCCCAGTTTGCCTGACCTTTAAACCCAAGAAGAGAAGAGATTGCGGAGAGTTCATTCTGGTCTATGTTCCAGCTATATATTTCGCTCTTGCTCTCATTAACCAAGGCACCTGAAACTCTGCAATACTTTCTGAGGACTGAGTTGAAAGCTCTAGCTATTCTGATGGAGGCTCCTCCGAGGAGAAGAGAATCGTCGGCAAAGAGAGCATGGTTCAGTGGTTCAACTCCATTTGATGGTTTGAGGCCCGGAATATGACCTGCTAATCTTTCAGCAGTAAGCTTACGACTAAGGGAATCTGCCATTATGATATACAGGAAGGGGGAAAGAGGGCAACCCTGCCTGATACCTCTCTGAGCTTGGAAGAAGTTAGCAGGTCTGCCATTGACTAACGGAGCAATCCAAGGACTATCAATGCAGGCTTTTATTAATTGGACAAAATGTCTCGAAAAACCAAGGAGAGCAGGACCTTAGATAGGAAAATATGATTAACTCTATCAAAGGCGTTTTCCATATCTAGTTTTATCAACATACCTTTCTCCTTTCGTTGCTTACTTGAGTGTATTGTCTCCTGAACTTGGATCACGTTGTCCAGAATGTGCCTACCCTCCACAAAGCCACCTTGATAGCTGGAGATCAGTTTTTTTCAAAAAGGCTTGATCCGACTTGCCAGAAGTTTTGCCAGGATTTTATAAGAAGCATTGCACAGCGAGATGGGTCTAAATCTAGCAAAGGAGTCAGGATTGGTGTCCTTGGGAATTAAAGCCAGGTAAGTGGACTTGGTTCCTCCACCAATCTTGGCTTTCTGCATGAATCCTCTTGCCATTTTAAGCAGGTTTGCCTTGATAATGTGCCAACAGGATTTGAAGAAGTGAATTGTGAACCCATTCGGCCCAGGGGCCTTATCTGATTCCATGGACCAAATAACTTTTATGATTTCCTCCTCAGTAATGGGTCTGCAGAGGTTTGAGTTGTCTTCAGGACTGATAAGGGAAGGAATACTGGAGAGGAAATCATCCACCTCCTCATCATTGCTTTGAGTTTCTTCTCTTTACAGGTTCCTGTAGTGGTTTTCAGCAGCGGCTTTAACTTGATTGAATCCTTTACATACTTGACCCTCATCTGTTTTGATTTCTGCTATGTAATTCCTTGACAGTCTAGCTCTGTATTGCCGATGGAAGAAGGGAGTGTTCCGATCCCCGACCTTCAACCAAAGGCTTCTGGATTTAAGCCTCCAGTGTTCTTCTTCCTTTCGAAAAGATTGATACGTTGCTCTTTGTGCTTTTACTTCTTCCTCGAGCAACTCTGATGTGATATCTCTGTTTTCCATATCAGTTTACAGGTCTGACAATGACTGCACTGCCTCCATTCTCTGATTGGTGGGGTTGGTATCCGGTGTTTTTATCCAATCCTTCAGAGCTTGCTTTGTAGCTTTCAGTTTTTGCTCCCAAACATAGCTGGAGGATCCCGAGATTGGTTTGGCCCATGCTGCCTTGACAGTCTCCATGAAACCATCTCTCTCAATCCAGAGAGGGTTGAATCGAAAAGGAAGCGGACCTAGGTCTTCTTCATCTTCCAAAAGGAGCTGGATGGGTTTATGATCTGAGGAGAGCTGGGGCAAAATTTTTGTGGTTATTTTCTTATTCATCATAATGGAACTTTGCACCAAGAAACGGTCTAATCGAGCAGATATGTGCTCCGAACCAACCCGGTTATTTGACCATGTGTAGATGCCACGAATGGGCTTGAAATCAAGAAGGTCCCAGAGCTGGGTGATCTCCTCAACCTTGGCCAACATAGGGTCTCTGGAGCTGATTCCCCCTCTCTTTTCCTTTGCCTTCAAAACGATGTTCAGATCCCCGGTAAGAACGATGTTGTTGGGGTTGGACTGCTCAAGAAAGGCCACAAGTGTATCCCAGCATTCCCATTTTTCAGAATAAGTCACCGAAACATAGAGATTGAAGAGAGAGATGGTCAACTTACTTGCCTTATGCTTCAGCTCCATGTATATCCAGTGCTGGGTTTCATGGGACATCAACAGCTGAAAGAGATCGTCTGTCCAGAGTGTTGCCAACCCTCCAGAGGTTCCCCTTGAGCTAACTGCTTTTCCTGCTTTTTTGTTCCACTTTGTTCTGCCTAACTCTAGAAGAGCCTGCCCTTCTATTTTGGTCTCTTGGAGCATGAGAATGTCTGAGGGGTCTGCTTTCAATAGGTCCCTGACTGCTTCTATTTTAGAGGGGTTCCCCAGACCTCTGCAGTTCCAAGAGACGAGTTTCATTATTTACATAGAGGGGGGTTGGGGCCTCCCTTGGAAGGCCTTGGTCTGATATTTCGCCCACAGTTCACAGGATTGACTTCCTTGAACCTTGAGTCTTTGTGCTTCTTCTTCCCTCTTCTCTTTACGAGATTTCCTTCCTGCTTTTTTGGAAGGGCGCTCAAAGAATTCATCCTCGGAAGAACTAGAACTATCCACAGGTTTTTTTCTTGCTATTTCTGCGTAGGAAGGATTAGTGGGAGAGCCTTGATTTGCCTCCATCTGAGTTGTTTCCTCTCTCTCTTTATTTGGAGGAGAAGGGACAGGCTGTTCCTCGTTCTCCTGGCTTAGGTTGGCTTGTATGTCCTGCTCTCTTTCTGATGCATTTGGTGGTGCTTCCGCTTCTTGGTTGCTTTTGGAGCTTGTTTGACCTCCTGTCATATTTCCTTTGCCATTGCCTTTTTTTGTGCTTGTGTTTTTCTGGACTAGGGTCCATTTTTCCCCGATTTGTTTATCTGCTTGTTCCTCGACCTTCTTCTTGCAATGCTTTGCAAAATTACCGTGCCCGTGACAATGCCTACATTTAAATGGTAGCTGTTCATAGTCCAGCTCTTGGACATGCGTCCACCCAGCAATAGTGAGCTTAATAGCTTCCGGTAATCCTTCTTCAAGATCTACTTCTACGCAGATGCGGGCACATGAGTACTGGTCCTTTCTTGCCGCCTGATCTATGTATTTTCCCAAAGCATTTCCTATTATCTGGAGAGATTTTGGATTCAATTAGTGTAGAGGCAAGTGAGGGAGTCTAACCCATACCGGGACAGCCGAGGGAACATCCTGGGAGGGGTCGAAGTCAGGGGACCATTTGTTTAGGTAAAAGCCCTGAGGGCCCATGAAGTATGGTCCGTTTCTGAAGATTAATCCCTTGTCTTTCGGGTTTTCAAAAACAAACACAAAGAAACCCTTACCTACGAAATAGATTTTGACTCCCTCCTTGATCAGAGGCTTCCAGTTCCTTTGAGTCCAGTCCTCAACGGATTTGGGAGAGGGCCAGAGGCCCGTGAACTGGCCTATGAGGCCCCGCTCCGCCAGATTCAGTGCCGATCTGCAGGTATCTTCTTCGGGAAGAGCCACTGTGGGGATTGAATCCAAATTTTTCACAAATTTCTGCTGAGACAAAGACGGAGGGCGTTTGGGAGCAGAAGCAATCATTGCCCTAAAGGCAGAGACCTCCAGCGGCGGAGGGGGATCAGGAGCCCTGCGATCTTCCATGGTCAGATCTGACCCAGAGCTGGCCGAGCAGGACGGAGCTGGGGCACGCTGGAGCTGCCAGCAGCCCAGACGCGATCAGAGCGCGCAGAGGGAGGCAGAGCGGAGGTCCTGAGCCAGCGCACACAGTTCACAATAATAATAATACTTATTAAGTAAAATTTTAAAAGAATAATGGTTATAAACATTTAAAAATAGTTTTATTAAATAATTAGTTTAAATCTATATTATAACAATTCTATTTTTACTCTAAAAGAGGTTTGCTTATCAAGACATATGATCCCTCTTGGCTCTTGGTAGATGCACACTTAAGATTGATCTTGGCCATCTTAATTTTCCTCTTTAAATAAACTACATTCCATATGAATACCATGGGTCAATACCATGGGTTGTTTTTATAGTTTATTATTATTTTATTTTATTATTTTTATTTTTTATTATATTTTGACCTAGTTAAAATGTTCTTTTTACCCTAAAAGAGGTTTGCATATCAAGCCATATGATCCCTCTTGGCTCTTGGTAGATCTAGAGTTAAGATTGATCTGGGCCATCTTAATTTTAAATAAACTACATTCCACATTAATACCATGGGTCAATACCATGAGTTGTTTTTATAGTTTATTATTATTTTATTTTATTATTTTTATTTTTTATTGTATTTTGACCTAGTTAAAATGTTAATTACATTATGTCAATCTTTTTATTTAATTTACTTTTATTTTTATTTTTGTGTAATTTGACATAGTCAAAATGTTAAATTGAGGTTAAAATCTAACAAATTTTTAATAACATGTTAACTTAAAAGTCACCAAAACTTAAATTCAATCTAACTTATTAAAAAGTAAAAAAACTAACACTATAAAAAACATATAAAAAACTATTTACCTGTGGATCTAAAGGCCTAAAACATTTCAATCCTCTAACATTTGATCCAATGACTCAAACATGGACACAGTAGCAACTAGGGGAGTTGTTTTCAAATAAGAACGCCTTACGACATGACAAATTAATAATATCCATGGTAAAGTGGAGGTGAATATCCATGGTTAAAAATCTTTTCATATTGTTAAAATATTTTGATTGTGAAATAAATCAGCCTAGATCCATCTTAACCCCGGATCTATCAAGCGCGGAGAGATATCAAATCTCTTGAGGTGAAAACCTCTTTTTTGAGTGCAAAACTTGAGGAAAGGTTTGCACCTCAAGATATTTGATCCCTCTCGGCACTTGATAGATCCGGGATTAAGATGGATCTAGGCTAGTTTCAGTCGTGTGCGGTCACACAAAATTTGTTGAACATCTAATTATTTTGATCATTTTAAATATGCTAAAAATGTCTAAGATTAATGATGAATGATGAGACAGTTACTAACTTGAATGATGAAATAAATTTTTTTTGAACATCTAATTATTTTGATCATTTTAAATATGCTAAAAATGTCTAAGATTAATGATGAATGATGAGACATTACTAACTTGAATGATGAAAAATGATGAAATAAAAATTTAAGTGCAAAGTGACAATGTAACAATGTTGAATGATAGAAAATGTGAGTAATAAGAATGAAGTCAATTACAAACAATCTTCATTGCAATCAATCTGAAACTATTTTATTTTATTGTTCTTATTGTCACACATTTAGTTATTCTCTGTTACTATGTTTGAATGAAAAGTGATTAACAATGCTGAATGACGGAAAATGGGAATAATAAGGATGTAGCCAATTACAAATGGTTTATAGTTTCAAGAAGAAGACATATCAGGTAAGCGAAAATTTCATTTAGGATGAAAATTCAAGTTTTGTATTTATGGTTGAATTATTGCAATACATAAGTCAATTCATGTCATGAATAATGTTTATGTGCTCACAAGAAGAATGTGTGTGTATGTTTTAGGGTGAGATAGAGATATATATGGAGGGGGATAGATGGGAGAAGATAGATGCAAAAAGAGGGTGGGAGGAAGAGATATAGATATGGAGAGAGAAGTGTTAGAGAGAGAGAGAAGGAGAAGAAAGAGAGAGGGAGTGGAAAAGAGAGAGAGACAGAGATAGAGACAGAGTGTGTGTATGTTTATGGGATGAGATAGCGAGATAAAGGAGAGACAATGGGAGATAGAGATATAGATGGAGGGGGCAGAGATGTGCTTACAATGAAATCAATGCCGATGTTAAAAAAATTTACAAACTTTCTTACATTACATCTACACATTAATATGAATATTAGATAACCAGCCTAGATCCATCTTAACCCCGGATCTATCAAGCACCGAGAGGGATCAAATATCTCGAGGTGCAAACCTCTTTTTTTAGTGCAAAACTTAAGGAAAGGTTTGCAACTCGAGAGATTTGATCCCTCTCAACGTTTGATAGATCCGAAGTTAAGATGGATCTAGGCTGGTCTCAGTCGTGTGCGGTCATACAAAATTTGTTGAAAATCTAATTATTTTGATCATTTTAAATATGCTAAAAATGTCTAATATTAGTGATGAATGATGAGACAATTACTAACTTGAATGATGAAAACTGATGAAATAAAAATTTTAAGTGCAAAGTGACAATGTAACAAAGTTGAATGATAGAAAATGTGAGTAATAAGAATGAAGTCAATTACAAACAATCTTCATTGCGGTCAATCTGAAACTATTTTATTTTATTGTTCTTATTGTCCCACATTTAGTTATTCTCTATTATAATGTTTGAATGAAAAGTGATTAACAATATTGAATGATGGAAAATAGAAATAATAAGGATGTAACCAATTACAAATGGTTTATAGTTTCAAGAAGAAGACATTTCATGTAAGTGAAAACTTTATCTAGGATGAAAATTCAAGTTTTGTATTTATGGTTGAATTATTGCAACACATAAGTCAATTCATGTCATGAATAATGTTTATGTGTTCACACTAAGAGTGTGTGTGTATGTTTTGGGGGTGAGATAGAGATATAGATGGAGGAGGGGATAGAGGGGAGAAGAGAGATGCAAAGACAAGGTGGGGAGGAAGAGATATAGATATAGAGAGAGAAGTGTTAGAGAGAGAGAGAAGGAGAAGAGAGATAGAGGGAGTGGAAAATAGAGAGAGAGAGAGATGGAGAGAGAGTGTGTATGATTGGGAGGTGAGATAGTGAGATAAAGAAGGAGAGACAATGGGATATAGAGATATAGATGGAGGGGGCAGAGACGTGCTTACACTAAAATCAATGCACACTATTAATCTAATTACTTTGAAATTAATGTACATCATACATCTAGTTGCATCAAATCATAAATCAACATATACACTGAAATCAATGCATCTAGTGCAAAAAATCAAATAGGATTATAAATCAACTTCCACACTAAAATCAATGCATCTTGTGCAAACAATCAAATAGGATTAGAAAGAAAAATCTACACGAAATTCAATGCATATATTGCAAGCAATCAAATAGGATTAGAAATAAATATCTACACTGAAACCAATGCATAAAGGGGAGAAGAGAGATGCAAATACAGGTTGGGGTGGAAGAGATATAGATATGGAGATATAAGTTTTAGAGAGAGACAGAAGGAGAAGAGAGAGAGAGAGGGAGTAGAAAAGGGAGGGAGAGATAGAGAGAGATAGATATATATGGAGATAGTGTGTGTATGTTTGGGGGGTGAGATGGAGAGATAAAGAAGGAGAGACAATGGGAGATAGAGATATAGATTGAGGGGGCAGTGATGTTCTTACACTGAAATCAATGCACATTATTAATCTAATTACTTTGAAATTAATGTACATCATACATCTAGTTGCATCAAATCAGAAATCAACATCTACATTGAAATCAATGCATCTAGTGCAAACAGTCAAATAGGATTAGAAAGAAAAATCCACACCAAATTCAATGCATCTATTGCAAGCAATCAAATAGGATTAGAAATCAATATCTACACTAAAACCAATGGATCCAATGCAAGAAAAAAAATAGGAGTAGAAATCAACATCTGCACTGGAATCAATGCATCTAGTGTAAGGTATTAAATAGGATTAGAAATCAACATCTACACTGAAATCAATGCATCTAGTGCAAGTGATAAAATATGTTTAGAAATCAATATCTACACTGAAACCAATTCATCTAAATAGGAGTAAAAATCAACATCTAACTAAAATAAATGTATCTAGTGTAAGGTATTAAATAAAATTAAAAATCGACATCTACATTGAAATCAATGCATCTAGTGGAAGTGATCAAATTGGATTAGAAATCAACTACTACACTCAAATCAATAAATCTATTTTAGTGAAACCAAAATATTCCTGACTTTATAGATCTAAATTCTGTCTATATGTGTCTTTGTGTGTCTATTTTTTCTTCCCTCTCTCTCCACCTTCCATTCTGTGTCTATCTCCCTCCCCCTCCTCCTCCCTCTCTCCCCTATCTCTCTCTCACCACCTCTCCCTCCCTTTATCTATCTTTATCTTCTTCCCTCTCCCCCCTGCCATCTATATCTATTCCTCCCTCCATCTCTCCTTATTTGTCTCTCTATTCCATCCCCTGAAACACATGTCATGGTCTCTCTCTCTCTCTCATTTTCTTTGTCTCTCTCTTCTTCCCTCTTTCCCCCTCAGTCTATATCTCTATCTCCCTCTATCTCTCTTTATTTATCTCTATATATCATCCTGTATACATTATATCTCTATATCTATCTATCTATATATCTCTCCCTCTTCATGTCCCTCTGTATCTCTTCCCCTTATCTCTCTCTCTCTCAGCCCCCAAACAAACACACTATCTCTCCATATCTATCTATGTATTTATCTCTCTCTCCCTCCCTCCCTCCCTATTCCTCTCCCTCTCTATCCAGCCCTCTTCCTCTCCCACTCTCTCTCTCCCTCCCTCTTCCTCTCTCTCTCTTTGTCTATCTTCCTCTTCTCTCTCCATATCTATCTCTCTTCCTCAATCCCTCTCTTTTCCTCTCTCTTCTTCCCTCTCCCCCCTCCATCTATATCTTTATCTCCCACTGTGTCTCGTTATCACCCCAAAAACATACACGCCCTCTCTCCATATCTATCTATCTCTCTCTCCCTCTCTCTCTCTCTCTCTCTCTCTCTCTCTCTCTTCCCCTTCTCCCTCTCCACATTTCTCTCTCTGTCTTTCTTCCCCTTCCAACTCCATCTCTCTTCCCCTATCTCTCAAGTCCTCTCTCTCACTTTCTCACCCACCTCCCTCTATCTCTCCCTCCCATCACACACGAATGATAGAATATAATGTTAAGATTGTTTCCACGATTTAGATCAAGAGATATACTTATATTTTGTTATTATTATTATAAATATATCCATTACAAATATATTGAGTTGACATTAAAAAAGTTTACAAACTTTCTTTCATTACATCTACACATTAATATGAATGTTAGATAATAATATTAATTTGGCCCATGGTATTTGACCCATAGGCTTCCCCTAAATAAAACATCATTTCTGTGTGTCCTTAAATATAAAGCTGATTATGGAGAAAATATAAAAAGAGGGTTTGTTTATTTATCATACCTTTCCTTTATTTATATTTTTATTTTTTTACCATACCTATTTATTCGTCATTAATATTTATTTATTTAAATATGGTATTTGACCCATGGTATTAATAATAATTTGTTCCATGGTATCTGGCCCATCGTATTAATAATAATTTGTTTCATGGTATTTGGCCCATAGGCTTCACCTAAATAAAACTTTTTTTTTTAGTTTTCTTAAATATATAATGAGGTTTATGGAGTAAATATAAAAATGGGTTTTATTTATTTACCATACCTCTACAGTAAATATAAAAATAGGTTTTATTATTTACCATACATCTGATTTATTTATATTTTTATTTATTTACCATACCTTTTTGAGTGTTCGTAAATAAAACTTTGGGTTAAAAGGTAGGGATAATTATTACAAATATATTGATTACAATTAAACCAACATTACAAAATGTTTACAAACTTTCTTACATTACATCTACACATGTACCCTATATATTGAGCCTACATTACAAAAGTTTACAAACTTTCTTACATTACATCTACACATGGGCCTCTCAGCGCAATGATATTAATTTGGCCCATGGTATTTGACCCATAGTCTTCCCCTAAATAAAACATCATTTTTGTGTGTCCTTAAACATAAATCTGATTATGGAGTAAATATAAAAAGAGGGTTTGTTTATTTATCATACCTCTCCTTTATTTATATTTTTTATTTTTTTAACATACCTATTTATTCGTCATTAATATTTATTTATTTAAATATGGTATTTGACCCATGGTATTAATAATAATGTGTTCCATGGTATCTGGCCCATGGTATTAATAATAATTTGTTTCATAGTATTTGGCCCATAGGCTTCACTTAAATAATTTTTTTTTTTTTTGAGTTTTCTTAAATATATAATGAGGTTTATGGAGGAAATATAAAAATGGGTTTTATTTATTTACCATACCTCTATAGTAAATATAAAAATAAGTTTTATTATTTACCATACATCCGATTTATTTATATTTTTATTTATTTACCATACCTTTTTGAGTGTTCGTAAATATAACTTTGGGTTAAAAGGTAGGGATAATTATTACAAATATATTGTTTACAATTAAGCCGACATACAAAATGTTTACAAACTTTCTTACATTACATCTACACATGTACCCTATATATTGAGCCGACATTACAAAAGTTTACAAACTTTTTACATTACATCTACACATCTACCCTATACTGGGCTGTAGAGCACCTCTAGGCGTAACCAGCCTAGATCCATCTTAACCCCAGATCTATCAAGTGCCAAGAGGGATCAAATCTATCGAGGTGCAAACCTCTTTTTTGAGTGAAAAACTTGAGGAAAGGTTTGCACCTCGAGAGATTTGATCCCTCTCGGCGCTGATAGATCCGGGGTTAAGATGGATCTAGGCTGGTTTCAGTCGTGTGTCATCATACAAAATTTGTTGAAAATATAATTATTTTGATCATTTTAAATATGCTAAAAATATCTAAGATTAGTGATGAATGATGAGACAGTTACTAACTTGAATGATGTAAACTGATGAAATAAAAATTTTAAGTGCAAAGTGACAATGTAACAAAGTTGAATGATAGAAAATGTGAGTAATAAGAATGAAGTCAATTACAAACAATCTTCATTGCGGTCAATCTGAAACTATTTTATTTTATTGTTCTTATTGTCCCACATTTAGTTATTCTCTATTATCATGTTTGAATGGAAAGTGATTAACAATATTGAATGATGGAAAATAGAAATAATAAGGATGTAACCAATTACAAATGGTTTATAGTTTCAAGAAGAAGACATTTCAGGTAAGTGAAAACTTTATTTAGGATGAAAATTCAAGTTTTGTATTTATGGTTGAACTATTGCAACACATAAGTCAATTCATGTCTTGAATAATGTTTATGTGTTCACACTAAGAGTGTGTGTGTATGTTTTGGGGGTGAGATAGAGATATAGATGAAGGGGGGGATAGAGGGGAGAAGAGAGATGCAAAGACAAGGTGGGGAGGAAGAGATATAGATATAGAGAGAGAAGTGTTAGAGAGAGAGAGAAGGAGAAGAGAGATAGAGGGAGTGGAAAATAGAGAGAGAGAGAGAGAGAGAGAGAGAGAGAGAGAGAGAGAGAGAGTATAATTGGGAGGTGGGATAGCGAGATAAAGAAGGAGAGACAATGGGAGATAGAGATATAGATGGAGGGGGTAGAGATGTGCTTACACTGAAATTAATGCACACTATTAATCTAATTACTTTGAAATTAATGTACATCATACATCTAGTTCCATCAAATCATAAATCAACATATACACTGAAATCAATGCATCTAGTGCAAACAATCAAATAGGATTACAAATCAACTTCCACACTAAAATCAATGCATCTTGTGCAAACAATCAAATAGGATTAGAAAGAAAAATCTACACTAAGTTCAATGCATATATTAAAAGCAATCAAATAGGATTAGAAATCAATATCTACACTGAAACCAATGCATAGAGGGGAAAAGAGAGATGCAAATACAAGGTGGGGTGGAAGAGATATAGATATGGAGATATAAGTGTTAGAGAGAGAGAGAAGAAGAGAGAGAGAGAGAGGGAGTAGAAAAGGGAGGGAGAGATAGAGAGAGATAGATATATATGGAGATAGTGTGTGTATGTTTGGGGGGTGAGATGGAGAGATAAAGAAGGAGAGACAATGGGAGATAGAGATATAGATTGAGGGGGCAGTGATGTGCTTACACTGAAATCAATGCACATTATTATTCTAATTACTTTGAAATTAATGCACATCATACATCTAGTTGCATCAAATCAGAAATCAACATCTACGCTGAAATCAATGCATCTAGTGCAAACAGTCAAATAGGATTAGAAATAAAAATCCACACTAAATTCAATGCATCTATTGCAAGCAATCAAATAGGATTAGAAATCAATATCTACACTAAAACCAATGGATCCAGTGCAAGCAATAAAATAGGAGTAGAAATCAACATTTGCACTGGAATCAATGCATCTAGTGTAAGGTATTAAATAGGATTAGAAATCAACATCTACACTGAAATCAATGCATCTAGTGCAAGTGATCAAATACGATTAGAAATCAATATCTACACTGAAACCAATGCATCTAAATAGGAGTAAAAATCAACATCTAACTAGAATAAATGAATCTAGTGTAAGGTATTAAATAAAATTAAAAATCAACATCTACATTGAAATTAATGCATCTAGTGGAAATGATCAAATTGGATTAGAAATCAACTACTACACTCAAATCAATAAATCTATTTTAGTGAAAAACCAAAATATTCCTGACTTTCTAGATCTAAATTCTGTCTATATGTGTCTTTGTGTGTCTATTTTTTCTTCTCTCTCTCTCCACCTTCCATTCTATGTCTATCTCCCTCCCTTTCCCCCTCCCTCTCTCCCCTATCTCTCTCTCACCACCTCTCCCTCCCTTTATCTATCTTTATCTTCTTCCCTCTCCCCCCTGCCATCTATATCTATTCATCCCTCCATCTCTCCTTATTTGTCTCTCTATCCCATCCCCTAAAGCACATGTCATGGTCTCTCTCTCTCTCATTTTCTTTGTCTCTCTCTTCTTCCCTCTTTCCCCCTCAGTCTATATCTCTATCTCCCTCTGTCTCTCCTTATTTATCTCTCTATATCATCCTATATACATTATCTCTCCATATTTATCTATCTATATATCTCCCCCTCTTGCTGTCCCTCTATATCTCTTCCCCCCCCCTCTCTCTCTCTCTTAGCCCCCAAACATACACACTATCTCTCCATATCTATCTATATAATTATATCTCTCTCCCTCCCTCCCTCCCTATTCCTCTCCCTCTCTATCCAGCCCTCTTCCTCTCCCACTCTCTCTCTCCCTCCCTCTTCCTCTCTCTCTCTTTGTTTATCTTCCTCTTCTCTCTCCATATCTATCTCTCTTCCTCACTCCCTCTCTTTTCCTCTCTCTTCTTCCCTCTTCCCCCTCCATCTATATATTTATCTCCCATTGTGTCTCCTTATCACCCCAAAAACATACATGCCCTCTCTCCATATCTATCTATCTCTCTCTCCCTCCCTCTTCCTCTCCCTCTCTCTCTTCCCCTTCTCCCTCTCCACATTTCTCTCTCTGTCTTTCTTTCCCTTCCAACTCCATATCTCTTCCCCTATCTCTCTCCTCTCTCTCACTTTCTTACCCACCTCCCTCTATCTCTCCCTCCCATCACACACGAATGATAGAATATAATGTTAAGATTGTTTCCACGATTTAGATCAAGAGATATACTTATATTTTGTTATTATTATTATAAATATATCCATTACAAATATATTGAGCTGACATTAAAAAAGTTTACAAACTTTCTTTCATTATATCTACACATTAATATGAATGTTAGATAACTAGCCTAGATCCATCTTAACTCCGGATCTATCAAGCACCAAGAGGGATCAAATCTCTTGAGGTGCAAACCTCTTTTTTGAGTGCAAAACTTGAGGAAAGGTTTACACCTCAAGAGATTTGATCCCTCTCAGCGCTTGATAGATCCGGAGTTAAGATGGATCTAGGCTGGTTTCAGTCGTGTGCGGTCATACAAAATTTGTTGAACATCTAATTATTTTGATCATTTTAAATATGCTAAAAATGTCTAATATTAATGATGAATGATGAGACACTTACTAACTTGAATGATGAAAAACGTTGAAATAAAAAATTTAAGGGAAAAGTGACAATGTAACAATGTTGAATGATAGAAAATGTGAGTAATAAGAATGAAGCCAATTACAAACAATCTTCATTGCGATATGAAACTATTTTATTTTATTGTTCTTATTGTCACACATTTAGTTATTCTATATTAGCGTGTTTGAATGAAAAGTGATTAACAATGTTGAATGATGGAAAATGGGAATAATAAGGATGTAGCCAATTACAAATGGTTTATAGTTTCAAGAAGAAGACATTCCAGGTAAGCGGAAATTTTATTTTGGATGTAAGTTCAAGTTTTGTATTTATGGTTGAATTATTGCAACATATAAGTCAACTAGTGTCATTAATAATGTTTATGTTCTCACACTATGAGTGTGTTTGTATGTTTTTGGGGTGGGATAGAGAGATAGATGGAGGTGAAAAGAGAGATGCAAAGATAGGGTGGGGAGGAAGAGATATAGATATGGAGATAGAAGTGTTAGAGAGAGAGAGAGAGAGAGTATGTTTGGGGAGGTGAGATAGAGAGATAGAGAGATAAAGAAGGAGAGACAATGGGAGATGGAGATATATATGGAGGGGGCATAGATGTGCTTACACTAAAATCAATGTGCACTATTAATCTAATTACTTTGAAATTAATGTACATCATACATCTAGTTGCATCAAATCAGAAATCAAAATATATACTGAAATCAATGCATCAAGTGCAAACACTCAAAGAAATCAACTTCTACACTAAAATCAATGCATCTTGTGCAAACAATCAAATAGAAAGAAAATTCTACACTAAATTCAATTCATATATTGCAAGCAATCAAATAGGATTGGAAACCAATATATACATTGAAACCAATGCAGAGAGGGGAGAAGAGAGATGCAAATACAGGGTGGGGTGGAAGAGATAGATATATGAAGAGAGAAGTGTTAGAGAGAGAGGGAGATATATATATATATATATATATATATATATATATATATATATATATATATCACTCTCTCTCCCTCCCTTTTATACTCACTCTCTCTCTAACACTTCTCTCTTCATATATGTATCTCTTCCACCCCATATATATATATATATATATGGAGAGAGTGTGTGTATGTTTGGGGGGTGAGATGGAGAGATAAAGAAGGAGATACAATGGGAGATATAGATATAGATAGAGGGGGCAGAGATGTGCTTACACTGATATCAATGCACATTATTAATCTAATTACTTTGAAATTAATGCACATCATACATCTAGTTGCATCAAATCAGAAATAAACATCTACACTGAAATCAATGCATCTAGTGCAAGCAATCAAATAGGATTAGAAAGCAAAATCTAGACTAATTTCAATGCATCTATTGCAAGAAATCAAATAGGATTATAAATCAATATCTACACTAAAACCAATGGATCCCATGCAAGCAATCAAATAGGAGTAGAAATCAACATTAGCTTTGGAATCAATGCATCTAGAGTAAGGTATTAAATAGGATTAGAAATTGAAATCTACACTGAAATAAATGCGTCTAGTGCAAGTGATCAAATACGATTAGAAATCAATATCTACACTGAAACCAATGCATCTAGTGCAAGCAATCAAATGGGAGAAAAATTCAACATATAACTAAAATAAATGCATCTAGTGTAAGGTATTAAATAGGATTAAAAATTTGCATCTACATTGAAATCAAATCATCTAGTGAAAGTGATCAATTTGGATTAGAAATCAACTACTACACTCAAATCAATACATATATTTTAGTGAAAAACCAATATATTCATTTCTTTCTAGATATAAATTCTATGTCTTATGTGTCTTTGTGTCCACCTTCCATTTTGTGTCTATCTCCCTCCCTCTCTCATTCTCTCTCTACCCCTTCCTCTCTCCCCGATCTCTCTCTCACCACCTCTCCCTCCCTTTCTCTATCTTTACCTTCTTCCCTCTCCCCCTGCCATCTATATCTATACCTCCCTCCATTCATCCTTATTTGTTTCTCTATCCCATCCCCTGAAACACATGGCATGATCTCTCTCTCTCTCTCTCTCTTCTTCCCTCTTTCCCCTAAGTCTCTATCTCTCTCTCTCTCTCTCTCTCTCTCTCTCTCTCTCAGCCCCAAAACATACACACTATCTCTCCATATCTATCTATATATTTATCTCTCTCCCTCCCTCCCTCCCTATTCCTCTCCCTCTCTCTCTCTCTCTCTCACACCCTCTTCCTCTCCCACTCTCTCTCTCCCTCCCTCTTCCTCTCTCTCTCTCTATTTGTCTCTCTTCCTCTTCTCTCTCCATATCTATCTCTCTTCCTCCCTCCCTCTCTTTTCCTCTCTCTTATTCCCTCTCTCCCCCCTCCATCTATATCTCTATCTCCCATTGTCTCTCCTTATCACCCCAAAAAAATACACACTCTCTCTCCATATCTACATATCTCTCTCTCCCTCTCTCTTCCTCTCCCTCTCTCTCTTCCTCTTCTCTCTCTCTCTCTCTTCCCCTTCTCCCTTGTCACTCCCTCTCCCTCTCCACCTATCTCTCTCTATGTCTATCTTCCCCTTCCAACTCCATATATCTTCCCCCCTCTCTCTCCTCTCTCTCAAGTCCTCTCTCTCACTTTCTCACCCACCTCCCTCTATCTCTCCCTCCCATCACACACCAATGATAGAATATAATGTTCAGATGTTTCCACGATTTAGATTAAGAAGTATACTTATATTTTGTTTTATTTAGGTGAAGCCTATGGGTCAAATATGGTATTTGACCCATGGTATTTATTCCATGGTATTAATAATAATTTGTTCCATGGTATTTGGCCCATAGGCTTCACCTAAATAAAACAAAAATATAAGTATATCTCTCAATCTAATTTGATTTCCAGAATCAATAGTTTGTCAACTTTACCTTTGCATTACAAATATATTGGGCCGACATTAAAATTTTTTACAAAATTTCTTACATTACATCTACACAATAATATGAATATTAGATAATAATATTAATTTGGCCCATGGTATTTGTCCCATAGGCTTCACCTAAATAAAACGTCCATTTTGAGTGTCCTTAAATATAAAGATGATTATGGAGTACATATAAAATATGGTATTTGACCCATGGTATTTAGCCCATGGTATTAATAATAATTTGTTCCATCGTATTTGGCCCATAGGCTTCACCTAAATAAAACTTATTTTTTGAGTTTTCTTAAATATATAAGGATGTTTATGGAGTAAATATAAAAATGGGTTTTATTTATTTACCATACCTCTCGAGTAAGTATGAAAACAGGTTTTAGTTATTTACCATACCTCTGGTTTATTTATATTTTTATTTATTTACCATACCTTTTTTAGTATTAGTAAATATAACTTTAGGTTAAAAGGTAGGGATAATTATTACAAATATATTGATTACAATTAAGCGGACATTACAAAATGTTTACAAACTTTCTTACATTACATCTACACATGTACCTGCAATAATAATATTAATTTGGCCCATGGTATTTGTCCCATAGGCTTCACCTAAATAAAACATCCATTTTGAGTGTCCTTAAATATAAAGATGATTATGGAGTAAATATAAAATATGGTATTTGACCCATGGTATTTAGCCCATGGTATTAATAATAATTTGTTCCATGGTATTTGGCCCATAGGCTTCACCTAAATAGAAATTATTTTTTGAGTTTTCTTAAATATATAAGGATGTTTATGGAGTAAATATAAAAATGGGTTTTATTTATTTACCATACCTCTCAGTAAACCATACCTCCGGTTTATTTATATTTTTACTTATTTACCATACCTTTTTAATATTCCTAAATATAACTTTAGGTTAAAAGGTAGGGATAATTATTAAAAATATATTGATTACAATTAAACGGACATTACAAAATGTTTAAAAACTTTCTTACATTACATCTACACGTGTACCCTATATATTGAACCGACATTACAAAAGTTTACAAACTTTCTTACATTACATCTACACATCTACCCTATACTGGGCTGTAGAGCACCTCTCGGCGCAAAAAGTTTACAAAATTTCTTACATTACATCTACACATCTACCCTATACTGGGTTGTAGAGCGCCCGACACAATAATATTAATTTGGCCCATGGTATTTGACCCATAGGTTTCCCCTAAATAAAACATCATTTTTGTGTGTCCTTAAATATTCAAAGCACTGAGATGGCCAATAGACCTGGTTTCCTCCGCGCAGGTTGAGGCCATCAAACGTTTTTATATTTCTGTAACCTGTTTCGGTCATATAAATAGAAAATAGAAGGCCCTACCAAATTCACAAAAAAAAAAAAATATAAAGTTGATTATGGAGTAAATATAAAAAGAGGGTTTGTTTATTTATCATACCTCTCATTTATTTATATTTATATTTTTTTACCATACCTATTTATTCGTCATTAATATTTATTTATTTAAAATATGGTATTTGACCCATGGTATTAATCACCCCGAATCTATTGAGGGCCGAGAGGGATCAAATCTCTCGAGGTGAAAAACTCTTTTTTGAGTGCAAAACTTGAGGAAAGGTTTGCACCAGAGATTTAATCCCTCTCGGCGCTTGATAGATCCGGGGCTAAGATGGATCTAGGCTGGTTTCAGTTGTGTGCGGTCATACAAAATTTGTTGAAAATCTAATTATTTTGATCATTTTAAATATGCTAAAAATGTTTAAGATTAGTGATGAATGATGAGACATATACTAACTTGAATGATGAAAACTGATGAAATAAAAATTTTAAGTCCAAAGTGACAATGTAACAAAGTTGAATGATAGAAAATGTGAGTAATAAGAATGAAGTCAATTACAAACAATCTTCATTGCGGTCAATCTGAAACTATTTTATTTTATTGTTCTTATTGTCCCACATTTAGTTATTCTCTATTATCATGTTTGAATGAAAAGTGATTAACAATATTGAATGATGGAAAATAGAAATAATAAGGATGTAACCAATTACAAATGGTTTATAGTTTCAAGAAGAAGACATTTCAGGTAAGTGAAAACTTTATTTAGGATGAAAATTCAAGTTTTGTATTTATGGTTGAATTATTGCAACACATAATTCAATTCATGTCATGAATAATGTTTATATGTTCACACTAAGAGTGTGTGTGTATGTTTTGGGGCTGAGATAGAGATATAGATGGAGGGGGGGATAGAGGGGAGAAGAGATATGCAAAGACAAGGTGGGGAGGACGAGATATAGATATAGAGAGAGAAGTGTTAGAGAGAGAGAGAAGGAGAAGAGAGATAGAGGGAGTGGAAAATAAAGAGAGAGAGAGAGAGAGAGAGAGAGAGAGAGAGAGAGAGAGAGAGTGTGTATGTTTGGGAGGTGGGATAGCGAGATAAAGAAGGAGAGACAATGGGAGATAGAGATATAGATGGAGGGGGCAGAGATGTGCTTACACTGAAATCAATGCACACTATTAATCTAATTACTTTGAAATTAATGTACATCATACATCTAGTTGCATCAAATCATAAATCAACATATACACTGAAATCAATGCATCTAGTGCAAACAATCAAATAGGATTACAAATCAACTTTCACACTAAAAACAATGCATCTTGTGCAAACAATCAAATAGGATTAGAAAGAAAAATCTACACTAAATTCAATGCATATATTGCAAGCAATCAAATAGGATTAGAAATCAATATCTACACTGAAACCAAAGCATATAGGGGAAAAGAGAGATGAAAATACAGGGTGGGGTGGAAGAGATATAGATATGGAGACATAAGTGTTAGAGAGAGAGAGAGAGAAGGAGAAGAGAGAGAGAGGGAGTAGAAAAGGGAGGGAGAGATAGAGAGAGATAGATATATATGGAGATAGTGTGTGTATGTTTGGGGGGTGAGATGGAGAGATAAAGAAGGAGAGATAATGGGAGATAGAGATATAGATTGAGGGGGCAGTGATGTGCTTACACTGAAATCAATGCACATTAGTAATCTAATTACTTTGAAATTAATGTACATCATACATCTAGTTGCATTAAATCAGAAATCAAAATCTACACTGAAATCAATGCATCTAGTGCAAACAGTCAAATAGGATTAGAAAGAAAAATCCACACTAAATTCAATGCATCTATTGCAAGCAATCAAATAGGATTAGAAATCAATATCTACACTAAAACCAATGGATCCAGTGCAAGCAATCAAATAGGATTAGAAACCAACATCTGCACTGGAATCAATGCATCTAGTGTAAGGTATTAAATAGGATTAGAAATCAACATCTACACTGAAATCAATGCATCTAGTGCAAGTGATCAAATACAATTAGAAATCAATATCTACACTGAAGCCAATGCATCTAAATAGGAGTAAAAATCAACATCTAACTAAAATAAATGCATCTAGTGTAAGGTATTAAATAAAATTAAAAATAGACATCTACATTGAAATCAATGCATCTAGTGGAAGTGATCAAACTGGATTAGAAATCAACTACTACACTCAAATCAATAAATCTGTTTTAGTGAAAAACCAAAATATTCCTAACTTTCTAGATCTAAATTTTGTCTATATGTGTCTTTGTGTGTCTATTTTTTCTTCCCTCTCTCTCCACCTTTATCCATTATGTGTCTATCACCCTCCCTCTCCCCCTCCCTCTCTCCCCTATCTCTCTCTCACCACCTCTCCCTCCCTTTATCAATATTTATCTTCTTCCCTTCCCCCCCTGCCATCTATATCTATTCCTCCCTCCATCTCTCCTCATTTGTCTCTCTATCGCATCCCCTGAAACACATGTCATGGTCTCTCTCTCTCTCTCTCTCATTTTCTTTGTCTCTCTCTTCTTCCCTCTTTCCCCCTCAGTCTATATCTCTATCTCCCTCTGTCTCTCCTTCTTTATCTCTCCATATCATCCTGTATACATTATCTCTCCATATCTATCTATCTATATATCTCTCCCTCTTCCTATCCCTCTGTATCTATTCCCCTTCTCTCTCTCTCTCTCTCTCTCTCTTAGCACCCAAACATACACACTATCTCTCCATATCTATCTATATATTTATCTCTCTCTCCTTCCCTCCCTCCCTATTCCTCTCCCTCTCTATCGAGCCCTCTTCCTCTCCCACTCTCTCTCTCCCTCCCTCTTCCTCTCTCTGTCTCTTTGTCTATCTTCCTCTTCTCTCTCCATATCTATCTCTCTTCCTCACTCCCTCCCTTTTCCTCTCTCTTCTTCCCTCTCCCCCCTCCATCTATATCTTTATCTCCCATTGTGTCTCCTTATCACCCCAAAAACATACACGCCCTCTCTCCATATCTATCTATCTCTCTCTCCCTCCCTCTTCCTCTCCCTCTCTCTCTCTCTCTTCCCCTTCTCCCTCTCCACATTTCTCTCTCTATCTTTATTCCCCTTCCAACTCCATCTCTCTTCCCCTCTCTCTCTCCTCTCTCTCACTTTCTCACCCACCTCGCTCTATCTCTCCCTCCCATCACACACGAATGATAGAATATAATGTTAAGATTGTTTCCACGATTTAGATCAAGAGATATACATATATTTTGTTATTATTATTATAAATATATCCATTACAAATATATTGAGCTGACATTAAAAAAGTTTACAAACTTTCTTTCATTACATCTACACATTAATATGAATGTTAGATAATAATATTAATTGGCCCATGGTATTTGACCCATAGGCTTCCACTAAATAAAACATCATTTTTGTGTGTCCTTAAATATAAAGCTGATTATGTAGTAAATATAAAAAGAGGGTTTGTTTATTTATCATACCTCTCCTTTATTTATATTTTTATTTTTTTACCATACCTATTTATTCGTCATTAATATTTATTTATTTAAAATATGGTATTTGACCCATGGTATTTAGCCCATGGTATTAATAACCCCAGATCTATCAAGCGCCGAGAGGGATCAAATCTCTCGAGGTGCAAACCTCTTTTTTGAGTGCAAAACTTGAGGAAAGGTTTGCACCTCGAGAGATTTGATCCCTCTCGGCGCTTGATAGATCCAGGGTTAAGATGGATCTAGGCTAGTTTCAGTCGTGTGCGGTCATACAAAATTTGTTGAAAATCTAATTATTTTGATCATTTTAAATATGCTAAAAATGTCTAAGATTAGTGATGAATGATGAGACAGTTACTAACTTGAATGATGAAAACTGATGAAATAAAAATTTTAAGTGCAAAGTGACAATGTAACAAAGTTGAATGATAGAAAATATAGTAATAAGAATGAAGTCAATTACAAACAATCTTCATTGCGGTCAATGCGAAACTATTTTATTTTATTGTTCTTATTGTCCCACATTTAGTTATTCTCTATTATCATGTTTGAATGAAAAGTGATTAACAATATTGAATGATGGGAAAATAGAAATAATAAGGATGTAACCAATTACAAATGGTTTATAGTTTCAAGAAGAAGACATTTTAGGTAAGTGAAAACTTTATTTAGGATGAAAATTCAAGTTTTGTGTTCTTAGTTGAATTATTCATAGCTTTTATAATTCAATTCATGTCATGAATAATGTTTATGTGTTCACACTAGGTGTGTGTGTGTGTATGTTTTGGGGGTGAGATAGGAGAAATAAGATGGAGGAGAAGAGATGTGCAAAGACAAGGTGAGGAGAAGAAGAGATATAGATATAGAGAGAGAGAGTGTTAAGAAAGAGAGAGAGAGAGAGAGAGAGAGAGAGAGAGAGAGAGAGAGAGAGAGGGAGTGTATGTTTGGGGGGTGAGATAGCGAGTTAAAGAAGGAAAGACAATGGGAGATAGAGATATAGATGGAGGGGGCAGAGATGTGCTTACACTGAAATCAATGCACACTATTAATCTAATTACTTTGAAATTAATGTACATCATACATCTAGTTGCATCAAATCATAAATCAACATATACACTGAAATCAATGCATCTAGTGCAAACAATCAAATAGGATTACAAATCAACTTTCACACTAAAAACAATGCATCTTGTGCAAACAATCAAATAGGATTAGAAAGAAAAATCTACACTAAATTCAATGCATATATTGCAAGCAATCAAATAGGATTAGAAATCAATATCTACACTGAAACCAATGCATATAGGGGAAAAGAGAGATGAAAATATAGGGTGGGGTGGAAGAGATATAGATATGGAGATATAAGTGTTAGAGAGAGAGAGAGATAGAGAGGGAGTAGAAAAGGGAGGGATAGATAGAGAGAGAAGGAGAAGAGAGAGATAGAGAGGGAGTAGAAAAGGGAGGGAGAGATAGAGAGAGAGAGATATTTGTGGAGATAGTGTGTGTATGTTTGGGGGGTGAGATGGAGCGATAAAGAAGGAGAGACAATGGGAGATAGAGATATAGATTGAGGGGGCAGTGATGTGCTTACATTGAAATCAATGCACATTATTAATCTAATTACTTTGAAATTAATGTACATCATACATCTAGTTGCATCAAATCAGAAATCAACATCTACACTGAAATCAATGCATCTAGTGCAAATAGTCAAATAGGATTAGAAAGAAAAATCCACAGTAAATTCAATGCATCTATTGCAAGCAATCAAATAGGATTAGAAATCAATATCTACACTAAAACCAATGGATCCAGTGCAAACAATCAAATAGGAGTAGAAATCAACATCTGCACTGGAATCAATGCATCTAGTGTAAGGTATTAAATAGGATTAGAAATCAATATCTACACTGAAATCAATGCATCTAGTGCAAGTGATTAAATACGATTAGAAATAAATATCTACACTGAAACCAATGCATATAAATAGGAGTAAAAATCAACATCTAACTAAAATAAATGCATCTAGTGTAAGGTATTAAATAAAATTAAAAATTGACATCTACATTGAAATCAATGCATCTAGTGGAAGTGATCAAATTGGATTAGAAATCAAATACTACACTCAAATCAATAAATCTATTTTAGTGAAAAACCAAAATATTCCTGACTTTCTAGATCTGAATTCTGTCTATATGTGTCTTTGTGTGTCTATTTTTTCTTCCCTCTCTCTCCACCTTCCATTTTGTGTTTATCTCCCTCCCTCTCCCCCTCCCTCTCTCCCCTATATCTCTCTCACCACCTCTCCCTCCCTTTATCTATATTTATCTTCTTCCCTCTCCCCCTGCCATCTATATCTATTCCTCCCTCCATCTCTCCTTATTTATCTATCTATCCCATCCCCTGAAACACATGTCATGGTCTCTCTCTCTCTCTCTCTCTCATTTTCTTTGTCTCTCTCTTCTTCCCTCTTTCCCCCTCAGTCTATATCTCTATCTCCCTCTGTCTCTCCTTCTTTATCTCTCTATATCATCATGTATACATTATCTCTCCATATCTATCTATTTATATATCTCTTCCTGTATGCATTATATCCATCCTAGATCCATCTTAACTCCGGATCTATCAAGCGCCGAGAGGGATCAAATCTCTCGAGGTGCAAACCTCTTTTTTGAGTGCAAAACTTAAGGAAAGGTTTTCACCTCGAGAGATTTGATCCCTCTCGGCGCTTGATAGATCTAGAGTTAAGATGGATCTAGGCTGGTCTTAGTCGTCTGCAGTCATACAAAATTTGTTGAAAATATAATTATTTTGATCATTTTAAATATGCTAATAATGTTTAATATTAATGATGAACAATGAGACAGTTACTAACTTGAATGATGAAAAATGATGAAATAAAAAATATAAGGGAAAAGTGACAATGTAACAATGTTGAATGATAGAAAATGTGAGTAATAAGAATGAAGTCAATTACAAACAATCATTCATTGTGATAAATCTGAAACTATTTTATTTTATTGTTCTTATTGTCATACATTTAGTTATTCTCTATTACCGTGTTTGAATGAAAAGTGATTAACAATGTTGAATGAAGGAAAATTGGAATAATAAGGATGTAGCCAATTACAAATGGTTTATAGTTTCAAGAAGAAGACATTTCAGGTAAACGAAACTTTTATTTAGGAAGAAAATTCAAGTTTTGTATTTATGGTTGAATTATTGCAACACATAAGTCAACTCGTGTCATGAATATTGTTTATGTGCTCACACTATGAGTGTGTGTGTATTTTTTTGGGGTGAGATAGAGATATAGTTGGAGGTGAGAAGAGAGATGCAAAGACAGGGTGGGGAGGAAGAGATATAGATAGAGAGAGAGAGAGAGAGAGAGTATGTTTGGAGGGTGTGATAGAGAGATAAAGAAGGAGAGACAATGGGAGATGGAGATGTAGATGGAGGGGGCAGAGATGTGCTTACACTGAAATCAATGTGCACTATTAATCTGATTATTTTGAAATTAATGTACATCATACATCTAGTTGCATCAAATCAGAAATCAAAATATACGCTGAAATCAATGCATCAAGTGCAAACAATCAAAGAGATCAACTTCTACACTAAAATCAATGCATCTTGTGCAAACAATCAAATAGGATTAGAAAGAAAAATCTACACTAAATTCAATGCATATATTGAAAACAATCAAATAGGATTAGAAATCAATATCTACACTGAAACCAATGCATAGAGGGGAAAAGAGAGATGCAAATACAGGGTGGGGTGGAAGAGATATAGATACAAAGATATAAGTGTTAGAGAGAGAGAGAAGGAGAAGAGAGAGAGAGAGGGAGTGAAAAGGGAGGGAGAGATAGAGAGAGATAGATATATATGGAGATAGTGTGTGTATGTTTGGGGGGTGAGATGGAGAGATAAAGAAGGAGAGACAATGGGAGATAGAGATATAGATTGAGGGGGCAGTGATGTGCTTACACTAAAATCAATGCACATTATTAATCTAACTACTTTGAAATTAATGTACATCATACATCTAGTTGCATCAAATCAGAAATCAACATCTACACTGAAATCAATGCATCTAGTGCAAATAGTCAAATAGGATTAGAAAGAAAAATCCACACTAAATTCAATGCATATATTGCAAGCAATCAAATAGGATTAGAAATCAATATCTACACTAAAACCAATGGATCCAGTGCAAGCAATAAAATAGGAGTAGAAATTAACATCTGCACTGGAATCAATGCATCTAGTGTAAGGTATTAAATAGGATTAGAAATCAACATCTACACTGAAATCAATGCATCTAGTGCAAGTGATCAAATACGATTAGAAATCAATATCTACAATGAAACCAATGCATCCAAATAAGAGTAAAAATCAACATCTAACTAAAATAAATGCATCTAGTGTAAGGTATTAAATAAAATTAAAAATTGACATCTACATTGAAATTAATGCATCTAGTGGAAGTGATCAAATTGGATTAGAAATCAACTACTACACTCAAATCAATAAATCTATTTTAGTGAAAAACCAAAATATTCTTGACTTTCTAGATCTAAATTCTATCTATATGTGTCTTTGTGTGTCTATTTTTTCTTCCCTCTCTCTCCACCTTCCATTCTGTGTCTATCTCCCTCCCTCTCCCCCTCCCTCTCTCCCCTATCTCTCTCTCACCACCTCTCCCTCCCTTTATCTATCTTTATCTTCTTCCCTCTCCCCCCTGCCATCTATATCTATTCCTCCCTCCATATCTCCTTATTTGTCTCTCTATCCCATCCCCTGAAACACATGTCATGGTCTCTCTCTCTCTCTCATTTTCTTTGTCTCTCTCTTCTTCCCTGTTTCCCCCTCAGTCTATATCTCTATCTCCCTCAGTCTCTCCTTATTTATCTCTCTATATCATCCTATATACATTATCTCTCCATATCTATCTATCTATATATCTCTCCCTCTTCCTATCCCTCTGTATCTCTTCCCCTTCTCTCTCTCTCTCTCTCCCTTTGCCCCCAAACATACACACTATCTCTCCATATCTATCTATATATTTATCTCTCTCTGCCTCCCTCCCTCCCTATTCCTCTCCCTCTCTATCGAGCCCTCTTCCTCTCCCACTCTCTCTCTCCCTCCCTCTTCCTCTCTCTCTCCCTTTGTCTATCTTCCTCTTCTCTCTCCATATCTATCTCTCTTCCTCACTCCCTCTCTTTTCCTCTCTCTTCTTCCCTCTCCCCCTCCATCTATATATTTATCTCCCATTGTGTCTCCTTATCACCCCAAAAACATACACATCCTCTCTCCATATCTATCTATCTCTCTCTCCCTCCCTCTTCCTCTCCCTCTCTCTCTTCCCTTTCTCTCTCTCTCTCTCTTCCCCTTCTCCCTCTCCACATTTCTCTCTCTGTCTTTCTTCCCCTTCCAAATCCATTTCTCTTCCCCTCTCTCTCTCCTCTCTCTCACTTTCTCACCCACCTCCCTCTATCTCTCCCTCCCATCACACACGAATGATAGAATATAATGTTAAGATTGTTTCCACGATTTAGATCAAGAGATATACTTATATTTTGTTATTATTATTATAAATATATCCGCTACAAATATATTGAGCTGACATTAAAAAAGTTTACAAACTTTCTTTCATTACATCTACACATTAATATGAATGTTAGATAATAATATTAATTTGGCCCATGGTATTTGACCCATAGGCATCCCCTAAATAAAACATGATTTTTTGTGTCCTTAAATATAAAGCTGATTATCGAGTAAATATAAAAATAGGGTTTGTTTATTTATCATAACTCTCCTTTATTTATATTTATATTTTTTTACCATACCTATTTATTCGTCATTAATATTTATTTATTTAAAATATGGTATTTGACCCATGGTATTTAGACCATGGTATTAATAACCCCGGATATATCAAGCGCCGAGAGGAATCAAATCTCTCGAGGTGCAAACCTCTTTTTTGAGTGCAAAACTTGAGGAAAGGTTTGCACCTCTAGAGATTTGATCCCTCTCGGCGCTTGATAGATCCAGGGTTAAGATGGATCTAGGCTAGTTTCAGTCGTGTGCGGTCATACAAAATTTGTTGAAAATCTAATTATTTTGATCATTTTAAATATGCTAAAAATGTCTAAGATTAGTGATGAATGATGAGACAGTTACTAACTTGAATGATGAAAACTGATGAAATAAAAATTTTAAGTGCAAAGTGACAATGTAACAAAGTTGAATGATAGAAAATGTAAGTAATGAGAATGAAGTCAATTACAAACAGTCTTCATTGCGGTCAATCTGAAACTATTTTATTTTATTGTTCTTATTGTCCCACATTTAGTTATTCTCTATTATCATGTTTGAATGAAAAGTGATTAACAATATTGAATGATGGAAAATAGAAATAATAAGGATGTAACCAATTACAAATGGTTTATAGTTTCAAGAAGAAGACATTTCAGGGATATATCAGGGTTTATATGTTTGATAATGTACATCATTTTTGTGTGTCCTTAAATATAAAGATGATTATGGAGTAAATATAAAAAGAGGGTTTGTTTATTTATCATACCTCTCCTTTATATATATATATATATATTTTTACCATACCTATTTATTCGTCATTAATATTTATTTATTTAAATATGGTATTTGACCCATGGTATTAATAATAATTTGTTCCATGGTATCTGGCCCATCGTATTAATAATAATTTGTTTCATGGTATTTGGCCCATAGGCTTCACCTAATTATTATTATTATTATTATTATTATTTTGAGTTTTCTTAAATATATAATGAGGTTTATGGAGTAAATATAAAAATGGGTTTTATTTATTTACCATACCTCTACAGTAAATATAAAAATAGGTTTTATTATTTACCATACATCCGATTTATTTATATTTTTATTTATTTACCATACCTTTTTGAGTGTTCGTAAATATAACTTTGGATTAAAAGGTAGGGATAATTATTACAAATATATTGATTACAATTAAGCAGACATTACAAAATGTTTACAAACTTTGTTACATTACATTTACACATGTACCCTATACTAGGCTGTAGAGCGCCTCTCGATGCAATAATATTAATTTGGCCCATGGTATTTGACTCATAGGCTTCCCTAAATAAAACATCATTTTTGTGTGTCCTGAAATATAAAGCTGATTATGGTATTAATAATAATTTGTTCCATGGTATTTGGCCCATTGTATTAATAATAATTTGTTTCATAGTATTTGGCCCATAGGCTTCACCTAAATAAAACTTTTTTTTTTTAGTTTTCTTAAATATATAATGAGGTTTATGGAGTAAATACAAAAATGGGTTTTATTTATTTACCATACCTCTATAGTAAATATAAAAATAGGTTTTATTATTTACCATACATCCAATTTATTTATATTTTTATTTATTTACCATACTTTTTGAGTGTTCGTAAATATAACTTTGGGTTAAAAGGTAGGGATAATTATTACAAATAGATTGATTACAATTAAGCCGACATTACAAAATGTTTACAAACTTTGTTACATTACATTTACACATGTACCCTATATATTGAGACGACATTACAAAAGTTTACAAATTTTCTTACATTACATCTACACATCTACCCTATACTGGGTTGTAGAGCACCTCTCGGCGCAATAATATTAATTTGGCCCATGGTATTTGGCTCATAGGCTTCACCTACATAAAACATCATTTTTGTGTGTTCTTAAATATAAAAAGAGGGTTTATTTATTTATCATACCTCTAGTTTATTTATATTTTTATTTATTTACCATACCTTTTTATTCGTAATGAATATTTATTTATTTAATATGGTATTTGACCCGTGGTATTTAGCCCATGGTATTAATAATAATTTTTTCCATGGTATTTGGCCCATGGTAGTAATAATAATTTGTTCCATGGTATTTGGCTCATGGTATTAATAATAATATAGTCCATGGTATTTGGCCCATAGGCTTCACCTAAATACAACTTCTTTTTTGAGTTTTCTTAAATATATAAGGAGATTTTTTGAGTAAGTATAAAAATAGGTTTTATTTATTTACCATAAGTCCGATTTATTTATATTTATATTTATTTACCATACTTTTTTGAGGATAATTATTACAAATATATTGATTACAATTAAGCGGACATTACAAAATGTTTACAAACTTTCTTACATTACATCTACACATCTACCCTATACTGGGCTGTAGAGCACCTCTTGACGCAATAATATTGATTATGGAATAAAAATAAAAAGAGGGTTTATTTATTTATCATACCTATAGTTTATTTATATTTTTATTTATTTATCATACCTATTTATTCCTCATTAATATTTATTTATTTAAATTTGGTATTTGATCCATGGTATTTAGTTCATGGTATTAATAATATTTGTTCCATGGTGTTTGGCCCATGGTATTAATAATAATTTGTTCCATGGTATTTGGCCCATAGGCTTCACTTAAATAAAACTTTTTTTTTTGAGTTTTCTTAAATATATAAAGAGGTTTGTGATGTAAATATAAAAATAGGTTTTATTTATTTACCATACCTCTTGAGTAAGTATAAAAATAGGTTATATTCATTTACCATAACTCCCATTTATTTATATTTTTATTTATTTACCATACCTTTTTTAGTGTTCATAAATATAACTTTGGGTTAAAAGGTACCGATAATTATTACAAATATATTGATTAGGCTTAAACCTTACATCTACACATGTGCCCTATATATTGAGCCAACATTGCAAAAGTTTACAAACTTTCTTACATTACATCTACACATCTACCTATATTGGGCTGTAGAGCCAATAATATTAGTTTGGCCCATGGTACTTGGCCATTAGGCTTCACCTAAATAAAACATCATTTTTTAGTGTCCTTAAATATAAAGTTGATTATGGAGTAAATATAAAAAGAGGGTTTATTTATTTATCATACCTCTCAAACTTCTTTTTTGAGTTTTATTAAATATATAAGGAGGTTTATGGAGTAAATATAAAAATGTGTTTTATTTATTTACCATACCTCTCTAGTAAGTATAAAAATAGTTTTTATTTATTTACCATACCTCTGATTTATTTTGAGCCAACATTACAAAAGTTTAAAAAATTAGGCATGTGGTATTGATAAGCCATGGTATTGTAACAAAGCGTATTTTTTACAAGTTAATAATATCCACGGTAAAGTGGGGGTGAATATCCATGGTTAAAAATATTGGCATATTGTTATAAAATTTTTTTATTGTGAAATAATTTATGGTTTGTTGGGCATGTGGTATTGATAAGTCATGGTATTGGCCCATGGTATTGTAACAAAGCCTATTTACAAGTTTATAATATACATGGTAAAGTGGAGATGAATATCCATGTTTAAAAATATTTTCATATTGTTAAAATAATTTGATTATGAAATCATTTATGGTTTTTTGGCATGTGGTATTGATAAGCTATGGTATTGGCCCATGGTGTTGTAACAACCCCTATTCACAAGTTCATAATATCAATGGCAAAGTGGGGGTGAATATCCATGGTTAAGAATCTTCTCATATTGTTATAAAATGTTTTGATTGTGAAATAGGTTTTTGTTTTTTGGCATGTGGTATTAATAAGCTATGGTATTGGCCCATAGTGTTGTAACAGACCCTATTTACAAGTTAATAATATCCATGGTAAAGTGGAGGTGAATATCCATGGTTAAGAATCTTTTCAGATTGTTAAAATATTTTGATTGTTAAATAAGTTTTTTTTTTAGCATGTGGTATTGATAAGCCATGGTATTGGCTCATGGTATTGTAACAAAACCTAATTTTTACAAGTTAATAATATCCATGGTAAAGTCAGGGTGAATATCCATGGTTAAAAATATTGTCATATTGTTATAAAATATTTTGACTGTGAAATAATTTATGGTTTTTTGGGCATGTAGTATTGATAAGTCATGGTATTGTAACAAATCCTACTCAAAATTTAATAATAAAATCAAAATCAATAAATTAAATTTTCTTGTTTTTATTACTTTAACTTTTTATTATTAGTAGAGTCGAAATTTAAATGTTTACACTCATCTCTGATATCACTTTTAACTTTTTATTATTTTTTAATTGAGATGAGATTTTACATACTTACGTTACACCTACAAATCTACCCTATATTGGGTTGTAGAAAGCCTCTCCGAATGGTTGGAAAAGAGTCGACTGATAATGTGATTTTTAAAGATTTCTTGTTTTTCATGATATGGATCACATAAGCCTAAATTCAATTATATAAATAGATTTAACATTTTTTAAATCTATATTACATTTAAATTATATATTTTTAACAATTAATATTTATTATAACTAATATGGATATGGGTGTTCCTTTGCCATTTACTACTCATTAATGTTTTAAATTCTGACATGACTCTAACAACCATCTGGGAGCCATGTGAAGTGAACCCACCTACTCTTAATCATGTGATATTCATTTACGCTCAGATTATTGTTCTTGGTCTTCTCACCTGTACCATCTCGATGGTTCTTCCCTCGTCTGAGCGGGGCTGCAGGAAGTAAGAGGAAGAAAGTTAAGTTGATCAGGAAGAAGGAAGAAATCCCATGCTATGTGCTTGGGATTGACATTCAAATAGACAAGGCGATGGAAGCTTTTGAAACAACTCTAGTTGGTCGAGTCAAGGGGAGGAAATTCTCGGCTAAATACATTTCGGAATCGACCTTAAAAGCCTGGTTAGAGGCTCTGAAGAGACAAGTCGAAGTCCAAACCCTATCTTGAGGATGGTTCATGATTTTGCAAAGAATTAATATTTGGAATGTGTTTTGAGCCGCAATTGGAATTTTGGGAAACAACCCATACTTTTTAGGAAATAAACACCGTTGTTTGATGCTCAACATGAGAAAATTGAGGAAACCCTGGTGTGGGTAAAGATTTTGGGACTGCCTATCCCTTTCTAGATGGAGTCGGATTTTAGATCAATTGGGATTACCCTAGGGTAGTTTCTGGAGGTGGATATGTCTTTCCAACAAACCATGGACAAGAGCGCAACTCGAATTCTGGTTAATCTAAACCCAAAAGAAGGACTGGTTGAGGAGATTCATCTAAAATACAAGGACCTTTCTTTTACACAGATGCTCAATTATGAAAATCTTCCTTTTCAATGCCATCGATGCCACAAATATGGACACCGAGCTAAGGATTTTCCCCTAGGCCACAGAAGAAGAAGGAATCAGAAGAGGGAGGCACGAATTCCATTCAAGAACCAGGAAGAAGGGGATCTAAGAGAGGGTGTAGGGGAGCCTATGGAAGGCATGGAAGGAGAAAGTGGATAACGGTCAATAGAGGGTCCTCACGATATGCAGACAGATTCAAGAAGCCCCCTTGCACAAATCCAACCATAGGAGCAGCCCCTGCTTCTCACTGGAGAAAGAGGTGTTGCGGCCTCGACACCTCAGCAGGAGGGTACGATCCTGGACCCTGTCCTCTCTCAATGTTCCACTATGTTTACTTCTATTTATCCTCTTTCAAGGCCTGGTCCCTCCAGGCCTATCATCATGGAATTTATACATGTGAACTCTATTTCGAAGGCTTTGGACAGTGTTATAACTTCTATTCCTGAACTCGACATTGATCCCCCTATTATCCCAAGTCCTGAGGATCCCCCCTATGTCCTGCCCTCTAGAGAAACCACCATATAACCTTAGACCCAGAGACAAGAGGCTTATAACTCAGAATGTGGTGGGTGGTCTCGAACCGCAGCCTCTCCCGTCAAAAAATAAAATTTGTCCAAATCCCAGACTAGGGCAAAACTTGACATTGCTGACAAGAAACAACTTTCTCTTTCTGATGTGCTTAGAGTAGCGCAGACCCCCTCCCTGGGTTATCGATGATCATCCTATTATATTGAAGAGTTTAATCCCACTCATATTCATTAAAAAAAGGAAAACTAAATTCACATAGTTGTTATAATAGAAGTGCACTATTTCAATAAAATAGAAAAGTTGAATATTTGAAAGAAAATGTATATATTAAAAAAATATTTTAATTTTAATTTTCGTTTTATTTTTATTTTTTGAAGCTTTTAAAGAGATAAAAGATTTTGTTATGGATAAGTTTCACAAACGTACTTGGGAGAAGAAGTTAGGGAGAAGAAAAGGTATTATATTGAAGAGTTTAATCTCACTCTTAATCATAAAAAATTAAAAAACGTACATAGGGGTCAATATTTCTTGGAGAGCCAAAATTCTTATTGCTCAATTATGGACTAAGTCTCATCAACTCCGTTGTGAAACAGGGTGCCAGAAAAGGTTAAAAGAAGTGTGGGAGGAAAGAGTATGTATTTATCTCTCTTCCAAAGAAGTGGAAACATAAAAGCATTTTATTTTAGAATGTGAGGCCTTCAAAGATAGCAGGGAAAGTTATGCACATATTTTGGCAACTAGCGCTTGGGATAATCTATTCAACGAGGGGTTTTTCGAGAAGTTGGAAGAGTTTATTGTGAAACTTCACAGGAAAATGGTCGAATACAAGAGCCAGATAGAGAAGCAATATGTCCCATGGACTATCTTTAGCCTCATGGACGTTAAAATATCTTCTTCTTCTTCTATATACATTTTGTAGATTTTACTTTCAACTTGGTTATTTAGCCAAAATTAACATGTAGAAATTTGGAAGGTTGTATGTTTGAGTTGTTTTTTTGTAAATCTTACACCCTTTGAATAATATTCATGTTACTATTAATAGCTTGATATGCATTTAATAAAACAATGTTATGTTGAAATAGGCGAGAAGTATAAATGGAATGGGTTCATAAATCGTAGGGTGAGTCTTCACTATTTAATAGATGTAAATTAAATTTTGAAAAATTTAAATTGTTATATATATATATATATATATCTATATATATACAATGGGAAAATATATTATAATTTAGTTGTTAAACCATAAATGAGAACAATCATCATTGGTTGTTATTCGCAAATGCAAGTTGACTTATCATTGTTATTAAAGGAAAACCACGTCATTTGGAATTTCTCATTGGTTGTTAGTAAGGGGGCAGGGTTTCACTTATTCCACACGCCTCTAGGTCTTGGGCCATTAACTTGTTTCCTTAATTCCAAGGAAGAAAAACTCTTATAAAAAATAAAAAATAAAACAATTTTAAAGCATACTCTACTGTAATAAATATGGTTGATATATTTTATAATATTTTTATAATTGGGATTTTTTTTTTATAGTTCTTCATTTGAGTTATATTATATAAAATATGTATGATATTTTATAATGTTTTTTTTTATTTTTTAAAGTTCCACTTCATTTGAGTTATGTTATATAAGCACTTTATGTTTGATGGGTGGTAATTTTGGTATTATATAATGTAATCGTGTTACCTTGTTTATGAGTATATTTTATGATTTTTTTTAAAGTTTTATCTATTATTATTTTTTCTTGGCATTTGTTGTTTTTTAAATAATTGTTATTAGATATTTGAAATGATATAGTTTTTTATTTGAAAAAGTTGAATAATATTTTATTTTATAATTTACTAATTATATGTATATAAGATTTTTAGAAAAGGTAAAAAACAATTTTTATTAGTGCTAATTCTTTTGAGTTAAACGAAGAATAAGGGATGTTAAGATTTTGATTAAGTATGGTTGAACAAGATGGAGGGCGACGATGGAGCTTGGAACCCTAACCATGGCGGCTGGATGTAAACCCTGGTTTTCTTGGGCACGATGCATACGACGGAAGGAGGATCGTAGGGTCGAGACATCTGTCTTTGGTTGTCAGGGTACGGAGGACACCTAGGCATGCTGCAGTAGTCCACGCTGCACATCGGAAAGGGAGCCAGGGAACGGGGGTTAGGGTTAAGGGATGAAAGAACTTATATTTTTCGCCCCTAATTTCGTTTCCAACCTGTGGAGAAAGCACACGCTCATGGGTTCGAAGGTGCTACATCGCTGTCGGAAGAGAGATTTATCTGCTAACACAGACATGAATCGTGGTTAGAGAACGAGACTCCATAAAACTTGATCTCGAGCCTGAAGATATTCTTGCGGTTTGGGGTTACAAAGTTTTTGAGAAAAACCTCGAGAAGTATATTTCGGTGGTTAAAGGAGCTGGGACAAAGCCCAGAGGTTTGGGGGAGGTCTGGGGGACAAGGAATAGAATAGGCCTTCTGGAGGAAAGCCTGCTCAGTACAAGCTACAATGTCTGGAAGGTGGACAACAAACCAGATCTACAATAGTTTCATGCACATACTGGGACGACGACAAAAGCGGATGAAATGACGGTTCATATAAGTACTCCTACGCTCGATGGTTTCAAAAATTTGTTTTTTTCGGGAGGTTTAGAGGATATTGTTGCTAGTTGTGGGTCTCAAGGAAATGTGGGTTTGAAGGCCTTTCTAGAAGAATTCCATAGTCAACAGGAACTAGTCAGGGGGTTACGTTTGGACACTTCCTTTTCATGCAGAAGCCCCTTTCAGTGGAAAGAGACTCGACAATACGAATATTTCCCCTCATTACAGGGCATAGAGGCGGTGGGCACTTAGCCGGAGGTTGGAAAAGGTCTTTACCAAAACCCTCTTTGTAGCATAAGACCAGAGAATGGCTCCGAAGGTGGGTTCCTACCCTCAAGTCAAGCTGAGGATGAGAAGAGGTGTTCGGGTGTTCGTTGTGAAGAGGGGGTGCATGCATGCTTTGGGGTCGTAAGAGGCCAAGAATGAGGGAAATCCCTTTGGGAGGAACCCCCATTTCAAGTGGAAGGGCGACTCGGGTTGCTCGAACCAGAAGGGCCAAATGATATTGAAAACTCGCAAGGGCATGAGGAAGGAGGAAGGAGCGGGGCTGCAGGAAGTAAGAGGAAGAAAGTTAAGTTGATTAGGAAGAAGGAAGAAATCCCATGCTATGTGCTTGGGATTGACATTCAAATAGACAAGGAAATGGAAGCCGTTGAAACAACTCTAGTTGGTCGAGTCAAGGGGAGGAAATTCTCGGCTAAATACATTTCGAAATGGACCTTAAAACACTGGTTAGAGGCTCCGAAGAGACAAGTCGAAGTCCAAACCCTATCTCGAGGATGGTTCATGATTAAGTTTGCAAAGAATTAATCTTTGGAATGTGTTCTAAGCCACAATTGGAATTTTGGGAAACAACCCATACTTTTTAGGAAATAGACACCGCTGTTTGATGCTCATCATGAGAAAATTGAGGAAACCCCGGTGTGGGTAAAGATTTCGGTACTGCCTATCCCTTTCTAGATGAAATCGGATTTTAGATCAATTGGGAATACCCTAGGGTAGTTTCTGGAGGTGGATATGTCTTTCCAACAAACCATGGACAAGAGCGCAACTCGAATTCTGGTTAATCTAAACCCAAAAGAAGGACTGGTTGAGGAGATTCATCTAAAATACAAGGACCTTTCTTTTACACAGATGCTCAATTATGAAAATCTTCCTTTTCAATGCCATCGATGCCACAAATATGGACACCTAGATAAGGATTTCCCTCTAGGCCACAGAAGAGGAAGGAAGCAGAAGAGGGAGGCACGAATTCCATTCAAGAACCAGGAAGAAGGGGATCTAAGAGAGGGTGCAGGGGAGCCTATGGAAGGCATGGAAGGAGAAAGCAGATAACGACCAGTAGAGGGTCCTCATGATATGCAAACAGATTCAAGAAGCCCCCTTGCACAAATCCAACCAGAGGAGCAGCCCCTGCTTCTCACTGGAGAAAGAGGTGTTGCGGCCTCGACACCTCAGCAGGAGGGTACGATCCTAGACCTTGTCCTCTCTCAATGTTCCACTATGTTTACTTCTATTTATCCTCTTTCAAGGTCTGGTACCTCCAAGCCTGTCATCATGGAATTTATACATGTGAACTCTATTTCGAAGGCTTTGGACAATATTATAACTTCTATTCCTGAACTCGACATTGATCCCCCTATTATCCCAAGTCTTGAGGATCCCCCCCTATGTCATGCCCTCCAGAGAAACCACCATATAACCTTGGACCTAGAGACAATAGGCTTATACCTCAGAATGCAGTGGGTGGTCTCGGACCGCAACCTCTCCCAGCAAGAAATAATTTTTTTCCAAATCCCAGACTAGGGCAAAACTTGACATTGCTGACAAGAAACAACTTTCTCTTTCTGATGTGCTTAGAGTAGCGCAGAACCCCTCCTTGGGTTATCGATGATCATCCTATTCTTCAATTGCAGAGGTTTTTCTATTCAACCTAAAAAACTAGCACTAAGGGACTTAGTGAAGTCCTATGAGCCTGATGTCGTCATGTTACAAGAGACCTTGGGAGTTGGGGATGAGACTATTGGAGCTCTGTCCAATATGCTCCCGGGCTGGGTCTTATAGGCCCTGGACACCTTAGGGAGTTCTAGGGGGCTGGCGATGGGCATAAAATCTGGTATATTGAAGGAGATTAATTCATCGGGAATGGATATTGTCTTAGCAATGGAAGTCTACTCCAATGAACTCTGCCTGCCCCTCTTGTTATTAAATGTCTATGGTCCCTGCTTGGACAAGGTCACTTTTTGGAATAAGCCGTTTTCCAAGTCCTTTTTGAAAGATCCAAACCTCATCTTGGGAGGAGACATGAAATTTTCTCTGGGGCTTTCAGAAGCCTGGGGCCCATATGCTCAAGTCGACCCTCTGACAAATTTTTTTCTGAACAAGATATCTTCTTTGAATTTGGTGGATGCCAACTTGATTAAGCCAAGGCCTACCTGGAGGAACATAAGAACTAGTGAAGACAGGGTGGAAAAAAAGTTGGATCGTTTTCTTCTAAAAGAGGAGCTGGTAACCCGATCCTCGGTCTTCCGGCACTGGGTGGGGGAAGGGGGTGTCTCATATCATCTGCCTATCCTTCTAGAAATCATTGGCCCCCATAAGAAACCTAGAGCCCATTTCAAGTTCAAATCTTCCTAGCTCAAGGATGATTCCTTCAATCAATTATTTAAAGACACTTGGAGGAAGGGGGAGGAGGCTCGCCATGGAAGAAAGAGTTTCCACTTCATGGAAAACCTTAAACAGATGAAAAAGGTCACTTTGGAGTGGGCAAACGAGAAAAAAGATGGGGAGGAGGAAACCCTTTGGTTGATCAATGAGGAACTGGACCATCTGGAAAAGCCAAAGGGTGAGGGCTATGAAACAAATGAAAAGAGGGATAGAATAAAGATCCTGGAAACAAGCCAGAAGAAATTTTTACTAGAAAATGAAGAAAGGCAGCATCTAAAAGGTAGGGAAATCTGGCTGTTAGCAGGGGACGAAAACATCAAATTCTTCCAGAAATATTCAAAAGGGCGAAAAATATAAACACCATTTGGAGTATGCAAATGAAGGAAGGCAAGATTGCAAAATCCTTTGAGGTGTTACCTAGTCTGGGATGCAGCCACTTCAGATCGCTTTTTAAAGCCCCAATAGATACCTCAATAGCATAAATGATCACAGTGGCGCAATTCTTCCCAAGGTATATTGAAGAGGATGGAAATGATAGCATAATGGAACTAGTGACAAAAGAGGAGGTGGAATGGATCCTAAAGTCAATGCAGAAGGACAAAAGCCCTAGGATAGATGGGTGGACAGTGGAATTCTTCCAACATTTCTTTGAGTTCCTGGGGGATGATTTGGTTAGGGTGGTAGAAGAGTCAAGGGTAAAAGGCACCATCTACCAGCCCTTCAAGTCCACTTTCCTCGCTCTCATTCCCAAAAAGGAGGACCTCAAATATTTTGACGACTTCAGGTCTATTTCTCTCTACACTTGCATCTACAAAATTATTGCAAACGTGATAGCCATTCGCCTAAAGCCTTTCCTCTCAAAGAACATATCCAAGGAACAGTTTGGGTTCTTGGATGGAAGAAAAATTCATGAGGCGGTAGGGGTGGCCCAGGAAACTCTTCATAGCCTCAAGAGAAGTAGAAATAAAGGAGCGATAGTGAAAATAGACCTATCCAAAGAATATGATATAATAAGTTGGATGTACCTTTGGCTACTCCTGACCCATCTGGGGTTTAGGAAAGATTTCATCAACTGGGTGATGGGATGTATCACAACCATAAGTATTTCCATTCTGATCAATGGGGCCGCAACACCTTTCTTCCAGGTACAGAGGGGTCTTCATCAGGGTTTCCCTTTATCTCCCCTCCTTTTCCTCGTAGCAGAAGGCCTTAGTCAGATGATCCATGATGCAAAAAGGAGATGAGATATAAAATGAATTGAAGTGGAAGTCAACCTATCCATTACTCATTTGTTATTCATAGATGATATCCTATTGTTCAACAATGGAAGCAGTGAAGACATCAGACGAATTAAATTGATGCTGCACTTTTTTCTCAAGGCAACGGGGCTGAGCATCAACAGCCAAAAATCCTCAATACCATGGAAGGGCTTACAAGGGCGGAAGTGGAAAGAATTTTCGAGGTGCTCTCTTTCGAAGTTAAAACTTTTATTGACAGTTTTAAGTACTTGGGGCTCTATTTAAATCTAGATTCCTATAGAATCAAATATTGGCACTGGCTAGTGGCAAAGATTGAGTCAAGGGTTAAGCATTGGAGCTTTAAATGGTTGTCAAGGGAAGGAAGTTTTGTGGTGATCAAAGCAATTTCACTGGCTATCCCAGTGTATTGGGTTGCATTAAATTGGGTCCCGAAAGGAATCCTCTAAAAAATAAGGAAGATTTGTAGCAGTTTTTTGTGGGCAAGATCGAAGGTTGAATCGGTTCTGCCATGGGTGGCGTGGGAGAAAGTGGCGAGACCAAAGGCTTGAGGAGGTTGGGGAATTAAGGAGCTCTCATCTTTCACCCCCTCTTTGGTGGAAAAGCTAGGATGGAGGCTAATCACCCTGGATAATTTATGGATATCAGTGGTTAGGAGAAAATACGTTGACCCAATGCCGATGGGGGATTGGCTGCGCCTTCTAGATAAAAAAGTGAAAAATGCCTCAATAGTATGGAAAACCACTCTGGCCTCCATCAATATTATTGAACAAGGTTTGGCTTGGCATGTAGGAAATGGTGAACATGTTAGGTTAGGGTAGGAAAATCCCCATGAAAAAGTGCTTACTCTTCAGATGCTTTTTTGTGAAAAAAACATCAAAATCCCTGTTTTCGACTCCTGTTTAGGGTTGTTTTTCCTCTTATTAGGAAGCCAGGGGGCCAACACAGGTGCTATCTTACTATAAAGCATGTTAGGGCTAGTGGAAACAATGATGCTACTTTCCTCATAGCTTGCAAACTCTATGTTTTTCATCTTCGACCGATGGGACAAAAAACATACAGTTTCTTTGAATGCCAATGGGCATATACTATGTAAATTTTTATCATCATAATAGAAAGTTTGATTTTTATTTTTGGAAAAATTTCTTGGTGTTTTAAAAAATGCATGAGACCTATAAAAGAAAGGGTCAAGATGGTGTTGGGCTTGGAACTGGGGATGAACAAGGTGGAAAAGTTATGTAAGTTATCTTTGGTTGGAAGATTTGTTGGTAATCCAATGAAATCGGAAGCCCTAAGGCAGTGGATAGATATAGGATGGTGACGGGGTTTGGATTATATCCCTCATTTTCACCTTCTTGTGAGAGTTTGGTTCTGTTTTTTGTTTAGAAATAAGGAAGATGTAGTGCTTACTCTCAAATAAGAATGACTCTAAGGGCCTTCCATTCTGTTCCTAACCTAATAGAAGTTGGGATTTGATCTGTGATAGAATTCAATGAACTTACAACATATTTGGGTGTAAATGACAAATATCTTGTTATTGATGTGAGGATATCTTGGATCTATTGAAGTCAAGCATGTAAATTTATTGTCTTGGAGGATGATTTTTGGGGGTTGATAGACAAAAAATAGTTAGGGTTCCTATTAAAGTGGACTTTAGGAAGGGTCTATTGAATTAAATTTAGATCAACAGAGGGGATTCAAAATTGGTTTAGAGGTTGGATTATTGGAAGGTCCCATTTCAATTCTCGAAGTGTCATAAGGTTAATCACCTTTGGATGGATTGTTTGATTCAAAGGCCCAATTGGAATTTTTAGCAAAAGGCATGGGTCAAGAAGAAGGAAGATTATACCCAAGGCCATCATTTATCTACTAAGGAAGAAGTTGTTAGACTTGAAAATAAAAATTAAGACGGGGATACAAAGGCTCATGATCCTTAGTGCCATGGGATTTTGGGTCCTCACATGGAGTTGAAGGAGGACGACTCTTTGAATAAGCATCTAGGAAACAATGAGAAAGTATGAGTCATATAAATTATGCCTTGAATTTATTCATGATGTCAATAGGGATGCATCTCTATTGGTAGGAAAGGCTTTAGATTGTACACATCCTTATCCAACTTAATTTGAAGTTTGTTGATAAAAATTCTAATATTCTCGAAGGTCAGGGTATTTTTAAGAAGTTAAAGGAGGTTTCACTTCCTATGGTGAAAATTCAAGGCTCTATCTTGAGCCTAGTTGAGCAACCTCCAATATTTCCACCTTATAAACTATGTCCTAGAAAGTTACTCTTTACTAAAGAGAGGGAGGAGGTTAAGGGTGGGTTGGCATTATTCACTTACAATCCTGGTACATTTGGTTGGAAGTATCATATGTCAAAAGGAAAATCTCTGACTTTAAAAAAAAGTAAAATAAGGAAAGAAACATGCTAGAAAAGGGGTCCTTAGCACTGGAAAAACATAAGAGATTGGTTTCACCATGATTGTGATCTCTTTTAATATCAAATGGATCGAGGAACCCTTAAAATACTAGCCCTTGAATGGTTGTTGACAATTTATAGGCTTAATTTTATTCTTATATGAAATATTATGTGTATAAGGTATCTGACTTTAAAATTTTATCTCCTTCTTGAAGGACTAGAAATTCTACTCTCTTTATGTCCAATGAATGTTTGGCAGACACATGACTAGTTGGAACAATAGTTTTGAAGTCTTTAATAATCTATGTCTAGCTATAGGTATAGTCTTGGATGAAAATGAAAAAGGCTTAGGGAAAGAGTTCAAAGTGGTAAATATTTATTCACCTTACGATGGGAAAATTTTATTTTGTGAATCTCTAAAGGATCGATTAGTTCGTAGGGGAAAATGTAATAGTAGGTGGAGATCTTAATCTACCCTAAATTCAAAGGAATGTTCGGGTGACTTGGCCGAGCATAATCCCCTAACCAATTTCTTTGATCAAATTTTTGAAGATTTAAATCTAGTGGATGTTGAGCCAACGAAGGTCATCCCAACCTAGAGAAATAGTAAAAGATGCAGTGTTGGGAATTTGAAAGGTTGCATTAGTTTCTAGTAGCAAAAAGGATCGTGGAGGAATCCCCTAGGTATAATTCATGGGTTAGGGTTGGAGGCATATCATATCAATAGTCAATTATATTTTAGATAAAGGATAGAAATCAAAGGTCATTGCATTCTTTTAAATTCAACAATTCTTGGCTATCTAATGATGGGTTCAAAGACAAAGTAAAAAACAAATGGAAAAATTATGATACCTCTTTTGGATCTTCAATAATGTATCAGTTCTCAAATAACTTGATCCAAATAAATCAATTGGTAGTTACCTATGCCAGAGAAAAGCCAAAAGAATAAAAAAAAGAATTTAAAGGAGTGGAAGAAGCTTTATTGATGTTCTATGACTAGAATGACAAGGATGTTATTTTACTGATGAATAACTTCTAAAATTAAAACTTGAAGGGGTAAAAAGGAGAATAAATTGTTTCTCGTGAGGAGGTTGAATGGAGATTCAAAAGAAAAGTTGTATCACTTGCAAAAAGAGATGGTAATACAAAATTTTCTTCATAAATATTGCATCCATAAAAATCCATAATATAATTTGGGATTTGGATGAAATTGATGGTTTGAAGGTTTCATTTTTAGAAAATATGTTAGTTGCGGGAAAGCATCACTTTTAAGCTTTGTTTAATGAACCCAACTCTACTAATGTTTTAGATATTTTATAGGTAGTCACACTTTTCCTAAGGTTTTTTGATGAGGACATGAACACATATATGGAAGCAGAAGTCACCAAAGCTAAACTAAAATATGTTTTATCTTCTTTTAATAAGGCAAAAAAATAGTTCCTAACGACTGGACTGTAAAATTTTATTTAGGGTTTTATGGACTTGTAGAGGAGGATGTCATACAAGTGATAGAGGAATCAAGAAGATTTGGAAAAATTCGAAGGGCTTTGAATTCTACTTTCATTACTAAGATTCCAAAAATAAATAAATATGATATGATCTCTTTTGAGGATTTTTGTTCATTATCTCTTTGCAACTTGGTATATAAAATTGTTTCAATGATAATTTGTTAATTTTAGCTTAACATGTTATTTTCTTAGCACATTTACTTTATTAATCCATTAGCACATTATTATACCAAGAACAACAACCATAAATGAAGAATACAAGAAAATACAAGAGAACACCATTATTTAGGCTTAAAGCAAGGGAAAAACCCCACAAGGGGAAAACTGATCTGAGTATGAATGCTAGTTTTGCTGTGATAATTTCATCTTCATATTTATAAATCATCTGTTCATATTATGCTTTATGTTCATAGGTTTTATTAGTGTTTATGAGTGTCAAACAGGTAAATTAACTGATTTTTATGAGTGATTCATGAGCAAAAAAACATTAAAAACAAATGTTGAACAACAACAATAACAAGTACAACAAACCATCACAATTTATCCATTAACACAATGTTTTGATGAAGGAGTTCAACCCTCCTGGGCTACATCTACTTGGTCCAGCTTCCATGGCTTGGGCCTCTGTATTAGATCAAATGTGAAAAATTGTTGTTTACATTCACCTATTGCTCTTGAAACCTACGTCAATGAGTCAAGAATTTCCAAATGTATCAGAAATGACTCTTCTTGCTCTCAATTTGGTCGAAAATTTCAAAATATATGGCCAAAACAAATTTGCCTATTAAACTGCCTCCAAAACTGGAGAAGACTCCAGTTAAGGTCGCCAATTATGGAGGTGGCGCCTAATTTGGAGGTTCCGCCGAAAATTCCGCTAACTTAATCTGTAGTTTAAGTAATATTTAAACTGGTTTAAATGTAGATAAGGGTGATTAGCACATAAAGCATTGTTTAAAGCATAATTTGAATTTAAAACGTATTAGCGCATAAGACCAATATTTAGGGGTATAACCTTGCACTTAAATTCTAATCCACATTTTAATTGAACTCTGATCCGTCGTGGTTACATTGGATGGTCCTGTGGGGAGGGGGTTGGCCCCCTCCAAACCCCTGCCATTGAAACGTTTGAAATTCAAATATGTATCGACGACTATATATATTAAGAATGTTTGTGGTGGCTCGTTTGTAAAGGTCGAGAGTATTGTGGGGGAGGTCGTGGGGTCAAGCCCCGACCTCTGGCCAACCTTGTATAAAGTTTTGCAATTTGGATTTTGGCAATCCGACCTTTGCAATTCGGACTTTGGAAATCCGACCTTTGGAAATATAAAAATATTTCGGGCTTTGAAAATAAATATGCGCCCATAATATATGTAGAACTCGGACTTTGATATGTAATGCAAACCTTTGATAATTTCAGACTATGGTAATATATGACCCCAATCTAACCTTAGGACTTTGGAATTAATTTGACCTTGGCATATGAATTTGAAATGCAGACTTTGGGTAGGGTCCACCAGAGGGGCCATGTGGCGGCCCCTGGCTGCACCACGTGTCAGACTCTGGTTGGCTTGTCCATCCCTATAAAAAAAAATCAACTTCAACCTTAGGAGAAAATTCCTAAAAAAAATTCACCTTCAAAAAAACTGGTGAATCCTGTAGTGACACTTGTCACAGTGCCATTGGGAAAAAATGAAGAAAATTCCCAGAATATACCTTGTATACTGACTGGGATTCCATGTCATCAACCTGTCACTGTTCTGCAAAATTTTTAGATGTTTAGTAAAACGAACAACGGGCTCTATCTTCTTCATCTAGACTCTGTTTTCGACGAAACAAATTGCGCGATATTCCTGGTGACGAGATCTTTGCTATCATTTAGTTTCCAATTACTTTTGAGCAATTTCGTTTTTGAGCTTTATACTAAGAACCTGATCATTCTTCCCCACTAGAATCCTTTTGGACCCCAAAATATATTTGATTATTGATCATGTGGATGAGGGTATTGTTCCCTCACCCTTCTAGTCTATATCCACTGAAATTTTCCCATTTTCATCAAATTGAGCTTTTTACAAAAACTTAACTTTTCCCTTGACTCTTGTGACCTTCTCTTGTTGTCGTTGCACTGGCATGCTGCAGTTCCCATAAATTTGCAGAGAAGCAAGCTATTCTTGCATAAACACACTTTTTCCTACCTTGGTCATCAATAAAATGAAACTTAAAAATTGTCTAACCATGCACACTATCATCATGGCGATTCTTAACTGATCTTGATTTGTACTTGCATCGACTCTTGACCAAGTATCTTCGCCATTGCCATGTACCTTTTGGAAACAAAAAACAAGCATTTGTGGAACCCATGGATTCTTTTTCAAACTGCTTTGTCTCTTTCTCTTTGACCTTTGCACTCTCTTGCATTGGCATCTTGTTTCTAACACTGCTCAACACTGATGTTGACTGCTACAAATATGTCACATCTTGTTCGCCTCCTTTCAAAGGCAACTTATTAGAGTCCTAAAACATATCATTACAAGCATAATCAACCTTAATGAAATCAACTTGTTCATTCGATGCATCTTTTTGAAAGGTTTGATTCAAAACATCTCTATGTTTGGTCATCAACAATTTCAAATTCTAACTTGCATTCACTATCCTCTTCATTTCTCCTGCATTTATAAGAGACAAACTTATCTTCTCCTTATGCGCTATAACTATGTACTCAATACCATCTTTAAACAAGTGATACCTATTCTCATGGCGATGAAATACTACTTTCCTATCATACAGATAAGGACTTCCCAAAACAATACCTGATATCTCAAGCGACACCACATCAAGTTTAACTTCATCAAGAAAGTTTGAATTGATGAAGAATCTTAGTATGCACTTCCTCGTAACTTACAAGTTTGCATTCTTGAATATCCACCCTGAAAAATAAGGTCTTGGATGTTTAATAGTTTCAAGGTCTAGCTGCTTAACCAAGTCTTCGGAAATCAAGTTAGCCTGTGACCCACTATTAAAAAGTGTGTCTATCTTTGTATGTTTAGAGACGAATCTAATATGGAAAATTTCTATTATCATATCTTCATCTTGAGTGACATTGGAACAATTTGAAGAACTAGTTATTTCTATGTTCTTACCTTGCAAACCCATGGATGTAATATTTGTTTTATCTCTTGAATTTGAACCTAAGTCATGCTCAATTATAGCAATAGTTTTCTCCTTTTATTTGGCTTTTAGTTTGTTTGTAGGCTTCAACTCTGGATGAATTTTCCAACAATGGTCTTCATCATGGAAATTCTTCAAACAATGTTTACATGTGAGTTTCTCCTTCTCTCTTTTAACAAAGCTATTCCTCTTTCCTCTTCCATAAAAATTTCCCTTTCCTTTACCCTCACTATGACTTTTCTCATCTATGTTTTGTTTCCCCCTTGCTTCTAAATGTGTGGCTTGAACAAAAACCTCATATATATTTGTGGGATTGAACATGAGAATAGTGTGCCTAAGGTAACTGTGCAAACCCCAAATGTACTTTAACAAAGTTTCTTGGGAGTATAAACTAATACCAAAAATAAGAGCTCTTCTCCTAAATTCATGAGTATAATCTTGCACACTTTTCCCTTTCAATTGTCTAAAATTTTTCCATTCCATAATGGCCTTTTGCATGTAATCTAAGGGATATAATTTCCTTTTAATGGCAGCAATAAAACTTGACCAAGACATAGAGATCTTACCGTATTTTTTAATCTCTTCTTGAGTCCTTGCTTCCCACCATACAAGTGCAGATCCTTCCATCCTCAAAGAAGCCAATTGAATATTTATGTCATCTTCATGAAGGTTCTGAATTCCGTAATACACCTCCAATTGACGTATCTAATTGTCCAATCTTTCTGCATTTACCTCGCCATTATACATTGGAAGCTCAAATTTGATATCAAGTTTGAGTAAGGGTGTTTTTACTTTTATGGCTTTTGAGTGAGCGTGGGTGGTTTTTTTGGTGGAAGTGGAAGATGATGTTGATGGTGATGATGAGGATGATGAAGATGGTGGAGATGGAGGTTTCTTTCCTCCACTCCCTTTGAATCCTTTTCTTCATCCTTCTTATCATCTGAAGTTCCTTCTCCATGTGGAGGCTTAGAACATTCTCTTGCCATCCCAACAGTAAATGCATCAAACATAATTTTAACCATCCTCTTTATGTCCTTGAAGTCTTTATTAACATCATTCTCTTCTGAATGACCTTCAATTCCTCCAACACCGGACATGATGGCTATGAATTCAAGCTCAGCTTCTGGTGCAACTTGTACCTCTTCAATCTCAGCTTCTTGAGACAAAACTTGAGGTGCTTCAAGTGCACCTGTGAGTGAAAATTTGGGTGGATATGGCGCCCTTGTGGCTCTCCTTCTTCTAGTCCTAATATTAGGAATTGCAACGAACAATTTCTCTTCACCTCTCTGCAATTTCAATCTTGTAAGCACCACAAATTTGCAACCATTAAAACCCTACTTGCACAAAAATCAAGCAACTATCAAGCAAATAACCTTAGCAAAATTTCAACCAGGATCTGATACCAACTTGAGTAGAGTATGAATGTTAGTTTTGTTGTGCTAATTTCATCTTCAGATTTATAAAACATTTGTTGATCTTATTCTTTATGTGCATATGTTTTCTTGATGTTTATGAGTGTCAAACATGTAAATTAAATGATTTTTATGAGTGATTCATGAGCAGAAAAACATTAAAGACAAATGTTGAAAAAAAACAATAACAAGTATAAAAAACCATCACAATTTATCCGTTAACACAGTGTTTTGATGAAGGATTTCACCCCTCCTGAGCTACATCTCCTTGGTCTAGCTTCCATGGCTTGGGCCACTGTATTAGCTCAAATGTGAAAAAAATGATGTTTACATTAACCTACTACTCATGAAACATGCTTCAATGAGTCTAGAATGTCTGAATCTATCAGAAATGACTCTTCTTGCTCTCAATTTGGTCGAAAATTGCAAAATATATGGCCAAAACAAATTTGCCTAGTAAATTGCCTCCAAAACTGGAGGAGACTCCAGTTAAGGCCGCCAATTATGGAGGTGGTTCCTAATTTGGAGGTTATGGCGAAAATTCCGCTAACTTAATCCGCAATTTAGTTAATATTTAAACTTGTTTAAATGTGGATAAGGTTGATTAGCGCATAAAGCGCGATATAAACCATAATGCGAATTTAAAAGGTATTAGTGCATAATACATATATTTATGGGTATAACCCCGCACTTAAACGCTAATCCACATTTTAATTGAACTCCGCTCCATCGTGGTTACATTGGATGGTCCTGTGGGGATGGGGCTGGCCCCCTTCAAACCCCCACCATTGAAACGTTTGAAATTCAAATATGTATTGCAAGCTATTTATATTAAGAACGTTTGTGGTGGCTCGTTGGTAAAGGTTGAGAGTATTGTGGGGGAGTTCGTGGGGTTGAGCTCTGACCTCTGCCCAAACTTGTATAAAGTTTTTCAATTCAGACATTGGAAATCTGACCTTTGCAATTTAGACTTTGGCAATCCGACCTTTGACAATATAAAAATATTTCGGACTTTGAAAATAAATATGCACCCATAATATATGTATAACTCGGACTTTGATATGTAATGTAGACCTTTGATAATTGCGGACTATGGTAATATATGACCCCAATCCAACCTTAGGAATTTGGAATTAATTCTACCTTGTCATATGAATTTGAAATGCAGAATTTGGATATGGTCCACCAGAGGGGGCACGTAGCGGCCCCTAGTTGCACCACGTGTCAGCCTCTAGTTGGCTTGTCCATCCCTATAAAAAAAAAATCAACTTCAACCTTAGGAGAAAATTCCTAAAAAAAAATTAACCTTCTAAAAAATTGGTGAATCTTGCGGTGACACTTGTCAGAGTGTCATTGGGAAAAACTAAATAATATTCCTAGAATATATCTTGTATGCTGACTGGGCTGCTATGTCATCAACCGGTCACTGTTCTGAAAATTTTTTAGCTGTTCAGGAAAACGAACAACAGGCTCTATCTTCTTCATCCGGACTTCGTTTTTGACAAATGGAATTGCGTCGGATCCTGTCGACGAGCTCTTCACTGTTGCTCAGTTTACAATTACTCCTGATCACTTTCATTTTTGAGCTTTTATACTGAGCACCTAATAAAAAACCCACAAATATTTTCTTCGTAATAATATCAAATGTTTAGAGATAGAGAAACCCACAAGTACAATGAAATAGTGAAATTCAACATACAAGTTGACTTTCTCAATAGATGCTCTAAACATCTCTACAACTAGGTCAATTTTATGACCTCTTCCATCTCTAAAATTCTGTCTCTGGTCAACAGAAGTCAACAATAGTCAACAAAAACCTTAACCAGCAAAGGTCAACGATCAACGCAACAAAAAAAGTACACAAAGGAGCTCGGTTAAAGGTGAGAGAAACTTACCTTTCTAGCCAATCATAGCGCAGTTAACGCAACCAAAAAATTAGGTAAACCTTGGACAACAGGGCCAAACAGTTCTGTAGTCAAATTTTCCTCATACCTATGGTCAACCATGTGGTCAACGTAGGTTAAAAATCACATATTTCCTCGATATTTGTGCCTACAAGTGCATCCTAGCTCGTAGAATCCAAATCCATAAAAAACACAGTCAAAGGAGAAGTCAAATATCTTGGTCAATGTTTCTCTGTGCACTGGAAAAGTGAACCACAGGAAATCACAAAAATTACAGACAAATGGATCTGCATGTGTCAATAGGAGAGAGAAAAATTTTTGTCCAAGAAGAGATGTCGAACTACCCAATCATGTGAGAAGAGAGAAGAAGATGCGTGTTTGTGGATATGCCAAAAGTATCTCAACTTAAATTGTATTTAGACAAGTCAATGTGGGTCAAAGGTCATTTCTATTGGGCTTCATAAGCCTACATGACTGTGGGACCGACCTTGACAAAAACCATCTCTCGAGAAAAGGAATCCAATGCCATCATCTCCTCACGCAAATGAGTTTTCTATAGTGGAATTGGACCTTAGTTGTCCATTTTTAACATAATTACAAATAAGTTTAAGTCATTTGTAACACCCCTAGGATGACCCATGTGTGAGATGTACATATCATGTTTAGGTTGGTGAGTTAGGAAGTAATTTGGGGCATGTATGCCCATGTATATATATGTGTTATATATGTGTGTGTGCGTGTTTAGGCCAATGTTCCTATTTTAGATGTTTTTAAGGTAGAGTACTTGTGTGATTCTAGGTCGATGAGTCTATATACTAAAAGGATAGAGAGCTTAGGATTGTAAGTATGTAATCACATGCATAATAATAAAATACATCACTACTGTAAACCTAGTCAGACAAGAGAGTATGGGGGGCTAAGACTCCACAAATGTGAAAGGGGGATAAGGGATAAGTGATGAAGGGCTTAACCCTAGGTGGCTAAACTTTTATTAAAATAAGCCTAATTCAAAAGTGCTAGTTTGGACATACATGGCTTATGCATGTTGGTATCTGGTTCTCTTGTTTTTGGTGGCATGGTTTTGTCGAGTTTTGACAGTGGTTTTTAGCCTTGCCTTGCCTTTATACGGATGCCATGGTGTGTTGGGATTTTGATTTGGATTTTGACCTTGGTAATTGCGGATGGATTTTGGAATCTGAGGTAGAGGTGGTCTCAAGGAAAACTCCCAAAGGCATAGGAAACCCTTGACCAGTTTTGGTGGGATACACGGTAAAGCTTGAGGGTGGTGTCTCAATTTAGGGCCTAGTGATCCAGGATTGGATTGCAGTAAAGCCTGAGAGACAAGGAGACATAAAATTCCTCAAGGATAGTGATGTATTCCGAATGGAATTCCAATTTTGGTTTGGTTTTGTGATTAGAGCACTGGTGTTGGTGTGATCAAGGTATGGTGAGGATGGAGGTGGTTTAACCTCTGGATTCCATTGGATCTTTTTTGGATTGTTTTATCCATGAGATCCCACATTCATGCTTGGAATATGGCATGGGGGTGACTGGATGATGAGATATTTGGCTCAACCATGTCTATGGTCGAGCATTATGTGGAAGTTCTGAACCTAGTCGGTTATTCCCTATATATAATGAAAGCTAAGTTCTCTTACTTTTGTACTTATTAATGTGTGAATTTAATGGTTGTTATCTAATGTTATTTCCATGGTTTTATGCTAGTTATAAGCATGGTTATATGACTGGTTCATGTCATGGTTATTTCATATATTTATTTGTAATTGATAAATAATGGATGAAAGACCTAATTCATGTCATATATTTTCAAGGAAGAGGGTGGTGATCCTTCTTGTAATATATCATAAGAGTTTTCAATCATTCATGCTATGTATTGTATCCTAAACCTGTAGATTTCATTCATGCCAAGTGTTTGGCATAATGTCAGTCCCGGTTGGGGATGGTCAGGCCTATTTCTGGAGTCAGTTTTTGGTTATTTGGCACCATTGTCATGCGTTTGATGTATCCAAAAAACTACATGAAATTTTTGGCAGTGTCCAAGATCTGGGCTTAAAAAGTGCCTTAAATATCGTAGACACAGGCACAGGTATGTGTAATTGAGTCTCTGGATGCACGCATGGCCATGCTATGGGTGCATCCAGAGCCTCCTAGACGTACCCCTTCCAATATCAAGGGAGTGTCCAGGGGTTTTATACAGTAAAAGTTAGTGGGACCCAGGGACAAGTGAGATTTATGGCTAGGATAACCTTTGGGGGTCCTGTAGTAGGTGCAGGGAGTCTGTTTTATGGTTTTGCACGTCAATTCCATTTACTTAAAGTCACCAAGGAGGTTGAGTCTTCTCTTAAATGCCTTAATCTCATGTTTACCCCAGTTGGTTGGTTACTTGGGTAGATGTGAGGGGAGGTGTATGTTACAAGGGATAGGTTCCTCGGCGTGAGGCTAGATGGGTACTTGGAAGAACCTGAGGGAAATTGGAAACTCCTAGATGATTGTAGTGATCTAGAACATCCATAGTCGACTAAGTTGAAAACCTTGGAAGGGTTGTGGCACAACCCGATGGACTGAAGGTACAAAGAAGGGATGCACTACCTGGGTTGTGTGGGTTGATTGGGGATGTGAGGAGGTTGCTGAGGGGATTTTGGGTTTGGTAAATTGGATTGAGAATGTTTGATGTTGGATATGTACCTAGCTTAAGGTAAGTCAAAGCCATTATGGAGTCAAAAAATAACTCATGGGTGATCAACTATTGAAAGGTTATGAGCAACATGGTCTATGGCTAGGTGGAATTCCCGAGGTTTATAGTTATTCGATGAATTTTATCAAAGACAAGTGTTATGTTATATTTGTATGTTATTTTCTTTGTTAATTTTTTATTTACATGATGTTTCCACATTTTAGGGTTTTATACATGTTTAAATGTGCTAACATGAATAAGTATAGGATGCATTTCATAATAATGTGCATTAAGCATATAAATTTGAACTAAATGATGGGAATAAAGCAAATAAATGATTTTGGATGTTATGGATTCCTTGGTGGGCACAAATTGCTCATGGAATTAAATTTACAGGTACATAATGAATGAAAAATTTTCATGGTCCAAATCACAGAGATAGTGAAAAGCCCCATTGGGTGGCTGGGGAAGTTACAACATCTTTGTCTCAGGTTACCTCGGACGAACAATTTGGATTTTTATTTAATAGGAAAATTCATGATGTAGTGGGGATTTCTCAAGAGGGGTTTCATTCAATAAAATCTAGATATTAGGTATCAGTGGTTATGAAAATTGATCTTTCAAAGGTTTACAATAAAGTAAGTTGGATGTTTCTTCAATTGGTCATTCTCCGAATAGGATTGAACCTCCAAGCAATTAACTAAATCATAAGTTGTTTAGAATCGGTAAATTTTTCAATTCTCATTAATGGGTCACTATTATGTTTTTTGGGGATTCAAAGGGCCTTAGACAAGGATGCCATTTCTCCCTTTTCCCATTTTTAATTGTTTTAGCTGAAGGTATTAGTAGACTACTAGCTAAAGTTAAAATAGATGGAACTATAAGAGATATTATGTTGTAGGGAATATCAGTGTAACTCAACTATTATTTGTTGAATTTCTTTTGATATTTGGGAGAGGTAATCTAAGGGATTTCAATGCATCAAACCACTCTTGAAATTTTTTTCAAAGCAACGAGGATGGAGAATAATATGAATAAGTCATGCATTTTAGCCATTGGCTTGAGTGAAAGGTTGCAAAGACATTTAGTACAAATATTCCCAATAAAATTAGTTCCTATCAACGCAAGCATGAAATACTTAGGTTGTTATCTAAAGCTTAATAAATATAAATCAAGATATTGACTTTGGTTAATAAAAAAACAGAAGATGAAATATCTTGTTGGTGCTCAAATGGTTATCCCATGGAGGAAGGTTAGTCCTAGTGAATCCGATATTGGAAAGTATATTAATATGTTGGTTATCTATAGCTCATGTCCCAAAAGTGATTTTGGACGGGATTAGGAAAAGTGTTATAGCTTTCTTTACACAAGCAAAAGATGAGTTGAAAGCATTAAACTTATAAAATGGACTAAGATAGCTAAGCCTAAGGAGTATGGAGGATGGGGATTGAAGAATATATTTTTCTTAAGCCACTTTCTAGCTACTTAGAGTTTATGGAGGCTTCTCTTCAATAATGGACAGTGGGGAAAATTTATGATGGGAAAGTATTTGTAACACCCTCCTCCCACATCTACCCAAGGAACCGGCCAACTTGGGTAAACATGTGACGAAGAGTTACTATGATATGATTCAACCTCCTAGGTGACCTTAAGGAAGTGGAACTGGCGGAAACACATCAAACAAACCTTCCACATCAACAACAGAACTCCCAGGATCCAACCCAACCACTCATGTATCCAACCCCTGGGCCCCACTAAGCTTTTAGACCAAATTAATATTGTACGCTTCCACAATATATGCATGGGTGCGTCTGGGAGGCTCTGGATGCTCCCACAACATAGGCATGCGTTCGTTCAAGGACTTTTTCCCACATACCTGTTCCAATGTCCTCGATATTTGAACCAGTTTTTAAGGCCCAGAACCTAGGTCACTTCCCAGAACTCAATGACAAGTTCAGAAATGAAATATAACAATGAAAAAATGGTGCACAAGAAAACACTTGAACAATGACCTAACTAGACCCCTACTAGCCATGAAAGGAATTTCATCAAACATGTCACAAATATGTAATCTATAAGTTTAAATAACATATATGAGCATAGGGGTCTCATACTTATCTGAGAATCACTAATAAACATTGTTGCTTCACCACATTAACTGCATTATTGTCTATTTAGGCATAGATACATTATTGATTCAATTATGAATCAAAACATGATGAGAGCCATACATCATCATCATCTTAAAACTCAATCATAACTAACATATAAGCAATATAAATGACAAGCACATAACAACCATATAAGCCACAAAATAATAAGCATATTTACCCATTAATACAAGAGGAAAAGAGTTCTTATTTCCATAAGAAAAATGCAACCAAGTCTGGTACTTCCATGTTCCACTTGACCATAGACATGGTTGAGCCAAATCTCTCTTCATCCAGTGACCCTAGTGCCATATTCCAAGCATGAATGTGGGATCTCATAAACCAAATCCATCAAAACCAAACCAAGGCTTCCAAATTTCAAACCACCTCAACCCTAAACCAGTTATTCCACCTCACGGTTAGACATCACAACCATCACATATTTGTCTCTGCCCAAGTTTTTCCAGGGCTCCAGAGTGTTTGTTCCAACCAGGGCTTCCAGGACTAGTAACTTAACCCACAGTTGTCGTCGAGCTTCCAGGACTAGTAACTCAACCCACAGTTGTCTTTGGGCTTCCAGAGATTTTGTCCAACCAAGGCTCCAGGACTAGTGACTCAACCCAATAGGGCTTCTGGAGAGTTTTTCAAACCAATGATTCCAGGACTAGTAACTCAATGCAAGTTGTTACAGGGCTTCCAAAGCGTTTGTCCAACCAAGGCTTCTGAAAACTAGTAAATCGACCCACAACTAAAGGAACATGAGAACCAACCAGGAAAAAAATAAAATAATAAATAAATAAATAAATAAAATAAAAAAATGCCATGGACATCTAGGAAATGGCAAGGCTAGGAAATCCACTGTAAATACAGGCAATCCTCCATGCCAATGACATATCATGACCAAGAAACCACATACATGCACGATGCATGCCAAAACTAGTTAAGAAAACATACATGCAACTCGATACCTACAATAAAAAACCTGATGTAGTTGATGATCCCAATGTCCTCTTGTGCTTTCCTATTTTTTTTTCCTTCTTGCTCCAAAAACCCAAGTATGCCACACTCTCCAAGAGTGCTCCAAGAAAACTCTAAGTATCCAAGAGTATGAGAAAGAGAGAGAGAATAATGAGAGCTCCAAAACTGCACTAAACTAAAGCCATGAACTGATCCTCAAAATCTTTTTTATTAATGAGGCCTCTATTTTCTTCATTTTCCATTATTTTCCTTCATTTTCCTCCTTACATGCAACTTGTGACCTTTAACCTCCCTTTTCATAAATAAATTCCAATAAATGACACTTTTCCTTTCCAAAGCGTTAGCCATTTCCTTTGCTAATTTCCATAGCCATAATAAACCATATGAACACCCGCACTAGGATGTTTTTCCCAACATTCAGCTTGGAATTCATGTCCCATCACCTTGGTTATTATTTTTCATTTATTGACTTTTACATGGATTTTTGACCAGGGTTGTTATAGAACCCCTCCCCCTTGGGAGAACACCGTCCTCGGAGTTCAACAACACCTACAACCAACAATACTATTGTAGAAAAGCATACTTCCCATGGAGCTTTATAAATTATATCGTTGCAGTATTTACAATGATCATCCTGTTGAGAATCAAACCAACATGATGACATAAAAAATATAACATCATAATGACATGACACCCATACCATTTATTGGAGTTTTATAACATATCTCATGGCGGTATTTACATCCATATACAAATGTATGTATACCAAAACATCATACCAACGTATACCAAAACATGTACCAAAACATCATACCAACATATACCAAAACATTCGATCAGCCAATGAATAAGGATGGATACATGGCCTACATCTAATCTGCCATCTCCCATGTAGCTGCATCAGCCCAAAGTGCTTCCATTGCACTTTAACCTGCTCGATTGCTTGATTCTGGAGCATGAGAATTTTTCTTTGCAAAATGCATTGAGGTTTCAGCTAGAACTCTTCTTCCGGCTCTACCTGCAATACAAACTAGTCAATCATATGATCAACATTTGTAACATATTTCTTAAGCAATTACACATGGAAAACATCATGTACTTTCAATTTCAAAGGCAGTGCAAGTCGATATTCTACTGGCCTAATCCTCTCAATAATCCTGAAAGGTCCACAAGACAGAGGTGTCAGATTAGCACATGATCCAATCCGCAAGGAGCTCTTCTCGGGATTGAGGCACAAGTACACCTGTTCCCCAACCTAAAACTCCTTAAACAACATGTTCCGATCTGCATAAATCCTATTCATATCCTGTGTTGCTTTCAAATTCTTCTTATTTTCCTACATTTCTTGTTCCATTTTTGCCAACATGTCTAGTCCAATCAACTCCCTGTTAACTGGATCACTCCAACTAATGGGAGTATTGAAACTCCACACATACAATGCCTCAAATGTACTCATTCTCAATTATTCCTGATACCCATTGTTGTAAGAGAACTCTATCATTGTAATATACTCTTCCCACTTTCTCTGATGATGCACTCAACATGTCCTCAAATATACTTTTGACCCTATCTATTTTTCCATTTTTCTGCGAATGATAAATTGTTCCGAAGGAAAACTCTCTGCCCAAACCTGCAAATAAATTCTAACAAAACTTGGAAGTGAACTTCGCATCCCTGTTTGACACAATCTTCTGTGGAACACCATGAAATCTGACCACATCCATAACAAATAGTTGTGCTACATCAATAGCTGAAAATGTAGAATTCATTGGAATTAAGTCCAAAACTTTTGTCAACCTGTCCACAACGACCGTGATGGAATCGTGTTGTCTCACTTTCCTTGACACACCTATGATAACGTCCATGAAAATGACCTCCCATTTCCATAATGAAATCGTAATCGGTTGTAGCAGTCCACCTATATGCTTACACTCTACCTTAACATATTGAAAATCCAAGCACCTAGCCACATACTCTGCTATGTCTCTCTTCAAGTTCGACCAATAGTAGAACTTCTTTGTTGTGGTCAATGCCTTCTGATAGCCTGGGTGACCTGAATATGGTTTTACATGAAACTCTGTTAGGCCCCTATATTACTAGCATAGTCCCTTATTGTTGTTAGTGTAACCCCCTTATTGTTATTTTTGTACCCCTATAACCCCAATATTGTTATTATTGTGCCCTTAAATTATTATTGTTAGGTCGGCTAAGATTATATTATGACCCCATGGACTCCTATATATAGAAGGAGGTTTTTTCATTTGTATCATCGAAGAATTGTTCATTTATGTAATGTAAAGGAGGTTTCCCCCTCGAAGTGGCTTATTTCTAAGGCGTTGATTTCTCTTTTCTTCTATTTTTGGAGTTGGTTTCATAACATTTGGTATCAGAGCTTTCGATTCTAGAGTTTCGCTGCTCCAAACAGGTCATTGTGGAATTTTCGCTATAATGTTTTTTCTACGAAGGCTCAAAAGTTGAAACTTTTATCACGTGAAGTCGAAATCCTAAGGAACTTCCTATAAAAATTTCAGATCTTGGTTCACAATATTTTCGGAGATATGATTTGTGGAAGTTAGGATTTTTTTAGGCTCCTGAATTTCATCTCAAAGAGGTGATCGTGGGAAAATCGTCATAACTCTCTCTTTAAGCATCAGATTGGAATTCTGTAAAAATTGGTTGCAATCAAATGGGCTGTAGTTTCCTATGTATCAATTTGAGAGTCAAAGGAGGAAACTGTGACACATGGCATGTCGTGCAAGTTTTCTCTACTGAACTAGCCCATAAGTAGGTCATTGTGGGAGACTAGGCATAACTTTGTCTTGAAGAATCCAAATCAGGTCAGATCTACGACATTCGAAAGAAGATTCAGAGGGATACTACAGGGCCGAATTTCAGATATTGAAGATCCAAAATCATAGAGATAATTCAGTTTCAATATCAAGCTCCTTAAAAGAAAGAAAAATGTGTGTATTTTTTATTTTTTATTTTATTTTTTATTTTTTATTTTTATTTTTCGAATTGCATAAGTCTTGTGTGAAAAATCAATTTGAAGTGATTCCAAGGGCATATTGAAGCATACATATCAGTATTGGGTTCTAAAATTCCACCTAAAAAGAATTCAACACCCATTAAGCCTTCAAAAGGATCTACTATGACTCATGAAGAGGAATAAGTGCAACATGACATATCAAAATTACAAGAGCAAGTGCGCCAAATTTCGCTCTCACAAAGAATACAAAAAATGAAATGGAAGTTTTGAAGAAAGGTGTGGAAGCTAAGATGGATGGTTTGAAGAGATGCGTGGAAGCTAAGATGGATGATTTGAAGAATTGAGGCTAAGATGGATGGCATGGAAGTTGGCATGGAAGCTAAGATGGATGACATGGAAGCTAAGATCGATGAAAAAATGAAAGACATGAAGAATGATCTAAAAGAAAACATGGAAGGTTTGATGACAAGGTTAAAACAAGAAATGATTCCTAATGGCAGAAAGATAGTAGAGGAAACTCATGATGAGAACAAAATAAATATTAATCGTGATTTCATAAACTCTAATGTTGGATTGAAGAACCACCATATTCGAAAGATGGTATGAGGAATTTTGATGGAAAGGATCTCGTAAAATGGATACTACAGATGGAGAAATATTTTGATCTCAATAATGTGCAAAACACACAAAAGGTACGCATTGCAAATTTACATTTACAACAAAATACATTTGTATGGTATCGATGGCTTTGCTCCCGTAAACAAATTGTCACTTGGTCAATTTTTATGGAGGAAATGATAGCACATTATGAGGATACAAAGAGCAACACCTTTTTTAGCCAATTGATAAATCTCAAACAAAAGGGTTCAATGGTGGAGCACGTTGAGGACTTCCCAAAATTGAATAAAAAGGTAACTGATATTCCATAGGAACACAAGATTGATGTCTTCATAGGGACTTTACAGGATAACATCCAACATGAAGTTCCCGTTTGGGAACCTGATTCATTGGAGAAGGCATTCAGGTTGGCAAGAAATATTGAATGTAAAATTATGGCGACAAGGAAGCCTACCACTCACATCTATAAAGATGGAAGTGTTGCTACTCCTAGACTTCCACAACCTACAAGGTTGACACCACAACAATTGGAAGAAAAATGAGCAAAAGGGCTTTGGTACAGTTGTGATAGAAAATACACTAAAGGTCATAAGTGTGCTGAGAAGAAATTATTTTACATAGATTGTGAAGAGAAGGATGAAAATGAACAAGAAACTTCAAAAGAAGATGATATACACCAGGAAACAAACCTAGAAGAAGAAGAAATGAGTCTGACCATATCATGTAATGCATTGGTAGGAATTACCACTCCTCAAACTCTCAAGATAGAAGGACATATCAAGAAGAAAAATGTAATAGTGTTGATTGATTCAGGTAGTACCCATAATTTTATTCATTGTAATGTAGCCAAGGAATTGAATTGTTTCCTATACCCAGGACCAGAATGTCAAGTGATGGTTGCAAATGGAGGAACTATAAATTGCTCTGGAAAATGCCATAATATCAAGCTAACCATGGGGAAATATGTATTGAATAGTCCAATTCTTTCCATTCCAATGGAAGGTGTTGATGTTGTACTAGGAGTACAATAGTTAAAATCTTTGGGGACGATAACTTTTAATTTTCAAGAACTTTTCTTGAATTTTTTTTCAGAAGGAAAGGAAATCGAATTACGGGGTATCGGAGGGAAGCCAGGAAAGATAATAAGCTCTAATGTCATGAAAAATCTTCTGAAGAAAGAACAACAAGGTGTAATTGCACAATTATGCTCACTAGAAGTTCCAACATCAAAATCTTCTATTTCTCCAGATCTCCAAAAAGTCATGGAAAATCATTCCAAGGTGTTTGAAACTCCCAAAGGACTCCCACCTATTCGTGATCATGATGATGCTATTCATTTGATTCTAGGAAGTGTTCTTCCAAACATCAGGCCTTACAGATATCCTTATGTCCAAAAGAGCGAAATTGAATGTATGATTGCAGAAATGTTAGAGGCTAGTATAATTCAACCTAGTCAAAGTTCTTTCTCTACTCCAATAGTATTGGTGCACAAGAAGGATGGATCATGGCACATGTGTCCGGATTTTAGGGAGCTCAATAAGATCACTATTAAATATAAATTTTCCATTCCTATGATTGATGAATTATTGGATGAATTGCATCGATAAATTTATTTTACCAAGTTGGATCTTCGTTCAGGATATCATCAAATTAGAATGAAGACTGAGGATATTCCGAAAACAACATTTCGAACTCATGAGCATCATTATGAATATTTGGTCATACCTTTTGGCCTTACCAATGTACCTTCTACATTTTAAGGGTTAATGAATTCCATTTTCAAACCCTTCCTTAGAAAAGTTGTGCTAGTGTTTTTTTATGACATACTAATCTACAGCAGGTCTTGGAAGGATCATGTTCAACAAGTTGACAAGGTGCTCAAAATATTGGAGGAGAAACAATTATATGCAAAAACATCCAAATGTTTCTTTGGAGTACAAGAGGTGGAATATCTGGGTCATATTGTATCTCACAAGGGTGTTAAGGTGGGCCCTAAAAAAATTAAAGCCATTAAGGAAAGGAAAATCCTCACAACCATAAAGCAGTTGTGAGTATTTCTCAGGATTATGGGAGAATAGCAGCACCTATAACAACATTGTTGAAGAAATATGCATTTCCATGGACTCCTGAAGCAACTAAGGCCTTTGAACATTTTAAAGAGGCAATGTGCCCAGCACCAGTCTTAGCTACGCTAGACTTTACAAAAACCTTTATTGTGGAATGTGATGCCTCGAGAAATGGAATTGGTGTTTTTTTAATGCAATAAGGAAGACCCATTGCTTTTAAAAGTCATCCAATCAAAGGAAATTATTTACAGAAAGCTATTTATGAGAAGGAAATGTTGGCAATAATACATGCACTAAAGAAATGGCGACCTCACCTAATGGTAAGAAACTTCAAGGTAAAAAATGATCATGACAGTCTTAAACATTTTTTGGAACAAAGGCTATCTTCAGAAGAGCATAAAAAATGGGCCACAAAGATGTTGGGTTATGACTTTGAAATCATCTACAAAAAAGGGAATCTAAATGTTGTTGCAGATGCACTCTCAAGAAAGGATGAAGAGGTGGAAGCAATTCTTTGTGCCATTTCTATTATCCAACCAGATTGGATAACCGAAGCAAGGGATGGATGGAAGAAGGACGAAGAAGTGTGGACACTCATTCAAAAGTTGCAGCAAGATCCTAGTACATCTGATACATTTATTTGGAAAATTGATTCCTTATGGTACAAAGATTGCTTATATATTTGTAATAATTTCCAACTAAAACAAGAGATTCTTTTGTAATTGCACACTTCTCCTTTAGGAGGACACTCAGGATTTTTAAAAACTTACCACAGGGTGAAGATTTTTTTTTTTTTGGAATGGCCTTAAATCTGATATTCAAAAGTTTGTGGCAGAATGTTTGGTTTGCCAGCAAAATAAAGTTGAGACATTTTAAGACCCCTGGTCTTCTACAACCTTTATCCATTCAAAGTCAACGTTGGGAGGATATTTCAATGGATTTCATCACAAGTTTACCTAAGTTTGAAGGAAAGAGTGTCATCATGGTGGTAGTTGATAGAAATACCAAGTATGCACACTTTTGTGCATTATCTCATCCATTTAAAGAAAGTACAGTCACTACTGTATTTATGGAAAAAATTCAAAAGCTACATGGAAACCCAAATATTATTGTAAGTGACAGGGATCCCATTTTTACTGGAAATTTTTGGACGTAATTATTTTCTTGTTTGGGTACTCAACTAGCTCATAGCTCATCTTATCATCTCAATTCGATGGTCAAACTGAGATAGTGAATAAATGTTTGGAAGGATATCTTCGCTGTTTTGTATCTGATAAGCAAACACAATGGGTCAAATGGTTACCTCTCGCTGAATGGTGGTATAACACTTCCTTCCATACTGCAGAAAAAATGACCCCATTTATGGCACTTTATGGATATCATCCACCATCCATCACATCTTATTTAAGAGAAAATTCTAAGGTTCAAGCAGTGGAAGATCACATCGAGCATCAACAAGAAGTTCTCCAACTCTTAAGGGATAACCTAAATTTGGCACAAAATCGAATGAAACAATAGGCAGATCAACATCATAGCGAGAGAAGTTTTAACGTAGGAGACTGGGTATTTTTATGGCTACAACCATACAGACAAATGTCCCTCAAGCAAGCTAAAAAGGATAATAAATTATAGCCAAAGTACTATAGTCCTTACAATGTGTCGCAAAATATTGGTACTATGGCATACAAATTAGAGCTTCCTTCTTCTTTGCGAGTACATCCAGTTTTCCATGTTTCATGCTCAAAGAAGTTTACAGGGGACAAACTTCCAATTCAAACAATATTGCTAGAACTTGACGAGGAAGGAAAAATAATATTGAAAACTAAAGCAGTCACGGAAACTAGAACTTTACAGCTACAAAATCGATCAATTTCAGAGTATCTCATCAAGTGGAAGAACTTACCCACTGAAGATTCTATATGGGAGGATGAGAATTTTATACAGAAGCATCAGGAGCTACTCAAGCATTGAGGACACCACTTTTTTGAAGGAGAGGGGCATGTTAGGCCTATATTACTAGTATAATCCCTTATTGTTGTTAGTGTAACCCCCTTATTGTTATTGTTGTATCCCTGTAACCCCAATATTGTTATTATTGTGCCCTTACATTATTATTCTTAGGTCGGCTAGGATTATATTGTGACCCCATGGACTCCTATATATAGAAGGAGGTTTTTTCATTTATACCATTAAAGAATTGTTCCTTTATGTAATGTAAAGGAGGTTGCCCACTCGAAGTGGCTTATTTCTAAGGTATTGATCTCTCTTTTCTTCTATTTTTGGAGCTGGTTTCATACCAAACTCCCTCAAGATCACCTTCTTGAGATCATTGTTTTTTGGTACATATATCTTGTCTTTAAACCTAACCAATATATTTGTTGTGAGAGGATAGTCTACATCTCACACACCTACACCTGTACTTGTACCACTACCTGTATCACTACTTGCACCTGTACCTGTACCACTACCTGTACCTGTACATGTACCTGTGCGCTGCTACAATCTATGCACAATCTCCATATACCTATCATCCTGCTGACCTGCCTGCAAAATCCTATCCTGTAAATCTGACCCATAGGAGCTCATAGTTGTTATGTGATTTACCTGTATCTGCCTGCTAAGAGCATATGCAACCATATTACCTTTACATTTGATATACCTAATCTCGAAGTCGAACTCACTGATTATAGCCAATTATCTAGCTTTTATAGCATTCAAATTTGATTGGTCGAATAAATACCTCAATCCACTGTGATCACTCATCAATACAAACCTCCTACTAATAATATAATGCCTCCACATCTTTAATGCATGTATGATCGTTGCTAACTCAAGATCATGCGTCGAATATTTCTACTTGTGTTCATTCAGTTTTCGTGACTCATATCATACTATTTATCTTTCTTTCATAAGAACTCCACAAATTCATCTCTTGCAAGCATGTTTACATACTACAAACTCTTTGTCTAGATCCGCGATATTTAACACTGGAGCATATTTCAACAATTCCTTAAGCTGCTCAAAACTAGCCTCACACTCCTGTTTTCATTCAAACTTATATCCTTTCCTTTGTGATGATGTAATAGGATAAGTAATCTGTAAGAATTTCCTGATGAACCTCCTTTAATAACTTGCCAATCCCATGAACGAACTCACCTCATCCACATTCCTAGGAGCTACCCACTCCATGATGGCCCTTATCTTTTTTGGATCCACTACTATGCCTTCCTTGGAAACATGTCCAAAGTAATGCACCTCTGTATGAAACAAACTGCATTTTTTAAGCTCAGCATATGATTGATGCTCTCTTAGTAATATTAACATTGTTGCTAAATGTTCACCATGCTCTTCCTCAATTTTAGAATATACCATTATATCATAAATGAATATAATAATGAAATTTTCCAGATAAGGACACAACATATTATTCATTAAGCACATAAATATAGTTGGAGCATTAGTCAAACCGAAAGGAACTACAAAAAACTCATAATGCCCATACTTGGTTCGAAAGGTTTTCTTGTGAATGTCATCTTCTTTAATGCGTACCTGATGGTATCCCGATCTCAAATCAATCTTCGAGAAAATTGCTTCTCCCTTCAACTGATCGAACATGTCATAAATCCTTGGAAATGGATACTTGTTATTAATGGTCACTTTGTGCAACTTCTTGTAATCAATGCATAATCTAAGAGTACCATATTTCTTCTTTACAAACAATTTTGGTGCGCCCCATAGCAATACACTTGGTCTAATGTAACATTTGTCAAACATCTCTTTTAGCTGCAACTTTAAATTTACCAACTTAGGTTTGCTCATCCTGTAAGGTGCCTTAGATGTCGGTGATATCCCTAGTACCAACTTAATAGAAATGTATACTACCCTGTGAGGTGGAAACTTTGAAATATCTACGAGAAATACATCCTGAAACTGTTGTAGAACTAGGTACTTGCTCAAAAAATCTGCATCCTCTACTTCCTTACCTTTGTCACTAGAAATATGCACTGCAAATAATACACACCTGTTCCTGCGACTGCCCTTGGCTTGCATAGCTATAACCATTCTCATTGATGTTGCTTACTTCTTACCCTATATAACTCTTTGTTCCCCGTTGTCATCCAAGCACTCAATAGCCTTGTCATAACAATCTACCTTGGTCTTGTGAAGATATAGCCAGACTATACCTAAAAGCATAGTATACGAACCCAACGGTAATACATTCAAGTGAGGTTATGTATACATACCATTCAAGTTAAATGCATAAGCTCTTACCCAATGGTGAAGTTTCTTCTTGGTACATGTAGCTAACTGCACTAACCAAGACTCTGCATGCACTTATTTATTCAAACCACACTTATCCACCAATTCGGGACTAACATAACTATAATTAGATTCGAGGTCGATAAAAATAGAAACAACTTGATCACAAATCTTACCATTTATCTCGATAATAGACACCGAGTGATCTTCCTACCTACTATCCAGTGCTGCATAGATCCTGAGAATACTTTTTCCAACATCTACCACTGTCAGTCACTGTCTATGCTTCCTACACACTATAGATCTGTGATCTACCACCCTAATGTTGTGGACAATCTCTCCTACAATGACCTTTGCCACAAGTCCAACATTGTATAGGCTTCCAACCTTCATACTTATTCTGCTCCTCTGTTCGAAATCCCTGTCCTCTTCCAGAGGTATTAAACCTCTTAGGTGGTGCAAAATTCTCTTTGTTACCTATATCTTGAGGTCTTGCTCACTTCTTTTCCCATTTTCCTTTGTTCCTTGCATTACCTTTCCAATCCGTTTTAGTCTCATATCTGCGCTTTGATTGCTCATAACAATGCTTTAGTTTCTTAATAGCCTCCTCCAAAGAGCTAGGCTCATCAAACTCAATCCTATCTTTGAATTCTATTGTAATTCCACTAATAAATCTTTGAATCTTGGCCTTCTCCTCCTTTAGGTAAGGCACATATCACAACAACTCTAAGAACTTGCTAGTGTATTCCTCACTAGTCATAGATCCCATATTTAACTCATAAAACTCTTTTTCCCTGTCATCTTAATATCTCTTCGATAGATACTTCTTCCGGAATAGCCTCTCGAACTCACTCCAAGTCAGTTCTTCCTCATAAATGTCTCTGACATTCTTCACATATTCCCACCAAATATATGCTCTACCTTTGAGGCTGAATGTAGCTATTATGGATTTCATGTTTTTTGAGTAGTCATGCAACCTAAAGAAATTATTCATACCAAGAAACCATGCCTCTGCATCGTGTGGTTTCTTCATCTCTCCATCAAATGTAGGTGGTTTTGCTTTCTTAAAATCATCCGAAAAATATTCCCTGTCACACCTCCTATAAGGATGATAATGATGACGATCATGATGACTTTCAAAACAAGAACTAAAATGATACTTGTGTCTGTCACCTCTCCTATCTGGAGTATCTAAGAACCTATCATCTCGGATCGTGTCATCTCTATCCGACTTGTGACCATCAAGAGACTTACTTCCATATGCCCCATTAGTCCCATCCTCCTATCCATAGCTGATTCAAAGTTGTCCCTAATTTTGCAAATCTGACAAACTTTGAAGGATCATTGCATTAACCTTTGCTTGTTTTTCCTGTGCCTGTATGAGTCTATCATTATCTGCTTTGAAAATCCTTATTTCTTCCTTCAAACTTCTCACTGTGTCTGCCAAGTCAGAAGAGTGCTCAACACCTTGTTGATCATATGATTCATAAGGAGAATATTTGTAGTCTACCATCTTGCTATTCATATTTGATTTCTATCTTGCAATGCATACTTTTTCAGCTAAACCAAATCACAATAAAACTACATACCTTAACATAATTCAGGGAGGATATCTCATCTGCAAGATCAACCAATCAACCTAATATATGTATAGACATAATCATATAATTATATAAACATATAACACATAATTATATCAACACGTAAACATCATTATAGCTAGAGTCTAGTCATCAATGCATGACCTTATCACTACACATACCATGACCTCATGCATGGCAACATCCACCATACCCATGTACACAAACAATACACAAGCATGAACAAAGAAGATACACAAGCATAAACAAGAACGATACACAAGCGTAAACACGCAATACATAAGCATAAACAACATCTAACCAAGCACAAACGAACAATCCCTGTGACAACATGTAACAACATGTAACCAAACATACAAAGACAATACATGTGATACAATGTAACAAGATGTAACCAAACATAAATGGACGATACATGTAAGCACTTGACATGTATAAAAAACACGTAACCAGTCATACACTCATGACGACACATTCCACAATAACAAAATCCTCTTCCACATGGCAACATCACCACAATCATGACCGACACCATGGATACAACAAGCATATAGACCGTAAGGATGATTAACACACATGCAACTGACATGAACGCATGACCAACACACCACACATCCATTCCAACAGATGAACCATGGTATGATACCACTCTGTAACACCCTCCTCCCACACCTACCCAAGTAACCAACCAACTAGGGTAAACATGTGATGAGAGTTACTATGATCTGATTCAACCTCCTAGGTGACCTTAAGGGAGTGGAACTGGTGGAAACACATCAAACAGAGCTCCCACATCAGTAAAAAAACTCCCAGGAGCCAACCCAACCACTCAAGTATCTAGCCCCTAGGTCCCATTGAGATTTTAGACCATTAAACCCTAGATGCTCCCATAGTATAGGCATGGGTGCGCCTAGGAGGCTCTGGACGCTCCCACAACATAGGCATGTGTGCGTCTAGGGACTTTTTCCCACAAACCTCTGCCAACATCCCCGATATTTGAGCCACGTTTTCAGGCCCAAAGCCCAAGTCACTGCCCAGAAGTCAATGAAAATTTTAGAAATGAAATATAATAGTGAAATAATGGTGCTTAAGAAAAAACTTGAACAAGGACCTTACTGGACCCCCAATAGCCATGACAACCATTTCGTCAAACATGCCACAAATATGTAATCTATAGATTTAAATAGCATATATTAGCATAGAGATCTCATACTTATATGAGAATCACTAAGAAGCATTGTTGCTTCACCACATTAAACGCATTATTGTCTATTTAGGCATAGATACATTGTTCATTCAATTACGAATCAAAACATGATGAGAGCCATACATCATCATAATCATCAGTCATAAAAAACATATAAGGAACATAAATGAAAAGAACACAACAACCATAGAAGCCACAAAATAATAAGCATATTTATCCATCAATACAAGAGGAAAAGAGCTCTTATTTCCATAAGAAAAATACAACCAAGTCTGGACTTCCATGTTCCACCCAACCATAGACATGGTTGAGCCAAATCACTCTTCAGCCAGTCATCGTCGTGCCATATTCCAAGCATGAATGTGGGATCTCATAAACCAAATCCATCAAAACCAAACCAGGGCTTCGAGAGGCCAAACCACCTCAACCCTCAACCAATGATTCCAACTCACGGTCGGACATCACAACCATCATGAATTGATCTCTACCTAAGTTGTTCCAGGGCTCCAAAGTGTTTGTTCCAATCAGGGCTTCCGGGACTAGTAACTCAACCCATAGTTCTCGCCTAGATTCTAGAGTGTTTGTCCAACCAGGGCTTCCAAGACTAGTAACTCAACCCACCTAAGGCTTCCAGAGCATTTTTCCAACCAAGGCTTCTAGGACTAGTAACTCAAACCAAGTTGTTACAGGGCTTCCAGAGCATTTTTCGAACCAAGGCTTCCAGGAACTAGTAACTCAACCCACAACTAAAGGAACATGAGAACCAACTAGAAAAACAAAAAAATGAAAATGAACCCACAACACCATGGCTATCCATGAAATGGAAAGGCTAGGAAAATCCACTGTGAATCTGGGCAATCCTCCATGCCATTGATAGATCATGACCAAGAAACCACATGCATACACCATGCATGCCAAAAATAGTGAGGAAAACATGCATGAAACTCAGTACCTGCAATCGATGTAGCTGCTGGTCCTGATTTCCTCTTGCGCATTCCTGCTCTTTATTTTCCTTCTTGCTCCAAAACCCCAAGTATGCCACACTCTTCAAGGGTGCTCCAAGAAAACTCTAAGTATCCAAGAGTATGAGAGAGATAGAGAGAGAATAAAAGAGCTCCAAATCTGCACTGAACAAAAGCCATGAACTAATCCTCAGAAGCCTTTTTATTAATGAGGCCACTATTTTCTTCATTTTCCATTATTTTCCTTCATTTTCCTCCTCGCATGCAAGCTGTGACCTTTCACCTCCCTTTTCTCCTATTTTCCATTATTTTCATAAATAAATGCCAATAAATTCCACTTTGCCTTTCCAAAGCCTTAGCCATTTCCTTTGCCAATTTCCATAGCCATAATAAAGCATATGAACATCCGCACTAGGATGTTTTTCCCAACATTCAGCTTGGAGTACATGTCCCATGACCTTGGTTATTATTTTTCCTTTATTAACTTTTGCATGGATTTTTGACCAGGGTTGTTACAATATCTTAATAATAGAGATCTAGAAGATTGGTTTTGATAAGAAATAAATTCTTTCAAAGGAGCCTCAAACATATGGAAAGGTTTGATGAAAGCTTTTGATATCTTGTGTAATTAGGTAGCATGGAAGATTGGGTGAGGCAATAAATTGAAGATAGGAATGGATTCTTGGATCGAATGTAGTGGGAACCATAAGTTGTCAAAACCCCTTCTAATATCATTTTGTGATAAAGGAATTCAATGTTCAAGGGATACACTAGGATTTATGGTACAAAAATTCAAGATCCATAACAAGGAAATAGTAGAGGGTATGGATTTACAAGAAAACCTGGCAATAGAAAGGCATGCGTACACAAATAGTTCCAAAAAAGTAATGTTATCTTCCTCAATGATCAGGATAATGAATTGAGATGGTCTTGAAACAAATCCACAGGGGCGTTAACAACCAAGATTAGATATGAAGCTAAAATTGGGGGGGGATTGGGTGAAAAAAGCCAATGATGGTGGTGGTAGAAGTTATTTAAAGGCTAGAATTTTCCTTTGGCTTGCCTTGATAAATAAAATAATAACCTAAGATAGTGGAAAAACATAAACTTGATAGGGCATGGTAGGGCATCCAGTGTAAAAATGCAAGTGAGTTTTTCGATCATTTTTTTATAAGTTATTTTACAAAGACTATGTAGAAGGAGATGATCCATAGCTATAATTTGCAACTCAATTGGAATAAAGTGACCTTATTGCAATGTATGGAATATTGGTTTTTAGATAGGCCTACCCCATCCTTCAAAGCCCTATATTGTTATTTTTTACGATGAATTTTGTAATTGAGAAATAAGATGCTTTTCTAGGGATTGGGGGTTCAATTAGAATGAATAATTATCCAAATTTTACTCTCCTTCAAGGAAGGCTGGAAGACATCTAATCATAAAACCTAATGTTTGTTTCACAAAGCCTGGGGGTTTCTTTAATGGATATGTCAAGCCTCTCCCAAAATGTGTGGGACTAGAGCCATACTCTTCTTAGATCAATCCCACTTCTTCTCCTTAAAATATGGGGTAAGACTAGGAATAAATTATAGGTCTAAATTTTACACCCTCCAGATGTTGACGAAAGTAGCACTTGACAAAAATATTAGGTGCCTGTAGTTTCATGGAGATTCGAAGTTGTTGATGGTTTGGGCTATTGGAAAATGTCATATTACAAATAAATGCTGGAATCCAATCATGGCACTATGTTTGGAAAAAAAAACTATGTTCAAGGAGGTCTCCTTTGTCCATATCTATAGGGAGTTTAATAAAAAAACATATTTCTTGTCAAAAGAAGCCATCACAATGCAAAAAGAACTCTTTATAGAACATTAATATAAAGACAATACCCTATTGACAACTACTTAATTACCTTTGTGTTGATGTTTGATTAATAAATCGTGTGGTAAATGTCCCAATATAAATCTTTGTTTTCTTGGACATCAGAAACAAATTTGACTATATTAATTTTGCATAGACATATATGATTTTTTCTAAATATAATATATATCTAAATTAATAATAACAAACTAATATGCATTTTATTTTTTTATTAAGACATTAAATATAGGAAAAAATCCTTATCAAAAATTAAATAAACTTAATTTTTATTGCAATATAAATAAATAAATAGATAATAAATTATTCTCATAGACATGAGAATAAATAATTATATAAATGGAAAACATATTAAAAATAATCTATCAATATGTTTTAAAACACTGCTTTTAAAATAACCTTTAACAAAGATCGAGAATATGCTTTTAAAATCCTTTTGTCGGATAGCACTTTAGAACACATTCGTACAAGTCTCACTGTAAAGTTCATTATGGCTTAACTTTTTTGAATTATTATTTTATAGACATTATGATTCTAAAATGCAAAGGGAAGGAGATATTTAAATAATGACATCATATTATATATATATATTTTATGGTTATGTTAAATATTAAATAGATTTATGAGATTTTTTTGTTTGTGGAATAAGAGACTTATTTTTTTTATAAATATATGGTTGCTAAAATTTACTGAGATATATGCTCTATCTTTTTTGAATTTAAATTTGTAACTTTTCAAAAAAAAATATAAAAAAATTACTAAGACATATATGCTTTAACTCTTTTGAATTTAAACTTATAATTTTACGCAAGAAAATATATACTCTTAATTATTAATACAAATTCAAATACAATAATATTTTTAAATATTTTATAAAATAATGTATAATAAAAGTGATAGAAATGAAAGATTATTGATTATTGTACACTTCATATTCTTCTAAGTAATAATTTGCATAATATATTTAAGACTATATTTAAGTTATAAAAATGTTTATTGTGTTGAGAGGTGCTTTACAATTTTAAGACTATATTTAAGTTATAGTGTATATAAATAAATGTAAACATGTAAATATTAACTTAATAAGAGAAAGATATTGTAGTGTTCTTAAAATAAAACATTAGATAAATAATTATATTAAAAACATAATGTCAATTCAATTAGAAACAATAAATTTATTCAATTCAATTTACTTTATTATAATTTTATTTTTATTAATAAAATTACAAACAAAATTTTCAAAAAAATTATAATATATATACATTAAAATAAATTAAAATAATAATAATAATTTGTATTCGTAATTATAATATAGATTGAGTGATTACATCAATCAAAACCAAAACAACTCTTGTGGACTATATTCATTAATGTAAGGAGGTTGCGCTGGATGCATCTTCTTCAAAGCCGGTGAAAAAGAAAGTGTTATGAATTCTTTATTTCATTCCTATCTGATCATTCAGACAAAGTGATCCCAACCAGTTAAGTTGTTAAACTGTATTTCAATACATATATTAATAAAAATATAAAAGCTTAATAAATTTAATTTAATAAATAAATAATTAATTTTATTAAATAATTAAAAATAAAATTAATTATAAATGTGAAAAATATATAGAGATAAATATGATTATCTAAATTAAAATGATGATTATTAGTAAGTATTATATGTCTAAACTTTATATTTAAATTTATTAATAAGTATATAAAAAATTTAATATTAATTTTTTTTTTGAAGTTATATATTTTTCTATTTATTTATTTATATATATCATCAATGATATCCATAACACATTTTAAAAAATATTATTTTTTTTTATTATCTAAATTAAAATATTTATAAGTATTATATTTCAAAACTTTATATTTAAATTTATTTTTTTAATTGGAACGATTTTTTTTGGAGAATCGGTAACTTAGAAATATCGGTTGCCACAGTTATATTAGGTGTAACTATTTCATATCAAAATTTTAGATTTAAATATATTTTATTTTTTAAACTAGAACGAGAATTTCTAGAGAATCAGTAACTTCGAAAGATTGACTGCCACCATTACACCAGGTACAACTATTTCATAAATGCCATAAATGGGCCAATTACAATATGTCTTAGGAACCTAAGTCATGGATGTGGTATTTTATCCACTTATGTGTGCACAAGTCATGAAACTACATAATATGTGTCAAGAACCAAGGACATAGGTGTGGACTTTGATCTACTTATGTGTACATGGGTCACGAAACCATACGTTCGACTAGTACCTCCACTATTACACTAGGTACAACTATTTCATATTGCATAAATGCCACAAATGGGTCAGTTACAACATGCCTCCGGAACCCAATTTTAGGTACAACTAATTTATAAATGTCACAAATAAGCTAGTTACAACCTATCTTAGGAACCCAAGACATGGGCATGTTCCATCACTACCTCAAGGTACCCCATGGCTCCAGAAAAGCCCTATGGGAACTGAACCTTGCCCAATGGTGAAAAGCTCCTCGCTTTTAGATCCAACTCCTTTGGAATATATTTAAATTTAATTAATAAGCATATAAAAATTCAATATCTACAATTTTTTTTTCTAAGTTATTAATCTATCTATAGATATCATCAATACTATGCATAACACATTAAAAAAATACAAAGCATGTCAAAGAAAAATGCCCCACACACACATATATTATCGGGATTTTAATAAAATTAGAATCAAGAATATTTCTATACATAGAGATGTGAAATTTATACAAGTATGAATACTATTATAAAGAACCAATGTAGATCCATCTTAACTTTGGCTCTACCAAGCATTAAGGGGAGTCAAATTTCTCAATGTGCAAATCTTTCCTCAAGTTTCACACTCAAAAAGAGTTTTGCATCTTGAGAGATTTGATCCATCTCGATGCTTGGTAATTATGGAGTTAAGATGAATCTATGCTAATTTACTAGGCGAGGGTCATTTGATTCCATAGTTGTTATTGGAGTAATTTTTCATCTTCTCAATTTAATTTGTGTTAGTGAAGGTTTTATAATGATTCTGGGTGTGCATATAATGTTGAGGTATGCATGAAGAGGTTGAGGCATATGTATGATGATTGAAGTGTACATGTTAGAGTTTGAATGTGTTTATTTTTATTTTATTTTTGTAAGTTTGGTAGGACTACATTTCTTTTATCAACATGTCCAATACATCACCCCGAGAATTGAACCTGTGATGAGTGCTATAACAACCCGCCTCATCACCGTTTAACCAAGACCCCACAGACAATTTGACTATGTTTATTAATATTTAAGAGTTTATGTGTTTTAATTAAAAGTGTAACCTGCACAATTATTTTGTTGGTATAAGTATTTTTGATATTCTTGATACATTCAATTGGCTACAATGTAGATGAATATACCTGTCAATGAATCTGAAATCCTCATACTACATTCGAAAGTAGTCATCTTATCAAAAACACGCAAATTGATGTAATCATTGTATCAACACTATAGCTTAAACTTAAACCTCCCAAAACACCAAAAAACAAAAAAAACAATAATTATCAACCCATTTATAAATCTAAAAATACATACAAAATTTGCTTAATTGGTGATGCCCATCATACAAAGGCTTTGTGAAAATGTGACTTGAGATTTAATTCCTCCCTAATTAACCTTGTGAACCATACATGAAGGCATGTATAAATTCACCTAAAAATTATCATACAAATATAAGTCTAATTTAATTGCCAATTAGATACAGAACTAAAATGACAAACAACTAATACTTTCAAACCCTAACACATATAATAATAATATCCAAATAAAATATTATAAAAATTTGAAAGCAACAACTCATATCATCCCCTCCAACAAACACACATACATACCAACATTATACCAACCCACGTCCAAAACTGCAATTACAACTCAATCCTACCTTGATTTTCTCCCACCAACTCAAAGGAGGCAAAGGTGGCTAGCATCTACTACCTTTTTCTTTTCAAGAGAATATCTCCATAATGGAATAAGAGTATTTCGAACTCTCAAGATAATTGGGGCATGTGTGACAAGGGCCACAATTTTTTATTATGAAAACGCAATTACATTGAGATTCCCTTTATGACATTGACTTGTGGCACAACAAACTTGATTCAGATCAAATGATATATTAAGTAACACGTGTTACAATATCATCAAATACCTTCCAAAATAACGGACCCCACTCCATCAAAAATTGAGAATGACTTGTTCAATATATTAATGCAGCCTCTAACCAGTCCTTGCATGTACATATCGGATGTCCCCACCACAAATGTACATTCTTATTACAAAATAAGAATGTTCCTTCCTCATGTTCCCCAAGCTACCATGATGATCTCTACTAAGATATTGTTATTTAATGAGTTGGTTGTATATAATAAAAATCAAAATACATTAGGTTTATGAGTAGAGTTATTTTTTAATGACTATTTTTTTGTGATTTTTAGTTTTGGTGTATGAAGGGTGGATTTTTATTGAGATTAATTGGTTTGTGGATTTGAATTTTTAAAAATAAAGTATTAATATTATTATAAATATTTTATATACTGAAATTTAATATTAAGTGTTTTGGTTAGAATAAAAAAAATTAGTTTTAATTAATTAATTTAGAAAGTTAAATATTTGATCAAATTTAATATATTACTTTCAATTCAATTTTTATGAAGCTTAGTAATATGGGATAAATTCTTTATTTTTAAGAAATATAAGTATGTGGATGGTTATATATGGATTTATCACAAACCTATATTGAATGGTTGAGTGAATAAGTTTTGGAGGTTTAAAACTTAAGTACACAATATGGATCTGGGATCTTTCGACTTTACAATTGTAAAATGATAATTGAAGTGAGGTATCATTTTACACTACTACATTTGGGGTGAAAATCTAATGTAAAATTGATGCTTAAAACATCAAATAAATATTAAATACGAATCTCTCTAATGTAGCTTACAAGTTGAGGTAGTGTTTTCAGAATGTTGATATTTTAAACATTGCTTAAATACTTGAAAATTCATTGTCCTCCAATGGAAAAATTATCACTATGCACCTATTAAACATTGGTTAACATGCATAATATTGACACCAAATCAATGTTAACAATATTTATGAAGTGACGTGTCATATTAAAATTTTACTCTTTGTTCGTTAGATGTATGATAAATGCTCATGTTGTACTTTTGATGCCAATCCAACATTTCTACTTGTTGATATAATGTTGAATATGCAACACATAAATTAAGTAGTGGTCAATTAAACATCGATTATTCAATGTCAATTTTTTTTGGGATAAAGAAAATATTTAGAGCTAGTGTATTCAATATACCTAAAGCCTAAAATTTGGTAATGTGATCTACAATGGGAAAAACACAAGTTTCATACTTTTATACAGAATATATGACTATGGACAGAAGTATCTTCCCTAGACCTAGTGGACTGGTCTAGAACAACAAAAAGCAAAGAATATAAAGTTTCCCTTAGAGAAATTGAAGAATGGAAAGAGGCTTACTTGGAATTCATCGCAAGCTTGACTCTCCTCTCAGCTTGTAAGCTCTAATCATAGCTCTGATTTCTATAATTAGAACATGCACACACAATCATAACAAGCCAAAGATCTACAACATCTATGTAGCATTATTGAATTATTATATCCAATGGATCATCAAAGCGTTGAAACATATGAATGTAAACATAACATAACATATATAGGAAAGTGTTATACTTTTTGTATTAATATGAATAGGAGAGAGTTTACAACCAATAATAGTAGCTGATATTGTAGATATCTCCCCAAGTTGACTTATCCTTCCTTGTCACAAAGCACACCTCAATGTCACCCTAAGGCATGAAGATGATGACTCTCTCAAATTCAAGATAACAACATGAGAGCATGATCAGTCTCCAAAATCCAACCTTGATGTTGTAGATGGCTGTAAATTTATAGGAGAGTGTGGTAGTTTAGGAATTCTTATCTGTTTACCAATCTACGCTTGAGATACACTCTTGATGAGAAGATGAGATAAAGGGATAAGAGGTGAAATCTCCGAGGTAGGATTAGATAGGATTTGAAGTTATTATCCAAAGTAAATGGTTAAAACAACTCCTGAAAGCTTCTGGAAGAGGAAGCTTTGAGATTATTTTTATTTTTCCTGAATTTCTTGAATCAACTTACCCCCAACAAGGGACAACCTATTGCTGATCAACGTTGGTGCAGAGTGGAGAAAATTGCTGTTGAACGCAGGTCCCTAAAGGGCCAGGGTGTGTTGGGCCTTAAAAGCACTGATTTGAGGCAGGCAAACCCATAAACTCAGGGATTTGGAATATTCATGCTTAGGGATTTATGTAGGGATGATGACAAGGTGTTCACAAATGCTGATTGATCCGATTTGTAGGCCTATTAACCAGATGTGATAAAATGGCCTATAACAGATTGCCCCCTAAAGCTCAAAGTCAGAACCAATGGCTGATGACTGAAGTGCTTTACCTTGTGACAAGTTCGGATCAAGAACAACTGGTCAATATCACCATCTGTTACAATACATTTTCATCATGATATTTTCGATGATGGAGGCATACCCATGCTGACCACATAAGCTAACATGACATGTACAATGATAAAAAATCATGTCCACTAATGACAAAATGTGGATCCATGATTGGATGATCGTATGATCATATCCATCATGCTTTGTAATATTGCATTAATCTTGAAAGCACAATCCATATGGATGGAACTAGATCCAAGGTCTTCTATCTCATTCACTCGATCGTTCAATGCACGAGTCTAACCATGTGAATAAAGGATTTGAAGTCGAACATGGCAAAAACCATCTGATTATCGACCAATGATTTAAATCATTATCAGATGCGAGAAAAGCCACCAATGATGTTAATGGTTCTCAAGGCACAATAGTAAAATACGTATGGTGTGAATGGATGAGTTGAAGTCGAACACCACACATAATTTGTTGGTCGAAGGCCATTGATGAAAACCTGTCGCCAAGAGCGATGAAACTTGGTATTGATGTATGCAAGCTCCAAGGTACTGAATGAAGAGTTTCTAAGTCAGCTTCCTCGATAATGAGTTGATGTCAACATGAAGCGACCCGTCGTAGGAGGGCCTTTATGTATCCCCCATCAACAACATGACATAGGTATTATGATTTGAGACAGAATGATGTTGATGTGGAACTGGTTCAGGAATGATGTACATGAACATAGGCTTAAGAGTATCGTAGCATATATCAACTGAATGACTTCTCTTGAACACATCGTCGGAACTGAAAGAAGTTGGAAGAATTGACCCAAAACTGAAAAATGAGGCTTTTTAATGGTGTGATTAACCAAAAGACAAGCATATTTCCCAACCCATTAGACACGAAGATGAAGCAGAAGAGTTTCGTGTTCAAGAATGAATCGTTGCCATTAATAGATGGAGTATCCGAATTTCCCAATTTCCCCAACCATTTTTGGTCATTACCTCTTTATTTTTTAACAAGCTTGAGGAGGACAACACATGATTGATATCTAAGTTCATCCTTCGGATGAATCCCTTCGACAATCTTTAACGAACCCTAAGAAGGATTGGTTCAGTCCCATTATGTTCAACAATGCCATTGTTTTTTTATGCTTTTACGAGTCCAATGTGTTAGAAAATTATATATTAAAGAGCAATGCAACACATAAAATATGTGGAAACACAAACATAGAAATAACATATAAAACAAGAGAGACACAGATGTATGTGGTTCACCCAACTTGGGCTATGTCCACGGAAACAACCAATCCTTCCTTTTTATTATCCAACAAAATGAAGAGACACAACCTACAACAAATCCACTGTAATATCATCTACTCTCTCACATAGTCGCCTTTTCTATTTCTCACTCAGAATATACACACTATACACAACCACAATACAATCCCTTATACAACAGAGGGGTTGCCTTCTAGGGAAAAAACCCTAAATTAAACATAACTTCTACTGTTATATCATCCACTTAATGAATGACCCGATTGACTATGAAATTACAATATTTTACAAGAAAATTTTACATATGTTTTTAGCCGCTGCCCCCCTGGACCCCCCTGACGGCGATCAAACGACGAGCAGCGTTGCCGCCTTGTAAAGAACAGGGGTCGAACATGGCGATACATCTAAATAAAGAAGATAATCAAGCTCCACACCCAACACAATGAAGGTTTAACTCGACTTCTTTTTCATGTTTAGAGAGTTTTAAAAAGAGATGAAAAAGAAACTCTAAAGGTTCATTTTCGTAAATAGTCTCTTGATTTCGAAAAGGTAGGAAAAAATACTTAGAAGATACTCTTAGCCATGTTCGACTAAGGTATTCATTTTTCGTAAATATTCTATCTTAGTCTCGAAAAGGGTTAAACATATATTGTGCATATGTCTTTTCATTTAATTTAACAAGTTTGAAAAGACAAGTGCTCGACAATATTTTCATATTTGGGAGTCTGAAAAGAACTGAAAGAGGACTATGGGAGGTTCCTTTTCGTAGGTTTACAGAGCCCGAAAAACAATAAAATTATTCTCTTTCGTAAAAATGATCTATTTCAATTCAAACATCATCAAAATCCATTAAAAAATTTTCAACCTACTCAAAACACCACCAAAATATTAAAAATACCCGTTTCATGAACAAATTGAGTCACATTTAGGTAAAAACATTAAAATATTAACAAAATAATGATGAAAGTGACCATAAATTAGTGAAAAGGTAGTTCATTTTTATCATTTCACATTTTACCTCTTGTAGAGGAAGTTCTAAGTGTTTCCCCCCCCGAATATTCTGTAGTTGATTGCGACCAATACAACGTATCATTTTGAGCATCGTCACTTCCAGGTTGGAGATATAACCTTCCTCTTTCTTTTCAAAGTTTTTTGAGGTCCCTAGGGCTCTAATTTCTCACCTAGATAGGTGAAACACACCCCCAAAAAGTCGAAAGGAGCGTTGAACAAACAAAAAATACACTAGGGAGGGCATTACAACACACTCTATTCCATTAGGGGGGGTGCGTTGAGCACAATTCCCAAACTTTTTTTTAGCTGTTCTCCTCAAAATTTCTCTAGTTATTTGCATGAAGCTTATACTAATGATCCTTATTGTGATATTTCAAGTGTCTATTGGAACAAAATTGATTTAACATGCAAGGAAAGAGAACATGAGGAACAAGGTTTAATTATAGCTAATGATCCTACCACTATCTAGGCTTTGAGATATTGTGGGCCCTTGAAATTATTTTGCCTTCCTTGTATGAGGAAACAAATGGAATTGTTGAGGTATATTATCTGTGCATGGGATTTTTAGGCACACGCATTCAGAATTGTTGCACATATGCTTGAAATATAGGTAGAATATATATACTTCTCGACAGTTCTATCAAGGCAAGGTGCCCCCATCTCTTTATTTGGTTCAAGGAGTGGTGGAGATACAATCAAGGATTACATCAATGCACACTATAGACTGAGATCCCAACAGATTAAAGATGGTAAAATCGACATTAAGGATGTGGTTTGTTTTCCTCTAAGAATGATACTGTTTATCATTTCCAGATTGGTCGGTAGTTAAATTCTACATGTGCCCAATAAGTCTCATATGTAGTATGCTCTAGAGTATTTGGAGTCGACAATATTTAACTTGAGCAAGGGAGTGTTGGTAAACATGGAGGAGAAGCTCACCAAGGAAAAATATGAATGGTTAAAAAACTTTGGTTATGGTTCGATCTTGATTTATTTTGCTTTAGATTATATTTCATTACTCAGGCCACAACATATCTCACTCGAGCCCGCAGATACGAGATCCCCATGGATGAGGGGGTGGGTGGATCTCATGTCTAGACATGCAAATCCATCATCGATGAGTTTCATTCCACTATTCTTCAGATAGTTGCGCATGAAACTCCTTATGATAAATGAATCTCCATATGCAGAGATGGATTTCCGTAGAGATCGAGAGCTCGTGCTTCCTGATGGAGAGCGATGGGGTGCCATATGAAAAATAATACATTTTGATCTTTTTTGGATTTTATGTTTTACATTTTTTTTGTGATTTTTGATGTATCCGAGTCTAAACTATTGATTTTTACACATGAAAATATTGGACCCATTCGACCTATGGGTTATTCTTATCTTCATCATGCAGGAGACCCACAATAGGCACCAACAATAGTACATGTTGTTGTAACAAGATGAGAGGTACTACAAGATCTAAATGTGGCCGAGACCCTCACAGAGGTTGAACGTCACATGGAGGGGTTGACTCACAACATAGCTGAGACTAGGGTCGTTGAGCTTCCTATGAGACTACAACAACATATTGTGGTGTGCCTGATCGTATCAGTCAGCTATTGTGGAAGATGACTCAAGTAATGGCACAATTTCATGAGCATTATGACTAGTCTACTAGGAGGCTTATAGCCATATTTTTACTGCATGTATATTTTGATATGACATGTCATGTGCCCATATGCGTCTTAAGCACAAATTTTGTAAAACCAAGCTTTGATATACATAAAAATATCTTCAATGTTTCTTATGGCTCTATTATCTCTTTCAATGTATGTGATGTGTATTGAATTTATTTTTACATGTGTCTCAAATGTCTATCTAAAACATGATTAGCAAAAGCATACGTTAATCTATTTAGATTCCTAGAAATGTGTTGATATTAGATGAAATCAAAATATATTTCCTGAAGGTGAACCCTCGAGATCATACGAAGCATAGTTGGACTTCCAACTGAATAAAGGTTATTCAATGGTAGTACTACAGGTTGTGATTCGAGCTTGATAACCATACGACGTATACCATGAGAAATAACATTAGACCATAGTTCTATCACTGTGCTATACTCAACGATGTTATTTGTAGAGTGACTCATACAAATCCATTGTAAACTCACTAACTCACCATTCAGAGAATAGATAGCCCATGGCGTGGAAGAGAGGTTCTGAGCACTATGACTAGCGTAGTCAGGGTAACCAACATATTGTTTGACGGATGTTGACATTTGCAAACCAAATGTAAACAAAATTAATAGAGACCGTAGGAAACTTCGAAGGGAACACACTGCAAGCACACTCAACACACCTATATACAACATGTACACAATGGACTATGAAAAAACTCAAGCATAATATTTATTAAGGTAAAACGAATTTATAGGTTGCGCCAAGGGAACTCCATCGAAATCAACAAGCTCATAGGACCCTTTATCCATAAATTTTTTAACAATGTATGGACCTAGCCACATTGGTCTGAAATTCCCCGATCCTAATTTATCATACTCTTTATCATATAACAGGACAAGGTCTCCTTCCGAGAAGACACGAGGCTTGACACTCTTGTCATATTTCACCTTGATACGTTTATCATAGGCTTCATTAGCCATTGCGACATCATGTCAGGATTCATCTAAGCGTGTCAGATGTAAGATACGTTCCTCTACCATGGAAGTGGTAGGGAGGAGTTTGACAACAAGTTTTAGAGATAAAATTTCATATTCAATTGGAAGGATTTCTTCCAGACCATAAGATAATTGGAATGGTGTGAACCAATATTCGTGATAGAGGTTTGATACGCCCATAAGGCTGCATAAAGGATAATATGCCAATTCGATTTATGGACCCCTATCAAATGTTGAAGAATCTTTTTGAGAACTTTATTGATTTTCTCTACTTTCCCATTCGCCTTAGGGTAGTAGGGAGTGGAACTCTCATGGGAGAGTCCCATCTTGGCAGTCAGTTCATACATCATGTGATTACAATTTTTTTTTCCATATTATGTGACTATAGCTTGTGGAACACCAAACCGTGCAATGACATGGTTGAAGAAAACAAGAGCAATTGTTTCATCGGTATATTTGTATGTATATAGCCATCCACTACAATGATATAGCCATGTTGTTACAGGTCAATTTTGGCATCATCCCCCATGACCAGTATGAACAGGGTCCATCATCCCCTAATTCAATACTAATAGGGTCTATCATCCCTTAATTCAGTTGCTATATTCCCTAAGAGAAGTCATTCCATTGATGGCTTTAATTCATGAGATTTCCAATGCTTTAAGTATAGATTATATGACCCATTGACTCATCAAAGCCCATGTGAATGGGCCTAAGTGCATTGCAAATAAATTATTTCCATACCAGGGTGATCTGCAAAGCACTTCCCGACACTTAAGGGTACGTTGGTCTCCTGAGAGTGAAATCATGATTGTTCTGGGAATCTCCACATGTCCAATGCCTTCTATAAGAGATCATAGGTGTCATAATTAGAATACATGTGTTCATCCATCACCATTGAACCCAGAAACATGTATCACCTATTATTAGAAAGAAATCCAATTCCATTTATTGAGAAACTACTTACAATTTCCCTATAAATTAAGCACTCATCTAAGTGCTAGGGAGGGAGAAAATTTGGGTAGTGTTATGCTGTTGGATTTTAAATTGATGAGAGCTAGATTATTGTTATGATGTTGAGATGATGCTTGGTGTGATGAGGATGGAATGAAGTTGAAGCAGGTTGATGATGGATCAATATATTGGTTCTAATCTTCTCCTCCTACTTTCTTAATAAACATATCTATTAATTTTCTCATATGTATGCTTATATCTTGTGAATTGTATTCTCATCTGTATGTATTATTAGATCTAATTGGTTTGATTTGGTTAAGATAGATAGATATTGTGCACTTGTATATTGTTTGTTGTTCTCTGTATTTGATTGCAGGTATCGATCTAGAGGTTTTAGTTGGATTGAGAGCGACAACAAAAACGAAAGAAGGAGAAAGAGAGCGAAAGGATCACAAGTAGGTTTCTTTTCCTTCCTGTTTATCTATTTGTCTTAGCGAAAAGAATATTTGTCTTAGCGAAAAGAATATTTGTCTTTCTTCTATTATTCTGAGTGAAGGAACACCACTGTCAGGGAATCTAGTTTATTCGTAGATTAGAATTCCATGTAACAAACTGGCGACTCCACTGGGGAGGAATCCATCATTCCTGGTGTTTCTGTCTCTGTTTACCATCATCAGTAGACTTTACTTCATCTTATCAGTCATTTGAACGAACATTTTTCCTTAGAAGTGTGTTTAAGCTGCTTTTTTTCCAAACTTAGCTGCGCCAAATGCACTGTTGGTCAGGGTATAGTGCTCTGCAAAGCACCGTCTCCCTTTCAAGGGTGCTTTGCAACACACTTTCTACCCTTATAGGGTGCGTTTCCCCCTCAGCCAGCCAAATTCCATGAAAATTTGTCTTTGCATTCAGTTTCATCCAATTGTCTTCTGTATTCTCAGATGTCTGATTGCTCTTAAAGACTAGTAAACATTAGTTGTTCCTCCTTGTTTGGATAGTTGTTTGTTCAATTTTTCATTAGCTATTTTATTTATCATTGGAAAATTAAATTCAAAGTTATAAATTTTGCATTAGATCAATTCTCTATTTTCAAAAAGGAAATTGTCATTCCGTTCTTCATTTCCTAAAGAAAAATTTTCGTTTCATTCTTCATTTTCCTAAGAGAAATTGTTGTTTCATTCCTCGTTTCTCGAAATAAAACATTTGTTTGATTGATTTGTGCATTTAGTTTCTTTTTACTCATTCACATTAAAGGAAAATGAAAAGAAAAACATGCATGTGAATTTAGATATTGTGTGTGTTTCATAGGAACAAACTAGGGAAATCTGCATTTAGTTTGTGCTCTTTGTTGTATGCTCAAAAATATGATTGCTCTTTCCCCTTAGTAGCAAGGATTTTCATTGAAAAATTGAATTGAAAAGTTTGCTTCTCATTTAGTTTTCATTTTAGGAATTTCCCATTACATCACACGGTGAACCTCAAAGGTAAAATTTTAAACAATATCAACATAAAATTCACCTCAATCAACCTAAGAAAGCATTGTAACATTAACGATAACACTTAGAAGGTCTAGGCTAGAGACGTGTTTCGGCGTCGTTAAACACAGTAGTTGTCGCTAACTTGTTTGCGATACATTCTAAGTGTGAAATCCCACTCCACGTATGTAATTATATTAGATCTCGTCAAGGTACCTTCGGGTATATAGGGCGGTGCTCTAGTATGAAAATTATAAGGGGGTGCTCTCACTGTGCGGTTTCGCATTAGACAATGCTAATACGGACTTGGGCCTCCACGTACCTTCGGGTATATTTGGGAGGACAACTTTAGGTTGCTTACCATCCATAGCTAACTGAGTCAGCTGCCTTGTAACTTATGATACACCGAACAAAACATTCTGGGAGATTGCCTTCCCATACTTCTTGGTTCGCCAGGAGCTATGCTGCAGTTCACAATTACTTAGTAAACCTTTTTTCCTAGTATCACCCTTTTATTTGTTTATTTGTTTTTGTAATAAAATCAATCAGTCATCGTGGAAAAATAGCATCCCTTTCCCTGTCATTCACGTAGAATAGAACGTAAACCACCTTTACCACCGTAAGCCATTTCTAGTTAGCGAAGGCGACCCCGTTCTACCGAAACCAGTACCATAAGTATATCTGGTGCATCATCTTCATCACATCTACCATAGTCGTCTCGAGTCGTTTCTACACATCCTGGTTTATCTACTATCGTCGAGACAGAGTCCTCAAAGCTACCTGTGGAAACTGCACATCCAATTAGTGAGATTATACATCCAGAACCCAACGTTGTTCAACTGGAAGTTGATCCAGATACCATCGTTCTTTTACCAGAAAATCTAGATCCTGAAGTCGAACAACTGGAAGTTCTTCCTGTATCGGTCGATCATAGCCATTGAGTCTTCCCTTTTATCGCACAGTCAACCACGTGAAATATATCTTGGGCTTGACAGCAAAATCCTTCCACCTGGTTTGATTTTAATTGAGGAAGAACCTCAATAAGAAACTCTCCCTTCAACCCCAACTCATTTTGGGTCGGGGCTTTATCTTTACGAGTCTATTCCTCAATTGACTTACATTTCTTCTGTTGATCCTGTTTCAATTCAAGTTCCCGTAGATCCTATAGGGTATACATTGGGTCATTTGACCATGGCTGAGTCAACATCTCCGACTATACCATTTGTTATATTTGTGACAACATCTACTGTTTCTACTCCGTCGATGTTTACCACGTCACCCGAGTCACATATTTATAGTGGTCTGTCCATCCCACCGAGTTACCAATCATTATTTGGAACCTGCTATGGTGCCTCCTCAAATCCATGGACTTCACCCATGTAATCTTATGGTATTTTATCTGGTACTTCTCTAATGAGTACTAAACGACTTGATCCTTTATATACATCTTCAGTGAAACATCAAGCTGGTCCATCTTGGTACATTTAGTCCATTTCAATCTCGATTGGAATCCCACCATTTGGAGATCAATATATTCCATCTTATTATACTCCTCGTGCTGGGAGGCAACCTATGGTCACCCATTTTTACAGTACTCTGTCTTTTTATGGTCACCCAAATGTTGGAATGGCTGTTTTTCAATGGCAACCTATCCTGCCCACTCAACCATAAACGGTTGTGTATTCATACCAACCAGTTCAACCTGTTGCACCTACATCTACCGTGACTTGTTAATGCTTCATTACCTCTTTTACAGGCTCAGTTGGTTGTACCTCAACCATCTCAGGCGGGTCCTTCAACCCATTACCCTCAATTTTTGGGCCTCTAGAATCCACCTCTTTCGGCGGGTTTACAACAACCACCTGTATTTGGAATCTTACAAGCACAGGTTGGATTACCCTTTTATGGGATGTCACAGGCTCCTACCGATATTACCTATTCACAACTGGGTCCAAGCTATTTTGGTTTAGGCTATAATCTTGGCGAGAAGTCACCTTGGCTGCCACAGCCTCAAATGCCACAACAACAATTCCAACAATAACTAGCTTACCCAGGTCTTGGTCAACAGATCCCTCAAGTGATTAGTCATCAAAACAACCCCTATATGGGTTACTAGCATCAAATGCCTTATGTTGGTTCTCAAAGGCCGATTGCCCAAGAAATTACATCATATCGTGGTTATGCTCAACCTAACTTGAATCGAGAGTTGCCCTTTGTCGCAACTTTAGAATTACCTGATGTAAACCGGCTTACCAATGATCCCATCAGCTATTCTCCTTGGTGGTCGGTGATACCACATAAATTACCATCCGACATTCCTAAATTAAATGGAAACCCTGGAGAAGACCCGTCAACGAATGTTATGACTTATCATTTGTGGTGTTCATCAAAATCCTTAAATGATGACTCCATTAGACTATGTATTTTCTAGCGTACTCTTACTGGTCCGACCACGAAGTGGTACATTGAACTACCAAGCGATTCATTTGATAAATTCACTGCCTTAGCCACTAAATTTTTAACCCACTTCAGTTACCCATACAATATGAAATTGGAACATAACTGCTGACCAATTTTAAATAGACAACTGATACTCACATTTCTGATCATATTCATGAGTGGCGTCATCGTCGACAAACGATCAAAACATTTGTTCCTGATCAGCTCCTTGCTGCCATCTATCACCAAGGATGTAGCTAAAGGTGGTGTCGTCACTGAAGAGAAAGTAATTTTTCATGCCCAGTACTTATATTTTATTTAAACTCAGTCTGGCATGCTCTATGAGAAAATTCCAAATGCGCCGCAATCAAATTTTATTGTTCCTCCTCCTTCTGGTAAGGACTCTCATGCCGACGACGATATGATCGGTTCTGCAAACACTCACACCTATACTACATCTGATCCTGCACCTTCTTCTGAAATACATGTCATGTCATCTGACAAAGGAAAAAGTGACAAGTAACCCGGAAGAAAGAAAAAGGGGAAAGCAAAGAAAAAGAAAAATTCAACCCCGCGGGAATGATCATCTGATCAAAAATCTGGAAATTCTCGGAAACCTCATTACCCTTGCTTGATATGTAATGAGGAGCACTTTGTTCGAGACTTTCCTCACCAATCCAAAGTCTCAAAATTTCTTAAAACCTCGGCTGCATCTGTTGTGTTGACAGATCCTTTTCTGAATCTAGAAACAAACGTGGTTGCTATGGATCCCACTTCTCATTCCCAAGTGCTTATGCTATCTGTCACAAAGCCAAAAAATGATGTTTTGGTTTCTACGTGCAATAAATACTACGGTAGTCAGGCTACTGATCAACTTACTACCTCGACCATGAATTCTTCCACTGAATCAATTCCGTCACCTACTATTCCAGAGTTAACAATAAAGCCACCAAAGGGAGTCATCCACAAATCGACGTTCAATACTCGATCCCAAACAACTCAAAATTATAATATAGTTGAAGATTTGGCTCAGTCACCTTCAGCTATGTCGACGCTTGAGGTACTATAAAATTTTCCCTCCCAGAAGCAGGCTTTATTGTCGAAAATTGGTGGAATCGACATGACAGATTCTAATCTTGAAGTCTTTGATCACACGAGCTATGTGCCAAAATTACTAGCTGAGTTAGCATTTTCAATCCAAGTAAATGTTCTAAATCACCTCATTCATCACACCATTATTGATGAGGGAGCATCTACTTGTATTATGTCTCTTAATTGCTGGAAGTCACTTGGCTCGCCTCTCTTATCCCAATCGCCAACGAGGTTGAAATTTTTTGATGGTCGTACATATAAGCCTTGTGGTATCATCAATAACCCGCATGTCGAACTAGGGGAAAAATGTAACTGTTGAAGTTGAGGTCGTTGACGGATCCCTTGACTACAAAATTTTACTTGGAAAGCCATGGGTTTACACTATGAGTGCGATAGTTTCTACTTACTTTCGAATGATCGCCTTCCCTCATAAAGGCGTTATCACATTCATCAATCAATTCTCATTCTTTGCCTCTAGTTCCCAGGTATTCAAAAGTGTTCCATTAGTTCATGCATGCCAGCTAGCACTTCAAACATTGGTGTAGGGCTCTTAAAGGATTCCTCCCTAATGGGCACCTTTTCATTACCGTCGCCTGCGACGTTGGAGGAAATTACAAGAATAGAGACTTGCTGCATGATATATTCCACTTCATCTGACTTAAGGAAGATTAACAATGATTCTGAAGTTGATATGCTGGGTGAATTTCTGCCTCCAAGACCAATCGAGATAGCATAGCAATCAATTTTCTTGGATTGTGCGATGCATCCTGATTCATCGTCACCAATCGTTTAGGTCAATCGTTCATTATATTTTGGTACTCCATCTGATCCTTTTTCATCCACATTCTTGAATGATGAGAGCATTACAGAAGACATGCTGACAAAATGAGAAACATGTGATGATGATCATCATCATTCTCACCTTTTGGATTACAACTAAGATTATCTTATTGAACTATATCGCCCTATGATCTTTGATTTATTTCCGAATTCTGTTCAAATTAATGCCATCAAATCCGAGTGAAACCTGTCAAATATTGACGAAACCATTTCTATCAATATTTTGATCCAACGTGGCATTGTAGAAAAAATTCACGTCGGAGTGTCTTGTTTTGCATCCGAAATCGACACTTATCGCTCTCTTTTTCATGAATTCCGAGATATATTTGCTTGGTCTTATGAGGAAATGCCAAACATAGATTCCAACATCGTTGAAAACACAATTAAAATGTACCGTGATTTTAAACTGGTAATTCAACGCCTTTTTCCTGTTCATCCAAAGAAGGTTGCTGCCATTAAAGTATAATTTGAAATTTTTTTGCGTGATGGTTTCATTTACCCTATTCCTCTTACTGATTGGGTTTCCAAAATTGTTCCTGTCATGAAGAAACAAGGGACAATCAGAGTGTGCGTTGATTATCGAGATTTCAATCTTGCTTGTCCAAAAGACAACTATCATACTCCCTTTATCGACCAAATCATTGACGAATGTGCCGGTTGTGAAATATTTTCGTTCATGGATGGATTATTTGGTTACAATAAAATCAATATTTTCCTGGAGGACCAATATAATACATCATGCATCTGTCCCTAGGGCACATTCGCTTATCGTAAAATCCAATTTGGTTTAAAGAACGTTGGGGAAACATTTCAAAGAGCAATGGATTATGATTTCCATGACATTAAGCACATTTTTCAACCTTATCTAGACGATTTACCCATGCATTCACGAAAATTGACTGATCACCTGACGCATTTGAAAGCTATATTTTTACGTTGTTGACACTACACAATAGACCTCAATCTACACAAATGTGTGTTTTGTGTTGGTTCTAGTCGTTTTCTTGGATTTTCCATCTCAAAAGATGGAATTAGAATCGACCCACTGAAGGTCTAGGCCATTCTTGATTTTCCTGCGCCATCAAACTTACTTCAGTTACAAAAACTTCAAGGAAAGTCTAAATTCCTAAGGAGGTTCATACCTAACTATGCCGAAATGGCTAAAGGATTTAATCGTCTCTTGAAAAAGGGCATTCCCTTCCATTCGGATAAAATTGCGCAAGCTTCTTTTGATGCTCTTAAAGATACCTTGATCCAAGCGTCATTAATGTATCCCCCCAATTATCAGAGTGACTATTTCCTATATATCGCCGCGACATATAATAATATTTCTATGGTTTTAGTCCAAAACGAAGATGGGATAGAACATCTGATATATTATTTGAGTCATAATCTCAATGATACATAATTTAAGTATTCATACATTGAAAAGCTCGCCTTGGTGGCTGTTCAAGTCGTCCAAAGATTTTGCCATTACATCCTGCTCCGAAAGACCATTGTTATTTCGGATTGCAACACTATGACATACATTCTGTCACTTCAATTTCCAGGGGGAAAATATTCAAAATGGATCGTCATTTTGCAGGAATTTAATTTGCAATTCATTAAGTCCAAGTCAAACAAGTTTTTAGTTTTGGCTAAGCTTCTTTGCGACCTTCCCTCTGATAGTACTAAAACTACATAGGAACCATCAATTCCAGATGAGTCTTTGTTTCTGATTGGGTCATCTGACCCTTGGTATGGGGATTTTATCATTTATCTCCAAACCCAAACTTTCTGGCATGATACCTCTCGCTGACAAAAATGATGTATTCGATACCAAGTCAAAGATTATTTGATCGTTGGTGATACACTTTATCGTTGTGGCGTCGACAAAATTTTAAGGATGTGCCTCACTGATGAGGAGGCCAAGAAAGTTTTAAATGATTTTCATGATGGTGCTTGTGGTGGACATTTTTCTGGTTACTCTATCACGTAGAAGATTCTCTGCGCCGGTTACTTCTGGCCAACCATATTCCGCGATTGCATCCTCGCGGTCAGAAGTTGTCATGCATGCTATATATTTGATCATAAAATCCGCATAACACCAACACCAATGCATCCTGTCATCACTGTGGGACCATTTGAAAAATGGGGTATTGAATTCATGACCTTCAACCCTCGTTCGACCAAGGGGCATGGTTATGTTATTGTCGCTGTCGACTACTTTACCAAGTGGGCTGAAGCGATGCCTACATTCAATAACACAGGCGAAACAACTGCATTGTTATTTTTCAATCATGTCGTCTCTCGGTTTGGTGTACCACAAGCTATAGTTACAGATCATGGTAAGCATTTTCGCAATAACATGATGAATGAGTTGAATGCAAAATTAGGATTGTCGCATGATAGTTCTACCCCTTATTATCCATAATCCAATGGAAAAGTTGAAGCCATTAACAAGATCCTTAAGAAAATTCTTTTACGAATGATAGGGGTTCACAAACAAAATTGGCATTTAATCTTGAACTCGGCTCTGTGGGCATATCGAACCTCGGTGAGAAATGCAACTGGATTTACTCCCTTTCAGTTGGTGTATGTTCTGGAAGCTATCTTACCAATCCAATGTGAAATTTCGTCATTAAAACTCGCTATTGACTTGTTACCTGACACCTCTAATGAAGAAGCGCGCATTTTTAACCTCATCCATCTAGATGAAATGCGTCGTGAAGCCACATTGGCCAATGAAGCGCATAAGAGACGAATCAAGGTGCAATATGACCAACATGTCAAGCCTCACATATTATCAGAGGGAGACCTGGTCTTGCTTTATGATTAGGAAGTTGATTTGATAGGAACAAGAAAATTTGAGCCACTATGGCATGGCCCCTACATTGTCAAAAGAGTTATGGATAAGGGCGCCTATGAGTTAGTTGATTTTTATGGAATTCCATTGGTTTAGCCTCAAAATGGGTTGTATCTTAAACGTTACTATGCTTAATTGAGCGTATTAAAATTTTATATCATATTGTATATATGATTTTATTTGCATTTACTGTCTTAGTTTGTTTTTCTAGAGTTTTCTTGAAGTTAGTAATCCACTTTACATTTCATTGCAGATCACTGAATCTTTGGAACCATTCGTTGGGTACGCCGATGGTGCTAGTCGTAGTACGCAGAACCTATCCTCTGCAACATGGACCATTTTTGCTCCAGGTGGAAAGTTAGTGAGTTTTCAAGGGATTTGTATCTATCGATCCACAAACAATATCACTAAGTATAGCACGTTGATCGAAATTATCTCTGATGCCATTTCATTTTGTATTAACCACATCATCATTAGGTTAGACTCACAACTTGTCATACTACAACATACTAGCGTCTATACTGTCCGAAAGCCAAAACTTCATCGTATGTTCCTTAGAGTTCGAATTTTGGAAATACATTTTGATTACATTCAATATCAACATATTTCCATAAATTTGAACACATTAATTGATTCCTTAGCAAATTATGTTTTAAACTATTATTTTCAACACATGTAAAGACACATTTTCAATTCACATCACAATTGAATAGGATTGCACATTAAACATAGGAAAACACTGAAAACAAATAGATAGATAGTTTAGGTTTTTACAAAATTTGTGCCCAGACACATTGTTCATCTAACCTCAAAATGTATGCAAAAATGTCAAATTAAAACTAGTGATGTTCATGATAACAAGCAACTTCTCTAGATATCCTACGCAATATGCTCATCCAACGCCTAGGGACACCAATAATATGGCGATGTAGTCTCATAGGTAACTCCTCGATCTGAAAATCTGGTATCCAAAGAGTCAATCCCTCAACGTGCTACTGCAACTCAGCAAGAGTCTCGGTCAAATCTAAATCTTGAAGCACTTCTCTCCTGATAGTCCTCTCTGCTGGCTCATGTGCTGCCTTCTTTGGTCGACCCACTAGTCGAACGTGATCCACATCTGTGTACATCAAAACTTTAGTTTAGTCTTGGAAAACATAAAAAATACAAAAAACATGTAGAAACCTTAAAAATAAAATACATGGTCAAAACATTTTTACCCATTGCACCACATTGAGCGCCATATGGTAGAATCAAATCTGGATCTCCATGAAAATCTACGCCTACATATGGATACTCCTCTATGGTGATCATCTGTCATCTAAACCAGACAAATAATGCAGTAGAGAATATGATGGTCAATTGAATAGCATGTCTAGCCATCAATTCAACCCATCTCTACATTCGAGGATCTATAGGACTAGATATGCTCAGTGTAACATGCTATGGCTGCATGAATGGAACTCGCTCTAAAATGAAGGAAATTAGGATCAAGCCATAATTGAAATTCTTCTTCCTTCCACCCTTTTCTTTAGTTAGCTATTCTTTCATCTGAAAGAGTACTGCTTTAGCCTGGTTGAATACTATCAGTTCTAGACACTCAAGAGCATACTGTATGTATGATTGGTTTGCGACATGTAGTGTCATGGAACCAACAAGCTTTGCGATAGTAAAAAGGATGGCTCTCAAAGGAAAATCACGTACATCATGAATTTTTATTTTCCCATTTTTATAGGTTTAGTAGCTGGCTGACAATACTGGCGTATGTAATCCTTCATTGTCTCTCCTCTAAGAGCAGATCCTGCAAGGGAAATAAGAGAACCATGCCTCGATAATCCAGTGAGAAAGTAAATATCGTCAACCAATATGGGGAGCACTTTGTCCCCAATGTGAAAAGGCTGCAATGCCGGATCCCATGAACGAACTAGGAACTCTAATAGTTCCATATGCTGTCTCATCCCTGATAATCTGAAGTATTTAAGCATCCCATAATCCCCGAGGGCTCTTACAGTACTCAGATCATTTAGGGAAATCATATATTTTTCTTCATGTTCTCTTTCTCTCCACATAATGGTCATTTTGATCCAATCAATATCTGAAATCCAACCATAAGCTTCATTAGGATCCATTTCATGCAAAAAATTTGGGAAATGTTTAGCATACAACATGAAACATATTTGAGAAATACTCACAATGCACCCCATGTCAATGGAAAGAACATTGCAAATGCACTTGGACTTCAATTCCAGTGCTCTGCAACATACCTTTTGACATTCAAGGGTGCATTTCCCTCAGAGCATTGTATATTTACCCTAAGGGGCTCAAAACCCTAAAAATTTTCCATGAAATGAAACATAAATGGTAATAAAAGAAAGAGAAGGTTCATAGCTCCAACCTAGATCAAACGGCGCAAGAAATCGTCCACTGAAACTATCGCAATCAACTGTTAAATTTCGAGGGAAAAACGATTTAGAGCTCCTAAATTTCAAATGGTAAATATGGAATGGTAAAATGAAATGGTAATTTTTTTTAAATAGTAATTTTGATTATTTTATTCATATTTAATGATGGGAATATGGTTTTTATTAATTTTTACTATGAAACAGGTATTTTTAATCCGTTTGATGGTTCTCTGAACATGTTTCACAGTTGATACAGTGAGTTTAAGGTGAACAACTATTCAAAAATGATTTGACCACAAAGCATAATTTTATCCTCTTTTTTTCGAGCTTTAATAAAAATGAAAAAGGAATTTAAAGCACATTTTTATCTCTCTTTTCGAGCTTCGATAAATGCGAAAAAGGAACCCCCTAGAGTCTTCTTTTAGCTCCTTTCAGACTCCGATAATGTGAAAAGATTGTTGAGCACTTGTCTTTTAGAGCTCACAAAAGTAAAAGGAAATGACATCTACTCAGTATAAGTTTAATCCTTTTCCGGACTAAGATAGATTATTTATGAAAAAGGAACACCTTAGTCGAACATGACTAAGAGGTTTTCTTAGGTATCATTTTACACTTTTTCAGACCCGAGTGACAAATTTACGAAAAATGACTTATGGAGTTTTCTTTTTGTACCTTTTTCAAACTATCTAAACATGAAAAAGGACTGGGTTTTCACTTTTGTTAGACTCGTTAAAACATAAAATAACGACGAACTTATTGATCATGGAAAGATCGAGTTTCATTATCTATAGACTCATTAAATCATTAAATAGCTATGGATTCACCCGAAGGGTCAAATTATAGATCAAGCATATGTTACCCTCCTCAAGCTTGTTAAAAAATAAAGAGGTATTGGTCAACAATGATTGGGAAAAATTTGGGAAGAAGAACAAAAAAATTTATGGTAGCAGGTCGCTCTTGAACATGAAATTTTCACTTCATCAACGTGGCTTTGGGTTGGGTAATATTCTTGATGGTTTATCATACCTATGGTCCATCATACCATCACTTCGGTTTTGGGTCAATGCTGCCAACTCATTTCAATGTCGCCGATATGTTCAAGAGAAGTATTCTAGTAATTCCTCTTCTGCAATACTCATAAAACTTCATTTTCATGACCACCATCCTTTAAAATTTCTTCATCAAGTCACATTTTGTATCCAAAATCATTACTCCTGTTCCGCGATAAATTTTCTTCCCGTCGACGTAAATTCATCATCCAAGAAGTTAACTTAAAAACATCTTTCCAGTGCCTTGGAGCTTGCTACATCATCGATAGGTTTCTCGCTTCCAGACCTTCGACCGAAAGATTTTGTTTGGCATTTGACATCAAATCATCTATTTACACTTGGAAACTTGTTCTGCAGTAACTTGAGAACCATTAACATCAAAGGTGGTTTCTTTCGCATCTGTTAATAGCTTACATCATTGGCTGATAATCATATGATGTCTTCCCATGTTTGACTTCAGATCACATATTCACATGGTTAGAATTGTACTTGAACGATCGAGTAAATGAGATAGAAGACCCCAGATCTAGTTTCATCCATCCAGGTTGCGATTTCAATAATTGTACAACATCCTCTGTACGATGGCTTTACATACAAATGGTCATCCAAACATGGGCCTATATATGTAGGCATGTCTATATCTGTAGACGACTGTCTAATTTATGTAAGTGTTATGATAGTTATGTGCTGAGCATGGGTATGCCTCCCTCAACAATTCATGTCCAAGATGTAAAATATCATGGTGTAATGTTTTGCAAATTGATGCAGGTCACCATCCACTTCAGATCCTACTCATCACATCGTAAAGCATCTCATCCAAATATTATCATTATTTTGACTTCATTCTTTACGAGGCAGCTGTTACAGGTCAATTTGGACATCATCCCCCAAGACCAATATGAATAGGGTCTATCATCCACTAATTCAATACTAATAGGGTCTATCATCCCCTAATTCAATAGCTATATTCCCTAAGAGAAGTCATTCCATTGATGGCTTTAATTCATGAGATTTCCAATGTTTGAAGTATAGATTATATGACCCATTGAGTCATCAACGCTCCTCTGAATGGGCCTAAGTGCGTTTCAAATCACTTATCTCCATGGTAGGGTGCTATGCAAAGAACTTCCCGACACTTAAGGGTGAGTTGGTCTCCTGAGAGAGAAATCATCATTGTTTTGGGAATCTCCACATATATAGTGCCTTCTAGAAGAGCTCATATGTGTCATACTTCGAATACATGTGTTCATCCATCACCATTGAACCTGGAAACATGTCTCACCTATTTTATTTTATTTTATTATTTTATTATTTATATTTTATTTATTTATTTAATTTTAATTTTTTAATTTTTAATTTTAATTTTTATTTCTTTTTCTGAATAAGACTAATTCTATTAAGTGATCATATGGTACAAGAGAATATTACTATCAAGAGAGGCAAGAAGCGGGCCAACCGAAAATGATAATCTATTAACCTCGGTCCCGAAGAGTGAACATGAAACAAACATAAGAGCAGAGAAGCGAGACTTAGAGTCTGAAGAAGATAAAAGCTGGGTTCTACCCAGAATGGGCAGGATCCTCCATGCAAAAAAAATTTCCTTTCTTTTTTTTTGACTTTGACCCATCCAGCTTGGTGCGGATGGGCTAGAACCACTTGTAGACTGTTGTTGACTATGGGAGGAGTCTCATTATTTGTGTCGGAAGTGGAGGACTCATGGGTACGTTTCTGAGTGGTCGTAGTGACAGGGGGAACCTCACGACCTCAGAGGACGAGTCTTTCATCTGCTTTCCCTGCTCCATTTCTGCATCAATCTCCTCTTCATCTGAGCTCGAGGGTTCAACGTCATCTATTGGAGGCGGATAACATGGTATCCATATTTTGGGCTTTGATTTGCGGATATTTTTCTTTTTTTTGTCAAGGAGCGAGGGGTAGGTGTTCTGAAGGTGCCCTATTTGGTGACAATGGAGGCAACGGAAGGCAGTGTTCTCATAATCGAGAATCTGTGTCCAAAGGAAATCACCAATATTGAGATTGATTTGATCAGGAAGCCCTTTACTTATATCTATTTCAACACATATTCTGCCATGTTTGTAAAGTCCCCAGTACTCCCGATAGGGATCTGTTGTCAGATATCGGCCCAGGGAATTTCCCATACCTTGAAATACTGAAGGGTTCCATAGGTGAGTAGGTAGATTGGGAAGCCTGACCCAGACTGGGATCTTGGTGATGATAGCCATAGAGGGGTCAAAATATGGGAACTAGGGAGTAAGGAATAATCTCGTTGTTCCCCAAAACCACAGACCTTTAGTTACAGCCTTTTGGTAGTCCTTTCCATGATCGAACACTACAATAAAGAAGCCCTTTGAGGATAAGATGACCGTGCAGTTGTGGGTCCAGTTGGTGTAGATCCAGTCATAGAGATCCTTTGTGCAAGGCCAGAGTCCATTGAATCTGTAGATGATGGCAGCTTCTACATATTTTTGGAGCTGATCTGCCAGCTCTGGATGGGAAATATCTTTGGATGGAACCTCCTCCAGCCTGTCAACCAGAAAATACTTGGGGGTTGCAGGGGTTTGAGCTTCTTTCTTGGGCTGTGCATGGACAACATCCTTATAAGAGGAAGTTGGTGCAGATGAAGAGTTCCCCACAGCTCCCCCTCTCAAACGAAGGGTTAATATTATAGTAGCATCTCTCTCAATGTTATAAAATGAAAGGGGAAACAATATATCGAGTTTTTTACCTCCATATAGAAATATTTGAAGAGATGAGGGAATCCCCAGTCTGTGCTCCAGGGCATGAAGGAGTTTCTGAATTTTATCCGTTAAGCGAACCCATAGCATCATGGATCTACCCGTGAGGAGCAAGATCTGGATTTGAAAGGCAGGAGAGGGTAGATCTAAGACATCTGAGCTATCGAGATGCATTTCAGAGCCCAAATTGAAGGTCCTTGCTTGATTTATACATTCCACGGCCTTTTCAGCATTCCAACCTCAATCCTGTGAGCGAGGGCTGCTCAAATTTTTTCGATCCAAGGTGTCATGCTGGATCCAGGCATATTTCCACAGATACGAGGGGTCGGGGGCCGTCTTTGCTCCGTTTTTCAGGTTGCAGGGATTCTTCCGGCAAGGAAGAGTCTTATCCAGGTGGTCTTCGCCAATAGCGTATTTCGTAGTGCTCCAGAAATGTGTGCACAAACCCTTTTCATTTCAATGGCTACTCGCAGGAACATGGACAAATGTAGGACCAATCGGGAGAGATGGTGTGGCTAGTGTCCTCTGGACTCTTGGATCTTCAGTGTGATGCGAAGGCTTGACGACGACGGAGGGAAGGGGCTCCATAACAAGGGTGCTAGGGTTCTGATTCAAACTTTTGCCTCTCAAACTCCACTCGTTTTTGGTATAACCAAAGTATATGAACCTTTTTCATGTCTCACCTATTATTAGAAAGCCATTTAATTCCATTTATTGAGAAACTTCTTATGATTTCCCTATAAATTGAGCACTCATCTAAGTGCTAGGGAGGGAGAAAATTTGGGTAGTGTTATGCTGTTGGATTCTCAATTGATGAGAGCTAGAGTATTGTTATGCTGTTGAGATGATGCTTGGTGTGATGAGGACAAAATGAAGTTGGAGCAGGTTGACAATGAATTTAACTATTGGTTGTAATCTTCTCCTCCTACTTTTTTAATAAAGATATCTATTCATTTTCTCATATGTATGCTTATATCTTGTGAATTGTATTCTCAGATCCAATTGGTTCGATTTCGTTAAGATAGATAGATATTGTGCACTTGTATGTTGTTTTTTATTATCTGTCTTTGATTGTAGGTATTGATCTAGTGGCTTTATTTGGATTGAGAGCGACGAAAACAACGAAATAAGGAGAAAGAGAGCGAAAGGATCCCAAGTAGGTTTCTTTTCCTCTCTGTTTATCTATTTGTCTTAGAGAAAAGAATATTTATCTTTCTTCTGTTGTTCTGAGTGAAGGAACATCACACTCAGAGAATATAGTTTATTCATAGATTAGAATTCCGTATAACACATGTCCCCTGGTTGAGTGAGTGTTACATGTAATGAAATAAATGCCCCATTTCACAAACGGTCCAATGCGGGCAACATGATGCAAGGGAAAACGTGGACCATAGGCCTTACGATCATATATCTGACATGCATGACACTTTTGGACAACGAGGATGTAGTCATGAAACATGGTAGGCCAAAAGTAACCAACACACAGGATATTATATGGCGGTGGAATAACCAAACATATGAACACCACATGCTCTATAATGGCATTCATTTAATGCTTTTTCAACCTCCTCATGATTGAGGCACCTTCTAAATTCTGTATCAATACCACAACAATAAAACATGTCGTAGGCTAGAATGTAATTTTGGCTTGATATCAGATACGTTGTTGGTCAGAGTGAGAGGTATCAGACCAAAAAAGTATGGGTTTGTATGTATATGATAATGTCTCCATACCATGGGTTAGATGAAGAAATCAGGAGCAATGACTCATCCAAAATAGAGTCACCATATGTTGTCTCATTTTCAGAAATGGGAAGGTTGAAAATTAAATCAACAAAAACTAAGGATTTCTTCAACTTGGATTTGATGAATTCCAAATCGAACTACTGTAGGATGATAATTGTTGAAATAAAATGTACTTGCACCTTGATGATTGTCGTAATAAGATGTACGTTATGAGATTTCAATCAGAAATAACCATATTCTTGTGGAGCAATATGTAATGGGGAAATCTCTGGACAAGTACTTGGACATCCTCCAAAGATAATTTTCTGACATGAGTATAATTGACTTCAGTATCATTGAGATTTCAACTTAAGTAATAAATAGAATCTTCAGTTCCTACATTGTCTTCCTGGACCAATACCATAGAAATTATGGTAACTATAGTGGAGAGGTATAGGAAATAATCATGTTGGTAATCTGGGGGGTATAACAAGGATGCCCGAATCAAAACAACTTTCAAGGCATCAAACCCAATTTGAGTAGCGTCATCCCAATGGAAGGGAATACCTTTCTTTAGCAGGTGAGTAAATCCTTTGGTCAGTTTGGCGTAATTGGTAACGAACCTCTGAAGAAAGTTAGCCTTCCCTTGGATTTGTTCTAGCTGAAGAAGGGAAGAAGGAGCAGGGAGATTGATGATCGCTTGGAATTTCAATGGGTTAATACAAATTCTATGTTTCGATACCATGAAACTAAGAAGTCGACCATAACTTACATAAAACACATACTTGTGTACACTGAGTCAAATATTATAATGTCTACATCATAACAAATGGCCCTAATATGCATCGGGTGATCAACCCGATGTTTCGAATGAGCAGGAAATTTGACCAAATATGGTTGCATAATTTGTTTGATGTTGTGGAAGGTGTAATTCATTACCCTCTAAAACATAGCCCTAACATTCTTCAATCCAAAGGGGAGATTTCGATACGCAAATTTTCCCTATGGAAAAATTAACACGGTTTTATGTTGGTCCACTGGGAGAATTTTGATTTGATTATAGCCGAAGAAACCATCCATAAACAAAAATATATCACAGTTGGCACAATCATCAACAATCTAGTCGATAAATTGGGGTGGGATAATTATCCTTCAGACAAGCATGATTTATGTCCCAATAATCAACACACACACAAATTGTTCCATGTTTCTTCATGATAGGAAAATGTTAGACACCCAATCTGTTAAAGGTACTAGGTAAATTAAACCAAGACGTAGAATTTTCTCAACTTCAGCTTTAAGAGTGACAACCTTCTTAGGATGGACCAAACAGAAGCGTTTCCAAACTGGTTTAGCATCAGGGTACGTCTTAATTTCATGTACAGTGATGTTCAGATTCATACTTGGAATTTATTCATAAGACCAGGCGAAAACATCTATAAACTCCTGGAATAGGGCTTTATAGGTCTTGATCTCATCTGGAGAGAAAGACGCACCGATATGTAGATTCTCGACAATGTCGAGTTTGATCAAAATTTCAAGAGGGGTACTCTCTTCAATGTTCAATAAGTTATTCTCAAAATAGATATCATGTATGGATACAAAATTCATAGACAAGTCCAGGATATTGGGTCGTCACAATTGGGAAATATTATCCTCAAAGGAATCTAGAAAGGAGGAATGATGATGGTAATAATCCCATGACATATCATCTGGAATCATGATCTCCATGATGCTCTCATTGGTAGGAAATGTATGAGAGAAAGAATCAGAGGACGTGTCATAAGATAAATAACATTAAGCCAAATTGATCGACAAGGAGAGGGTAAAATACATTTCACAAGCCGAATAAATGGCTTGATAGTCGAGCTCAATGGGACTGAGTGATATATGGTCACAAAAAGTGTCAAGATTATATTTATCTGGTACTATCGAAGGATTGGTTGGAATAGTACAAGAAGATATCATGTTGATATATGCAACCGAAGTAGAGTTATTGGGTAATGAAGGAGGAGGAATCCTTAAGGAGACCAACCTCGACATGATGATATGGGAATGGGGTTTCCCCCACGAGAGGGATGCTTCCAGTAACTTGAGAACTAGAGGAAAATAAAGTGAGCTGATCAATGGATAATATACCCCATTATGAGGGAAATATATCATTCTAAAATATGTCGAAAAAACAATAGCCATGGCATAGACCCACATACAACCCAGTAGAATATTATAATCTAGAGGTTCATTGATAACTTCGACTTATGATGATACAGTCTTGCCGCCTAATTCTACTTGTAGAGAATTCAATTTGGAATAAGTTTTATAGCTTTTTCCATCAAAATTCTTCAGAGTGGTCAGTGACTGACTTAATTGGGGAGAGCCAATGGCCTTCCAATAAGACATGGAAATAATACAAGTTGAAACTCCCTTGTCCATAATGGAACGATGGATATTCTTACCGTGAACAACAACTTGGATCATGAAAGTTAATTGAGATGGAAGTCGATGTGTATAGTTATCATGGTTAAAAACTACTAGGTTATAATGTGAGGGACCAATACATCCAAATGCTGATAGAAAATCCTTCTTTTGGCGGGGAAATTTTGCAACACCTCAAGAGTCGACATAATTGAAGGATCCTGAGCCTGATCCTCAACTATGTTAAAATTATGAGAAAATATTGTGTGAGGGTTGAATGTAGATTAATGGATAACACCTTTGGAGGCTTAATTGTTAACTTAATAGGTACAACATTGGGATTAGGATCTGATGGAGATGCAATTGAACTAGCAGGTTGATCAATAGTCTGACCATTCGATGGATTCAGATTATCGCAGTGTTTATTTCAGGTGTCCACCATAACATCATTTTTTGGATTAGAATAGGAAAGAATCAAAACCTAGTTAGAGGAAGGGGGATCCAAAGAACCATATTGGTCTCCTGATTTAGAAACAAATCTTTCAACATAGTAGATATAGTGGATAATTTAAGGAATTGATTCACCTCTTCTCGGTGTAGAAAATCATGAGCAAAATGCTCCTTATTAAAAATTAAACATGGGTAATGATGTTTCCAATTTTATTTAGAAGACTGATTGTTTTGTTTATCCTGCGGAGGCTTATATTTCTTATTTTTACCTTTTCCTTTATTCTTACTTCCTGGTTGCTGAGATTTTCCTTTGGAATATTGAATGACATTGATCTCAGAAGTAGAAGACGCAAGAGCGGAATAAGGGCTTTGAGAAGCCACAACAAGAGTCAAACTAGATGTTTTACTTGTCGAATATTGGCTGGAAGAACCAATCACGCCATTGACGACATGTGATTCATTACCAGGGGGTTGAGGAATAGTATTGGATAGTCATGGAGAATTTAGTATTTTATCATAAAGTGGGCCAGATTGGGTGTAAATGAGATCCAAATACTGGGCATGATAAATTAGATGACCTTTAGTCATGACTCCACTCTTGGCGATGTATTTTGTGATAGATGGAACTAAATACTTAATGAACCATTAAATTAATAGTTGATCAGGAACAAAAGTTTTAACCAAACGACGATGAAATTTAGAATCATGAATGTGATCAAAGATGTGAGTGGGATAAGTTTTTTTGAAATTGGTTAAAATTTCAGTTGTAGTGTCATATTTGATGGATAAATGGAAATGTGTTAGGAATGTGGTAGCCAAGGCGCTGGAATTATCGAATGAATCTCATGTTAGTTAAATATACAATTTTGTTGTCATATTGGTGAGTGTACGCTGGAAAATACATAAACGAACAAAACCTTCATTGAGATATTTCGAAGAACAGCACAAGTGATAAGTAATCATGTGTGTGGATGGGTATTCTCCCATATTTCCATTGAATTTAGGGATATCACTGGGAAATTTTATAGGAATAATCAACCACCAAGGAGAATGAGCTATGAGATCATTGGTGAGCCTTATTAGATATGGAAATTCGAGAGTTTCTATAAATGGTAATTTCCTTCTGAGGTCCAGTAGAGGGTATCCTGGGTAAGATGGGGTAGCCTGAGAAACATGTATTTGTGTTCTAGGACAGGGAGGATTTTGATAACAAAAATACACATAAACTTGATTCCTAGCTCCAAGATAACCTTGTAAAGGTTGAAATGGTTGGGTTTGGATTTGTTCACCATAAATTTTTTGAGGGATACCTTAATATGATTGATATTGTTTCCCTATGGTATTTTGCATCATCCCAACATAAGGTGGGTTAGGTTGTGCCTCTGCAATACCATATACATTATCACCCATTTGAATTTGAGAAATGCCCTGACCAAGCGGTTGTAATTGTTAATTACCTTGAAAATTTTGGGTATATATTGCTTGAAAGGCACCACATACTGGTGGAATAGGTTGAGTTAAGGTTGAAACATGTGAAGGTTGGCTTACATTCACTTAAGCTTGGACAAGTTGAGATATGGGTTGTTGAACAAGGATATGAGATGTAGGTGGAACAGGTTGAGAAACTAAATATGAAGCCACAATTGAACTAGGTTGTATGACTGTGGTAGTTTTAAAAACATTAGCAGTCATCCCTGAATGTGGAGGACTTATATAAGGCTGAGCACTAACTTGATGAGATGGAAATATCCATACAATAGTTTACCCTTGCTGAAAGAGGAGGATAATACAGAGGAAACTTCCCCTCAAAAGGAGGGTTCCCAATAAGAAGTGGATTGGGTTGTTGTAGGTGTCCATACCTACTAACATAAGAACCCATGCATGTTGTTTAACGATAGGAGTATATGGAGGAGGAAGAGAAGATTGTGTAGTGATCATCAAATAAGTACCATAATTTATTCTAGATGTAGAGGACATGGGAGAGGTCCATGGACTAGATGTTGCTCTAAAAAAGGTACCAGAAAATGATTGGTAATTAGGATAGATGGATGAGACACCATACAAATGTGTTTATGGTGAGGTTGCAAACATGGATGAATTTTCTGTAGAAATTATATACAATATGCATGTATATATCCAGATTCTCCTGATCTAACAATATTTTATCTTCTTGCTAAATAAAAAATCCTTCCACTATTAATATTTTGTGGAAATTAAAATCAATTGCAAACACATGAAGCAATAAAAACAATCGCACATAGCACAGTTGTTTAACGGGAAAGCCTGAAGCTGAAAACCCCAACTATCATATATTATATATCATGGAGATCATGTAACAATCTCACATAAAGCTTAGTACATCAAGCTCTTAGTACAATCAATCGTCACACACTAATCAGAAGAAATCTGCAAATCCATGCACCGATTTCTTGCCACCTGATAGCTTGCCTCCACTGTGAAATCCCTGCTGAAGAATAACTATGAATGAATTTGAATTACCCTTACCTTGACTGCGCAATCCTCACTGGCAACTCTAATGTGTGTGTGGTGCAATCAATGCATCACTATAATCACAACAGATAGTCCATCTTGCCCTTTCACCTATCTCTCCACTGGGTCTCCACTGGAACCGACATGCACTGTAGTTAACTGATGTATTGTTTAGTTGATTAATGAGTTATTATTTGTGAATTAATTAACTAATTAATTCACTCCACTCTCACTAGTGTATCATTCAATTAGACTAGATACAACTAGCTCAACTGAGTTTAACTCCATTAACTGAGTTAAACTGAATAGCAACTCCATGAACTACTCTTCCAACTCTGTCATAAATTTTCCACTTTAGTTCTAACTGAGTCCTCCATGCATGAACCACCAGTAAACCCTAGGAATTACGTAATTCCTTCATCCCACTGATTTTCCAAATCTGTATATTGAAATAAAGTGCTCCAAGAGAATAAGTTGTTGTTTATTGTCAGATTATTATTAAGAGCTAATAATAATCAACACTTCTATTTTTAGATCGAAGATCTATAAATAGACTTCGCCCAATATTCTAAAAATAGAATTTCATCTATTTTTCCAACTTGACCAACCATCTACAAATAACATCCTGCAACTTCTAAAATATGATCACCATGTCTAAAAATAGACTTGCGCCAAAAATAGCCTGCGGGCCCACTTAGTGAAGGCGACTCTTTTCACTAAGCTCATCATCTTGTTGAATCTCAACATTTTCAACCTGGGTTGTCTCAAACATAGTAGTATATATGGGATGAGAAACCATAACGGATTCAGTCATGGTTAACTGTCCCAAAAATGATTACCGAGGGAAACTCAAAGGCGAGTTGAAAGAAAAAGAACCAGACAAAGGAGCTTGGGATGGAGTATGGGGATAAGGAAAATGATGAGCATGGTAAAGATGAGTTCCTATCAAATGAGCAAGTGAGGAGGGTCAAGGCTCTTCCTGTGGAATATCTTCAATACTCACAAGACCAGGTGGAAGGGGTTCACTATCGGGTCCAAGATATTTATAGTTTGTGGTTGGGTCTGAGACAAAGGAAGAGAAGATGAAGGTATTGAAGCAATAGGTGCAGATAATTGAGGTACCCCAGGTTGCATTGAGTCTGATTTAGTATATTTAAGTTCAATAAACTCAGGTAATGAGATTTCAGGTGCTTTTGTTTCGACTATGTCGGACTCACCAGCCAATGGTGAGGTAATCTCAAGTTCCATACTAATAAGATAAGATGATTATGGTGGATCTATCTCAGGTGGAGGACCAGAAATAATAGCTCCTGAAGTACTAGGTTTGATAGTCTGCATCTTTTTGTGCTTTTTACAACAACTAGGAGTTGCCTTAGGTGGAAGAGGAGGCTTATTTTTCCTTCTATGTGAATGACAGGGGATAGGGTTATGTTCTTCCACGTTGGTTTAATAAATTTCAAAAAATTAACAACAAAAATAAACCAAAGAGGGTAATCTAGACACAAAGGTTTACCAAGCAGTTGTGAACTGCAATATACCACCTTGGAGAACCAAGGATTTAAGTATGGGCAGGCAATCTCCCCAAATTTGTGTTTCGTGTATCACAGTATACAAGGCGGCTGACTTAGTTACCTATGGTGAGGCTATCAACCTATGGTGTGCTTCCAAAATATACTCGATGGTACGTGGAAGTGCGATCCATATTAGTGTGTTCTAATGCACAACCATACAATGAGAGCATTCCCATATAATTTTCATGCGTGGAGCGTTATCCAATATACCCAAAGTTAGGTGTAGAATGATCCGATAAACTTACATACGTGGAACGAGATATCACCCCCAGAATGAAATGGTAGAAAAAAATAACATCTCCTATGTTTATAGATGCGGGAACACGTCTCTAGCATAGAACTAAGATGTTTATGTTAATGTTTCAAATCCTCCTTAATATTGATTCAATAAATTTTAAAGTTTATCTTGAATTAATTTTCAGTTTTCAAGTTTCACCATGAATTTCACCTAAATATCCTAAAAATGCAATCTAGCATGATGAAATGAAACTTTTATTTTCAATGAAAATATATGTATGGGAGGGAGGATAATAAAGAGCACACAACAAGAAATTTTGTTAATCAATTCCCCTAATACGACTGTTCCTAATTCCAATTTCACACAAAAAACCCTAGATGCAATGCATGATGGATAAGATTTTTCTTTTGGATTCCACTTAATTTTCAGATGAAAACTAAGATATTTTCCTAATCATTGATAAAAGAAACTATTTATAACGATGAATAAAACACCAATTCCTTCAAGCAATCCAACACTCGAGCAATAAGTTTTCTAATGACCTAATTGACAAGAACAAAGAAAAATCTAAACAAATTATTATCAAAGGCACTCAAAATCAAATGTAAATAAGATGAAGGCTTCTGAGAGACCAAGACACACTCAAGGACATAAGGAGGACCAATTGGAACAATGTTAATAAGAGATAAAATCTTAAAAAGGGATATTTTTTGCATGCAACATGGGTCAGTGCAGGTGCAGATAGGCTACCAGTTCTCTGCAACGCAGATGAAGAGAAGGACATAGAGAACTACAACTCTCTATCTCTAGACTAGGGGGAACGTTGATCAAGGTAAAGCTAAGTTTTGACAAAAAAAATCAAATTAAGCTCAATGAAAGGTCTTCGTAGGGTCAATTAAGAATGAGTGAGGCAATGGAAGTTTTTTTAAGAGGTGAAACAAGTACTAAGGACATAGAAACCACTAAGGGAAGGAAACGATCCCCAATGGAGTCACCAATTTGTTATACATAATTTACGAATGCAGATAGAAGTATCTTCCCTAGACCTAGTGGACAGGTTTAGAACAACAAAAATAAAATAATGTAAAGTTTCCCTTAGAGAAATTGAAGAATGGAAAGAAGCTTACTTGGAATCCGTTGCAAGATTTACTCTCCTCTCGACTTGTAATCTCTCATCGTAGCTCCAATTTCTATAATTAGAACCTACACATACAATCATAATAAGCCAAAGATATATGACATCTATGTAGCATTATCCAATTACTCTATTCAATGGATAAACAAAACATTGAAACATATGAATGTAAACAAAACATAACATATATAGGAAAATGGTATACTCTTTGTATTAATATGAATAGGAGAGAGTTTACAACCAAGAATAGTAGTTGATCTTGTATAAATCTCCCTAAGTTGAATTATCCATCCTTGTCACAAATCACACCTCAATGTCACCCTAATGCATTAAGATGATGACTCTCAGATTGAAGGCAGCAACATGAGGGCATGATTAGTCTCCAAAAGCCAACCCCGATATTATGGATGGCTATAAATTTATAGGAGAGTGTGGTAGTTTAGGAACTATTATCCATTTAATAATCTAGGATTAAGATCCACTCTTGATAGGAGGATGATCTCAAGGGATAAGAGGTGAAATATCCACGGTAGGATCAGATAGGATTTGAATTTCTTATCCAAGATAAATGGTTAAAACAACTTTTGGAAGCTTCTGGAAGAGGAAGCTTCAAGATTATTTTTATTTTTCCTGAATTTCTAGAATCAGCGCACCCCCAAAAAGGGACAACCTATTGTTGATCAAAGTTGGTGCAGAGTGGAGTAACCTACTGCTAAACGCAGGTCCCTAGAGGGTCAGGGTGCGTTGGGCCTTAAAATCACTGATTTGAGGCAGTCAAAATAAAAAACTCAGGGATTTGGAAGAGTCATGCTTAAGGCATTGTGTAGGGATGATGACAAGGTGTTCACGAATGTTTATTGATTTGTTTTGCACACCTATTGACCATATGCAACAAAATGGCCTATAAAACATACCCCAAGGGTTATAATTACTCCTATATCAGAAGAGGCAATGGGTACTATCCATGCTATAATATCTATTTTACTATATGATGAGCACTCACTTTCAAGCAACATAATTAAAGTATATGGTGTGTTTTATATGATTATAAGATCACAGTAATTTGGAGTGAAGGAAATGAGGAGGCCTTTTATGGCCCCAATAATTTATATAGATCATGGATCTATCAATAGTAATTTAAGATATGGATAGGTGATGCCATGGTCTACTACCTTCATAATCCTAAGTAACTCGATGTTGTATGAAGTGTTTATATCCATGTCATAATTAGGAAAGAGATAAGGATGGATTAGATCAAAATTTGATCTACAATATAGCTTCATGTGGTTTAGATGAGGTTTTAAGGGATCTATTAACAAATTAAACTGTTGAGATTGGCATGAATTGAGTGCTCCAGAGTAGAGGACAGAAATATAGATGGAAGGAGTTCAGATGGTAAGGACAGAAATGACTGAGGATGAGAAATTTCATTTTTATGAACTAGAGAAGAGAGGCATCCCTGAAAAGGATGATGCAGAGGAGAGACTGATTGATAGTCCCAAAGATTGTTTTAAGGATTGGAATCAGCATACTGATGTGCTGATTGAGAAGAAAAGAATTGCAGGACAACACACTGAGATGCTGGCAGAGGAGAAAAAGGCACTGAGGCCTTGTGAGTTTTGTTTTGACAATTGTTTGATGAATGCAGATCTTGTTGGTGATGGAGACATGTTGGCAGCATTGAGCAGTCAATTGAAAGATGAGAAGAATTCTGTGGAAGATTTTAAACCACGGAATGGAGAAATTGAGCTGCTGGAGAACATGCTGGATCAGCAGGATCTTGTGCAAGAGAGGAAACCTCAATTTCAGAATTGGGGATTGCAGAATGTAAGAACACAATGGGATGAAGATAGAGAGGAATTGGTGATTGAATCATCAATTAAGACCATTGGGTCTTGTGAATTAAAATTTGACAATTTAGCTGTGTTGACAGGTATGGCAGAGAACAATCCATCCTTTGGAGTTGTTTTGGAGGGTGATGAAATGTTGCAGAAGGAGGAAGGTGAGGCTATCATGCCTCCTGTAAATGGACTTATTATTTCTGTAGATGCCAAATAAAAGGAGCTGTTGTAGAATGAGGGTGAGCAGCCAAAAGAAGTTGAGATAGTTATGTCTCATGTGTAGAAATTTGCTGCTATTGGTAGCAGAGAAGAATTGGCTTGTTCGAATAGCCAAGAGAAGGTTAAAGAGAAGGCTGTATGGTAGAATTTTTGGGCTGTTACAACAGTAGAAAATCAGAGTTTTACTTTGATAGAAGATGGAAATGCAGCACTTAAAGAACTTGAAGTAATGCAGGAAAAAGGAAGGCAATTGCTAAAGATTACCCGGGAAGAAGAAGAAGAACATGCTGAATTGAAATTACAGCATGCTAACAATGAGATACAAGCACAAAACAAGTGGCTGGAATGTTTACTGAAGACATTCAAAACAGAAGGTGAAATGGCAGAGCAGCAGTTGATTGAAGTGTTGCTGGGAGAAATGTTGGGGAAACAAACTGAAGTGTTGCCAGCTGAGGAGGATGATGACTAGAAAATTAAATACCAGTCTGAAGAATTGCTGAAGTCGGAAAATGTAGAAATTGTCATGAATGAAAATCTAGAAGAATTTTTCTGTAGCAGAAGAAAAGAGGGTATGGATGATTGGGAGGCAGTAAGAAGGGCTACAGACACAGCTGAAGTAAGCATGGCAGTAGGAATAACTATAGCCAACACAAGATTACAACAAGAGGAAGTAGAAGTTCAACAATCAAGGAAGAATGGTATCCAGCAGTAAGAAGACACATTAGATCAAGAAATTGAAATTATAAGAAAATTGATGCAGAAGATGCCGCATAAAAGGACAATAGTAAAGAAACAAGGAAGTAGCAGCAAAGCAGATAGGATATAAAAGTGCAGCTAGTGGAAAGCTGCAGGACAAAGTACGGAAGCCTGGAGGAATGCAAAAGAAGAACACTGCAATAGATGACCAGTTGCAGAACAAGGTGTGGGATCCAGGGAGATAAGGATGAAACACATGATCAGGAGATCATGAACTCTTTTAACCTGGGGAGTCTGATGCAGGGGCATTAGGCCCAAGACCATCTTGGTACATAGATAGACATAGAGGAGTCTCAGGTTTTTGATTTCTTATGAAATTTTTAATAGTTGAGCGATTTTTAATTAAATTTAGTGAGGAAATTGTAACTGTCTCCAAATGATTGGAGGACAAGAGAGAAGGCGATTTGTCAAGATTATGAAGAGTCAGTTTCGGTTGTTTATGGAGTCAGACTAAATTTAGGTTTTGAAGAGTTGTCGAATCGTTAAAGGAGCTGAATCGATCCATTGCTTTATGTATCATTGCTTTCTATATAATTGTAATCCTAATAGGCACTAAGGGACAGTCCAGTGTGAACAACGTTTGCTCCTGAAGAGGCCATTTGATTGAAGATTAGGCCAGAATAGTGATTTCTGTAAGTAATTTGGTTTATATGAAAGAACCTGTTTGAAATTATATGCGTATTTATTGATGGATTCATGGTTAAATTTCTGTGCTTCGGAATTAGTATGTGAGCTGTATGCGTAAGGAATATTTTGTGTTTCTGTGAGAGGGTTTGTAATAAGTACATGTGGGAGTCCTGTGTTAAAGGGCTGAATTGGTGAAGTTGCATGAAAGAAAGGATCAATTACGCTGAAAGAAATCTGAATTATAGACCAGCATTGAATACATCGACTGGTGTTTCAATGTTGACCCAATAGTATATGGAAGCGCGTGTTAGTATTGAATTTGAAGGTCCCAATACTCATTTGTATGTTCGAACCATACGATTGTCAAGAAATCGAATGTTGAGAGGGTAGAAGGCGGAACGCACTTAAACAGAGTTGTGAAGAAGTGGAACTATGAAGTCAAAGAAATGAAGTGGAACCGTGAAGAGGAACGGTGACAGCGGGTTTCAGGATCCAAGAGTGGTCTTCGCGTAAATGATAAGTGGTAAGATGTTTTTGTAAAATTAACTCGATATCCCTTACTGGGCGACATGTGGCTTAAAGTGGTTATTGGAAACCACTCTCATCGCGTTATTCTTGAGCGTTATCGCTCGGAGACAAAAGAAACGCGAAATCCACTTTGGTCCATTCGATCGACCTTTGGGGCACGATGAAATGTCGACCTTCGGATGCATTCGACCTTTACTGCAAGGTGAGAACCATGGGACCCAGAACCGTAACATACATTGGCCTTCAGGTTTGAATAAGGATGTTAAATTATGTTAGATCTGGCGTTTTAAATTAATGTTGCGAAGGTGCACGAAACACTTGTTGAGATGAAATGGAAAGTTCATACAAGCATGAATTAGAGGGAAGCTAGGCGTATTGACTTGGGATTAGTGATTGCATATGAACCTTGGTTAGTCAAGGTCGAGCGTTGGATTTGTAAACCCGCAATAGCATATTTTCTAATGTGCTTTTACCATTAATTGAAAGAAAGAAAAAAGCTTCCGCAAGTGAGATTACTTATTGGGTTATAATATGGCTATATTTATAATATTCGAATGCTAATTCAAAGAAAAGTTAAAGTTCAAGGTTTTGGAATTGAAGCACTCGCATGGTTCGGTGCAACGATGAGTCTTGGGGTTAATTTTAAGATCTGGCTTCGAATTAAGGCCGATTGATGTCTAATCAATTTTTTTTTATAAGACCTTTGAAAAATGGATTTCTTTGTGAAATAACCCTTGGGTATGCAGGTGAATGGTTTTAAAAGAAACTTCCATAGTCAAAAGAGTTTGCCCAGATTGGAAAGTGGCTTGATCACCAAATTGAGTGTAGGGGTTTTCATGTGTAAGAAAGTTTGATTCAATATCTCAAATCTCAGATTTGAGATATTGAAGGTTCCAGGTACATTTTATTTAAATTTCCAGTACAAAGAGTATAATGTTGAACTTCGCAGATTGAGATTGAGAATTCGAAAAAAACCGGGATTGTGGGTTTTACCCCTATCATAGTGTTATCAGAGCTAGAATTTGAATTAGCTCTTTGAAAAGTTTATTTTGAAATGCACATGAACTGAGTAGTGAGAAAGCTTGGTTTTAAATCTGTTTGACAGAATTGTAGATTTGGTTGAGTATGCAGTGAAGAGGTCTCCAGATGAGCAAAATTTGGAAGTGAAGACACAGAGTCTTAAGATTGCAGCAGGTAGAAATGCAGTATAGGTGAGTAAAGAAGAAAGACCATTCAGGGATCTTGAGAGGTAAGATGATGAGCCTTATTTGAATCTGGTTAAGAGGTATTGGTTGCAGAGTGTAGAGTGCAAGCAAATGAGGAAGAAATCTCAGCAGAAGCAGATCACAGCTTTGAGAGCAGTGGCAAGAAGAGTCTAGCAAGGGATTCTGAGTGCAGAAAGAGTGTGGCAGAATCAGGAAGATTCCCAACTGAGGTTGGATGAAGGAAGAGAAGAGGTGTTATTGAGAGAAGTTGCAGAGTGAAGCCTGGAGTGCAGAAGAGAGTGCTCAGAAGGTTCCAGCATAGAGGGGACTAGTACTTGCCAACAGCCGGATCCAGAGGAAGGGATTGGTGAGGTAAGTTGCAGCAAGAGAGCTTGCTGTTGCAGAGGCTTAGTGCAACTTGTGAGTGAAGAACTCATGGAAGAGAGAATGGCTACTGATAGCCACCACAGAGATTGCAGAGGTTATGAGAGAGGCCAAAACAGAAGAGTGAGGGAAGATGCCAAAGCAAATGGCATGAGGAAGAGACTCACTGATGAAGAATATTGGGAAGAAATAGTTGAGATCAGTAAGCAGCTTGATGAACTGGAGAGGATGATAGAGGAAAACCAGAGAGTTGGGTGGCTCATGAAGAAGAAGGTAAAGTGGCAGAGGCCACAAAGGAAGAAAGAGAAAATGATGAATGCTCGAAAGAAGGAAGAAATGCTCAGAATGATTGAGTATTTGGAGAAAGACTTGAAGACTGAAGCTTCAAGTGAGACCAGAGGGTCAAAGAGCCTTACATCTGACATATTTTGTATGTTTGCAGGAAAGTCATGTGGAGATGAGAAAACTGCTGATGTTGTCACTGAGGAAGAAAATGGAGCAGCTACATGTTTTGAAGATGTCCATGCACAGTTGGAGAAAGATTCTGCTTTCCAACATATTGGAAGCAGAGGAGATTTAGTTTATGATGTTGGCCAGAAGCTGGAGGTTGACAACTTGATGAATTTGAAGAAGAGGAAACCATTGAAGAATATCTGAAGAACATAGAAGACTTGGAACAGCAAGAAGAGTTGATGATTGATTCATCAAATGAGACCATGAGGTCTTATGTTTTTAAAACTCACAAGTTGTGTATGAATGCAGGTGTTGATGAAGGCAGTTCATATGATGGAACCGTGATGAATGAAGTTGACTGTTGCCAAGTAAAGTATGATGAGTATCTTTCAGATGAAGAGCAGGTTGAATTATTGCAGCAGAAGGAATTCATTAGTTCCTTATTTTATAGAATATATTGTTTCAATGAGGTTGGTGATGATGAGTTTGTCATTAATGCTGGTGATGAAAAATTGCTTTTGTTAAATGGCTACATGAAGGGTGTTGGAAAGATAGCTGAAGTTTTTGCAGATATGAAAAATCATAATTCTATTCTGATGAAGGCTAAGGAGATAGTGACAACAAAAGATATTAAAGACTGTGAAGATGTTTTCTCAGATGAGATGCCAATATTGTGGCATGAATTGAGTGCTCCAGAGCAGAGGACAGAAATACAGAGGGAAGGAGTTCAGATGGTAAGGATAGAGATGACTGAGGATGAGAAAGTTCATTTTTATGAACTAGAACAGAGAGGCATCCTTGAAAAGGATGATGCAGAGGAGAGACTGACTGATAGTCCCGAATATTGTTTGAAGGATTGGAATCAGCATACTGATGTGCTGATTGAGAAGAAAATAATTGCAGGACAACACACTGAGATGCTGGCAGAGGAGGAAAAGGCATGGAGGCCTTGTGAGTTTTGTTTTGACAATTGTTTGATGAATGCAGATCATGTTGGTGATGGGGATAGGTTGGAAGCATTGAGCAGTCAATTGAAAGAGGAGAAGAATTCTGTGGAAGATTTTAAACCATGGAATGGAGAAATTGAGCTGCTGGAGAACATGCTGGATCAACAGGATTATGTGCAAGAGAGGAAACCTCAGTTTCAGAATTGGGGATTGCAGAATGTAAGAACACAATGGGATGAAGATAGAGAGGAATTGGTGATTGAATCATCAATAGAGAAATTTAGTTCATGGAATCTAAAAATTTCATAGGTAGTATGTATTGATCAATTTTTTTGGGTTTGTGCTATATTCTTTGCATGACCACCCCCATGCATTGCACATTGAGCAACACCCTCGGTAAAAAAAATTTGGGCTATTTTGGGCATATGATTTTGGCGGTTTTTGGAAAATGGTTTTCACCTTTATTGGTTTTGTGGCACATAGTGCTTTAGCCCATGGTTTTGTAGTTTAATTTAAGGAATTACAATTGTATTTTAATCCAATGTAAATGGATTGGAAATTAATGGATGCAATAGGATATGTGTGTGTGGGTGTGTATTTTTTTTCAAGTCAAATAATCCACTCTGTCAACTCAAGGGAGAAAGTGAGGTTCAATACAAGTTAAAACAATATTCGTATGCACATAGCCACTACAACAATATTTCTCATCATCATGTCACTCACAAGGAATTGAGCCTAAGCGGGGGAGATATTACCCATTCTGCCCAACCACCCAAGATAACCCCAATTGATTTATGTATGTATATGTGTTGTAACACTGTAAAGATGAATTTACTAAAAAATATTTTTGGATTTCCCAGTTTATATTTTCAGGGTAAAATCTCTGTGTTAATGTGTGTGTTTTTCATTTGCATCTTTTATGTTTTTGGTAGTTTTCGACACATGTTTTTCATCTTTAGTGATTTCATGACGCATGGTGGCTTAACCAATTGTTTTGTAGTTTTGGTTAAGGAACTATGAATTTACTCTAACCAATGTAAATGGATTCACAATTTATAGACGCCATGGGATATATATACTGAATTGTAATACTATAAAGATGAATATACTAAAAAAAATTATGGTTTTCCTAGTTTGTATTTCCAGGGTAAAATGTCAATGATAATGTGTGTTTTTCCATTGCATCTTTTTTGTTTCATTAAGAATATATTTGTAGTAATCAACTTTAAAAGATAAAACCTACATTTGGTATCGAAGTAGTTTTTTGTGGCCAAGGGGTTTTGATTAGGCATGTGGTAAATTGTTACAGTGGAATATTTGTGGAATCAATTGTTGTGGTGAAAACAAATGACAAATGTAACAAACCCAAGTAGAGTTTCCATTTAATTAAAATATGACCAAGGTCATGGGACACGTATTCCAAGCTGAATGGTGGGAAAACATTATAGTGGGAATCATTTGTGGATTATTAATGGATAAAGAAATTGGCAAAGACAAAGAGACAATAATTGAAATTTAATTATGAAAATAAAGGAAAATAGGAGAAAAGGAAGGTGAGGAGACACAAATTTTCATGCAAGGGAAATTAGAGTAAAAATAAAGGAAAATGAAGAAATAAAGAGACATCAAGGATAAAAATTCATCAAAGAATCAATTCACAACTTTTTTCAGTCTAGTTTTAGCTCTCACCTTTCATTCTTTCTCTCATACACTCTTACACACTTAGAGAATTCTTAGAGCACTCTAGCATTCACTCAAATTTGGAGAAAGTAAGAAACAAAAAGCAAGGAAGCACAAGGAGACCTTTAGAACAACAAATACAACTTACTTACTTTGTAGGTAACAGGTTGCATGTGTGATCTCCTTGCTGGTTTTTGGATGCATGGTATATGCATGTGGTTCCTTGGTTATGTGTTGTCATTGGCATGGATAGTTTTCTAGATTGATAGTGGTTTCAACCTTTCCTTTCCATTTCCTGGATAGCCATGGTGTAGTGGGTTCCCCACTTGGTTTTTTTGATTGGTTCTCAGGTTTTCTATGGCTGTGGGTTGGAACAAATTCTCTAGATACCTAAAACAACTTGGATTCCTTGGAGGTTGTGGGTTGAGTTACTAGTACCTGGAGCCTACGGGTTGGGAAAAATGTTTTGGAGCCTTGAAACAACTTGGGCTCCCTAGAGGCTGTGGGTTTAGTTACTTGTTCATATATCCCTTGATAGCTTGGATAAAGAGACCAATCTGATGATGCTAGTGAGTTTTGGACCGTATCGGTGAGATCATTGTGCTTGAGGGTTGATGTGGTTTGGCCTCTGGAAGCTCTAGTTGGTTTTATTTTGGTTTAACCTAGATGATCCCACATTCATGCTTGGAATATGGCATGGGGGTGATTGTTTGAAAGAGAGATTTCGGTTCAATATAATCTATGGTCGGGTGGTACGTGGAAGTCTCTGACTTGGTTGGAATTTTCATATGTTAATATGAGTTATTTTCCTATTGTAGCCTATGATATTTTTTACTGGTTATTATGGTGATTTTATGGTTGATTTGTCATAATTTCTATTTTGGTTATATGTTGGTTAGATACCTAGTTATATGATGTGCTCTAGCTATGGATCTCTCTCATGATTTGATAAGTTATTGAATGGTTGATGAATGCATGGGATAACAAGTTTTGTTGCATCTAGGTAGAGAGGGTATAGAGCCTTGTTGGTGATTTTTAGATGAAGTTCGAAAGTTTATGATCAGATATGAATTCATTACCTATATCTTATATGTTTGTCATGTGTTTGAAGAAATTTCTATCTTGTATTAGGCATGTATTGGTCAAGACTTTGTTCAAGTTTTGAATGTTTAGCATTTTATCATCATTGTAATGATTCTAGAAAATTATAGGAATTTTTGGGCAGTGGTCTAGAGGCTAGCATGAAAAAGTGGCATAGATCTCATGACCGCATGCACAAAACAAAGAATTTTGGGATATAACCACACACAGACATGCTTATGGGTGCGGTTGGAGCCTCATAACCACACACAGAGTGTGTCAAGGGTGCGGTTGGAGATTAAACCTTGTGAAAAAACATTCCAACTTGAGATTGATCACCTCGGGGGGGGGGGAGTGGGGGAGTTGACAGGCTCCTGAGTGATCTGTAGTCTCTAAGGGATGTCAGTTTGTATGACCCACTTCCATAACTAGAACTTGGAAGTTGGGTCATATCATAGTGACACTCAACTCATGTTCACCCTAGAGAGATTTTTAAAAGTCGGTAAATTTGTGAGGAGGGGTTACAAAGTGGTATCAGAGCAAGGTTGCAGCACTAGACCTCGGGGTAGATGTGATTTCTATGCATGCATGTCAAATTTTTATGATTTTATCATGTATGCATGTTAGAAAAGTATTTTTATGGATGTCTTGACCTTATATATGTATGAGTTTAATGCTTTTGAAGTTATATCATGCTAATCTAGATTGATTGTGAAGACGAGATTGCCTCCCCTGAAATACACCGAGGTATGGTTTTAGTTATGTATATATTTGGTTTATCTAACATGACATGTTTGCAAGAGATAGAAGACTAGAGATGAAGAGCATAATGGTGGAATATATTTCACATGACTCCCCTTACATGCCTGATAAGAATTCAGTGGAATGGGATAGGTCAGTTGAGCAGCAAGGAGAAGAGTACCCTCCCAATATAGAAGATACACTGATAAGTTTGAAGGTAGAAACCAAAATTTATAAGGCAAATAATTGTAGGTTGATTAAGGCATAGGAAAGGCTTTCCAGAGCTCAAGAAAATCAAGTAGAGGTTAATGCAGTCATTCTTTAGAGACTTTCATATTTGTAAAACCAAGGAAAACTAAGGATCAATCATGGACAAGAAGAAAAGACTAATGGGGCATATGGCAGCAGGTCTCATGGAGGACACAGGTTGGACAGGGATGACACAATCAAAGGTGGAAAATATTTGGATACACCTAACAGATGGGTTAGCACTCATGGATTTAATTCCAAATATGGTTCTGAGAGACATCATTGTCATTACCAATAGTATCCTTATAAGAGGAGTGACAAATAATATTTTCCAGAGGATTTCAAGAAATCCAAGCCTCCTATTTTTGATGGGGATGTGAAGAAATAAGAAGATGAAAAAACATCACTACTTTGGATGAAGAAGTTCTTCGGATTGCATGATTATTCAGAGAATAATAAAGCCAAGATAATGATCTTCAGTCTTAAGGGAAAATAACATATCTAGTGGGAATATGTGAAGTGTGTCAGAGGGATCAAGGTACAAGAGTTGAGTTGGCATGAATTTAAAAGACTATTAAGGAAGAAGTACTTTTCTGAGAGATATTATGATAGAAAGACCAATGAATTCTATGAGTTGAAGACAGGTTCCATGACATATGAAGAGTACATGACCAAATTTATGGAGTTTTTAAGGTATGTGCCATACCTCAAGGCTGAGAATACAAAGGTCCAAAATTCCATCAATGGATTATATTTATCATTTAGATATTAGATTGAGTATGATGAGCCTCAGTTAATGAAGGAAGTCATCAGGGAGCTGGAGCAATGTTATGAGTAATCTAAGCGCAAGATTGAGCGTAAGCGAGATTAGAAAGGTTGTCTGAATACTAAAGGAAAGTGGGCTAAGAAGCAAGGAATACCTCAAGATGTAGGTGATAGGGAGAATGTAGCACCTTACAATAAGTTTAATGCAATTTACAAAGGACATGGATTTCAACCTGAGGAGAAAAATAAGGGTAATGACATAAATCCTTTTAGGTGTTAAAATTGTGGTGGAGAGTATCGCAGGAGTGAGTTCCCATTGCACTAGTGTGGCAGGCCTCAGATTTACAATGCTCAAGAGGCATAGATAAATGGACATTTTTGGGTAGAGTATTCCTTAGATATATGCGATAGTGGATAAAAAGTAGGTTGATCACCATACATCCATTATCTAGATGGAAGGTAACCTTCATGATCAAGTTGTTTCCATTTTGATTGATCCTAGATATAATTATAGTTATATAAGTCCTCACCTCATGGAAAAGTGTTGCTTGAATAAACAAGTACATGCAGAATCTTGGTTGGTGTAGTTGGCTATAGGGACCAATTGAAGATTTCATCATTGGGTGAGATATTGCGTATTTGATTTGAATGGAATGACTACATCAACACATATACATGTGCTTCCTTTGGGTTCATATAATATGATTTTGGGCATGGATTGGTTGTTCATTCATAGGACTAAGTTAAACTATTATGACAGGGCTATTGAGCGCCTCGATGATGATGGGAAAAGAAAATCTTGCAGAGAAAGAAAAATCCTATTTCAGTTAGAATGGTTACAACTATGCAGGAAAATCGTAGTTGCAGGAAGGGATGTGTATTATTTTTAGTTCATATTTCAAATGACAAAGGGAAGGATGTTGAGGGTGATGAAGTCTTGAAGAGGTATCTTGTCTTGTATCAGTTTTAGGATGTGTTTCCAACAAAGATTCTTCCTCCTCATAGGGAAGTGGAATTTTCTATTGAGTTGATGTTGGGAGAAGCACCAACATCTAAGACACCTTATAGGATGAGCACTCCAAAGTTGGTGCAATTGAATTTGCAACTTAAGGAAATGCTTAATAAGGGATACATAAGGCCAAGTGTGTCACCTTGGGGTGCACCAATATTGTTTGTAAATGAGGATGGTACTCTCATGTTGTGCATTGATTATAGGAAGTTGAATAAGGTGAATATCAAGAACATGTATCCATTGTTGCATATTGATGATTTTTTTGATTAGCAGAAGGGATTAACAATGTTTTGGAAGATTGATTTGAGATCAGGATATCATCAGGTGCACATCAAAGAAGAAGAAATCTATAAGATTTAATTTCATACAAGGTATGGAAATTATGAGTTTTTGGTGGTTCCTTTTGGTCTTACCAATGCTCCAACCACTTTCATGTGTTTGATGAACAATGTGTTGTGTCCTTGCCTAGACAATTTTGTGATAATGTTTATTGTTGATATACTTCAAGAACGAGGAAGAGCATGCAGAGAACCTTACAACAATGTTGATATTGTTGATATTGTTGTGTAGAAATTATATAACTTATGTGTTATATGTCCAATATTCTCCTGATCTCACACTATTTTAACTTCATGCAAAATACATAATCTATTCCACCATTGATCATTTGTGGAAATTAAATCAAGATTGCAATGCACAAATGAAACAATAAAAATTCACACACATTAACATAATTGTTTAATGGGAAAGCTTGAAGTTGAAAACCCCAAATATCTGTATATAATATATGTCATAGAGATCATGTAACAATCCTCATACAAAGCTGATCATATCAAGCTCTCAGTACAATACAATTGCTACATGCTAATCAAGAACAATCAGAAAAAATATGCACTGATTTTTGCCCTCCTGATAGCCTGCCTCTACTGCGCAATCCCTACTGAAGAATGGCTCTGGATGAGTTCGGATTGCTCCAGCCTTGCTCACACAATCCTCATTGGCATCTCCAATGAATGTGTGGTGCATACAATGCAACACTATAGTCACAACTAATAGTCACACTTGCTCTTTCACCAATCTCTCCACTGAGTCTCCACTGATCTGTTCTGCACTGTAGTTAACTGTTGTCTCTGTCCAGTTAAATAATGAGTCATTATTTAGTGAATTAATTTAACTAATTAATTCACTCAACTCCACTGAAAGTATCAATCAGTTAGAAATAGACACAATCAATTCAACTGAGTTTAACTCCACAAGTGTAGTTAAACTAGAAACCAACTCCACCAACCACTTCTCCAACTCCACCAAACTCTGCCACTTGAGTTCTAACTGAAGTCCTCCATGCATGAACCACCAGTAGCTCTAGGAATTTTGTAATTCCTTAAGCTAGCTGATCTGAACAATCTGTTAACTGAATGTCAGTGCTCCAAGAGAATAAGATAATGTTTAGAGTCCAAATATTATTAAGAGCTAATAATATCCGACATGTCTATTTTTAGACTGGCAATCTAAAAATAGATTCCGCCCAATATGTCTAAAAATAGAAGTCCATCTATTTTTCCAACTTGACCAACCATCCACAAATAGCATCCTGCAACTCATAGAATATGATCGACATGTCTAAAAATAGAATTTGCGCCAAAAATAGCCTGCGGGGCCCACTTAGTGAAGGCGACTCTTTTCACTAAGCTCATCATCTTGTTGAATCTCAACACTCCCTCTCAATAAGATAGGGATTATCTGCCACCCAGATCTTGTCTCTATGGCATTTGAATTTACTCCTGGTGAGCGCCTTCGTCAGAATATCTGCATCCTGATCTTCCGTAGGAATGTATGAAAGCAACATGATCCTCCGCTGCACACAATCTCTGATATGATGGTACTGGATGTCAATATGTTTAGATCTATCATGAAATACTGGATTAACTGAGAGTTTAATGCAACTCTGATTATCACAATATATCACAATAGGATCTAAATGAGAACCAAACAAACCGACCAGGATCTTCCTCATCCATATAGCCTCGCATGCAGCCAAACTTGCTGCCATGTACTCGGCCTCTGCTGAACTGAGTGCCACGGATCTTTGTTTCCTGTTGTACCAAGAAACTACTGTAGATTCGATACTGAAAATCCCTCCAGATGTGCTCTTTCTGTCTTTTGGGCTTCCTGGCGAATCTGCATCCGTGAAGCCATGCAACTTCACCTCATCCGTATGTCTGTACCATAAACCATACTCAGATGTGCCCCTGAGATACCTCAGGACATGCTTGCCTACCTTCCAAAAGAGATTTTTAGGCTTCACCATCGCTTGTGAAAGCTGGTTCACATCATAGCATATGTCCGGTCGTGTATTGACTAAATATATGAGCGAACCAACCAACTGTCGATAAACAGTGGAATCCACTACCTCTGCCGATGTAGCATCCTCCTTCCTCCAACCACTAGGAAGAGGAGTGTCGATAGGCTTGCAGCCTTGCATGTGAAACTTCTCCAGTATATATCGGGTGTACTTTCCTTGAGACACAAACAATTCACCTTTTCGATTGTAAATTTCCAATCCAAGGAAATAATGAAGGAGGCCCAAGTCCTTCATCTCGAACTCCTTTGCAAGATCTGCCTTGCATGAGTGTATCAACTACTCATCACATGTTAGTATCAAATCATCAACATAAATTAAAATGATCAAAAGCTTACCCTCAACCACAATCTGGTAAAGTTTTGCATCCGCCTCACTCTTGGTGAAGCCAAGTCCAGTGAAATAGCTTTCGATCCAAGTGTACCAAGCACAGGGTGCTTGTTTCAGCCCATACAGTGCTCTTTTGAGCCTGCACACATGCGACTCGCTGCTAAAGATCTCAAATCCTTCAGGCTGCTCAATGTACACCTCCTCCTCAATGATTCCGTTGAGGAACAAAGTCTTCACATCCATCTGATGAATGTGCCAACCCATCTGTGCTGAGAGAGAAAGTATGGTCCATATGGAAGAATACCTTGCGACAGGTGCAAAGGTTTCTTCATATTCGATCCCCTCGATCTGTGAGAAGCCCCAGGAAAAAAATCTTGCCTTATAATTCTCAACGCTCCCATCAGCAGCTTGCTTCAATTTGTAGATCCATCTCGAACCTACCACTGATTTCCCTTCTGGCCTTGTGACAATCTCCCATGCACTGTTTCTGAAAATCGAATCATACTCTTCCACCATGGCATCTACCCATGCAGGATCCTCCACAACTTTCTCAAAAGATGATGGATCCCTCACGATACACTTTCTCATCAGAGCCATGTATCCAGTAAATCGGTCAGGTTACTGTCTCTATCTGCGCTGTGATGTAGGAACTTCTACATTCTGCACTGCATCAAGATTCAGTCGCTCAGCTTCTGTAGTGTGCTTCTGCCCTCTGATGTTTGGCACTGCATGAGTGTTTTATTCCACTCCATGAACCTCCTCTTGTGGCTGATCCACATCTTGAGGCTCATCTTTAGGAACAAGTATCTCCTCCTCTGCATGCAAGTGTGGCTCCCTCTCAAGTGACAACTTCATGAATTTCTCCTCATGAAATTTGATATCCCATCGCATGACAATCATCTGACTGTCTGGAAAATACACATGATAATTGTGGGGTGTTTCTATGTACCCCAAAAATATCCCAACATCTACGGTTGGCTCTAGCTTCTTCCTGGAATCCTTCGTCACATGAATGTAAATAGGTGAGCCAAAAATATTCAAATGAGAAATATCAGGCTTCTTACCAGAAAATGCCTCTTCGGGTGTACTCATGCCAAGTACTCTATGAGGACAACGGTTTTGCACATAAACCGCAGCGTTGCATGCCTCAACCCACAAGTGTATGGGAAGGCCCTGATCATGCAACATCGCCCGTGCAACACCCACGATCGTTCTGTTCTTCCTCTCAGCGACCCCATTTTGCTGTGGGTTATGAGGCGCTATGAGTTCTCTTCAAATTCCTTCTTTGCTAGAGAATTATTTGAATTCGCCAGAGATGTATTCACAACCATTATCACTCCAAAGAGATTTCACTTACTTCCCCAAGTCTTTCTCAACCAACACCTTGAACTCACATAACTTTGAGTATGTCTCGCTCTTCTTCTGCATGAAGAAGATCTAACACTTACGAGAAAATTCATCAACAAATATCACATAATACCTGTGCTTTGCTGTTGAAGCAACCGAGAAAGGTCCACACATGTCTGTGTGAATTCTCTCAAGGATCGTCGAAGCATGAATATCCTTCTCATGAAAAGTGGTCTTCACAAATTTTCCCAAAGTACATCCCTTGCACTGATTTGACTGCGCAAGTGTACCTTTGGGAAGCTCGGTAGAAATTTGCTGCAAAATTTTCAAAGCGCCATGGTGAAGATGGCCCAATATTCTATGCCACAATTTGCCCTCATCTCGGCTCACCACTCCTTCTGCTTTTCCTTCCATTGCAGCGGAGCCATGTACATGCAACTAATAAAGATTATTAACTCGAAACCCTATCCTCCTGGTTTGACCAGTTTTTTTATGGCGCAGGAAAGATTTTCTCTCACTAAAAGCAACATCATAACCCTTGTCTTCCAGCATCACCACGGAGATCAGATTCTTCTTCAATCCTGGAACATGCATGACATCCTTCAAAATTAAAGGTTTACCGGACTCCCTCTCAAAGGAAATGGTCCCGATACCAGTCGCACTGTATCTACCATCATCGCCCATCTCGATGTGCACTCCAAGATCCTTTTCCTCTAGATCACTAAACAAATCCTTGTCTCCGGTCATATGGAAAGACACACCACTGTCAAGAAACCACACCGATCCCATCTTAATTGAAACCAAGCATGCGATCAAAGAAAAGTCGAGCTCAAACTGCAAGGCTAAGGCCTCTCCTGCTGCAGAACAAACAATGCTCTTATTCTTCTTCTTCTGTGGGCAATTAGTGGCGAAATGCCCGTGCTGGTGACAGTGAAAACACTTCACCTTGGACAAATCATGCTTCTTTCCTTTAGCTTCGGATTTGGAAGATTTCTTCCCTTTTCCTTTTCGATCTTTGGCAGCTGAAGCGCAATTTTCTTCATCTTCATTCTTCAATGAAGATCCATCCCTGGTACCCCGCCTTATCTCCTCCTGCACAAGATCCGACCAAAGTCACTCCCATCCTGGCAATTTCTCCCGTCCATTGACAGAGTCTTCATAGTTATGCCAACTCTTCGGAAGCCCAAGGAGAGCCATGCTCACCACGTCTTCTTCATCAACAGTAACCCCCACACTTCCCAACTCATCCTTACAGTGGACAAACTTTGTGAGGTATTTTGGAATACTGTCGCCTTTCTCCTTTTTTATTTTTCTGAGCTTTTCTTTAAGTAGCAACTTCCTCTGGTCACTTCTACTTTGGAAAAAGTCTGTCAAAGCCTTCCACATTAAGAATGGAGTGGCTTTCTCATGAAGTCTGGACACAATGTTTTCCTTCACACCTTTCAACAGAATCCTTCGACACTTTGCTACCTTCTTTTTCCATGCGTCAAGTGCGGCTACATCGCTAGAAGCAGGCTTTGGAATATCAACATCTATGAACTCCTTCAACCCATTATCATCCAGCACCACCGCCATCCTGTCCTTCCATGCTATGTAATTCGAGCTGCCCTCAAGGGCATACTCAAATCGCAATCCGTTGAAAGACATTTGAATGAATGCTCAACTTCGACACCAAGAAAACACTGCAGCAAATTCGAATTCCACCAGCACAAAACTCAACCGCTTCAATAATTGCAATCTCCTTCAATGATCAACACCGCTCTGATACCATGTAGAAATTATATAACTTATGTGTTATATGTCCAATATTCTCCTGATCTCACACAATTTTAACTTCATGCAACATACATAATCTATTCCACCATTGATCATTTGCGGAAATTAAATCAAGATTGCAATGCACACATGAAACAATAAAAATTAACACACATTAACACAGTTGTTTAACGGGAAAGCCTGAAGCTGAAAACCCCAACTATATGTATATAATATATGTCATAGAGATCATGTAACAATCCTCATACAAAGCTGATCATATCAAGCTCTCAGTACAATACAATCGCTACACACTAATCAAGAACAATCAACAAAAATCTGCACTGATTTTTGCCCTCCTGATAGCCTGCCTCTATTGCGCAATCCTTGCTGAAGAATGGCTCTGGATGAGTTAGGATTGCTCCAGCCTTGCTCACGCAATCCTCATTGGCATCTCCAATGAATGTGTGGTGCATAAAATGCAACACTATAGTCACAACTGATAGTCACACTTGCTCTTTCACCAATCTCTCCACTGAATCTCCACTGATATATTCTGCACTGTAGTTAACTGTTGTCTCTGTCCAGTTAAATAATGAGTTATTATTTAGTGAATTAATTTAACTAATTAATTCACTCAACTCCACTAAAAGTATCAATCAGTTAGAAATATACACAATCAGTTCAACTGAGTCTAACTCCACAAGTGTAGTTAAACTAGAAACCAACTCCACCAACTACTTCTCCAACTCCACCAAACTCTGCCACTTGAGTTCTAACTGAAGTCATCCATGCATGAACCACTAGTAGCTCTAGGAATTGTGTAATTCCTTCAGCTAGCTGATCTGAACAATCTGTTAACTGAATGTCGGTGCTCCAAGAGAATAAGATAATGTTTAGAGTCCAAATATTATTAAGAGCTAATAATATCCGACATTTCTATTTTTAGACTGGCAGTCTAAAAATAGACTTCGCCCAAAATGTCTAAAAATAGAAGTCCATATATTTTTCCAACTTGACCAACCATCCACAAATAACATCCTGCAACTCATAGAATATGGTCGACATGTCTAAAAATAGACATAGTCTAAAAATAGACTTTGCGCCAAAAATAGCCTGCGGGGCCCACTTAGTGAAGGCGACTCTTTTCACTAAGCTCATCATCTTGTTGAATATAAACATGTTGCATGGCAAGTTCAACAAGTGTAGTTTCTTTTAGTCTCAGATTCATTTCTTGGGACATGTTTTTTCAAAGGAAGGGATATTAGTGGTCCCGAAAAATATTAAAGCTATCATGGAGTGGCCAAATCCTAGGAATGTGGATGAGGTTAGATTAGTCATGTGACTAGCATTATTACAGGCGGTTCACCATGATATTATCAAGGATTAGCTATCCTATCACATATTTGCAAAGAAAGGGAAATAAGTTTGAATGGATTCAGGAGCGTGCAACTAGTTTTGAGCAGTTGAAGAATTTGCTTACAAATGCTCCAGTGTTGAAGATTACAAATCATGATAAGGAGTTTGTGCTATGTAAAAAAGCTTTCAAGGAAGTACTTGGTGGATTCCTGATGTAGGAAGGGAAGGTGGTATGCTATGAGTCAAGGAAGCTGAATTTGCATGAGAGGAGCTATATGACTCATGATCTTAAGTTGGTAGCTATCATCCATACATTGAATATGTGGAGACATTATCTTCTTAGCAGGAGGTTTGTTCTGATGAATGATCATAGTGGTTTGAGGTACTTGTTTGACCAACCTAATATAAATTTAAGACAAGCTAGATGGTTGGATACTCTCAGTGAGTTTGATTTCAAGATAAAGTACATTAAGGCCTAGGAGAATCGGGTTGCATATGCTCTTAGTCAAATAGTGTAGGCGAATCACATTTCAACTATGAGCTCTTATGGGACATATTTACATGAGCAGATCTTGCATGTAGGGAAACATGATGAGAGGTACTAGTAGTTGAAGTAGATATTGCAACAATAGGGTGAAGGTGATATGGATGAAGAGTATCACCTCACAACAGATGGCTTGGTCAGATTCAGGAACAAGATCTATGTGCCAAATAACAGTGAGATCAAGAAGATTGTCTTGAGGGAGTTTCATGTCAAGTCGTATTCAGGCCACCTGGGATATCATAAGACCTTGATAGTAGTCAAGAAGTTCTATCATTGGAAAAATTTGAAGAAAGAGGTGGTTGAGCTTGTTGCTAGATGCTTGGATTGTCAGCAGGTGAAAGCAGAGTGTAAGCACCCAGTTGGTATATCACATCTTATTCTGATTCCAAAATGGAAATGGGATGTCATTTCCATGGATTTCATTACAAATTTTCCAAGGAAATTTAAGCAACATGATTCCATCATGGTTGTGGTTAATAGGTTAAACAAGGTAGCTCACTTCATTGCAGTGAAGTCTACGAATTCAATTAGTGAGGTAGCTGAGATATTCATCAAGGATATAGTGAGGTTGCATGGTGTTTCCAAGAATATTTTATCATATAGAGATACCAAGTTTACTTCCAAGTTTTGGAAGGAATTGTTTGCAGGCTAGGGGACAGAGTTAAATTTTAGTACAACTTATCATTCACAGACAGATGGACATACAAAGAGAGTTAACAAGATTATTGAGGACATGTTAAAGATGTATGTCATGCATCAACATAGGAAGTGGGAGGAGTATCTTCCATTGGTGAAGTTTGCATATAATAATGGGTATCAAGAATCCTCAAGGATGAGTCCATTTGAGGCTCTTTATTGGTGGAGTTGTAATACTCCTATCCACTAGAGTGATCCAGTGAACAGGGTGTTGATTAGACCAGATATGTTCGCTAATATGGAGCATGAGATGCATGTTATTAAGAATAATTTAAAGGTAGCACAAGACAGGAAGAAGAGTTATGCAGATCAACATAGAGCATTCAAGGAGTTTCAGGTTGGGGAGCATGTGTACTTCCGCATTAAGCCCAAGAGGAGATCCTTGAGGATTGGATCATGTGCCAAGTTGGCACACCAGTATTTTGGGCCTTTTGAGATCCTTGATAGGATTAGACCAGTGAAATACATAATTGCATTTCTGCCAACAATTAATGTCCATGATGTTTTCCATGTTTCATTTCTTAAGAGATATGTCCAATATGCCGATCATGTGATTTATTGGTTTGTATTGAAGGTGGAACCAGAGGGAGAGTTCCAACTATAACCTCATTTAATTTTGAAGCGGAAAAAGATGATGCTCTAGAACTGAACAATAGAGAAAGTTAAAGTGCAGTGGAATCACTTTGGGCCAGATGAAGCTACATGGGCGATGACTAATCAAATGTGGGCTTTTTATCCTTCCTTATTTGCTTGTTGAGCATATCTGTTTGGTTTATGTGTTATGCTTTATATTTATATATGCATATGTGTATTGTAAATACTATAATGAGTTGTGTTATAAATATCTAATAAGCAGTATGTTGTAAATATTGCATTGAGCTGTGTTATAAAGATCCAATAAACAATATGGCGTTCCTGGTTTCAATAGTTTGGTATGTTGTAAATATTGAATTGAGATGTGTTATAAAGATCCATGGGAAACATGTTTTGCTGGTTATAAGAATCATTCAACACTGAGGATGGTGTTCACCTAAGGGGGAGGGGTTTGTAATAGCCCCAGGTTGATTTTCCATGTTAATAAAATAAGATCAAGGTCATGGGACACACATTCCAGGCTTAATGGCGGGAAAACATTATAATGGACATCAATTGTGGATTATTAATGGCTATGTAAATTAACAAAGGCATTGGAAAAGGAAAGAGGCAACAATTGGCATTTAATTATGAAAATAAAGGAAAATAGGAGAAAAGGAAGGCGAAGAGACACAAATTTGCATGCAAGGAAAATTAGAGGAAAAATGAAGGAAAATGAAGAAAAAAAGAGACATTAATGATAAAAAGGCATCATAGAATCAATTCACAACTTTTTTTAGTTCATTTTTGGCTCTCTCTTTTCATTCTTTCTCTCATACACTCTTGCACACTAACATTTACTTTGGAGCACTCTAGCATTTACTCAGATTTGGAGAAAGCAAGCAACAGAAAGAAAGGAAACACAAGGAAACAGTTGGATCAGTAACTAAAACACGCTTACTTTGTAGGTAACAGGTTTCATGTGCGATATTATTTTTGGTTTTTGGATGCATGGTATATGCACGTGGTTCCTTATTTACGTGTTGTCATTGACATGGATATTTTCCTAGATTGACAGTGGTTTCAACCTTGCCTTATTATTTTATAGATAACCATGGTGTAGTGGGTTCCCTACCTGATTTTTTTGATTGGTTCTCAGGTTTTCTAGGTTGTGGGTTGGAACAAGTTATATAGGGCCCTGAAACAACTTAGGTTCCTTGGATGTTGTGGGTTGAGTTACTAGTCCCTAGAGCATGTGAGTTGGGACAAATGCTCTAGAGCCCTGAAACAACTTGGGTTCCCTAGAGGACGTGGGTTGAGATACTAGTTTCGTAAGCCCTAGAAAGCTTGGATAGAGAGACCAATCTGGTTGATGTTAGTGATTTATGGACCATATAGGTGAGATCGTTGTGCTTGAGGGTTGATATGGTTTGGCCTTTGGAAAACTTGGTTGGTTTTATTTTGGTTTAACCCATATGATCCCACATTCATGCTTGGAATATGGTTCATGGGTGATTGGTTGAAATATATATTTTGGTTAAGCCCAATCTATGGTTGGGCAGTACATGGAAGTCCCTGACTTGGTTGGAATTTTCATATGTTAATATGAGTTATTTTCTTAGTGTGACCTGGTTTTTGAGCACTTGTATTGGTTGTTATGGTGATCTTATGGCTAATTTTTCATAGTTTCTATTCTAGTTATATGTTGGTTATATGATGTTATCTAGCTATGGATCTCTCTCATGATTTGATAAGTTATTGAATGGTTGATGAATGCATGGAATAATAAGTGTGGTCACAACTAGCTAGAGAGGGCATATATCCTTCTTCATGATTTTCATATGAAGTTTAGAAGTTTATGATAAGATATGCATTCATGACCTGTAGCTTATATGTTTGTCATGTGTTTGACGAAATGTCTATATTGTTTTAGGCATGTTATGGTCAAGACATTTTTCAAGTTTTTATTGTTTAGCATTGTTATCATCATTGCCATGATTCTAGAAAGTTACGAAATTTTTTTGGTAGTGGTATAGAGGCTAGACTGAAAAAGTGGCATAGATCTTGGAACCGCGTGCACAAAATAGGGAATTGTGGCCTATAACCACATGCAGGTAGGCTTATGGGTGTGGTAGTATCCTCATAACTACATGCACAGTGTGTCAAGGGTGTTGTTGGAGATTAAACTTTGTGAAAAATATTTCCAACTCAGGGATTGATCACTTGGGGGGTGGGGTTGCTAGGCTCCTAAGTGATTTTTAGTCTTTGAAGGATGTTAGTTTGTTGTCGGTTTGTAGGCCCCACTTCCATAACTAGAACTTGGAGGTCAGGTTATATCATAGTGACACTCAGCTCATGTTTACTTTGGAGAGATTTGTAAAAGTGGTTAAATGTGGGAAGATGGGTTAAAACAAGAAATTCAAAGATGGAGATTGAGAAATTCAATAGGGAGAGTTTTGAGCTATAGAAAATAAATATGGAAATTTTTTTGGTGGAAAAACATTATTCGATCACTGTGGATCCTAGTACTACACTAACAGGGATGTCAAAAAAAGATTGTATCAAGTTGGATTGAAAGGAAAACATCACAATAGGTTTTATTTCTGAAGAATGCTACACCAAAGGCATTGTGTAATAGGTTAGGGACCTTTATGAGTCTAAGTCCTTTGTGGACAATTTTCTCCTACATAAAAAAACTATATAACTTGAGGATGAAGGTTGGAGATTCAGTGAAAAAGCATATAAGCACCTTCAAAATTATGGTAAGTCAGTTATTATTTATTGATATCAATATTTTAGATGAAGATAAGTGTGTCAATTTGTTGTGTTCTTTTATAGACTCATGGGATAATCTTGTTGTTGCCATAGGTAGTAATGCAACTATTTTAAGTTTCAATAAAATAGTCTCATCCTTGTTATCATAGGAGATGAGAAAAAAAATTACAGTCACTCAGATGCCTTTTCTATAATAGGATGCTCCCAAAATAGAAATAAAAATAAGTCCTCAAGCGAGAGATATAAATCTACAAGAAAAGTTGTAAAGGTATGTTGGAGATGCGGAAAATAAAGACATTACAAGAAAAATCGTAGATATTAAATTATAGAGAAAGTAAAGGGATTTGATGATGCTCCTTCTATAGAAATAAAAACATCCTTAGATGAAGGAGGGTATGTGTATTTGGCTTCTTCAGGTACACATGTAGATCATGAATCACGGTTGGTTGACTCAGGGGCATCCTTGCATATTACGCCTCACAAGGAGTGGTTTTACGAGTATGAAAGATATGATGGTGATTATGTTTTCCGAAAATATGGATCGACATCTAGAACCGTAAGATGAGGAAAATTCAAGTTGAAGCTCATGGGTGGAAGGATTAGAACACTACTTTATGTTTTTCACATCCCAATATTAGATAGAAATTAAATATTTAACTGTGATTAAAAATATGAGTGTAAAAACAATATTTGAAAATATGGCTTGAGGAGAAATAATATTTTTAAGGGGAGTTCATATTAGAAATATATATAAATTTTCTACTAGTGATGGGTGCAACCATATAGGGTAAGCTGTCCACCATAGCATAACCTGCTTGTCCCTCCTTCTCTGCTTGCTCCATAGCCTGTGTCACCTATGTAGCTTGGTCCTTCTTAACCAATATGACTCATAGGCAGGCCACCTACACCTCTCACACAGTTGCATTCCATTGTTTCTGACTTGGTTAAGCTAAAGGCCAACATATTTGTCATGGAACTTCTCTACCTATGCCTATCCTTGCACAACACCCTTAGCCAAGCCATGTACCATCCACCTGCCATGCATGCTTCTGACACTTCTTCCTAGGATGCCCTACAAGATCACCGTGTATACAGTGTAACACTTAAGAGAGTGGAAGTAAAGAAAGAAAAACTCCTATAGTCTCTAGATAAAATAATATATTATGGCTGAAATACTGGGACGTATAAAAGAGAAGAGACTTTGATTAATACATGGTAATGGTATGGTAGAAGGTATGCCTAATTTCTTTTTGGATTTTTACTTCTGTGATTATTTATATGGGAAGAATAATCAGGTAAGATTATCCTCTTAAGAAACATATAATAGCTACATTATATTACTTGTCATGTATAAATTATATTTCCATGATCGACTTACAACATAAAAAACATATGTAAAATAGATTAATGATGCTTATAATAAAACTAATGTAAACCATATTCAAACAATTTTTTTAGTAAATTATAACTAAAATTTGTAAAACATCACTACCTATTTACTTGATTCTATTGAAACTGTAATAGATCGACATGCCAACATGTCATTTTGTAATAGTTCATTTGTAAATTATTTTGGGAATATTTGTAATAGTTCATAAAGGAGTGCAAAAATTTCTCACTTTGGTGGATTCAAGCCCAATGTGGATTTGAGATCGACTTAACCTGCAATATAAAAGAAAGCATGTTAATCGGATAAAATATGCACAAGATAAAGCTATTGCAAATCATATTGAAACACAATTAATTGTAAAATAGAATAACCTATTTCTTGAATTCTATTCAAATTATAATCAATCAAAGCCTCTTCCCAATATTTATTGGTTTTATTACACAAACCATAATTTTATTTGCATCACACCCCTAAAAACTGTGATTGGTTTTCTTAATCGTTCTTACACGATGTGAACTATTTATAAAACTACAACATTTCCAAAAGCTTTTGGATTTTTTCTGATATAGATAGATTGTCATTTTTTTTTATTGGTCTATTTCATTTTTTTATAATTTTCACAAATTCCATATCTCTACATAATCTTTACATATTTGGCCAACCATATCCAATGTTTACAATTCTATGTTGGGATAACATACTCCAATAGTGTAAAAAATTAAATAGAGAGATATAAAATATTTATCGAGAGCGAAAACATAAAAAAAAACCAAAAACACAATGCACAAAGTGTTTACCCTGGGAAAAACCCCCTAGGGAAAAATACATCCAGAAGAAATTCCCCTAATATTGCCTCAGGTGAGACTTCGATCCATGTACTAGATCGTTACCGAAAGGGTCGTGCAACCATATATGAACCTCGGTCTAGGCCCCATTAAGGCAACAAATGGTTGCATTGCCAGGACTGGGATTTGATTGAGGGATATGTGGATGTGGAATCTATCCATAAAAGAGATTCAATACTAGGTAGATATGAAAGAACATGAATTTGCAGTACAAGAAAACAAGAATCCACACCTGTCAACTGAGAGGTGGCTGCAGAAACACATTTTCAAAGATCAATACGAGATATTTTTGTCGTCGTTCTCTAGAGAGTTGCACAAGTGGTTATCAAGACTAGCTGAGCAAAATACATGTTTCAAGGACGATAACCCTACTACGTGGACTCCAGAGATGATCAAGCAACGGAAGGAAATTGATAATAATATTTCAAGGGTTGTTTATTATTGGATCGATTGTATTATTGAGGGCTTTATTACTGAGTTCATGATCGATACATCTGTATCCTATAGTGAAAACGAGCGCAAATTTTTGAAAGGCCCATGAGGTAAGTACTTAAACTCATTAAAGATCTGGATTAAGATGATATTGTGTGAAAAGGGTGTGTTGCGAATGCAAATTTATTGATGTTCGGAGGAATAAAAGCCATAATTACATGAAACAGTAAGAGATTTAGGGTAGATCGTGATAATTACATTGATACTGAGTACAGTCCATTGTTTGGATCTAAAAGAGAAGAATGAGAAAACAACCCTTCGACCCCTAGAAGTGTGTTGATAGAATTTGGAGATCATCACTAGGTGCTTATGGGATTACCCAACCCTCCACTCCCATCACAACCCATCCCCATATTTTACCTCGACCTCGACCTTTAACCCCTCTGTTTAACATGGATCAAACAACGAATATGCCTGTGTTTAAAGGCCCAGGATCAGATGATCTCGATAAATTTTGGTTTGTTGTAGAAGCAGTATGGAGATCGAAAAACATCATTGATGAGAATATGAAGAAAGCGCAGCTGGTCACAACACTGCAGGACAAAGCCTTGTCTTGGTATATGAAGTACTTCATGACAAACCATAATGCCACGTTGGATCAGAGAAATATTGCATTGAATGCTGAATTTAGGAAGCCAAAATCGCAGTCACAATGTATTACGAAGATCAAAGAGATCAATAAATTAGTCACTGAAACTCTGTATGGAGTAGGCGAAAGATTCAAGACGCTGCTAAGCCAAATCAGCTTCAAGATCCCTAATGTGCAGCACAAGGAGTGGTTTATAGCTGCGTTATTACCACATATTATATTACCATTGTCACAACAAAATGTCGCAACCCAATCTGAAGCATTGGAGATTGCGATGAAACTAGAAGTTTCACCGGTAGCAGATACCAACATAGGGGTTCAAAAGATCCAGACCTAGTTGGCGGGCTTACATATGGAACTATAGGACTTGAATAAGGGAAAATAGGTTTGATATGACATACATTCAGAATTTTGGTGCATAAATTGCAAATCAGAGGGCCACTATAAGGATCAGTGCCCTATTTTTAAAAAGTACTTGGGCCTTGGGATGCTAAGTCCAATGAAGTCTGGGCCAAGTGCTGGATCAAGTATGGGACCAAATGTATGGTGTAGCCTATGCCAGGTTGCAGGCTAACACCCCATAAAATACTATCATTTTCTACAGAAGTATATCCAATCACCAACACAATTTCTCTATAAATTATGTAGCTCAGTGGGACATGATGAAAGGAATTGTCGAAGCTATGATATAACAATGCAACAGACTCCTGGGACATACAAAATGCAAGTATAAGGTCTCATAGATCTAGGTTCACCAACAACATGTAGAGCTTTCCAAGGCCGAGGGCATAGCCGAGGAGGAGGCAGTGGATGAGGTCACAGACAGATCATATGTTATAATTGTGGTCAACCTGGTCATTTTTCTAGGGATTGTCAGAATCCCATTGTAGTATATTATAAGTATTGTAGAGCATTCAATCATGAGATAGAATATTTTCCTACATTATTGGCTAAAATGTAGTAAAATAAAAATCAATAGCCTACCCAGAACATACATATGATGAGAGGTGAACCACGCGAAGAGGATCTAAGTGTCAACATAGTGACACGAAGCGGTGTAAGTACTAGAGAAGAAAAATCATAAAGAAATAAGCGTATGGAGGATGCATGGGTTAGGAATGCTAGAGAAAATAATGTTTCGTTTGATGTACAACGCTAAAACAAAAAAAACCTTAATGGAAGTGAAAAAGAGTTTTATGAACATTGGAGCTTCGACATCGAGAACACAAACACAGCTGATCCTGCAAAAGAATAAAACCAAGGAGGTTATTGTAACAAAGGAATTAGATCCATCCATTTTGAAGTCGTTTTTACAAACATTTATGAAGTTGTTAAGGTGTCAAAAAGTTGTGGAAGGATTGCAGGAGCTAATTGAAAACTGCATTGGCAAAGAAGAACCACAACTTGAACAACGTGCAATGAATAAGGTATACAAAAATAAGAAGAGAACCAATAGAGAAATGCGGTTAACTACGTAGATAGGAGATTATGAAATGTACCAAGTCATTCTTGATCTAGGATCATATGCAAATGTTTTTCCAAATCACACATGGGAAAGAATGGGACGTCCAAAGCTGCAGTGGTCTCTGATTCAGCTACGAATGGCCTATCAATAGAAAATTATTCCTATGGGTCGATTGCATGGAGTTGTGGTAGATATTGATGGTGAAAGTGTGTTATCAGACTTGAAAGTCATTGAGATTGTTGATGATAACAATCTGTATCTTGCTTTTCTTCGATTAGATTGGGCTTATGATATGGATTCCATAAGAAATATGAAAAAAAAAATATGGTGTTTGAGAAGAATGGTACCAAGTTCGTTGTTCCTTTGGACCCCTCTGAAGGAGCGCGATATACAGAACAAGTTTAGAATGAATACGGTGATGCTAATATCGACAATATATATAAGATAACCATGCAAGACGAAGATTGGATCAATCTGACCGCTGATGGAAGGATAAGTTAGGAGTATGATAGCTCATGTATGCTAGACTGTGATGAAGAATTAGAGCATTGGTAGAACCGATTTCACGAAGTTTCTACTAAGCGGTGTAATAGAATTACTAAATCGCTTCGCTGCATCGCATCAGAGGTACGTGAATTTCCCTATTATGATGGAATTAGGGATGTTAATTTATTTCTTCATGGATTTGAAAATAATGTACCCAAAGAGTAGAAATGCGAAGCTTTGGACTTGGATTTGAGGTCAACACCAACCAGATGGTGGGGAATGCACAACGAAAACATAGGAGGTTGGAAGGAATATCACAGAGTGATGAAGGCCAGGTTTGGTTATGCAAAGACTAGGCTCACTGAAAAATATAATGGTAGGGATGATCCCCGCGAACATTTGTGTTGTTGGACTAAGGCTTGGGATGAAGAAACTCAACATAAATGGGTGCATATATTTTTCCATACTTTGGATGTGGTACCTCAGAATTGGTATCTGGAAATTGAGTTGTGGTATGGCACTGTCGCATTGGGACGATTTAACTGAAGGATTTTTATTGACATTTAGATTTGAATATGGTGGGATTGTATTGATGATGCTCTTCAGGACGTTAGAACTGGTATTTTTTGGATTCCCAGGAGCCCTCAACTCTAGAGCAGCCTGCATGGTCTGCACAATTGTAACTTGCCTTAGAATGTTATCATATGAATGCAGAAGATGATAAGGAGGATCCACACAATGTCAATATTCCTGAATCCGAAGGAAAATGTGAGGTTGTCAGTCCTGAAGTAGAGATAGTTGACATAGCACATCCTGTAAAGACTCAGCAAGTAAACATCGACTCAGAAGCAGAGCCCAAGTTTGCAAAGATTGGATATTAATGGGAAGATTATAAAATAAGTAAGGTTGCAGAGTTATTACATGAATAGAAGGATTTTTTCTCAATTAAGTTATATGCATTAAAAGGCATAGTAGGATATTTGGGAGTTATGCACATTAATTTGGAGTCATATGCGAAGTCAGTGAAACAACGCCCATATCGGTTGAACCCAAAATACAAAGAAAAAGTGAAGGAGGAGCTCGAGAAGATGCTCGATACTGGCATTATTGAACTAGTAGAGAAGTCTGAGTGGGTTAGCCCTATGGTGGTATATGAGAAAAATACCAGGGGAGAGATAAGGATTTGCGTCGATCTCAGAAATTTGAATGATGCATGTGTTCATGATCCGTTTTCGACACCATTCACTGATGAAGTTTTGGAGAATGTTGGAGGGTAGGAAGCCTACTCCTTTGTAGATGGGTTCTTAGGATACCATCAGATCAGGATTGCATCGAAATATAGGAACAAGACCACCTTCGTGGTTGAATGGGGTTCATTTAAGTATATGGTAATGCCATTTGGATTGAAGAATGCATTGAAAATATTTTCCAAAGTCGTAGTCGTTGTGTTTAAAAAATACATTCACAAATTCCTGTAGGTGTATTTTGAATACTGAACCATCTTTGGATTGTTAAAGAATCATGTTTCTAGCTTTTGCTTGATGTTGGATACCTGCAGGAAGTATCAAATCTCCTTGAAATTGAAGAAATTTATTTTTTGTGTGCCATATGGTATATTATTAGGGCATATTGTTTGAAAATAGGGCTTGATAGTAGACCCTGCGAAGATTGTTGTCATTATCAATTTGGAGCTTCCAAACAATGTGAAGCAGCTAGACACGATGCTTAGACATACATAGAAAGTTCATAAAGGCCTATGCGTAGATCACTACGTCGATGTAAAAGCTCGAAAAGAAGGATTTTGCATTTTTCTGGGACGACGATTGCCAAAATATCCTTGATGTACTGAAGGAAAAGATGGTAACTACTCCAATTGTATTCTTTCCAGACTGGAAGAAGGAGTTCCACGTACATGTCGAATCGTCCTACATAGCTTTGGGAGTTGTGTTAGCACAGTCTAGAGAAGGAGATCTTGATCACCCTGTAGCTTTTACGAGTAGGAAATTTTCTAAGGCATAAAGACATTATTCCACAACAGAGTCAGAAGGTCTAGCGATAGTATATGCACTGCAAAAATTCATACACTACTTGTTAGGAGGCCACTTCAAGATGTTCACGGATCATTCTGTGTTGAAATAATTAGTGAACAAGGCTATGTTGTGGGGGGGGGGGGGGGGAGATTTGCATATGGCTATTACTATTCTAGTAATATGAATTTGAAGTAGTAGTCAAAACATGACGTTTGAAGGTAGGGCTTGATCATTTGTCTAGGATCGAGATAGGCGAAGAGACAACACATATTGAGGAAGGATTTCTTGATGCACAATTGTTCGTGATTTGGGTTGTGGAAGAGAAATTTTTTGACATCATTTAGTTTTATACCATGAGAGTTTCACCTATGGAGTATACTACACAATAGAGGAAAGAGCTGGTAGTTAAAGCTACATATTTTTCTCCGACTGCAAGAAATTTATACAAGATGGGGGTCGATGAGATACTACGAAGACATTTCCTTGAGCACGAAAGATGCAAAATTTTGGTTGAAGCACACAATGAAATTGCTAGAGGGTATTACACAGGGAAATACATTATGCAGAATATTATGACTACTATACTATGGTGGCCCACGATGGATAAAGATTCGAAGGAGTATTGTAGCACTTGCAATGTCTGTCAAAGGACAGGAAGACCTTCATGAAGGGATGAAATGGAATTGAATCCTCAAGTCACTTTTTAGGCATTTGATAAATGGGCAATTGACTTTGTGGGAAGAATTGATCCCCCAGGGAAGAAAACAGGTGCGCGGTACATTATTTCTGCGACAGATTACCTCACTAGATGGGATGAGGTTTAACCGGTGAATAATTGCAGTGCAGACATGACTGCGAAGTTTATTTTTGAAATATTTTGTCACGTTTTGGTTGCTCGAAGATCTCGATGAGCGACAGAGGTACGCATTTCTTGAACAATATTATCGAAGCATTGAAGACAGAGTTCTAAATGCATCACCAGAAGAGTATGTCATATCATCCACATGCAAATGGAATAGTGGAAGCCTTTAACAAAATTTTGGAGATCGCTTTGACTAAGGCATGTAATGTCAACAAGGATGATTTAGATTTGTGAATTCCTGCAGTATTATGGGCCTACAAGACTACCTATAAGAATTTGATGGGCCAGATTCCATTTCAATTGGTATATGGACAGAAAGTGGTGATTCCAATGGAATACAACATGCCTAGTCTCAAAATTGCAACAATTACAAATATGGAAGACTACGATATTATGGAGTAGAGATTGGATCAACTGCTCATGCTGGAGGGAGATCAGTTCATTGTTGGATTTCACCAATAGTTGCAAAATGAGAGGGAAAAATATTAGCATGAAAAAAATATTAAGTAGAATACTTTCAAGTAGGGCAATTTAGTTCTTTTATATGACAGTAAGTTCGCGAAGTTTCTGGGTAAGCTGAAAATGCATTGGTTGGGGTTGTACATTGACAAAAATATTTCGGAGGGGGTTTCAGTTAAGCTTGAGAATCTGAATGGTGATTTTTTCCCTAGATGTATCAATGGTAGCAGGCTAAAGTTATAAAGGTATGACTCTGCCCTTGGGGCATCACATTGACTATATCGCTAGAGAAGAGTCTTAATGCTCCACGCAGTTGAAAGAGAGCATGGGACTATAAATTACTCTTCCAAAGGAAGGCTTTGTCATAGTGGAAGTACTGCGCGGGATGCAGGATCATGGTGCAGATGGAGGGAACTACGCTGAAGGAAGCAGGACTACGCTGAAAATAAGTGTCTAACAAAGTTCATCCCGTATATGACCGTTGGAGCCAAAACAATTGATTTGACAAGGACTTGGTTGTTAAAAGGAGCAGGAGGGATGTATTTAATGGACATATCTAGGTGGATATGCTGCCAAATCTGCATCTATGAGGTGCATGTGAAGGAGATCATGGAGTTTGAATTTAAAATTCGTTATAAATCTGGTACCCCACTCTATATTCAGACACTTTATGCTATGAATAGTCAACTTGTGATTTTTCACTTGAGAGAGAGCTGAGTGTTCCGCTGTATGTCAAATTATATTTATAGCACTTAAATAGGCATTGATAAAGGAAGGACTGGGACACACAATGACTTCTACACCACCAAACAATGTAACAGGGTGGAGGTTTCCCAGGAAACAGACCACCACACAAGAAGCACCATCTAAGAAGTCAAAGAAGCTAGTGCTTCGAACGTCGCTTACGAAAAAATTCTAAAAGAATAATGATTTACGGCAATGCAGGATAGGCAAAAGCATCCCATCGAGGTAGAGGAATTAGAAGAAGAAGAAGAAGTTCTTCCCGAAGGTCTCAAATATATTGCTGTCGAGGAGGTGGAACATGTCTCTAGGTTGGCCCCATATATTCCACCAAGGAAGTCGACAGCTGAAAAGTCCGAAAAGGACCCAGGTGTGGTGAAGTATAATATATTTACACCCTTCCTGCCTAAAGAAGTACTGAATGAGGGATATTTTTGGGGAAAAGTTCCACAAATACGCATGGAAGACTGGGAGTTCAATGAATGCAACAAATATCCTCAATTCAAGCCAAGCAGTATCTACGCTTTGTTTATTATGAAGTTTCTAGAGTGATAAGGGTAGAGCCAATGAAGTGGGTGATAGGACTTTAGAATATATGGATACTGAACATGTTATATGTTTCGCACTTTGGGAACAATATCATTAAAAAAATCTGTGCATGCCAGCTGCTGGGGTAAAGAGTCTCCATCACTGCAATGTTGATATGGAGAATTAATGTGCTTCCCTGTCAAGGTTTGGACCTCGAAAAATAATTTTTAGGCAAATATAAAGATAAAAATCTGGCCGACAAGATGAAGCAGGATTATGGCATCATGAAGGGTACCTGGGGATATTACATTAGCTCCATTAAGGACAAGATGGTGTGCTTTTCCGCACATATTTTGGTAGAAAATATCATGTGGAAGTGCCATGTAGAGGAGGTTTCGACGCCAATAGTATTTTTGGCTGCACAATGTAGTAAAGGAGTACATTACAACTGGGCTAGGTATTTATGCAAGGAATTATTGGATGACTACAGAGAATCTCAGGAGGAGGGAAAAAAATTACACTATGCGTGGCTCTTTCTCTTAATTACATTGATGGCATGGAAAGAGCCTGATGAGTCACAATTCCCCAATGTGGACCCGAACATCTACGAGGCTGCGAGGTATTCATCATTGTGGCATTTTAAGGAGCCGACATGTTCAATGGAGAAAATATTCTTTTGGGTAGGTTTTGAAATGAGTCTGTGCATGGTGATCAACTAGAAGCCGGGGCTATAGCCAATTAGTTTTGTAGAATATCACTAGGTCGTTTATTTTAAAGAATATTTTCACCATGTGCACATTCGCGCGAAGAAGGACCTTGCAAAGGTATGGTATGAGCTTCCGTACCTGGTGACTGAGGATGATGTTGCATTCATTTTCACTGAATGATAAATTTATTGGTTAACTACATCCATGGAAGGGGCAGAGAGGGAGCAGGCAGGCACCAGTGGTGCGAAGACCAATACCTCAGGTACGCAGACTGGAAAGAAATACACTAAGAAACAACACAAGAAAGTCACATTCACGACCGATAAGAAGGATGAAAAATAAGCAGAGCAAAAAAAAGAGAAGGATGCTCAGGAGACGGGAGGGGGTGATGATCAGGGTGGTGAGGAAACGTTTGTTGATCCAACCCCCCCTCCCCTTACAATCTAAAGAGACGACAAAAACTTGGTGGCGGTCGTGCATGAAAAAATATGAAGTCAGACAAGTCTTCCGACCAAGAGTCGATGGTCCTTAGTGAGGGGGACTTCGATGAGATTGGTTACACTATCTGGCACGTCACTGAGCATCTATGGGGAAAATATTGAGGACCAATACAAGAGCATATTGGAGGAGGTCCATAAGGGCCTCAAGGAATTACAAGTTCAGATGAGCACATTTGAAGTGAGCGTGATTCAGGCGAGCATGTTTCAAGCAAGTGGGGCATCAAAAAGTATGGGTACAACAAGTCGGGAGCTGGTAATTACGACTGACATTCGCGTTGTTTAGATCCCTACAGGAACTCTCCACTTTGACACTCCTGAGAATCAGGCACATGTGTCACACTGGAAGTATATCAGGCCCAACATTGATGCACTCCCTTTGAAAGCGCTGAATGATTTCCACAAGGGCGTCACAAAAGAGTTGCAGATCTGCGAGAATTGCACTCTGTTGGAGATTAATATGTAAAGAAAGAAAATGGATAAGGAAAATCAATAGGCAGTGCAAGAGCGAGATGAGGAAGCTCCGCAAAGACAAAAGTTGGAGGCATGCATTTCCAAAGTTTGCAGCGAACTACTTGACCTGCAGATTCAAGCCGAGGTAGTGCCAGAATACAAAGTTGAAAAGCTCGTGATGGAAATAAAATACTCAAAGGCCAAATTTAATAAGGTATGACTAGAGATCAAGATGAAGATCGTTGAGTTTTAGTTACAATTAGAGCCCGCTACTCCACCAGAGGTCCAGAAGCAATGCATAGAATATATTAAGGCCACAACTGTCAATATTGAATCCAAAGTCAAGGACTGCAGTAGAATATTTGAAAAAATTATGGATGTATGGGTATCACTGCGGGAGGAACCTCATGTGAAGAATAGTGAAGTAGAAATCTATGAAAAATTGGAACAGATGGATCACATTAAGGTTACAACGCGGAGCTTACCACCGACACATCGGTATGCCTATATCTAAGAGGGAAAGTTTTTGCAGGGACAAATTGATGAGCTACGCAGAAAGGAGAAAATTTTCATCGCAAAAATGCAACCATGGGAAGCCTAAACTAGTGAGCTATCATAGACTGTGGAGAAATAAGTAAAAGCACTGTGCCAGACACAGAAGGAAATTTCTCAGAATATAGCCGGGCCAACCACCAAAAAACTATTGACCGAAGTACGTGAAGTCGAGAAGCAGTGTGCCGAGAAAGTTCCACCATTGAAGGATGCCTTGAGCAGCATCAAAGCGAATATTGAGGGCGCACTAGCTGAGTGACTCGGGACGAGTCACATCTTTGTGTTGGGGGCATGTTGGACATGGTACCCCTAGATCGAAGTTTTTGTAAAATAATTTTCATTTTGAGGAGCGAAGTGCGTTACATAGATATATTAGAGTCTTAGGGACTTTGGGGCGTTCAAAGGCGATTATTTTTTAAAAGGATGGGATTTTTTTGAATACTTAGAGCTCTTCCCATGGTTTTCAAACCATGGTATTGTAAAAGAGAAGACTATATAAGGATTCTATGGATGTCAATCAATCAATCAAGGAATTAATCATAGAATACATTTGGATGTAAGGTTTTATTGAGTCTGTATTATGTGTTTTGTGTGAAAGGGAAGGCTCCAGCAGCTGAGTGCGGAAAGACCTTCAGTTGAGTCCGCAGACCTCTGTAGCTAAGTGCATAGGGAAGAAAGTCTTGTATTAAGAAGATCTGAAGTAATAAAAGAAGACCTTGAAGAAAAATTTGTGTTCTTTACTTATATCTTTGCTTTATTTGTATTTTGATGTTATCTGTGCCAAGTTAGGTTTTTTATCTATGTTTTCATTGTGAAGTCTGGGTTATGGCTTCTTATGTTGATTAATGCATGTTAAAGTAGAATTTTGTAGTCTGAAAGCTTGTACCTAGGAGTATTGAACATCGACTATGTAGTTAGCATATTTGTTATGCGAAGCTATGATAAGTGTTAAAGAGAAGATAATCCATAAAGCCACACTCCATAGTCCCTCTAGATGCAGAAACCTGGTTCTAGCATCCCTTAATATTGCCTCGGGTGAGAATTCAGTCTGTGTAGCAGATCATTTTCGAAAGGGTCGGTAATAGTGGGTTTTGTTGGTTCGTGCAACCATATCTGGACCTGGTTCTAGGCCTTATTAAGGAATATATATATATATATATATATATATATATATATATATATATAATGGTTGATATCCTGACTGTCCTCTCGCATTTGAAATATTCAATCACCTTGGTCCTTATGCTAACACCATGGTCTTCAATCACCTTGGTCCTTAATTAAAAGTTTGATCATTCTTAGTCCGTCATTAAAAGTGGCACTATTTTTCTCTTTTGATCTATCTTTGTTTGGCACAAAATGATCCTGCAACTTAATCACCCTTTGAATTATACCCTTTATGTCCATTACCCGCATTTTTCAAGCCCATCCTAAAATCTTCACATACCATGTTGACATCATATCACCCACTTTAAAGATCATAGGCTCCAAGAAAGAGTGATTTTTTTTTCAAATTTTGATTTTTGTTAGAAATGTGTAGCTTCGGTACAAGAAGGTGCTGACATGTTGAATGAGTGAGATTTTGGGTAGCTAGGGTTGGGAATGGTGGAAAAATCTAGAGATATTTTGTCTATTTTAGCACTAACTTCTGTCGAGATGAGTTAGGGTTTTGGTGGAATCCTCCTAGCTATGGATATTTCTGTATAGTTTAAGCTCTTCCTGACACCGAGAGGAGTTGGGATCCTGCTCGCCATTTTTTACAGGTATGTTTGGGAATCTTGAAAATGTTACAAATAGTTGCATCTCTAATCAAGAGACTTATTTCTTAAATTAATTGATCCTCTAAGCTATTTTTTCTATGCAAATTTCTTTATATATAACTCCCCTTGATTTTGGATGGAGGGTTTTATGATCATTTAGGATTTCAATTCTTGAATGGGAGGGTTTTTCATCACATGCAAATAGTAGAAAGAGAAAATTTGATAAGATGATTATTTGTGGGAAAATTCCTCCTATAATGTGACCTTTAAAAGGAACCATCACTATAATTATGGGAGAGATTGCTTCCAACAGAATACATCCTATAAGAAGTAGAGAATTATGCTGGCTGAATGCGTCTAGGCTGCTACACGAAGCTCTACTAGCGCTAGTTGCATCCATTAAGATAAGTAGGTTATGCTCATTATCATAGAAATTGCAGGGTTAGTAGATGTTCATATTTCATAGGGATAGTATTTAGTCTTTTGTTTATTTTTATGTGATATTATGGGGGTATATAACCTATGACATGGGATTAGTTTGGTTAGGAGTATGCTATGTTCCATAGACAAGAGTTTTTATATCTGTTCACTTCTTAGAGAGTAGATTTCTGAGCTAGATTAGGCAATGTGAATCTCGCTCTCTTTATTATTCATCTAGTATAGAGGGATGAGAAACTTAAGGGTATACATTGACATCATTATGGTTCTAGCATGTCCTTTGGCTAGGGTGTAATCACAACAGGGTGATTTTGTAGTTTCTGGTAGTTCACAGCTAAGCTGTTTCATTCGTTTCGATACAAGAGAGGTTTATATTTTGGCATATCCGGTTAGGAAGACCGAGGACTCCCTTATATTTTTTAGGTTTCATAATCGAACCCGGGTTGGACTTGAGACATCACATATTTTCCCCATTTATCATCATTAATTGCGATTGGTGGGGGGTGACAGTTATTTTAGATTGCATTACTCACATCTAAGTCATGGTGGTGGGTGGGGACATTAGATGGGGTTTTTATGTAGATTAGGTTATTAAAGTTTAATATTTTCCTGGATCTTTGTGGGGACTAGAGGTCGACTGAAGGACACATGTGGCACGATCCAGAGGGGTATTTTTATATAATTTGTACAAATGGTAGTGGAATTTTACGAGGATGCAATAAATAGGCATTTTGATACTCCAATTGTTTCAAGATTATTAAGGTGATATTATAACATTGATTTGTATTTCAAACTACATTTTAGGAATAGAGTCCTGCGTCCACTTGGAGGTTGTGGGAACTAAATTTTTCTGGTTGTTTTAAATTTTGAGAATTTTGGTAATGGAATATTTACGTGTAAGGGTTTATGTGTTGAGTTGGAAAATATCGTCATATATTGATGTTCCCGAATTATGGTCCCAGGTCACTTGATACAGGTGGCATGATCTGAAAAAGGTCTCGTGTAATTAGGATCTCCTATTAGACATTCACTTCAAAAATAAGTATCTTGGCCCGCGAATGTGTATCCATCACCTTCCTATTCGGGTAGTGTTATACATTATTCCATCAGACAGATGCTAGACATGTGTGATTTTATAGTCATTTCCCTAGAAAGCTTAATTAAAACCACTCTACTTGCCGAGCAAGAGGCTCTTTCACGTTACTATCGTCCCTAATTTTTTTTTTTATTTTTTTATTTTTATTTTTATTTTTATTTTTTTATTTTTTTATTTTTTATTTTTTATTTTTTATTTTTTATTTTTTATTTTTTATTTTTTTTTTTCAGTACCAGAGATATCTCCTGGTTTTAACGGGAGGATTACAGGGAATTTAGTTGCAGGTGTTTCGAGGGATTCACATAGAGTCCAAAATCGTAAAAAGGTCCCCATTGTGGCCCTGCGGGGTGAAATTCCTCTGGTTATGGGCGATGAATATTTCTAGGACAACATTGAAAGATTAAGACACAAGGAATTGATTGGGAAGTGGAACCATATGAAAATGTCAGGAGAAAAAAATTAAAAAATGGGTTGAGCTTAAATGGTCCTCGATACTGCAATATTGGTTGGAAGTCAACATTCTTTACAATGGCTGGACATGTTATCATTTTTTGGAGCTGGAGGGCTCACAACGAATTATTAAGGAGTTTTGGGTAAAGGGTATGGGATTCCTTATCCTCCCTACGGGTTTCAAGCTTGCCACGAAAATATAAAGCATGAAGTTTATCTAGAATAAAATACCTGGTCTTTCGTTGAAATTATGGAACTAGGAGGCTATTAAGGAGATAACTAAAAAAATTGGTATTTTTTATTATTGGGATGAAGCTAGTTTCAGACAATTGGATAAAATAATGGTTTGGTTCCTGGTTGAGTTTGAGATGGGTTGAGGGTTGCTGGTGGAATTGGACATCAAATGGAGAAATTTCTCATCCAGACTCTCCATTTACTTCTAGGGGATACCTTACCAATGTTTATAGTGTCACAAAAAAAAACGTATAATTCAACAATGTCCGCGGATGTTTGGTTCAACTATGGGAGGTAGAGATGGGGTTCCAAGTAGTCTCTATAAGGTCTTTACACCAGAGAAGTCAGCGACATTTGAAAAAGAAATTGGTGTCACTTTTAATCCAGGTAATTCTGTTTCCACAGGAAATATTTTGGATGTGTGTCAAAATGTATTTTCTCGAGTTAAATTTGACTCTTTAAAGTCTAATTCGGAGAAATTATCTGTTATAAAAATAATTGGTTTTGTATTCAGTTCATTGCATGATTATTTAGAATGTGATGGTCATATGAGGGTTTCAGGGACATATTTGGGCATCTCTCACAACCTGGAAATTTCCCATTCTCTGTCGCCATTTGGTTCGCTATTGGACTCCCCCTTGACAGATCCATATGGGTTGTTAGTTAACCTTTTATCGGGATCAATGGATAGGGAAATTGAGGCTCTATTAACCTCATCAGAAGGGTTGAAACCCCTCTACAAATATATATATATATATATATATATATATATATATATATATATTTATTTATTTATTTATTTATTTATTTATTTTTTCAGTATTTTCCAAATACGCTTGGTCTTTCTTCTCGTCAAAACACGAATCATTGGAAAAAGAAACCTCCTAGATATTGTTGAGAAACCAGCTACAAAAATAGAAGAAAAGAGATATCAATGCCTTAGAAATAAGTCACTTCGAGGGGACAACCTCCAATACATTACAATAATGAACAATTCTTGGATGATGCAAATGACCAAACCTCCTTTCTATATATAGGATTCCATGGGGCCATAATGTAATCCTAGTGGGGCCACAATGTAATCCTAGCCAACCTAACAATAATAATTGAAGGGCACAATAATAACAATATGGGGGTTACAGAGGTACAAAAATAACAATAAGGGGGTTACACTAACAACAATATGGGACTATAGTAGTAATATAGGGACCTAACATGCTCCTCTCCTTCAAAAAAGTGTTGTCCTCAACGCTTGAGTAGCTCCGGGTGCTTTTGTATGAAATTCTCATCCTCCCATGTAGAATCTTCAGTGGGTAATTTCTTCCATTTGATGAGATACTCTTAAATTGACCGATTTCGTAGTTGTCGAGTTCTTTTTTCCGTGACTGCTTCAGGTTCCAATATGGTTTTTCCTTCCTCATCAAGTTCTGGAAATATTGTTTGAACTGGAAGTTTGTCCCCTATAACCTTTTTTAATCATGAAACGTGGAAAACTGGATGCACTCGTGAAGAAGCAGGAAGGTCCAATTTGTATGCCATAGTACCAATCTTTTGCAAAACCTTGTAAGGAACATATTACTTTGGCGATAATTTATTATCCTTCTTAGCTTACTTGAGGGAAATTTTTTTGTATGGTTGTAGCTGTAAAAATACCCAGTCTCCCACATCAAAAATTCTCTCACTGCGATGTTAATCTCCCTTTTGTTTCATTCGATTTTGTGCCAAATTTAGGTTATCCTTTAAGAGTTGGAGAACTTTTTGTTGATGCTTGATGTGATCCTCCACTGCTTGAACCCTAGCATTTTTCCTTAAAGAAGATGTGATGGATGGTGGATGATATCCATAAAGTGCCATAAATGGGGTCATTTTTGCTGCAGTATGGAAGGAAGTGTTATACCACCATTTAGTGAGAGGTAACCACTTGACCGATTGTGCTTGCTTATCAGATACAAAACAATGAAGATACCATTCCAAACATTTATTCACTATCTCTGTTTGACCATCGGATTGAGGATGATAAGATGAGCTATGAGCTAGTTGAGTACCCAAACAAGAAAATAATCTCGTCCAAAAATTTCCTATAAAAATGTGATCTCTGTCACTTACAATAATCTTCGGGTTTCCATTTAGCTTTTGAATTGTTTCCATAAATGCAGTAGCAACTGTACTCAATTTAAATGGATGAGATAATGCACAAAGTTGTGCATACTTGGTAAGTCTATCGACTACCACCATGATGACACTCCTTCCTTCAGACTTAGATAAACCTATGATAAAATCCATTGAAATCTCCTCCCAACGTTGACTTGGAATGGATAAAGGTTGTAGAAGACCCGGGGTCTTAATTGTCTCAAGTTTATTTTGCTGGAAAACTAAAAATTCTGCCACAAAATTTTGAATATCACATTTAAGGCCATTCCAAAAAAAATCTTTCTTCACCCTCTGGTAAGTTTTTAAAAATCCTGAGTGTCCTCCTAAAGGAGAAGTGTGCAATTCCAAAAGAATATTTTGTTTTAGTTGGGAATTCTTGAAAATATATAAGCGATATTTGTACCATAAGGAATCATTTTTCCAGCTAAATGTATCAAATGTACTAGGATCTTGCTGCAAATTTTGAATGAGAGTCCACACTTCTTCGGCCTTATTCCATTCATCCCTTGCTTCGGTTATCTAATCTGGTTGGATAATTGAAATGGTGCAAAGCAATGCTTCCACCTCTTCATCCTTTCTTGAGAGTGCATCTGCAACAACATTTAACTTCACTTTTTTGTAGATGATTTCAAAGTCATAACCCAACATCTTTGTGACCCATTTTTGCTGCTCTTCTGAAGATAGTCTTTGTTCCAAAAAGTGTTTAAGGCTATCATGATCAGTTTTACCTTGAAGTGTCTTCCCATAAGGTAAGGTCTCCATTTATTTAGTGCATGTAGTATTTCCAACATTTCCTTCTCATAAATAGCCTTTTGTAAATACTTTCCTTTGATTGAATGACTTTCAAAAGAAATGGGTATTCCTTCTTGCATTAAAACAACACCAATTTCTTTTCATGAGGCATCACATTCCACAATAAAGGTTTTTGTGAAGTCTGGCATAGCTAAGACTGGTGCTAGGCACATTGCCTCTCTAAGATGTTCAAAGGCCTTAGTTGCTTCAAGAGTCCATGAAAATGCATCTTTCGTCAATAATGTTGTTAGAGGTGCTACTATTCTCCCATAATTCTTAACAAACTTGTGATAATACCCTGTTAACCCAAGAAATCCGTGCAACTGATTTATGGTTGTGGGGACTTTCCATTCCTTAATGGCTTTAATTTTGTTAGGGTCTACCTTAACACCCTCATGAGATACAATATGACCCGGATATTCCACCTCTTGTACTCCAAATAAAAATTTGGATGTTTTTGCATATAATTGTTTCTCCTCCAATAGTTTGAGCACCCTGTCAACATGTTGAACATGATCCTTCCAAGACCTGTTGTAGATTAGTATATCATCAAAAAATACTAGCACAAATTTTCTAAGGAAGGGTTTGAAAATGGAATTCATCAACCCTTGAAAAGTAGAAGGTGCATTGGTAAGGCCAAAAGGCATGACCAAAAATTCATAATGACCCTCATGAGTTCGAAATGCTATTTTTGGAATATCTTCAGTCTTCATTCTAATTTGATAATATCCTGAACGAAGATCCAACTTGGTAAAATAAATTTCTCCATGTAATTCATCCAATAATTCATCAATCACAGGAATGGGAAATTTATCTTTAATAGTGAGCTTATTGAGCTCCCTATAATCCAGACACATGCGCCATGATCCATATTTCTTGTGCACCAATACTACTGGAGCAGAGAAAGAACTTTGACTAGGTTGAATTATACCAGCCTCTAACATTTCTGCAATCATACGTTCAATTTCGCTCTTTTGGACATAAGAATATCTGTAAGGCCTGATGTTTGGAGGAACACTTCCTGGAATCAAATGAATAGCATGATCATGATCACGAATAGGTGGGAGTCCTTTGGGAGTTTCAAACACCTTGGAATAATTGTCCAAGACTTGTTGGAGATCTGCAGAAATAGATGATTTTGATGTTGGAACTTCTAGTGAGCATAATTGTGCAATTACGCCTCGTTGTTCTTTCTTTAGAATATTTTTCATGACATTTGAGCTTATTATCTTTCCCATCTTCCCCGCAATACCCCATAATTCGAATTCCTTTCCTTCTGAAAAAAATTTCAAGAAAATTTCTTGAAAATTAAAATCTACCATCCCCAAAGATTGTAACCATTGTACTCCTAGTACAACATCAGCACCTCCCATAGGAATGGAAAGCATTGGACTAGTCAATACATATTCCCCCATGGTTAGCTTGATATTATGGCATTTTCCAGAGAAATTTATAGTTCCTCCATTCGCAACCATCACTTGAAATTCTGGTGCTGGGTATAGGAAACAATTTAATTCCTTGGCTACCTTACAATGAATAAAATTATGGGTGCTACCTGAATCAATCAACACTATTACCTTTTTCTTCCTGATATGTCCTTCTATCTTGAGAGTTTGAGGAGTGGTAATTCCTGCCAGTGCATTACACGATATGGTCGGATTCATTTCTTCCTCTTCTAGGGTTGGTTCCTGGTGTATATCCTCTTCTTGTTCATTTTCTTCTTCCTCTTCACAATCTGTGTAAAATAATTTCTTCTCAGCACACTTATGACCTTTAGTGTATTTTCTATCACAACTGTAGCAAAGCCCTTTTGCTCTTTTTTCTTCCAATTGTTGTGGTGTCAACCCTGTAGGTTGTGGAAATCTAGGAGTAGCAACACTTCCCTCTTTATAGAAGTGAGTGGTAGGCTTCCTTGTCGCCATAATTTTACATTCAATTTTTCTTGCCAACCTGAATGCCTTCTCCAATGAATCATGTTCCAAAATGTGAACTTCATGTTGGATGTTATCCTTTAAAGTACCTATGAAGAGATCAATCCTATGTTCCTCTGGAATATCAGTTACCCTTATATTCAATTTTTGGAAGTCCTCAATGTGCTGCCCCATTAAACCCTTTTGTTTGAGATTTATCAATTGGCTAAAGAAGGTGTTGCTCTTTGTATCCTCATAATGTACTATCATTTCCTCTGTAAAAATTGACCAAGTGACAATTTTTTTACGGGAGCAAAGCCATCGATACCATACAAATGTATTTTTTTCTAAATGTAAAGTTGCAATGCGTACCTTTTGTGTGTTTTGCACATTATTGAGATCAAAATATTGCTCCATCTATAGTATCCATGTTACGGGATCCTTGCCATCAAACTTCCTCATATCCATGTTTGGAATTTGGTGGTTCTTCCATCCAAGCTTAGAGTTTATGAAATCACGATTAACATTTATTTTGTTCTCATCATGAGTTTCCTCTACTATATTTTCACCATTAGGAAACATTTCTTGTATCAACTTTGTCAAACCTTCCATGTCTGTTTTTAGATCATTATTCATGTTTTCCATGTTGCCTTTCATTTTTTCTTCCATGTCATCCATCTTAGCTTCCATGCCAGCTTCCATGCCATCCATCTTAGCTTCCACGCCTTTCTTCAAACCATCCATCTTCCCTTCCATGCCTTTCTTCAAAACTTCCATTTCATTTTTTTTTTCTCTTTGCGAGAGCGAAATTTGGTGCACTTGCTCTTGTAATTTTGATAGATCATGTTGAAATTAGTCATCTTCATGAGTCATAGTAGAGTAATTTTAGGGCTTAATGGGTGTTTAATTATTTTTAGGAGGAATTTCAAAACCCAATATTGAAATATATGCTCAATAGGCCTTTGGAATCACTTCAAACTGATTTTTTTTACACAAGACTTATGCAATTCGGAAAAAAATACACACCTTTTTCTCTCTTTTGAGGAGCTATATATTGAAACTAAATTATCTCTATGATTTAGGATCTTCAATGTCTGAAATTTGGCACTAAGGTAGACCTCTGATTTGGATTCTTGAAGACAAAGTTGTGCCCAATATCCTACGATGACCTAATTATGGATTGGTTCGGTAGAGAAAACTTGTATGACTTTCCACGTGTCACTGTTTCCTCCTTCGGCTCTAAAATTAATAGAAAGGAAACTAGAGTTCATGTACTTGTGGCCTATTTTTACAGAATTCCAATCCGATGCTCAGAGAGAGAGTTATGAATATTTTCCCACGATCACCTCTTTGAGATGAAATTTGGGAGCCTACAAAAGACCTAAATTACATAGACCATATCGCCAAAAATATTGCGAACCAAGATCTGAAATTTTGCGACTATGTTCCTCAGGATTTCAGCTTCGAACTCTAAAAATTTCAGTTTATGAACCTTCGTAGAAAAACAGTTATAGAAAAAATGCCATGATGACCTGTTTGGAGCAGCGAAACCCTAGAATTGAAAGCTCTGATAGTAAATGTTGAGAAACCAGCTCCAAAAATAGAAGAAAAGAGATATCAATGCCTTAGAAATAAGCCAGTTTGAGGGGGAAATATCCAATACATTACATTAATGAACAATTCTTGGATGATACAAATGACAAAACCTCCTTTCTATATATAGGAGTCCATGGGGCCACAATGTAATCCTAGCCGACCTAAAAATAATAATTGAAGGGCACAATAATAACAATATGGGGGTTACAGGGGTATAACAATAACAATAAGGGGGTTATACTAACAACAATAAGGGACTGTACTAGTAATATAGGGACCTAATAGATATAAGAAGGTTTCAACATACGATAAGCCTAAGTACTCCTCGGGTAAGGGGTCAGGAGAGACAAACATTTTTTTTAATATTTATACAAATTATATGGTGGGGAATATGTCCATATCTGATTTAGATGATCACCAGGTCCTTAGAGGGGATACACTTGATTCTATGGTGTCACCATGATTGTGCTATCCATGAATATCAAAGGGATGGGTGTGGCCCATAAAATATGTTCCACCAAGGGTCTTATCAAATTATATAACCTGTGCTTGATTAAGTTCCATGAAGCTATGATTTCAAAGGAGAAAGCATGGGAAGCCATGTTAACCATTTTTTCTGAGTGGCATGTCTACATCATTGGAGCCTTAGGCCTGTCTGGGGGACTTGAGATCATGTGGAATCCATGTATGATTTCATTGAAAGCCTACCAAATTCTTGCAGGGATTATTTGTACTGAACATCAAGTGGGATCTGATAAAATAATTCGATTTATACATATTTATGCTCCTTACGCAATGATAAAATCGTTTTTGGATAGGATTTCTGCCTCCGAGACCCTGGGTCTTGGATCACTGATTCTCACTAGAGATATTAAATTTTCTCTGGGCCAAGGTGAGATCTGGGAGGATAGAGTTTAGGTGGATGTATTATCTTGATTTTCTCTGGATTTATTACGTCTCATGATATCAGTGACATTATTCCTTCACCTTTTGGGCCGACCTACCAGAATGGGCGTGAAGTGGTACATGGGATTTCTAATAGGTTGGATCGATTTCTGTTGAGTCATAATCTGTCTAATCTGTTGGTGGGCATTGTTATCCACCTATAAAATTTGTCATATCAAATGGTGGCTAAAACATTTTTAGAGCCTTCAAGGAACAAATTTTATTGCTAAAAAGTGTTATCTCTTGAAGACTCTTGAAGACATCATCTCCTCTGTCCAAATCTTCATTGTTGTCCCCATTTCAAAGCTCAGAAATTCTGCTTATTTCAAAGACAAAATACTATTGCAAACACCATTTTCCCGTACTTCCACTTCAAAACTAACCTCCATTTTTGCCACTTTTATTCCCATTAAATTCCTCTATTTTCCATTTGTTTCCCCTTTTCCCTTCATAAAATCTTCTTTACAGAGTTTAAAACTCCTTTTTAAACTTTGCCGAAACTCCCAAATCCATCTAAACATCTTGAAAATATCATAAAAAACAAGTATTTTGACTATGGGTTTAAGCCCCTTTTGGGCTAAATCCAAACCACTCCCCCACCATATGCCCATGGTGCTAAGGCCAAGTGCTAAACCCTCACAGCGCTAATCGCATCGCAAAATCCCAGCGCGCAAGTTTATTTGCCATGTTTTAAAAATTTCGATTCGATTAAATCCATTTTGTTTAAACCCCGCCCCCTCCACTTTTTATTCCATATAGCCTGCACCTGGGACTAAGAGTTTAAGTCCCAAGGCGCTAATCGCATTGCAAAATTCCAATGGGTAGATTGAAAGACCGAGCCCCAACCTCTAATTGCGATTGGTCCTCTTATATAAGCCCCGGGCCCTTTTTGTTTTCCACAAAGTCCAAAGGCCCTACAGTCGGGCGCCTATCCATTTTGTATATATAAAACCCACCCTGACGCATAAAACCTTTGGTTATATTAGAAATTTGGGTTTTTCCTATGTTATAAAGTTTTTCCGCTGGTGCATAAGTTGAAACAATCTCCACCGTTGATCTTTAACGATCAAACGACCTGCCAATCATTGCATCAGTAATATTCAAAAGCATATTTTTGCGTATGCTATTCCTCCTCCCCGATTGATCATTCCCCGATCAATCGTGAGCCGTCGATCTCCTTTCCGCCTTCCTTTGATCTGACGGCCCTCATTCGTTCCGATCACAAAGCTTTCCCCTGCCTTTGAACCCCCCTGATTCACTCCCCACCGTTGATCTGATCTACAGATCGATGGCCAACGCTCAATCGCATCGACACTATCCAAGTTCTTCTCCCCGCCAATCGCCAAGCCCGGATTTCATCTGGGCCATCCACATGTCCAGATCGATCCTCTGACTTTGGTGATATTTTATACACCCTGCTCATAATGTTTTTTGGCCCATTACGGCTGTTGATCTCTTTTGATCAACAGTTGTTATTAACCCTTTCTCCGCTTTGTTATCGTTTCATCCAACCCCTAGATTCAATCCTCACCGTCGATCTCTGCGCGATCGATGGATCTGACTCATTTTCTCCCTCTGATCTCCTTTCTGACCTCCTCTAATGAATCTACACCATTGGATGATGCCATCCAACAGCCACACTCCTCCCCACACCCTTTGAAGCAGCAAAACCCAATAACGCAGGATTTTTTAATTAGTTTTGTATTTTGCAGGTGTTTTATGGTTTATCCATTATGTTAAAGAAAGGTTGAAGGCCTGGAATGACGATTCCCGTGCCTTTGATTCATCAAAGGAAACCATTCGCAGGGTTCAAACTCTACGTCTCGTCAATGCTTCATGGGCATTGATGCCTTGTGAGCCCTGCGCAGCACTGCACATCAACAAGACCCACACAATAAAATAATTAAAAAGAGTATCAGTGTTGAAGACAGAACACAACAGAACAGAAGATTGAAGACAATTTGGGGGATTACGGCTAATATTGATTATCAAAAGCATAATCCTCCAAATTAAACACAGTTAAAAGAAAATCAAAAGTGTTTTATCAGACAGAAAGGCCTTCACCGCCACATCAGAGGCCAATTGATTCCTCTCAGCTACCACAAAGCCACCTGTGCTCAAAGCATTCAAAAAGAGCCCGAAGTTATTGATCAAAATCAGATATTTTCCTCAGCGCAGCCAAAACAGTTAATTCTGCTGAAGAAATTTAATGACAAAAATATCAGCAAAGTTACTATAATACGACACAGAGCCTCAAAGGTCAACAAAAGCTCCCATCGAGCTTAATCTTTAATGTAAATCAATTAATACAGTGAGAACACCTGTAAACTTCTCCATCGAGCCCCTCAAAGGCCAAGAAGTTATTAATCTGTATTAATTATCTTGGGAGATCTTTTATCAGATCTCACCTCCTCATTCTTCTATATATACTTCTATAGAAGATGAGAAATTGTTGGTTGCAGAACTTTGAAATATACTTGAGCTTGAAACTCTTACTTGTAAATAGTGTTCACTAGCTCTTGAAGCTTTGCTTGTGATAGATAAGCTAGTCTTTAAAGTGTAGACGATTGCTAAACTAAAGCATTGGAGTTAAAGCTGTAACTAGTTTGGAGCATCAACACAAGCTGATTTATGGGATTCTTGTCTATGTCGACGGTGATGTTATTTCTTATTGTAAATTGTTATTTCATTTATGTTCCCACTTTTCTCATCTTCTCTTATAAAGAAAAACAATTATAGAGTTAGGATTTACTGTATATCAGTACCCTTCTCTGACTGAAAATCTTTATCTAAATGTTTTCTTCCAATTATGTTATTTAGGAATGATTTAATTCAGTTTAAGCAGTAGGAATGCTGGGGTTCCCTCATCCTCCTGTCTTAGCTGATTGTTATTCTTGAAAGTTATTTTCATTTCATGTTAAGTAGAGATGAACTAAGGAATATATGGTGTGCCCCGATCCTAGTTTTATCCCAAAATAATGTCTGAAAGTATCCCTCGGAATGTGTTAAAAGCTGGCTAGTTTCAAAGTACTTACCAGATCTTAGGCCATTCTTTGTTATATTTGTGTTTGTCTTGAAAGTTACCAAGTAAAGTAGAGCTAGGAGAGGATTTGTGGTGAACCCGGTCCGCTAGTTTCTTCTCCAAAAGTTTCCTTCATGTTTCCCTTTGTTTTTACATGTTTTCTATTGGAAGTGTATCAAAGGCTGGCTAGTTTCGAAGTACTTACCAGATCCTAGTTTTCTTTCATGTCTTTATTAAGTGTATGTCAAAAGCTGGCTAGTTTCAAAGTACTTACCGGATCTTGGGATGCTCTTTGTTCTTCATTTGTTTAATTCCCTTTCTTGTTGTATCATTTCATTCCATAAATCAAACTTTAAAGAGATCCTTAGACATAGATGACAAATAAAACTTTAAAGAGATCCTTAGACATAGATGACTTGCCCCATGGACCACTCTTGCCCCTTGCTGTTTCAATTAAACCCTATTATGACTCCATAGCCCAATGGACTAAAACCTGAAATTATCTACCTTTTTGGCCGAAACTTACTCTGATCACTTGCAACTTCTCACCTTTGAAACTCTTTCCATTTAGGACTTTCCCTCAAACAATTATCATGCTCAACCATCCAAAAATAAAAGAAAACCCTCGGCCTTCATAACTAGCCTAATATCATTACCCAAACTTCAACTACAAATCCAATCTTTGCACTTATTGGAGAGATCCCTCTCTGGATTCAGGAGGGCTAGATCCTAGAATCCCAAAGTGGTTGAAACGGTGTTTCTCCCCGCGGTCAGACTTTTTCCAATCTTGCTGATTACGGGGAGCTAAAATTTCTGGCGACTCGGCTGGGGATCGAACCCAGAATCTCTGGTTAGGTTCCATTAAACACTTCATAAAACCTTGTGAGTAAAAGCAACCCTTTCAAGCACTACCCATCAAACGGTAATCATGATGAAAACTTGTTTGAATCAGTGACAAACTAGGCAAACCCTAGGATTCTCATAAGAATTTATCTAACCTTGAAAGATCAGCTGGCTTAGCCATAAGAGTAGACTTTCTTTGTCTCATAACCGTAGCTAAGTTTTGAAACAGATTTAGGACACTCTTAACAACCAATAGGACTGAAAAATAACTCAGAAAACCCAAAAATATTTCAGATTGGTATTCAATAAACATGGTGGTGGACCATAAACCTTTTACCTCTGAAAAGAGCTAAAAATTCCACTTGGCGACTCCAAAATCCTTAAAAAACCTTAAGACTCCATTGGGAAGAACCTTTGTCATTATAACATTGTTTAAAACTTAGTTAGAGGGTTGTAGGATTAAAAATTTGTGTAAAACAGACTAGTTAACCTCTTAAATATTGTGATATCTAGTTGAACTTTTCTTGTTAGTTGGGTCTAAAACACAACATAGTGGCTCCTAAGAAGATTGAAAATAGAGCCTATCCTGACCTAGATCCACCTAAGATAGTTGATAATCCAGAAGGTATGCTTAGGAAGTCTCCTAAGATAAAACTTTCAACTTTTTTCAGATCACCCTTGAGAGCTAATTCAGTTCCTGAAAATATTTCAGCTCTACAACAATCACAAGCTGACTTAGTAAATCCATTTAGAACTAGGTAATTTGATGATATAATTCAGCTAGAATCTGAGCCTACACTTTCATCCCCGGAAATAAGTGAACATCCTAGTAGTAGAGAAACAACACCTCCTGATTTACATTTTCTTCACAAATTAGGTGTCTCTCATCCAAGATCAGCTCAGCAATCTATTGCTGTTCCATCCACATTTGCTCATCCTACATTCACTATTCAAACCGCTCCACTTCAACCCACTTTACCTTTTTTTAATCCGCCTCTTGTAAATTCACCCCCACCACATATCATGGCAGCATGGTATGCTCCCTTAGTCCTTCCTATTCCCTTAGTCAATATTCCACACGACTATCAGTCCAAAATTCCATTATATGATGCTAGCAATGCTACAACTGCATCACAACACGTGGATAAGATGAATGACTACTTTGACAGAATGAAATTGATGATGATTTTGTCAAAATTAGACTATTTTCTCAGAGTTTGGGGGGAGAAGTAAGAAAATGGTTTAAAGGCTTAACCCTCCACAGTATAAATTATCTCCAAACCTTCCATCAAACATTCCTAAACAAATGGGAAGTGAATAAGAATCCTCTCCAAATTCTCTCTGATTACAAGAACCTCCACAGAAACACAGGGGAAAGTGTACAAGCTTATTGTACTAGATTTAATAGTATATATAATGCACTCCCCCCAGATCTGAAACCTCCACAAGGCAAAACACTGAACAAATTTTCTGAAGGGTTAGACCCTGAGATGGCCTATCAACTGAGAGAGAGAGACCCTGAAACTTTTGAAGATATGAAAAAAGGGGCTCTTTCTGTGGAAGTTAACTTGATGGAGAAAAGAGCAAGGATGAAGAATGAGAAGAGAGTGTACTTCAGAGAGGAATCTACACATTCTACTTCCAGCTCAAAGATGGAAAGAATGATGGAGGAGATGATGAAGAGAATGAGCATCTTTGAGAGAGCACAAACAAATCAAAACCAAACTGCTCCTCAAAATAGAAACCAGAACCAAAATCAGAATTTTAGAAGAAATCAACCTCCAAACAGACCTAGGGAAGATGATCAACAGATCACTCCTCCCTTTCACCAAAACTATGTAAGTGAGGTTGAGGAAACATATGAGCAAGTAGAGGACGATGATATCAATATGCTGGGAGTAGATGATGATGACTTTGAAGTTCATTATGATAGAAAACAAGGTATGTACACACCATATGATGACAAAAGGGATGATGATGAAAATTATTATCAAGACATGGAGAATGTCATCATAGAGTCTCAAAGAGAATATGACCTTAGAAGTAAAACCAGTCAACAAAATCCCAACACCAAAACCTCTGAAAAATATTCACAAAACAACACTGTAAACAAGCCAAAAATTGTAAAAACAAAAGACAAAACAATGGCTATTAATTCTGATAAAGGTAAAGAGAAAGGCACTCAAAACATTGCAAAACAGAGTGCAGACCTTAGCAGTACTAACATTTCAGCTAGTACTTCTGTTAAAACAATTTTTTCAAATGCAAATAGAACAAATCAGCAAACATAATTTGCTGATAAGGTAGCTATTAATAAGGTTGAAACAAGTTCTGCGAAGAATCAAATGCCTTTCAGTTTAGAGCAAGAAATTTCAAAAATTAAAATCTCTGTTCCCTTGACTGAGTTAGTTGCCCAAAATGTATATAGGACCCAAATTTTGAAGGCTCTAAACATAGAGGATAATAATGACACAATCAATCTTAACGATGACCAGCCAGAGCTTATTTTTGGTCCAAAGATTGAAGGTAGATATCAAGAGGGACATGTTCCTCCCTTCTATGTAAGTTTAAACGTTCACGACAAGATCTTGCACAACGCTATGCACGACTCAGGCGCTTCTCATAATTTAATGCCAAAATTTGTGATGGAGAGCCTGGGTCTAGAAATCACCAGACCTTATAATGACCTTTACTCCTTTGACTCGAGCAAAGTAAAATGTTTAGTATTGATTAAGGACCTCTGTGTTAACTTAGCCTAGATTCCAACCAAATGTTTGGTTATGGATATAGTTGTGGCTGAAGTGCCCCCAAAGTATGGAATGTTGTTATCTAGGTATTGGGGGGCTAATTTACAGGGGACTATGCAGATGAACATGACCTATGCGACCATCCCTGTGTTCAATCAGACAAGAAAACTTTACAGGGAGTCCCATATGTAGTACATGGTGACTAGTCAAGACAGACCTCAAAACTCTCCTCTGTATTCTATAAATACATGCCTCGATTCTTTTATCTTGTTTAATGATGAGTCTTTCACTGAACATGTCACTTTAACAGAACTGATGGCCGATAGAGAGGAAAAAGAGCACAACGTACAAGCGTCAAAACAGTTTGCTACATTTGAAAACATTAGCAAACCAAACACAGGTCTTGAGCTACAAATCATGCGTCCTTTGCTTTTTAACCTTGACAGTCAAGAAAAAATTCCTCAACTTAACAAAAAACCTGAGGAAGTGAAACGAATTCAACTAAGTCCCGATACTCAAGAAAAATCAGAAAGCACAGTAGTTGAAGAGGACAATCACCAAACAAATGAAACCGAAAATAGTCCTCTACGGAGTATGTATTTTGACGGATCATGCACTAGAACTAACGCTGGTGCAGGTGTCTGGATTTGTAACATTGAAAACAACCACACAAAAAGAATTTCCTGTAAATTAAACTTTCAGTGTTCTAATAACATAGTGAAATACGAATCCCTGCTTTTAGGCTTACATCTATTGAAAAAATTAGGAGCCAAGAAAATCAAAGCATATGGGGATTCTAAGTTAATCATTAGGCAAGTTAACGGGGAGTATAACGCAAATCACCCAAGACTTAGAGCCTATCGAAACGATGTCGTGGACCTTTTAAAAACTTTCGAACAGTCCCAGTTGATTTTTGTTCCAAGGAAAAGAAATAATGTGGCCCATATCTTAGCTTATGCAGCTAGAACATGCTTAAGGCCATATGAAACCGAAGACTGCACAACTTAGATAAAATTTAGACCAGATGTTCCTGATAATGAAAAATATTGGCAAGTGTTCGACGGGGACAAACAATTAAAAGACTTCATGCAATTCAGAAATGAATTTGAACTACACAGTTCGGACTCAGATTATGAAACAGATTGCAACAGTGAAGAAAATTTTCTTGGGGAAGAAGAACCGTCTTCTGAGCTTGCCAATACAAATCTACTGACTAGAAAAATTGAAAACAAAACAGAACTGACTGCAGAGTTAGAAACAGAGGAGTTAGAAACTCTGCAGTCTAATGATGAAAGTTTGCCTAAGGGTCTGACACCTTTAGAAGAGTTTTTTGATTTTAATGATGTGGCTAAGAAGCCAAAACTGGAGCCTATAGATACTGAAGTGGAAGAGTGAAATATAGGTAGTGAACTTAAACCGAAATTGATCAACTGTCTAAAACTTTACCAGCTCACATTAAATTCAAATACATAGAGCTGTTCAAACAATTTTCTGATGTTTTTGCATGGGGTTACGAAGATCTTAAATCCTATGAAACTAAAGTAATACAACACAAAATCCCTCTCAAGGAAAACCAAAAACCATTCAAGCAGAAGCTGCGCAGAATAAACCCTGTTCAGTTACCATTGGTTGAGAAGGAAATTAAAAAGATGTATGAAGCTTGTATTATTGTCCCTATCAGATATTCTGAATGGGTATCTAATCTGGTGTCTGTTAGGAAGAAAACATGAGAGATTAGGCTTTGTATAGAATTTAGAGACTTGAAAAAATCTTCACTTAAGGAAAACTACCCTTTGTCCAAGATGGACCATATTTTACAAAGGGTAGTTGGTTCAAAAAAAATTTCTTTGCTAGATGGCTATTCAGAGTACAATCAGGTTTTAGTCCACCCTGATGATCAACTAAAGACAAATTTTACTACACCATGGGGCACTTTCATGTATGTGAAAATGCCCTTTGGTCTAATGAATGCTGGTGCAACTTTTCAAAGAGCCATGGACATAACATTCTCAGAAGAATTAGGCTACTTCATCATTATTTATCTTGATGATGTCACTGTGTTTTCAAAGACAGATGAAGAGCACTTAGAAAATTTAAGAATTTTTTTTGAGAAATGCAGAAAGTTTAGAATATCTTTAAACCCTAAGAAGACACTTTTCGGTCTCCAAGAAGGTAAGCTTCTTGGGCACATTATTTCTGAGGAGGGTATAAAGATAGATCCAAAGAGGATTGAGGCCATATTGCAAATATCTCATCCTCGAAACATCAAGGAGTTGCAATATTTCATAGGAAAGATTAACTTTTTGAGAAGGTTCATCCCCAACTTGGCTGAGCTCCTTAGGAATATAACAAACATGTTGAAGAAGGAGCAAGGGGTAAAATGGACCTTGGAAGCAAAGAAGTCTTTTAAGCTGGTGAAATAAGCGTTAACCAAAACACCGGTCCTAATAAGTCCTGATTTTTCAAAAGATTTTTATATTTTCTCCTTCACATCATAACATACCATAGCTGCTGTCCTTTTATAGAAAAATCCACAAGGACAAGAGCAGCCCATTGCATTCTTTAGCAAGGCATTGAGGGATGCCCCTCTGAAGTATAACATTATGGAAAAGCAAGCTTTTTCTTTGGTTAAGGCTTTAAAAGACTTCAAAGTATACATCCTTCACTCACACATCATTGCCATTGTCCCCAATTCAGTTGTTAAAGACATTCTAACACAGGACCCAGATGGTAAGAGAGGTAAATGGATTGTGGTTATTCTTGAATATGATTTAGAGATAAAAACCACTAAAATCATTAAGGGCCAGGGTCTAGCTAGGTTAATGGCTGAATCCAATTTTGAAGTTCTTGATATTAATATGATCAATGATTTAGATGACTAGGAAGAATTCTCAACTCCCATTATTGAAAAACATTTTATGAATTCTCCTTGGTATGCCGATATTATTTATGTTTTGCTTAAATTAAATACACCTCTCGGTTTATCAAAAACAAAGGCAAGGTTCTTAAAGTTGAAAGCTGTAAACTATTGCATCATAGATAGATGTCTTTATTGGAAAAATGCAAGTGGTATTTTGCTTAAATGTTTTCTTGAGTATGATGCAGAGAAGGTTAAGCACGAATTCCATGAAGGAGAGTGTGGAGGCCATTTATACTAGAAGATAACAGCCAACAAAATCTTGAGGGCTGGTTACTATTGGCCTACTCTTTTTTTTGATGTACACAAGATGATAATTGCCTGTCATAAATGTCAAATTTTTGAAGGAAAAAGGAAGCTGCTACCCTTACCTCTGCATCCAATCATTGTTGAAGCTCCATTTCAACAGTGGGGACTTGAATTCATAGGAGAAATCCATCCACCATCCTCTGCCTAGCATAGATGGATTCTCACTGCCACAGACTACTTCACCAAATGGATAGAAGCCATTTCTTGTAGGCAAGCCAATGATTCTGTCATTATAAAATTCATAGAGACTAATATTCTCTCTAGATTTGGCTGCCCTGCCAAAATCATCACTGATAATGCAACATCATTTAGATCAAAGAAGATGGTTGAATTCTATCACAGATATCAGATAACATTGGGGCATTCCATGACCTATTACCCTCAAGGTAATGGACCTGCAGAATCCTCAAACAAAATTTTAGTGAAAATAATCAAGAAATTGTTGGAGGACAACAAGAAGTCTTGGCACACAAAGCTTGTTCATGCACTTTGGGCTGACAAATTAACATTGAAGAAATCTGTTGGCATGTCACCCTTCCAGCTTGTGTATGGTATTGATGCAATTTTTCCAACTAGCCTTGGTGTACCAGTCATGAAGTTGACTCAAGAATTGCAAACTGAAGATAATGACATGATCAGAAGGATTAATCAAACAATTCATCTTTAGCAAACCAGAGAGGAGGTCTACAAGGAAGCATTACAAAAGCATGACAACATCAAGAAGATTTTTGACATAAGAACAAAGGCCAACAATTTCAATGTTGGGGACAAAGTTTTAAAATGGGACTCAAGGAGGGAAGACAAGGGCAAGCATGAGAAATTTGACAACTTATGGCTTTGCCCTTACTTCATTCATTCAACTACTGGTAATAATGCCTTTTTCTTACAATATTTGAATGGAGCAAAATTGTTTGGGGGTCCTGTCAATGGCAGGATGCTCAAGCATTACTTCTTTTAATCCATGTTATGTTCTGAAAGCCTTTTTATATTTTTTCTCATTCTAAATATTTCATCCACCATTGCATTCAAAGTTAGAAAAATAAAAAATACAAAAACAGTGAAAAGAGAAAAGAGGGCAGATTGTAAAAACAATAACGGTACAACCCCATACCAAAAAAGAGAAACAAACCTGAAAGTGTGCAATCTTAAATGCCACTCCTGAAAACACACTTCTAGTTAGTCAAATAGCCTAATATTTACTAATTAGCTTTAAATATACTGCTGATAGGATAGTGAATTCGATTTTCCAAACTGTTTAATCTTGGCTTATCAGTAGGTAGATTAGGCTAGAAATTAAAGGTTCGAACATGCTAAAAATATGAACCTAAGTTTCCATGAGAGATGAATCAAATCTGTTTATTTCTTGAGTCAAGATCAGAGGTAAAAACTGGTTCTAATCAGCTCAAAGTCTGAACCAGTCAACAAAGGAAGAACAACTCAAACAAGAGGCAAAAACAGAGCTGTAAAAAGATGAAGGAAGTGCTTTGAACTTTCAGATCTTAAGCCTTCCATTTTGATTTAATTTTCTGCAAAATAATATCTATGTGTAGCTTGTTTTTTATGCCATAGATCAACATCAAGTTAGACTGTTCAATCCTGACTTGCATGCTTTTAAATTTCTGTTGTAGAATTTAGAGAATGAAATCTGTTAGACTGTTTAATCCTAATAGATTAGTATATTAGCTAGAGAATCATATGGACTCAACTGTTTAATCTGAGTTCATGGAGAAATAAGGAGTAGAATTAGATTTTTCTTTCAAAAAAATAAAATGTTGTGTAAAGAGTTTTCCAATCCAAGTGCACTCTAATGAAGAAATTTTTTTAGATCAGTAGGATTGGGTAGGTAGAAAGCTTGTTGATGAAAGATCCATTGTTTTCCATGGCTGCTAATATGTTTTCAAAGCAAAAGAAGATCATCCAAGTAAATAAAGTATCCCAATGGATTAGGCACTGATCAGCATCCCAGAGAATGCAAGTCTGAAGTTCTTGATGCCTTCAAGAAGGCACCATCCCCAAGTGGAGCCACTGTTAGCCACCTATAAAATTTGTCATATCAAATGGTGGCTAAAACATTTTCGGAGCCTTCAAGGAAAAAATTTTATTTCTAAAAAGTGTTATCTCTTGAAGACTCTTGAAGACATCATCTCCTCTTTCCAAATCTTCATTGATGTCCCCATTTCAAAGCTCCGAAATTCTACTGAATTCAAAGACAAAATAATGCTGCAAACACCATTTTCCCCTACTTCCACTTCAAAACTAACCTCCATTTTTTCCCCTTTTATTCCCATGAAATTCCTCTATTTTCCATTTTTTTCCCCTTTTCCCTTCATAAAATCCTCTTTACAGAGTTTAAAACTCTTTTTTAAACTCTGCCGAAACTCCCAAATCCATCTAAACATCTTGAAAATATCATAAAAAACAAGTATTTTGACTATGGGTTTAAGCCCCTTTTGGGCTAAATCCAAACCACTCCCCCACCATATGCCCATGGTGCTAAGACCAAGCGCTAACCCCTCACAGCGCTAATTGCATCGCAAAATCCCAGCGCGCAGGTTTATTTGCCATGTTTTAAAAATTCCGATGAGATTAAATCCCTTTTGTTTAAACCCCGCCCCCTCCGCTTTTTATTGCATATAGCCTGCACCCGGGACCAAGAGTTTAAGTCCCAAGGCGCTAATCGCATCGCAAAATTCCAATGGATAGATTGAAAGATCGAGCCCCAACCTCCGATTTCGATTGGCCCTCTTATATAAGCCCCGAGCCGTTTTTGTTTTCCACAAATTCCAAAGGCCCCATGGTCGGGCGCCTATCCATTTTGTATATATAAAACTCGCCCCGACGCATAAAACCTTTGGTTATATTAGAACTTTGGGTTTTTCCTATGTTATAAAGTTTTTCCGCCGGGGCATAAGTTGAAACAATCTCCGCCGTTGATCTTGAACCGATAAAACGGCCTGCGCATCATCGCATCGGCAATATTCAAAAGCGCATTTTCACGTATGTTATTCCTCCTCCCCGATTGATTATTCCTCGATCAATCATGAGCCATTGATCTCCTTTCCACCTTCCTTTGATCCGATGGCCCTCATTCATTCTGATCGCAAAGCTTTCCCCCACCTTTGAACCCCCTCGATTCACTCCCCACCGTCGATTTGATCTGCAGATCGACGGCCAGCGCTTAATCGCATCGGCGCTATCCAAGTTCTTCCCCCTATCGATCCCCGACCCTTGATTGCATCTAGGCCGTCCACGTGTCCGGATCGATCCTCTGACTTTGGTGATATTTTATACACCCTTCTCATAATGTTTTTCGGCCCATTACGGTCGTTGATCTCTGCTGATCAACGGTTGTTATTAACCCTTTCTTCGCTTTGTTATCGTTTCATCCAACCCTCAGATTCAATTCCGAGCGTTGATCTCTACATGATCAAGGGATCTGAGTCATTTTCTCCCTCTGCTCTCCTTTCTGAACTCCTCTAATGAATCTACACCATTGGATGATGCCATCCAATAGCCACGCTCCTCCCCACACCCTCTGAAGCAGTAAAACCCAATAACGTAGGATTTTTTAATTCGTTTTGTATTTTTTAAGTGTTTTATGGTTTATCCATTATGTTAAAGAAAGGCCGAAGGCCTGGAATGGCGATTCTCGTGCCTTTGATTCATTAAAGGAAACCATTCGTAGGGTTCAAACTCCACGTATCGTCGATGCTTCATGGGCATTGATGCCTTGTGAGCCCTGCGCAGCACTGCACATCAACAAGACACAGACAATAAAATAATTAAAAAGAGTATCAGTGTCGAAGAAAGAACACAACAGAACAGAAGATTGAAGACAATTTGGGGGATTATGGCTAAGATTGATTGTCAAAAGCCTAATCCTCCAAATTAAACACAGTTAAAAGAAAATCATAAGTGTTTTATCAGACAGAAAGGCCTTCACCACCACATCAGAGGCCAATTGATTCCTCTCAGCTACCACAAATCCACCTGTGCCTCAAAGCATTCAAAAAGAGGCCGAAGTTATTGATCAAAATCAGATATTTTCCTCAGCGCAGCCAAATAGTTAATTCTGCTGAAGAAGTTTAATGACAAAAATATCAGCAAAGTTACTATAATCAGACACAGAGCCTCAAAGGTCAACAAAAGCTCCCACCGAGATTAATGTTTAATGTAAATCAATTAATACAGTGAGAACACCTGTAAAATTCTCCATCGAGCCCCTCAAAGGCTGAGAATTCATTAATCTGTATTAATTATCTTGGGAGATCTTTTATCAGATCTCACCTCCTCATTCTTCTATATATACTTCTATAAAAGATGAGAAATTGTTGGTTGCAGAACTTTGAAATATACTTGAGCTTGAAACTCTTACTTGTAAATAGTGTTCACTGGCTCTTGAAGCTGTGCTTGTGATAGATAAGCTAGTCTGGAAAGTGTAGATGATTGCTAAACTAAAGCATTGGACTTAAAGCTGTAACTGGTTTGGAGCATCAATACAAGCTGATTTATGGGATCCTAGTCTATGTCGACGGTGATGTTATTTCTTATTGTAAATTTTTATTTCATTTTTGTTCCCACTTTTTTCATATTCTCTTATAAAGAACAACAATTATAGAGTTACGATTTACTGTATATCAGTACCATTCTCTGACTGAAAATCTTTATCTAAATGTTTTCTTCCAATTATGTTATTTAGGAATGATTTAATTCAGTTTAAGCGGTAGGAATGCTGGGGTTCCCTCATCCTCCTGTCTTAGTTGATTGTTATTCTTGAAAGTTATTTTCATTTCATGTTAAGTAGAGATGAACTAAGGAAGATATGGTGTGCCTTGGTCCTAGTTTTATCCCAAAATACTGTCTGAAAGTATCCCTTGGAATGTGTTAAAAGCTGGCTAGTTTCAAAGTACTTACCAGATCTTCAGACATTCTTTGTTATCTTTGTGTTTGTATTGAATGTTAGCAAGTAAAGCAGAGCTAGGAGAGGATTTGTGGTGAGCCCGACCAGCTAGTTTCTTCTCCAAAAGTTGCCTTCAAGTTTCCCTTTGTTTTTACATGTTTTCTATTGGAAGTGTATCAAAGGCTGACTAGTTTCTAAGTACTTACCAGATCCTAGTTTTCTTTCATGTCTTTCTTAAGTGTATGTCAAAAGCTGGTTAGTTTGAAAGTACTTACCAGATCTTTGGCTGCTCTTTGTTCTTCATTTGTTTAATTCTCCTTCTTGTTGTATCATTTCATTCCATAAATCAAACTTTAAAGAGATACTTAGACATATATGACAAATCAAACTTTAAAGAGATCCTTAGACATAGATGACTTGCCCCATGGACCACTCTTGCCCCTTGCTGTTTCAATTAAACCCTATTATGACTCCATAGCCCAATGGACTAAAACCTGCAATTATCTACCTTTTTGGCCGAAACTTACTCTGATCACTTGCAACTTCTCACCTTTGAAACTCTTTCCATTTAGGACTTTCCATCAAACAATGATCATGCTCAACCATCCAAAAACAAAAGAAAACCCTCGGCCTTCATAACTAGCCTAATAGAATTACCCAAACTTCAAAGACAAATCCAATCTTTGCACTTATTGGAGAGATACCTCTTTGGATTCATGAGGGCTAGATCCTAGAATCCCAAAGTGGTTGAAACGGTGTTTCTCCCCACAGTCAGACTTTTGCCAATCTTGCTGATTACGGGGAGCTAACAGGCATGAGCTCAGAAATCATCCCATCCTTTATATCAGATCATCATCCAATTGTTCTCAGGTGGGAGGGTATGAGGAAGGGAAGGACTTTCCATTTTAATTTCAACCTGAAATGGCTTCAGGTGGAGGATTTCCAGAATTTAGTGAATAGGAGTTGGAAAGTGCCACTAAATCTTCTGGTATCAAATGGGATGGTTAATATATGCCAGAAACTCATTAGATTGAAGAAAGAGGATTGGTGATGGATTATATTGATGTAAGAGGTGGAAATTAAGGACTTGAGGGAGATTGCGGATAAACTCAGGTTCATAAATGACCCAGGATATCCCATGTATTTTTCAGCTTTGTATAAAAGTCAGATCATAAATATTGAAGCAAGGAGGAACAATATTTCGCGATCACAAGAAGAAGATATTAGAATGAAAAGAAAAACTATTTGGATCAAAGTAGGTGGCAGGAATACAAGATATTTCCACTTACAATATAACCTCGGAAAAACACACAATGGCTTCAAGAAGATTTGAGATTCATAGGGTAATACACATAATACACAGAAACTGATAGAAGATGCGATTGTGCTACATTTTAGAGATAAGTTTGTGGCAAAGGAACAATATTTCTCGGCACAGATGGAAATTATTCATCTGGTTCCATACATGTTCAGTGAGGTGAACAATGCATTATTGAGTAGGACGATCACTAAAGAATATGTCTCAATAATTTAAGGGTCTGTGCAAAAGAAAAGAGTTCGGGTGCAGATGAATGGGGGATTAAACTCGTTTTCCACTTCAAAGAGCTAATGATATTAGACATATTGGCAACAATAGAAGAGTCCAAGATTAAAGGATATGTCTTGGGCATAATTAATGCTACTTTCATCGTATTAATCCCCACAAAAGAAATCCTGGAAATCTTTAAGGACTACAAACCGACCTGGTTGTGTAATTCGATCTATAAGTTGATTTCCAAGTTGATTATGTGTCAAATCAAACCTATCTTGTTTACGTTCATTTCAAAGGAACAATTTGGATTTATCGAAAACAGGAAGAAACAAGACACTGTCGATATTACTCAAGAAATTTTACATTCTATTAAGCCTAGGAAATAAAGACCTTGTTTGATGAAAATAAACCTCTCTACGACTTATGACTATATCAACTGAGATTTCCTGAAAATGATTTTGATTAAAGATGGTGTGCCACAGTCTCTCATTATTTGGATAATGGCTTGCATCCAAACAATAGATTTTGCAGTAATTATAAATGGGCTGCCGACGAAATTATTTAATGCACAAAGAGGACTTAGACAATGATGTGCCCTCTCACCATTAATTTTCCTGTTAATAATATATTGTCTCAGTTGGAAGATGCAGGAGGAAAAAAGAGGAAGGTATTATAGTCATGATTAAGGTATCCAAGCATCAATGGTTCACACACATGATGTTCGTCGATGATCTGTTGTTCGGGGGGGGGGGGGGGGTGGGGGGGGGACTAAGGTGTTAAAATGGCACCATAAACACATGAATCTTGTTGGTTTTAGTTCAACTACATGCTTATAAATGAATGCTGGTAAGTCTATGTTATTACATGATAATATAGATCGGGATGAGGAACTTAGAAATCAGAATAATGTTTGGGATTTAAGCTAAACATATTGATGAAGGAATAAGATATCTTGGATATAATATTAAACCTTCAAGATATTATATTTAGGATTGGGAGTGGTTGATAGGAAGGTTTTAGAAGAAATTGGCATGCTAGAAACACAGATGGTTATCTATGGGTGGAAAAACGATCACGCTGAAAGCTATATTACAGAATTTAGCAGTATATTGGATGCAATTATATCTCATTCTAAAAAATATTATTCATAGGATGAAGGCCATTATGAGTCATTTTCCCTGGGTGCGGATACAAGAGAAAAAAAAATACCATTTGATCAAGTGGGAGGTGATAGCCAGGTCGATAGAAGAAGGGGGGTGGGGCATAACCGATATTTCCAGATTTAACAAAGCACTAATCATGAGGAATATGTTGAGGCCGATCATAGGACAAGGTATGTGGTCTCTAATAAAAAAGGACAAAAATATGTTTGATAAATGTTTCTCACTATTGATATCCCATGGGCCAAGAAAAAAATTTCCAAATCATACATTTGGCGGTGCATGATGAAATACTTCCCTATATTATGAGTTTCATCATATGGGAGATCGGTGATGGTCATAGAATTAATATTGGCTTAGATACTATGGTCAGTGTCACTGGTGGTCACTAATTATTGGTACAAATTCAGAATTTCATTCACAGTAAGGGCTGTCATAATTTACATCAGATATATGCAGTACAACCTAATAATATTTTTGGATATTTTTGTAGAAGGGCGACAAAATTAGAAATGGAAGATAAATACATAGTGGAATGGGGGGAATATATAGATAAATAATATTATACAGGAAAATTATTGCAAGAAAAACAAGATCAGTTATGCGAGAATGGAAAGTTACAAAAAGGAGCCCTAAAGGAGCCTAGAAAGATGGTGTTTGAGAAGAATGGTACCGATTTTGTTGTTCCTTTGGACCCCTTTGAAGGAGAATGATATATAGAAAAAGTTTAGAATGAATACGGTGATGATGATATCGACAATATCTATAAGATAAGCGCGCAAGACGAAGATTGAATAAATCCGACCGCTGATGGAAGGATAAGTTGGGAGTGCGATAGCTCATGTATGCTAGACTATGATGAAGAATTAGAGCATTAGTAGAACCGATTGCACGAAGTTTCTACTAAGCGATGTAATAGAATTACTAAATTTCTTCACTGCGTCGCATCAGAGGTACGTGAATTTCCCTATTATGATGGAACTAGGGATGTTAATTTATTTCTTCATGAATTTGAAAAGAATTTACCCGAAGAGAAGAAATGCGAAGCTTTGGACATGGCTTTGAGGTCAACACCAACTAGATGGTGGGGAACGCACAAAAAAAACATAGGAGGTTGGAAGGACTATCACAGAGTGATGAAGGCCAGGTTTGATTATGAAAACACCAAGCTCATTGAAAAATACAATGGTAGGGATGATCCCTGTGAAAATTTGTGGTTTTTTACTAAGGCTTGGGGCGAAGAACCTCAACCTAAATGGGTGCATATATTTTTCCATACTTTGGATGTGGTACCTCAGAATTGGTATCTGGAAACTAAGTTGTGCCATGACACTGCAGATTGGGACGATTTAACTAAAGGATTGTTATTGACATTTAGATTTGAATATGGTAGGATTGCATTGATGATGCTCTTCAGGACGCTAGAACTGGTATTTTTTGGATTCCCAGGAGCCCTCAACTCTGGAGTAGCCTGCATGGTCTGCACAATTGGAACTTGCCTTAGAATGTTATCAGATGACTGCTGAAGACGATAAGGAGGAACCACACAATGTCAATATTCCTGAATCTGAAGGAAAATAGGAGGTTGTCGGTCCTGAAGCAGAGATACCTGAAATAGCACATCCTGTAAAGACTCAGCAAGTAAACATTGACTTAGAAGCAAAGCCTAAGTTTGCAAATATTGGATATTACTGGGACTCTTATAAAATAAGTAAGGTTGCAGAGTTATTACATGAATAAAAGGAGTTTTTCTCAATGAAGTTATATGAATTAAAAGGCATAGTAGGAGATTTGGGAGTTATGTGCATTAATTTGAAGCCAGATGCGAAGTCGGTGAAACAACGCCCATATCGGTTGAACCCAAAATACAAAGAGAAAGTGAAGGAGGAGCTCGAGAAGATGCTCGCTACTGGCATTATTGAACCAGTAGAGGATTCTGATTGGGTTATCCCTATGGTGGTATATGAGAAAAAGACCATGGGAGAGATAAGGATTTGCGTCGATCTCAGAAAGTTGAATGATGCATGTGTTCATGATCCGTTTTCGACACCATTCACTGATGAAGTTTTGGAGAATGTTGGAGGGTAGGAAGCCTACTCCTTTGTAGATGGGTTCTTAGGATACCATTAGATCAGGATTACGTCAGAAGATAGGAGCAAGACCACCTTCGTGGTTGAATGGGGTTAATTTAAGTATACTGTAATGCCGTTTGGATTGAAGAATGCGCCGAAAATATATTCCAGATCGTAGTCCCTTCATTTAAAAAAAAATATTCAAAAATTCCTGTAGGTGTATTTTGAATACTGGACCATCTTTGGATTGTTAAAGAATCATGTTTCTAGACTTCGCTTGATGTTGGATACCTACAGGAAGTATCGAATCTCCTTGAATTTGAAGAAATATATTTTTTGTGTGCCATATGGTATATTATTAGGGCATATTGTTTTCAAATAGGGCTTGATGGTGGAACCTGCGAAGATTGTTGTCATTATAAATTTGGAGCTTCCAAACAATGTGAAGCAGCTATGCATGATACTCAGACATACATAGAAACTTCATTAAGGCCTATGCGCAGATCACAATGCTGATGTAAAAGCTCTTAAAGAAGGAATTTCATTTTGCTGGGATGACGATTGCCAAAAGATCCTCGATGTGCTGAAAGAAAATATGGTAACTGTGCCAATTCCATTATTTCCAAACTGGAAGAAGGAGTTCCACGTACACATCGAATCGTCCTACATAGATTTGGGAGTTGAGTTAGCACAGTCTAGAGAGGGAGATCTTGATCACCATGTAGCTTTTGCGAGCAGGAAATTGTCTAAGGCAAAAAAAAATTATTCCACAACAGAGTCAGAAGGTCTAGCGATGGTATATGCACTGCAAAAATTCAAGCACTACATCTTAGGAGGCCACTTCAAGATGTTCACGAATCATTCCGTGTTGAAATAATTAGTGAACAAGATTGTGTTGGGGGGGGGGGCTTTGCAGATGGATATTTCTATTTCAGTAATATGATTTTGAATTAGTATTCAAAACATGATGTTTGAATTCAAGGCTTGATCATTTGTCCAGGATCGAGACAGGTGAAGAGACAACACATATTGAGGAAGGATTTCCTAATGCACAGTTTTTCGTGATTTGGGTCATGGAAGAGCATTTTTTCGATGTCATTTAGTTTCAGACCATGAGAGTTTCACCTATGGAGTATACTACACAATAGAAGAAAGAGTTGGTAGTCAAAGCTACATATTTTTGTCTGATTAAAAGAAATTTATACAAGATGGGGGCCGATGAGATACTGCAAAGACATTTCCCTGAGCATGAAATATGAAACGTTTTGGTTGAAGCACACAATGAAGTTGCTGGAGGGTATTACGCAAGGAAATACATTATGCAAAATATTATGACTACTAGACTATGGTGGCCCATGATGGATAAGGATTTGAAGGAGTATTGTAGCGCTTGCGATGTCTATCAAAGGACAGGAAGACCTTCATGAAGGGATGAAATGGCATTGAATCCTCAAGTCACTTTGTAGGCATTTGATAAATGGGCGATTGAATTTTTTGGATGAATTGATCCCCCGGGAAGAAAACAAGTGCGTGGTACATTATTTCTGCGACAGATTACCTCACTAGATGGGATGAGGCATAACCAGTGAAGAATTGCAGTGCAGACATGACTACGAATTTTATTTTTGAAATATTTTGTCACATTTTGGTTGCTCGAAGATCTTGATGAGTGACAAAGGTATGCATTTCTTGAACAATATTATTGAAGCATTGATCACAGAGTTTTGAATGCATCACCAGAAGAGTACGTCATATCACCCACATGAAAATGGAATAGTGGAAGCTTTTAACAAAATTTTGGTGACAAATTTGAATAAGGCATGCAAAGTCAACAAGGATGATTTGGATTTCCGAATTCCTGCAGTATTATGGGCCTACAAGACTACTTGTAAGAATTTGATGGGCCAGACTCCGTTTTGATTGGTATATGGACAAGAAGCAGTGATTCCAATAGAATACATCATGCCTAGTCTCAAAATATAAACAACTACAATATGGGAGACTACGATATTATGGAGTAGAGATTGGATCAACTGCTCATGTTGGAGGAAGATTAGTTCATCATTGGATTTCATTAACAGGTGCAAAATGAGAGGGAAAAATCTTGGCATGACAAACATATTAAGTAGAATACTTTCAAGTATGGAAATTTAGTTCTTTTGTATGATATTAAGTTCATGAAGTTTCTGGGTAAGCTGAAAATGCACTGGTTGGGGCTGTACATTGTCAGAAATATTTCAGAGGGGGTAGCAGGCTAAAGTTATACAGGGACGAGTCCACCCTTGGGGCATCACATTGACTATATGGCTAGAGAAGAGTTAAAGCTCCACGTAGTTGAAAGAGAGAATAGGACTATAAATTAATATTCCAAAGGAAGGCTTCGTCATAGAGGAAGTACTGTGCGGGATGCAGGATCATGGCGCAGATGGAGGGAACTACGTCGAAGGAAGTAGGACTATGCTGAAAATAAGGGTCTGACAAAGTTCATCCCGTATATGACCGTTGGAGCCAAAACAATTGATTTGAAAATGAATTGGTTGTTAAAAGGAGTGGGAGTGATGTATTTAATGGACATATATGGGTGGATATGCTGCCAAATCTGCATTTATGAGGTGCATGTGAAGGATATAATGGAGTTTTAATTTCAAATTCGTTATAAATCTGGTACCCCACTCCATAATCGGACACTTTGTGCTCTGAACAGTCGACTTGTGATTTTTCACTTGAGAGAGAGCCAAGTGTTATGTTGTATGTCAGATTATATTTGAAGCACTTAAAGAGGCATCGATAAAGAAAGTGTTGGGACACACAATGACTGCTACACCACCAAACAATGTAACAGGGTTGAGGTCACCCAGGAAACATACCATCGTACGAGAAGCACCGTCTAAGAAGTCAAAGAAGCCAGTGCTTCGAACGTCGCTCACGAAAAAAATTCTAAAAGAATAATGATCTAAGGCAACACAGGATAGGAAAAAGCATGCCATCGAGGTAGCGGAATCAGAAGAAGAAGAAGAAGTTCTTCCTGAAGGTCTCGAAGATATTGCTATCGAGGAGGTGGAACATGTCTCTAGGTTGCCCCCATATATTCCACCAAGGAAGTTGATAGCTAAAAAGCCCACAAAGGACCTAGGGGTGGTGAAGTATAACATATTTACACCCTTTTTGCGTGAAGAAGTACTGGTTGAGGGATATTTTTTGGGAAAAGTGCCACATATACAATTGGAAGAAGGGGGGTTCAACGAATACAACAAATATCCTCAATTCAATCCAAACAAGTATCAAAGCTCTTTTTATTATGAAGTTGATAGAGTTACAAGGGTAGAGCCAATGAAGTGGGTGGTAGGAATTCAGAATGTAGGGATACTGAACATGTTATATGTTCCGCACTTTGGGCGCAGTATCATTAACACAATCTGTGCATGCCAGTTACTGACCCTAGTACACGATGACAGTATATGGCTGGGGGAAAGAGTCTCCATCAGTGAAATGTTGATATGGATAATTACTGCGCTTCCAAGTAAAGGTTTGGACCCTGAAAAATAATTTGTAGGCAAATATCAAGATAAAAAACTAGCTGAAAAGATGAAGAAGGATTATGGCAGAATGAAGGGTACCTGGGGATATTCCATTAGCTCCATTAAGGATAAGACAGTGCGCTTTTCCGCACATCTTTTGGTAGAAAATATCATGCGGAAGTGCCACGTAGAGGATATTTCGGCGCCAGAAGTAATGTTGGTTACGCAGTGCAGTAAAGGAGTACATTACAACTAGGCCAAGTATTTATGCAAGGAATTATTGGATGACTGTAGAGAATCTCAGGGGGATGGAATTAAATTACACTATGCGTGGCTCTTTCTTTTAATCACATTGATGGCATGGAAAGAGCCTAATGATTCACAATTCCCCACTGTGTACCAGGACATTTGCGAGGTTGCGAGGTATGCATCATTGTGGCATTTTAAGGAGCCGACATGAGCAATGGAGAAAATATTATTTTGGGTATGTTTTGAGATGATTCTATGCATGGTGATCAACTAGAAGCCAGGGCTATAGTCAATTATTTTTGTAGAATATTTCTAGGTTGTTGATTTTAAATAATATTTTCACCATGTGCACATCCGCACGAAGAAGGAACTTGCAGAGGTATAGTATGAGCTTCCGTACCTGGTGACCGAGGATGATGTTGCATTCATTGTCACTGAATGGCCAAGTGATTGGTTAAATTCATCCATGGAAGGGGCAGAGACGGAGCAGATAGGCACCAGTGGCGTGAAGACCAATACCTCAGGTACGCAGACTTTAAAGAAAGACACTGAGAAGCAACCCAAGAAAGTCACATTCACGACCGATAAGAAGGATGAAAAAGAAGCATAGCAACAAACAGAGAAGGATGCTTAGGAGACGGGAGGGGGTGATGATCGGGATGGTGAGGACACGTTTGTTGATCCAGGCCCCCCTCACCTTACAATCTAAAGAGATGAAAAAAACTAGGTGGTGGTCGTGCGCGAAAAAAGATGAAGTCAGAAAAGTCCGCCGACCGAGAGTCGAGGGTCCTTAGAGATGGGGACTTCGATGAGATTGGTGACACTGTCTGGCACTTCACCAATAATATGTGGGGAAATATTGAGGACCAATACAAGAGCATATTGGAGGAGGTCCATAAGGGACTCAAGGAATTACAAGTTCAGATGAGCGCATTTGAAGCGAGCGTGATTCAAGCAAGCATGTTTCAAGCGAGTGGGATATGAACAAGTATGGGTAGAATAGGTCAGGAGCTGGTAATTATGACTGAAATTCACGCTGTGTAGATCCCTACAGGAACTATGCACTTTGACACCACTGAGAATCAGGCACATGCGTTACACTGGCAGTATATCAGGCTCACAAAAGAGTTGCAGACCTGCGAGCATCGCACTCTATTGGAGATTAAGAAAGAAAGAAAGAAAATGGCCAAGGAAAATCAATAGGTAGTGCATGAGCGAGATGAGGAAGCTCTGTAAAGACAAAATTTGGAGGCAGGCATCTCCAAAGTTTGCAGCGAACTACTTGACCTGCAGATTCAAGACGAGGCAGTGCCAGAATACAAAGTTGAAAAGCTCGTGATGAAAATAAAAGACTCGAAGGTCAAATTCAATAAGGTATGACTAGAGATCGAGATGAAGATAGTTGAGCTGTAGTTGAAATTAGAGCCCGCTACTCCACCAGAGGTCGAGGAGGAACACATAGGAGATATTAAGGCCACAACTATAAATATTGAATCCAAATTCAAGGACTGCAGTAGAATATTTGAAAAAATTATGGATGTATTGGTCTCACTACAGGAGGAACCTCATGTGCGGAAGATTGAAGTAGAAATTGATGAAAAATTGGAAAATATGGATGACATTAAGGTTACAACGCAGGATCTTAGCATCGACACATCGGTATGCCTATCTCTAAGAGGGAAAGTTTTTGCAGGGATAGATTGATGAGCTACGCAGAAAGGAGCAACTTTTCATCGCCAAAATGCAACCATGGTAAGTTGAAGCTAGTGAGCTATCGTAGAATATGGAGAAACAACTAAAAGCGCCATGCCAGACACAGAAGGAAATTGCTCAGAAGATAGCTGGGCCAGACACCCAAAAAATGTTGACCGAAGTACATGAAGTCGAGAATCAGTGCACCGAGATAGTTCCGCCGTTGAAGGATGCCTTGAGCAATATCAAAGCGAATATTGAGGGCGCACCAGCTGAGTGACTCGGGACAAGTCACGTCTTTGTGTTGGGGGCATGTTGGACATGGTACCCCTAGATCAAATTTTTTGTAAAAGAATTTTCATTTTGAGGAGAGAAGTGCGCTATGCAGATAAATTAGAGTCTTAGGGGCTTTGGGGCATTCAAAGACCATTATTTTGTAAAAGGATGGGAATTTTTTGAATGCTTAGAGCTCTGCCCATGGTTTTCAGACCATGGTATTGTAAAGAGAAGACTATATAAGGATTCTAGGGATATCAATCAATCAATCAAGGAATTAATCATAGAATGCATTTGGATATAAGGTTTTATTGAGTCTGTATTATGTGTTTTGTGTGAAAGGGAAGGATCATGTAGCTAAGTGCAAAGAGACCTTCAGTTGAGTGCGTAGGGAAGAAAGTCTTGTATTACGAAGATCTGAAGTAATAAAAGAAGACCTTGAAGACAAATCTGTGTTCTTTACTTATATGTTTGCTTTATTTGTATTTTGATGTTATCTGTGCCAAGTTAGGGTTTTTGTTGGTTATGGTTTCTTATGTTGATTAATGCATGTTAAAGTAGAATTTTGTAGTCTGAAAGCTAGTACCTAGAAGTATTAAACATTGAATGCGTAGTTATCATATTTGTTATGCGAAGCTATGATAAGTGTTAAAGAGAAGATAATCCCGAAAGCCACACTCCATAGTACCTCTAGATGCAGAAACCTGGTTCTAGCATCCCTTAATATTGCCTCGAGTGAGACTTCGGTCTGTGCAGTAGATCATTACTGAAAGGGCTGGTAATAATGGGTTTTGTTGGTTCGCGCAACCATATCTAGACCTGGGTCTATAAATATAAATAAATAAATAAATAAATAAATATATATTTACGGTTGATATCCTGACCGTCCTCTCGCCTTTGCAATATTCAATCACCTCAATAATCTTCAATCACTTTGGTCCTTATGCTAACACAATGAAAAATTCCCTAAGTTGTTTTCATCCACTAAACTCATTCAAGGAATTAAAAGTTTGATCATTCTTAGTCCGTCATTAAAATTGGTACTATTTTTCTCTTTTGATCTGTCTTTGTTTGGCACAAAATGATCCTACAACTTACTCCCCCTTTGACTTATACCCTTTATGTCCATTACCCGCATTTTTCAATCCCATCCTAAAATATTCACATACCATGTTGACATCATATCACCCACTTTAAAGATCATAGGCTCCAAGCAAGAGGGTGATTTTTTTTTCAAATTTTGATTTTTGTTAGAAATGGGTAGCTTCGGTACAAGAAGGTGCTGACATGTTGAATGAGTGAGATTTTGGGTAGCTATAGTTGGGAATGGTGGAAAAATCTAGAGATATTTTGTCTATTTTAGCACTAACTTTTGTCAAGATGAGTTAGGGTTTTGGTGGAATCCTCCTAGTTGTGGATATTTCTGTATAGTATCGGCTCTTCCTGCCACAGAGAGGAGTTGAGGTTTTGGTGGAATCCCGCTCATCGATTTTTACAGGTATGTTTGGGAATCCTGAAAATGTTACAAATAGTTGCATCTCTAATTGAGAGACCTATTTCTAAAATTAATTGTTCATCTAAGCTATTTTTTCTATGAAAATTTCTTCATATATCACTCCCCTTGTTTTTGGATGGAGGGTTTTATGATCATTTAGGATTTAAATTCTTGAATGGGAGGGTTTTTCATCACATGTGAATAGTAGAAAGAGAAAATTTGATAAGATGATTATTTGTGGGAAAATTCCTCCTATAATGTGACCTTTAAAAGGAAACATCACTGTAATTCTGGGAGAGATTGGATCCAGTAGAATGCATCCTATAAGAAGTAGAGAATTATGCTGGTTGAATGCCTCTAGGGTGCTATGCAAAGCTCTACTAGCGCTAGTTGCATCCATTAAGATAAGTAGGTTCTGCTCATTATCATAGAAATTGCAGGGTTAGTATATTTTTGTATTTCTTAGGGATAGTATTCAGTCTTTTGTTTATTTTTCTGTGATATTCTAGGGGTATATAACCTATGACACAGGATTATTTTGGTTAGGAGTATGCTAGACAAGAGTTTTTAGATCTGTTCACTTCTCAGACAGTGGATTCTTGAGCTGGATTAGGCGATGTGAATCTCACTCTCTTTATTATTCATCTAGTATAGAGGGATGAGAAAATTAAGGGGATACATTGACATCATTATGGTTCTAGCATGTCCTTTGGCTAGGGTGTAATCACAACAGGGCGATTTTATAGTATCTGGTAGTTCTTAGCTAAGCTGTTTCATTCGTTTCGATAGAGGAGAGGGTTATATTTTGGCATCTCTACTTAGGAAGACTAAGGACTCTCTTGGATTTTCAAGTTTCAGATTCGAACTGGAGTTGGACTCGAGACATCACATATTTTCCCCATTTTTCGTCATTAATTGTGATCGGTGGGGGGTGGCAGTTCTTTTAGACTGCAGTACTCACATCTAAGTCGTGGTGGTGGGTGGGGAAATTAGATGGGGTTGGTATGCAGATTAGGTTATTAAAATTTAATATATTCCTGGATCTTGGTGGGGACTAGAGGTTAGCTGAAGGACACATGTGGCACTAGCCAGAGGGGTATTTTGATCTAATTTGTATAAATGGTAGGTGGAATTGTACTAGGATGCAATAAATAGGCATTTTGATACTCCCATTGTGTCAGTGTTATTAAGGTGATATTATAACATTGATTTGTATTTCAAACTACATTTTAGGAATAGAGTCCTGCATCCGCTTGGAGGCTATGGGAACTATCTTTTTTTGGTGGTTTCATATTCCGAGAATTTTGGTACCAGAATATTTACGTGTAAGGGTTTATGTGTTGAGTTGGAAAATATAGTCATATATCAATGTTATCGGATTATGGTCCCGGGTCACTCGATACAAGTGGCATGATCTGAAAAGGGTCTCGTGTAATTAGGATCTCCTATTAGACATCCACTTCAAAAATACCTATCTCGGCCCATGAATGTGTATCCATCAGCTTCTTGTTTGTACAATGTTATACATTATTCCATTAGACAGATGTTCGACATGTGTGATTCGATAGTCATTTCCCCAGAAATATTAATTAAAGCCACTCTACTTGTTGAGCAAGAGGCTCTTTCATGTTACTCTCGTCCCTAGTTTTTTGTTGTTGGTTTATGTGGTTAGTTGGAAAATATCGTCATATATCACTGTTCCCGGATTATGGTCCCAGGTCACTCGATACAAGTGGCATGATCTGAAAAGGGTCTCGTGTAATTAGGATCTCCTATTAGACATCCACTTCAAAAATATGTATCTCGTCCCACGAATGTGTATCCATTAGCTTCCTGTTTGCATAATGTTATACATTATTCCATCAGATAGATGTTAGACATGTGTGATTCGATAGTCATTTCCCTAGAAATCTTAATTAAAGCCACTCTACTTGTCGAGCAAGAGGCTCTTTCATGTTACTCTCGTCCCTAGTTTGTTGTTGTTTCAGTATTGCAAATATCTTCTGGTCTTAACTAGAGGATTACAGGGAATTTAGTGCCAGGCGTTTCAAGGGATTCACATAGAGTCAAAAATCGTGAAAAGGTCCCCATAGCAGCCCTGCAGGGTGAACCTCCTTTGGTTATGGGTGATGAATATTTTTGTGAAAAAATTGAAAAATTAAGACACAATGCATTGATTGGGAAGTGGAACCATATGACAATGTCAAGAGAAAAAATTAAAAAATGGGTCGAGCTTAAATGGTTCTCGATACTGCAATATCGGTTGGAAGTCAGCATTATTTACAATGGTTGTACATGTTGTCATTTTATGGAGCCAGAGGGCGCACAATGAATTATTAAGGAGTTTTTGGGTAAAGGGTATGGGATTCCTTATCCTCCCTGCAGGTTTCAACCCTGCCACAACAGTATAAAGCATGAATATGATCTGGAATAAAATACCTAGTACTCTTTCGCTGAAATTATGGAACCAAAGGCTATTAAGGAGATAGCTAACAAAATTGGTATTTTTTATTATTTGGATGAAGCTAGTTTCAGACAATTGGATAAAATAATGGTTTGGTTCCTGGTTGAGTTTGATATGGGTCGAGGGTTTCTGGCGGAATTGGACATCAAATAATGCAATTTCTCATCCAGAATCTCCATTGACTACTGGAGGATACATTACCAATATTTATAGTGTCACAAAAAAATACATATACTTCAACAATGTTTGCGGATGTTTGGTTCAATTATGGGAGGCAGATATGGGGTTCAAAGCAGTCTCTATAAGGTCTTCACACCAGAGAAGTCAGCAACATTTGAAAAAGAAATTGGTGTCACTTTTAATCCAGGTAATTTTGTTTCCACAGAAAATATTTTGGATGTGTGTCAAAATGTATTTTCTCGAGTTAAATTTGACTCTTTAAAGTCTAATTCTGAGAATTTATCTATTATAAAAATAATTGGTTTTGTATTCAATTTGTTGTGTGATTCTTTAGAATGTGATGGTAATATGAGGGTTTCAGGGACATATTTGGGCATCTCTCACAACCTGGAAATTTCCCATTCTTTGTTTCCATTTGGTCCACTGCTGGGCTCCCACTAGATAGATCCATATGGGGTGTCAGTTAACCATTTATCGGGATCTCTGGATAGGGAAATTGATGCTCTATTAACCTCCTCAGAAGGGTTGAAACCCCTCTCCAACTATATATATATTTTAAAATTAATTAATTATTTATTTTTTTAGTATTTTCCAAATATGCTTGGTCTTTCTTCTTGTCAAAATGCGACTCACTGGAAAAAGGAACCTCATAGATATAAGAAGGTTTTAACATACGACGAGCCTGAGTACTCCTCGGGTAAGGGGTCAGGAGAGACACACTTTTTTTTTAAATATTTATACAAACTATATGGTGGGGAATATGTCCATCTCTAATTTAGACGGTCACCGGGTCCTTAGAGGGGATACACCCGATTCTATGGTGTCAACATGATTTTTCTGTTCATGAATATCAAAGGGATGGGTGCGGCCCATAAAATGCATTCCATCAAGTGTCTTATTATATTATATAACCTGTGCTTGATTATGTTCCAAGAAGATATGATTTCGAAGGAGAAAGCAAGGAAAGCCATGTTAACCATTTGTTCTGAGTGGTATGTCTGCATCATCGGAGCCTTGGGCCTATCTGGGGGACTTGAGATCATGTGGAATCCATGTATGAATTCATTGAAAGCCTACCAAATTCTTTCAGGGAGTATTTGTACTGGACATTAAGTGGGATCTGATCAGAGAATTCGGTTTATAAATATGTATGCTCATTATGAAAAGATAAAATCGTTTTGGGATAGGATTTCTGCCTCCGAGATCCTGGGTCTTGGATCACTGATTCTCGCTAGAGATCTTAAATTTTCTTTGGGCCCAAACGAGATATGGGGGGATAAAGTTCAGGTTGATGTATTATCTCGATTTTTATCTGGATTGATTGCGTCTCATGATCTCACTGACATTAATCCTTCACATTTTGGGCCGACCTAGCAGAATGGGCGTGAAGGGGTACATGGGATATCTAATAGGTTGGATCAATTTCTGCTGAGTCATAATATTTCTAATCTGTTGGTGGTTGTGAGCTCAGAAATCATCCCATCAATTATATCATATCATCATCCAATTGTTCTCAGGTGGGAGGGTATGAGGAAGGGAAGGACTTTCCATTTTAAGTTCAACTTGAAATGGCTTCCGGTGGAGGATTTCCAGAATTTAGTGAATAGGAGTTGGAAAGTGCCACTAAATATTTTTGTATCAGATGGGATGGCTAAAATATGCCCGAAACTCATTATATTGAAGAAAGAGGATTGGTCATGGATTATATCGATGAAAGAGGTGGAAATTAAGGACTTGAGGGAGATTGAGGATAAAAACAGGTTCATAAATGACCCAGGATATCCTATGTATTTTTTGGTTTCGTATAAAAGTTAGATCATAAATCTTGAAGCAAGGAGGAAAAATATTCCGCGATCATAAGAAGAAGATATTAGAATGAAAAGCAGAACTATTTGGATCAAATCAGGTGGCAAGAATACAAGATATTTCCATTCACAATATAACCTCAGAAAAAAACACAATGGCTTCAAGAATATCTGAGATTCATAGGGTAATACACATAATACACATAAACTGATAGAAGATGCGGTTGTGGTACATTTTAGAGATAAGTTTGTGGCAAAGGAACAATATTTATCAACACAGATGGAAATTATTCATTTGGTTCCACATATCCTCAGTGAGGTGAACAATGCATTATTGAGTAGGCCGATCACCGAAGCATATATCTCAAAAATTTAAGGGTCTGTGCAAAAGAAAAGAGTCTGAGTGCGGATGAATGGGGGATTAAACTCTTTTGCCACTTCAAAGAGCTAATGATATCAGATATATTGGCAATAATAGAAGAGTCCAAGATTAAAGGATATGTCTTGGGCATAATTAATGCTACTTTCATCGTATTAATCCCTAAAAAAGAAATCTGGAAAATATTTAAGGACTATAGACCGATCTGGTTGTGTAATTCGATCTATAAGTTGATTTCCAAGCTGATTATGTGTTGAATCAAACCTATCTTGTCTATGTTCATTTCAAAGGAATAATTTGGATTTATCAAAAACAGGAAGATACAAGACACTGTCAGTATTACTCAAGAAAGTTTACATTCTATTAAGCCTAGGAAATAGAGACCTTGTTTGATGAAAATAAACCTCTCTAAGGCTTATGACTGTATCAACTGGGATTTCCTAAAAATGGTTTTGATTAAAGCTAGCGTGCCACAGTCTCTCATCATTTGGATAATGGCTTGCATCCAAAAAATAGATTTTGCAGTCATTATAAATGGGTTTCCGATGAAATTATTTAATGAAAAAAGAGGACTTAGACAGTGATGTGCCCTCTTTCCATTACTTTTCTTGTTAATAATCTGTTGTCTCAGTTGGAAGATGCAGGAGGAAAAAGAGGAAGGTCTTATAGTCAGGATTAAGGTATCCAATCATCAACGGTTCACAAACATGATGTTCGTCGATGATCTGTTGTTCAGGGGGGGGGGGGGGGATAAGGTGTTCGAATGGTGCCATAAATACATGAATCTAGTTGGTTTTAATTCAACTACATGCTTATAAATGAATTCTGGTAAGTCTATGTTATTACATGATAATATAGATCGGGATGAAGAACTTAGAAATCAGAATACTGTTTTGGATTTAAGCTAAACATATTGATGAAGGAATAAGATATATTGGATATAATATTAAACCTTCAGGATATTATATTTAGGATTGGGAGTGGTTGATAGGAAGGTTTCATAAGAAATTGGCATGCTAGAAACATAGATGGTTATTTATGGTTGGCAGAATGATCGTGCTAAAAGCGATGTTACCGAATTTAACAATATATTGGATGCAATTATATCTCCTTCCAAATAATATTATTCATAGGATGAAGGCCATTATGAGTCATTTTCCCTGGGCCTGGATACAGGAGAAGAAAAAATTCCATTTGATCAAGTGGGAGGTGATAGCGAGGTTGATAGAAGAAGGGGGTGGGGCATAATCGATATTTCCAGATTTAACAAAGCACTGATCATGAGGAATATGATGAGGTCGACCATAGGACAAGGTATGTGGTCTCTAAAAACAAAGGACAAAAATATGTTTGATAAATTTTTCTCACTGTGATTATCCCGAGGGCCATGAAAATAATTTCCAAATCATACATTTGGCGGTGCATGATGAAAATACTTCCCTATATTATGAATTTCATCATATGGGAGATCAGTGATGGGCATAGGATTAAGATTGGCTTAGATGCTATGGTCGGTGTCACTGGTGGTCACTAATTCTTGGTATAAATTCAGAATTTCATTCACAGTAAGGGATGTCATAATTTACATCAGATATATGCAGTACAACCTGATAATATTTTTGGATATTTTTGTAGAGGGGCGAAAAAATTAGAAATGACAGATACGTACATAGTTGAATGGGGTGAATATATAGAGAAGTAATATGATACAGGGAAATTCTTGCAAGAAAAACAAGATCAGTTATGCGAGAATGGAAAGTTACAGAAAGGAGCCCCAAAGGTACAAGATATATATATATATATATATATATATATATATATATATATATGGAGCTGGAATGTAACCCAGAGACACAACTTCATGAAAATTAGGTTCATGTCATTTGGAAATGGGATATTCCCTTAAAGATTAAAAGTTTTTTCTGGTTGGCGATCAAAGACAAAATATTGAATTGGAACAATCTACAAAAAAGAGGTATGATTGGCTCGAGAATTTGTGTTTTATGCAAAAAGTATATGGAAAATACTGAACACCTACTATTGAACTATCAGTCGTACACGGTGGAGGTATGGGTAGGGACCCTCAAAACATTTAATATCAAACCTATACAAAGGAATGGAACTTTGATAAATTTTATTAATATTTGGCTTCTTAATAAAAGAAAACATAAGACCCTCCCATTTTTTATCACATGGAAGATTTGGGGTAGCAGGAATGAAACTATTTTTTATCAGAAGAATGGTGAGGTTGTTAGAAAATTATATATTACAGAGCAATGCAACACATAAAATATGTGGAAAACACAAGCACACAAAAACACATAAAACTAGAGAGACACAGATATATGTGGTTCACCCAGTTTGGGCTACATCCACCCTGAACAACTAGTCCTTCCTTTTTATTATCCAACAAAATGAAGAGACACAACCTACAATAGATCCACTGTAATATCCTCTGTTCTCTCTCACAGTCTTTCTATCAGTTTACCGCTCTGATAATACACATACAATACACAACCGCAATACAATACCCTCATACAAAACAAGGGGTTTCCTTCTAGGGAAAAAAACCCTAAATCAAACATAGCTTCTATCGTCAGATCATCCACCTAATGAACGACCCAGATTGACATAAATTACTATACTTTTATAAGGAAATTTTACATCTATTTTTAGCTTCGGGGGCGCTGCCCTCGAAACCCCCTACCAGGGGGGGCTCCATAAACTCGCAGCCCCCCCCCTCTGCCCCTCTTGGACCCCCCAGGAAACGTACAATTACGGGAGGATTTTCCGCCCCGTTAAGAACATGGGTCCAATGCTATGATACAAAATAAAGAAGATAATCAGGCTCCACACCCAAGAATATACCACTTGGAGACTGATTGTAGTAACTCCACTGCTGCTTCATTTTCTGGACAATTAATCCACTTTGGACTTGGCTATTTCTCATCTTCAACATCATACTTGAAGACCAATTGAAACTGAGAATAATATCAGTTTCTCCCTGGTTACAACATTTGTTAGCATATCTGCAGGATTCTGGCTAGTGTGTATCTTTTCCAGATTCAACTGTCCATATTCCAACACTAACCGTATGAAATGGTACTTGACCAGTATGTGTTTAGTCTTGGAATGAAATGATGAGCTCTTTGCAAGATGAAACTCACTTTGGATATCACTGTATAACATGCCCATATCATGCTTCTTACCCAATTCATCCATAAAACTTTGTAATCAAATCATTTATTTACTAGCCTTTGTAGCAGCAACATACTCTGCTTCTGTTGTTGAAAGTGCAACCAAACTTTGGATTTTTGAAACCAAACTGAAAGTTGTTCCACCTATAGTAAATACATACCCTGTAGTGCTCCTCCTGTTATGTCTGTCACCTTCCATATCAGCATCAACATATCCCTGTAGAGCAATGTTTGAACCACCAAAGCATAATGCTTGATTTTTGGTACCTCTCAAATATCTGAGAATCCATTTCACTGCCATCCAATGTTCTTTTCCTCGATTGTTCATGTATGTGCTAATAAGTCCCACTACATGTGCAATATCAGGCCTTGTGCAGACCATTGTATACATTAACCTTCCAACTGCTGATGCATATGGAACTTTAGACAAGGAAAAGACCCTCTAGCGGATGTTTTTGAGGAACCCCACAGAAAAATACCCCATACATCCGTTTCTAGTGGAGGTTGCTAGAGGAGGTTGGTGGGCGGAGGGTTTTGCGGATGTTTTCTACTTGGTGCGCTTATCATTAAATGTCGCCCCGATGCTCTTCAATACCAAAAGCACAGTGCGCACATAAACATTGGCACACCGGACACCGTGCACTATGTACACACCCGCTCGGTGCGTTGTATTATTCTATAGCACCGGTGCGTCTCAATTCTTCCATGCCAGTGCATTATAAAACACTACACCAAAATCGAAACCACCTAGTGTGCTAGAAAGAAACCGCACCAGTGCATCATAAGACAACGTGCCAAAACACAAACCGACCAGTGCGTTTGTAAGAAAAAGAATCGGTGCGCCTATAAACCACGCGCATCGGTAAATGGTTAAATTGAAAAAAAAAATACGGAAAAAAACCCGGATTTCTCATTTTCCAGTGCTCCTAAGTTCTCAATTATCGATGCATGCTCTACCATAGAACGCACCGGTGTGCACAAAAAATTGGCACAATGGACAACGTGCGTGACATACACACCCGCTCGGGGCGTCCTAATATGGTCAAGCACCGGTGCTTCAGTACTCTTCCGCGCCGGTGCATCATAAAACACCATGCCAAAATAGAAACGTGCTGGTGCATTCTTATCCAAGAGCACCGAGGCGCCTATAAAACTCATGCACCAGAATAGCGTTAAATAAATAAAAAATTTAATGGCAAAAAACCGGTGCTTTAAGACTATTCTGCACCAGTACGTTACGAATATTCCGCCCTGGTACATCATCAAAACATCGCTCCAAAACTGAAACATCCCAGTGCGGTGTTAGGGACCCGCCTCGGTGCATTATTAACAACGCGCCAAATTTGACACCGCCCGGTGCAATTTTAAGCAAGCGTACCAGTGCGCCTATAAAACCCTTCGCATCAGAACAAGGTTAAATAAAAAAAAATTTACGGCCAAAAAACCGCATTTTTCACTTTCCTCAGTGCTCCAGAGCTCTCAAGCATTGGTGCCATTTCCCTCTGAGCTGCCCTGACATCGGTGCTCTCATTACACCCATTTCACGCACTGCTGCTCTGCATTGGCCACCAATCTCCAGCTTGCATTTTGAAAAACAGTGGTCAAAATTTCTTTTGCAAATTTTACAGCCAATATGCCTCCTCGACGGTGAAATGTACAAGTATTTTTCTATTTTTTCCATAATTAAGCCTTTTAGCGGATTATAATTTAAAATAACCTTAAAAATAACCATTAAAAATGAAAAAGAAAAAAATTGTCACGCGGTGCGCCTGAGCTGTTCGGCTCGCACCGGATAGCGGTGTTCCCTGTAAAATTTACAGGCCGCACCGCCATCGGTGCTAACGATATCCTCACCATTTCCAGGGTGGTTCCGAAAGGCAGCCATCATAATTTTAAATTAAAAAAATAAAATGCGGTGTGCTCATTTAGCCAGGCGCACCGTTGACCATGGGGATCCCAGTGCGGTGCGTTGACGGAATTATCCGCCCTAGTGTATGTCAACGCACCACATTCTATATTCCGAGAGGGTCAATGGTGCGGCTGGGTAAAAGGTCGCACTATCGACTATGTAATTGTTATGAAGTCGGTGCGCTGACACGACTATACTCTCTCGGGCATATATTTTAGTCAGCGCACCACTATTATGAACTTAGATATAGTCAACGGTGCTTGAAAAATAGACAGCTGCACCGAGGCCGGTGCATTGTATTTCATTAGGGGCATCGGCACCAGTGCACTACAAAATTAAGCCACACCACCACCGGTGCGTGACTGTTTTTGTGGGGCACCGACTGGTTTGTTTATTTTTTTTCAAAAGAAAAAATATATATGCATATTCCTTAATACATGTCTGTTTTAATAATTTTTTTTTATTTAATATTTCCATGCTTCAGAGAGAAGAGGAGGAACAACAGCAACAACGGGCTAAACAGTATGACATGATTCGCCAACGGGAGGCCCGAGAGAGGGAGAGAGATGCATATCCTCACCCTATTACAGTAGATACCCAAGGGATCCTTAGGAAGGTAGGCCTCCTCAAGTTCCATGAAGAGGCTACTTCCCTAAAGGCCCATAGTGTGTTTTTGAGATATCTTATTCACAGGTGGAACGCCCACCGACAGGATTTCCAGGTTGGTCCTGACCAGTGGTACACACCCATTGAGGAGGATATTTATTTTATTACAGGACTATCGAGGAGAGGGGTGGATTTTCCCTCATTCTCAGATGTGCCAGCTTGTTGTGTAGTAGGGATTCAGTTAGTTTACTCCCAGAGATACATTGGAGCACATGTACTGTCTCCTTCAGAGTTTCAGGTACATGGAGTTCAGTTACGTATAGGTGCATTTGGTTGATAGGACGTGCAGTGCCTCTCACTTATCATTTTGACCATTTCGCACAACACCAATGACGGGCAATGCATTAGTTGCTCGATTTTAATTTATGTTGATTCTTTAGTACAGTAGCCATGACTTGTCAGGTGGTCTTGCATTTTTTTGCGGCAGTTTTGTACGACCTTAGATAGATGTCGTGCTCATGCACAAGGGAGGGTAAACTTCCCTTTTGCTTCAGAGCTATTTTGTTTATTTTTTGAGAGGTTTCCAGAGATGAGACCTAGTTTTGTTCGACAACCTCGTAGGCCGATGTTTGAGGCCCGGAGAACATGTGGGGGCAGATGATGCCCAAGAGGGGAGACACTATGTTTCCAACTAGGATATCGCATGATGCACTGGACTTACTAGCCAATGTTGACGGGCTGCATCCATTCATTATGGTCCCATGTCCTTATGCTGGATTAGATTGGCGAGGGTGTCCCAACATCCTCTTCACAAATTATGAGCCGCCAGATGATAGAGGTAATATTACTGTTTTGTTTATATTTATTCTAACATGTTCTTTAACTTGTTTTTATTAAATCGTGTAATGAAATTGTGTAATTATTGTTGTGTACTTGTATATATTTTGCAGACATTGGCTCTTTTGATGGCGAGGAGATGCCGGACCCACCACATGATCCAAGTGTGGATCCTGATGACGATCAGGACAAGGCTGATGCCGAGGATGATCATGATCAGGATGAGGCCGGTGTAGCAGAGAGACATGCTCTTGCTCATGGTGCACCGGTACCGCCTTTTGCTAGGCATGTTCGACCTGAGACTAAATATAGGATGGAGTTAGGAAACCAAATCTGTGCATTGATTATTGATGCGGGCATCAGGCTCGCTCATTACAGATACATACAGGCTGATGATAGGCTGTTACAGATGTGGAGAGGCATGCCGCGTGACATGTACGACCTGATGCGGCATGTTGTAGGAGCTATGAAAGATGTTACGCGACTGAGGAGGACTATCCATAGCTATAGGTGTATTTAGCCGCGACACATGATGGAAAGTCCACGAGAAATGACTGACATGCATCTCATGATCGTTCACCTCGTTTCGCACCTGATGAGCATGAGGCTCCACTAGCAGCATCTAGTAGCTGTCATCATGGAGATGAGGCTAGACCATCAGCCACGTCCAGTCAGCAGCTTGTTGTAGCATCCATCAGTACTAGTCATGATCATGAGCAGGCACCTGAACCATCGACCGTCGAGGCTGCACTATAGGCTGAGCAAGCCTCCACTATTACTGCTTATATTGATGTTTTACTACCACCAGTTGTCAATGCATCAATCAGTACTAGTGATCATGATCATGAGCAGGCTCGACCATTGACTGTCGAGGCTACACCCTTTATTGAGCAGGCCTCCACTTGTACTGCTATTGATTTTTTTATACTACCACTAGTTGATCCATGAAATTTATATTACAATTGTATATTTTTAACATTATTCAGTTATATATATATATATATATATATATATATATATATATATATAGTCCATGTATTTTATGTTCATGTTGCAGTTATACTTAATTTACATGTTGGTGATCATCATGATGTGGCACATATTGTTAGGTCATGTTAGATATGTTCATTTAATGTTTAGCTTGCAGATAGATGTGTATATGTGATAGCATGAGTTATTTGACATGAGATGTATATTTGATGTTTGTGTTGTGATGATGTTAATATATAATGTTAATTTGATGTTTGAATGTGTTTTTTAGTCGAATATGATATTTGTACGACGGTTATTATGATCGTGATGATGTTTATTAATTAATTTAATATTAAATTACCATGATATTTATTAAATATTATGTCGTGATTGTAATTGAAATTGAAAATTGTAAAATTGTATTTGTATTTGTACTAATTGTAATTTTAACTGTAATTGTATGTCAAATATTTATGAATGTAAAATTTTAATTGTACTTGTAATATTTAATTTATTGTGAAATGATTGTAATTGTATATGTGAAAAATTGTAAAATTGTAATTGTAATTCTAATTGTATGTAAAATTCTAAAATTGTAATTGTAATTGTAATTGTAATTTTAATTGAATTGTATGTAAAATATTTGTAAAATTGTAATTGTAATTGTAAATGTAATTCTATGTAAAATTGTAAATGTAATTGTATGTAAAATTAAAATTGTAATTGTAATTCTAATCGTAATTCATGTATGTGAAATTAATGTAAAATTGTAATTGTATGTAAAATATTTGTAAAATTTTAATTCTATTAATGTGAGGATTTTAATTGTATTAATGTGAAATGATTTTATTAAAATATTTAAATTTGTAAATTTGCAAATAATTGTAAAATAACAAATCTAGAATAATACAAATTTTTGTAACATAATAAAGTTTAGAAAATAATGAAAATAAATTCATGTACTTTAGAATTATCATTATTTTATTATGATTTTACATACAAAAAAAAGAACTTTATAAAGTCCAGTGCGCTTATCATCATAACACGCACCGGTGCGTCGTATTACTAAGACGCACTGGTGCTTCACAACTCTTCCGCACCGGTAACAAATAAACGCAAATAAAAAAAATGCAAGTCTATTTTCTTTAAGTGAAAAAAAGCGACAATTTAAAAAATGGGCGGAAAAATATTTTTGAAAATCTAATTTCATAAAATAATTCTTTAAATATTAAAAACTTTTCATTATTTCACTATTTTTGCTAAAATTTTCAGCTAGATATTTGCAGCGGACAGACTTTGAGCAAGAGAGCACGAGGGCACTGTGGAGCAGTGAAATATGTTCGAATAGAAGTATTCAAATAATCAGAAACCAAACCTCTAGTGATTCAAACCATGTATCATATAATTTCAAAACATCTCGTGATTAAATTTGATTATTTTATTTATTTTTTTCTACAATTTTTTAACTTTTTTTCTGCAGTTTTATCCATTTTTACCCTAAGCCCTTCAATTTTTTGTTTTTTCTCTTTCTTCTCCTTGTTTCTGTGATTGCAGAATTAGGGTTTTTCATTTTAGATTGACATCCAACCCACAAGACGACTTTCATAGTCAGATCCCAATCCATTCGGCTATTGCGTGGATTTTTCGAAAAAATGGATTTTTCTTTATCGGTGCGCCTTGCGTACGCTACTGCATAGGTGCGTTGTATTATACATCGCACTGCGCAAGTACTGTGTAGTAAAAAAATTGAAATTTTTTTTTCTAAATCTGTGCGCCATATCTGAAATAGAGCACCAATGCTCCATTTAACGAGGATAGCATCGTACAGTGTATTACACCGTTTTTGCGGTGCGTTTATAATACCCCATGAACCATACGGTCTATTACGCTATTTGTGTGGTGCATTTATAATACCCAACACACTGTATGGTCTATTATACTGTTTTGCGGTGCATACCTTATGAAAGGTGCACCGGTGACTTGAGATTTATTTTCTACCTAAAAAGTTGAGAATTTATTTATAAATATACTAATGAATGATATGGTACAGGTTTCAGATTGATAAAGAAATGGCTAATAAGAGATCAAGTAACAAAAATATTGTTAACACATCAAGAAAAGAAAAAAAGGCAAGTTCTTTGTAAATTATTTATAAAAATATTATTTTTGAACTATACGTAAGTTTAACTAATATGTTTTGTTTACTGTGCATCATGCAGAGCCACAAAATGACGAAGCTCGATATGATTATTTCTGATCTAGGACCAGAAGAGCATAAAATTTTAATGGAAAAATTGTAAAAGGATGAATCAGGTGAATGAAAAAAATACTATCGATCCAATATGAGTTTTTTTTTTAATTATCATTAATAATATACTTAAAATTATTAGATAACTTGTGTCAAACAGTCTACTAATTCACATTTGTTTAATGTTCTACATGTACTAACAACTCAGAAAAGGAATGTTGTTCCAAGAAAATAAAAAAAAATAGAACATGCAAATGAAAATGAATTGCTCCTTAGCTCATCTGGAGTGGTGTTGGAAGTTAACGAAAGGGGGAAAAACTTTTACAAAAGTTTGAGGGATCTAATGGAACGAATGTATAAGCATTCTTTCCACTTACAATACAAAAATCAATCCAATGATTCCGAGAACCAAATTTTATATAAACTACAAGAAGAGTTTCTAGAGAATTGGTCAATGAGACATGTCAGACTTTTAATAGCAAAAACATACAACAACAAAAAAGAAGGAATGAAAAAGTAATATTCCTTTAAATGTTTGTCTAGAATTATTTATAAATATCCCTTTTGCTATATTTACTTTTCATATATCAATATAAAAATTAAATATTTTATTGTCATGTTACATTTTCAGGATGATTATGAAAATCTCAAAAGATGAACGAGCTGATATTAGAAATATGCCAGTAGGAATGTCCAAAAATGTGTATAAGGAGATGGTCAAAGAAATGGACAAAATTGCATCGCAGGAGGAGCCATCTCAACAACACCGTGCTTCAAATGTAATATGTAATCATTGAATTTTTCAATCATTAGGTACAATAAATAAACAATTTAGCATTAAATATTAATTTTCAAGAATTTTCTTGCAGAAAAGAAAAGAAAATGGAACCAATTCAGCACATAAAACAGGACGACAAGGAAGAAAGGGGTTGATCTCTAAGTTTGTGAGTAATTGTTACTTCCTTATAAAAAATTAACTAGATTTCATTTTTATATTTTTTAAGTTGTTTTACAAAAATCATCATTGAATGTCTCTAATTAGGTGCTAACATACAAAGAAGAACCATCAGATGAATTGATTGAAATTGGGTTAAATATGGGTTGTGAGTATATGTTGGCATATCAGAATTTAATTGTGGAATTTGTAAGCATCTATCGATCTTGTTTTACTTAGCTCCATCTATAATTAATAGAACAAAAACATCTTCTATATTAAATATATGATTTGTTATGGGGTATAAAACTTGCAGGAAACAAAGTATGGAACTGCGCCAACAGATGAAATTTTGAAAGATGGCATGGTACATGGTTTTGAAAGAATGTGTATAGTTTATGAGTCAATTGTTGGTATGGTACGCCATTTTTATTTTCGATTTACATTGATGTATATTATTTAATATTTCAATTTTCATTATTCTCACCAATGTATATACACTCATTTCAATTTATTTTTATGTTTGTAGATGGAAGGTGAAGAAGAAGAAAACAATCAATGCCATGAACAAAACATTCCTGAAAATAACCCCAAGTCATGGAAGTAGCTTTAGCAGTGACAACAGTTCAAGCGAAGAATGATGATCACTGTGTTTGGATATCAAAGCAAGGCGTTTTATTTTTTGAAATGTGTTTGGGAAATCAGACATTTTGTTTAATGTAATGGACATAGTGTCCCAATTGAAAGACAAAGGGATACGAATAACTGTCCCAATTTGTATGATAAAGAATATCTTATATATATATATATATATATATATATATATATATATATATATATATATATATATATATATATATATATATATAATCATAAAATATTTTTTAATTTATTCTATTGCATCCTCCATTGTCGCTATTGCGTTTTCCTCCATTTTCGTTCTCAAATGCACTATTAAAAATTTAATTCATATGAATATTGTTATAATATTATATATATGTGTCAACTTTTGATGAATAATGAATTTAAAAAAACCACAATAATTCTGATATGATATAACAAACTAATCCAAACAACACATTCAAATGCATTAATAAAAATGTAATTAATAAGAATATTGTTATAAGATGTATCGACTTTTGATGAATAATGAATTTAAAAGAATCACAATAATTGGACTGTCAGAGGTGGATGTTTCTAAAAAAAGAAAAATGAAAACCAGTGCGTGTCAGTAACTGTCGACCGGTGCGTTTATGTGTCTATACGCACCGGTGCCTTTGTACGATCTATGGGAACCGCACAAATACCGACACCTATTATAAATATCAGTGCATTTGTGTGATACTATGTACTGGGGCGTTTATGTATCTATAATCACTAGTGGATTTGTACGATCCATGGACACTGCACGAATATCGACACCTATTATAAATCTCGGTACCTTTCTATGATACGGCGCACATGTACATCCTAAAAGTATACACATCAGTGCGTTGATACAACCTATGCGCACCGCACAAATCCCAAGACCAATTAGAATGGCCCCGTGCATTGTATGACCAACACTACGCCCAGTGCGGTTTTACACCTAAACGTCCCGGTGCGTTCGTTCGACTGAAGAAGCCCCGGGGCGCCGTCTTCATGTACGCACCGGTGCTTTAAATCCAAAGTAGCACACTGATGAAAAAACATTCGTAAAAATCTCCGGGTGCCCAATTTTTTTAGTTGTGTTGAATTTCCGTTAAAAGCTCCGCCAAAACCTCCGTAATCATAAACAGATGTTGTAGCAAATGTATTTTGGATAGTTTTGGAAAATTTTATAACACTAAAAACCTCCTTTATAACCTCAACTAGAAGGTCTTTTCCTTGTAGTGATAATCCATTTCTTCTTGGATCTTGGGGCACATCTCCTTACTAAGCTTGGAATGGCTAGCAAAAGGTGTACTAACTGGATTTTCATTCTGCATATTAAATCTTTTCAACACATTTTGTATGTACTCATTCTAGTGTCTAGTTATGTATTAAGGAGTACATCTCTTCTTCCATGGATAGCTCCCACTTCTTCCTGGTTTTAACCTGCATTGCTTCTTCATAACATTCGGGTTCACCAGAATCAGTCAATAATAAATAATATAATGAAGGAGAATATCGTTCAGGGGGTCTACTTATCCTAGTAGATCTTCTGACACCACTTTCAGGTGTTTGAGGTGCCTGTTGTTGTTGTGGTGGTTGTTGTTGATTATTATTATTTTTAGGCACCTTTACTTTTTCTGTGATCTCATCAAGAACTGTGTATTCTTTGTTTTATTTTTCCTGTTTCTTTTCCTACAACTGATTCTTATACAAGACCTTTTCATTGAATATTACATCTCTGCTCCTAATGATTTTGTGATTTTCATAATCATATAAGAAATAACAAAAATCATTAACACCATATCCAATAAAGGTACATTTCTTTGATTTTGCCTCAAGCTTTGTTCTATTTTCTTTATTAATATGGACAAAGGCCTCACAACCAAAAGGCTTTAAAAATGAGTAGTTTACCTTTTTACCTGTCCATGCTTCCTCTGGAATACCACCATCCAAGGAACTTGAAGGCCCTCTGTTTATTAGATAAACAACAGTATCTACAGCATCTGTCCAAAATTGTAAAGGCAATCCTGCATGCAATCTCATGCACCTTGCACGCTCCATAATTGTTCTGTTTATCCTTTCTGACACACCATTTTCTTGTGGTGTTCTTGGAACTGTATTCTCTATGCGAATTCCATGTTCTGAAAAATACCTATCAAACTCTTTGCTGCAATATTCACCTCCATTGTATGATCTAAGACACTTCAACTTATTTCCTGTCTCAATCTCAACCAAATATTTTCCATTTTTTGAAAGTATTAAATACATCAGATTTATTTTGAATACAATAAATCCAAGTTTTTCTAGTTGCATCATCAATAAAAGTAACATCATATTGAGAGCCACCGAGAGATGATAACTGAGCAGGTCCCCATATATATCTATGCACAAGCTCTAATTTTTCACTCTTCTTTTCTTTCCCAACTCTGAGAAATTTGACTCTCTTTTTTTTTCCATAAATGCAATTCTCATAGAAATCCGAATCAATATTCTTCAAACCCAACAACAAATTTCTTGAGTGAAGAATCTTCATCCCCTTCTCACTCACGTGTCCAAGCCTATGATGCAATAATGCCGCATCTTCTCCTTTGGAAGTTAAAGCATTAACAGAGTTAGAAATACCATTGCGTAAATACAATGTACCAACATTTTTTCCTTTTGCTATTACCAGGGCTCCTTTGGTTACCTTCCAAGTTTTATCTGTGAAATTTGTCACACAACCTTCACCGCCTAACTGCCCTGTTGAAATCAGATTTTTCTTCAAATATGGAACATGCCTTACCTCCTTTAATAGCCATTGGTTTCCATTCTGCTGCTTTACAAGAACCTTACCCATTCCAACAAATTTATAGGTTTATCATGACCCAAATGGAATTTTCCAAAATCTCCTTGAACATAGTCATGAAAATATTTCTTATCAGGTGTGGCATGGAATGAGGCCCTTGAATCTACCACCCATGAATTATTAACGTTTTCTAAAGAAAGAATCAAAGCATCTTGTAACACATCACCTGTCACATTTGCTTCATGATTATTTTGTTGTTGTGCGTCTCCTTCTTTTCCTTTCTGAGATCTACAATCTTTCTTCAGGTGTTCTTTCTTTCCACATTTCCAGCACACTATCCCCAATTTGGACTTGGATCTGCCTTTGCTTGATTTACTGTGATATCCCGAGTCTTTCCTCTTTCCATTTTTCTTCCTTGGGACTCTACACTCAAAGCATTACCTGATGTCTCATCGGAGATTTTCCGTCGCATTTACTTGCTAAGGATAGCACCGACAACATCATCAAATTTTAAAGTACTAGATCCAAAGATAGAGTTACTAATGGCCATAACTAAACCATTCAAAATTTCTGGAAATGAGCACAGAAATAACAGATCCTTAACTTCATCATCAAATTTTACCCCTACAGAACTTAACTGATTGGTAACTATATTAAAATTATTTAAATGGTCTACAACAGATCCACCTTCTGATATCTACATATTAAATAAACGTTTCATAAGAAATACCTTGTTTGAGGCCGAGGGTTTTTCATATGGTTTCGCCAATGCCTTAATCAAACCCTCTGTTGTTGTTTCCTTCGAAATATTGAAGGCTACCAATGTCGCGAGGCACAACCGTACTGTTCTGAGTGCCTTTCTATCGAGAATCTCCCATTCTGCGTCTGTCATAGTTGTCGGCTTCTTTGTTTTTTTGCTCAATGGTAGGTACAGATCTTTCTGATACAGATAATCTTCCAGCTGCATCTTCCACAGCGGGAGGTTTTGGCCGTTAAATTTCTCAACCCTAAACTTACTATCTTCCACCATTTCTCCCACTAGAAACAAGAACCCTTCTTTCCTGCAAGTTTATCAGCCAAATAGACCTTCGACTCTAATACCAGTTGTTAGAAAACTATATATTACATAGCAATGCAACACATAAAATATGAGGAAAACATAAGCACACAAAAACACATAAAACCATAGAGACACTAATATACGTGTTTCACCCAGTTTAGGCTACGTCCACCCTAAATAGCCAGTCCTTCCTTTTTATTATCCAGAAAAATGAAGAGACACAACCTACAACAGATCCACTGAAATATCCTCTGTTCTCTCTCAAAGTATCTCTATCAGTTTCTCACTCTGAGAATACACATACAATACACAACCACAATACAATACCCTCATACAAAACAAGAGGTTTCCTTCTAGGGAAAAAAACCCTAAATCAAATATAACTTCTATCGTCAGATCATCCGCCTAATGAATGGCCCAGATTGACTATAAATTACTATAATTTTACAAGGCAAGTTTACATCTTTTTTTAGCTTCAGGGGCGTTGCCTCTGAAACCCCTCACCAGGGGGGGGGCTCCATAAACTCGTAGCCACCCCCTCGTCCCCCTGGACCCCCCAGGCAACATAAAATTATGGGCAACTTTTCCGCCCCGTTATGAACATGGGTTCAATGATGTGATACAAAATAAAGAAGATAATCAGGCTCCATACCCAATAGAGGTGAGAAATGACATAAATAAGATTATCTCAATCTATGGAGATATGGGACCAAGCATAAAAAACAAAGGTATGAAGAATAATAAACACAAAGATATCTGGGGTAGATATCCGGTGGCTTTTTTTGATGGAACATGAAAAACAAGGAGGTGTGGATGTGGAGTGATTATCGCCATGAATCTCGGAAAGTACTTCCAATTCTGGTGGGAAGGAGGAAAAGGAAAAAAAAACAAGGCATAACTCATTTCCTTATGGGGTGTTCTCATTATGGAAAAATGGTTGAGGTTAGATTGCATTCATATTTTCAGAGATGCAAAAGGTATTATAGACTGGGTAAAATATACTACAAGATTTTGTCTACCTATTCTCAAAAAACTGGATGCACACGATTAGGGTCCTGGTAAGTACATTTCAATCCATCAACTTCGATCACATTTACAGAGAATGAAATTGGGTTGCTGATATGCTATCTAAGAGAGAGATGAAGAAACCAACATGTACAGTCCACTTTTCTGCTTATGAACTAGGTCAGCTGATAAATGAAAGTAGTATAAATTACTCTTGGAAGAAGGAGAGAGACTATTAAGTCCCTATATTAATATTATAGTATCTTATTATGGTAGTGTAGCCCCCATTATTTTTATTTTTATACCCTTGTAACCCCCATATTGTCATTATTGTGCCCTTTCATTATTATTGTTAGGTCAGCTAGGATTACATTGTGGCCCCATGGACTCCTATATATAGAAAGGAGGTTTTCTCATTTGAATCATCGAAGAATTGTTCATTAATGTAATGTATTGGAGGTTTCCCCCTCGAAGTGGCTTATTTCTAAGGCGTTGATATCTCTTTTCTTCTATTTTTGGAGCTGGTTTCACAACATTTGGTATCAGAGCTTTGGATTCTAGGGTTTTGCTGCTCCAAACAGGTAATCATGGAATTTTCGCTATAAATTTGTTTCTACGAAGGTTCAGAAGCTGAAATTTTTAAAGTGCAAAGCCAAAATCCTGAGGAACATCGTCGCAAAATTTCAGAGCTTGGGTCACAATATTTTCAGAGATATGATCTGTGGAAGTTAGGGATTTTTGCAGGCTCCTGAAATTCACTTAAAAAGGTCATCACAGAATTTTCACTATAACTTTATTTCTACGAAGGTTTAGAAGCTGAAATGCTTAGAGAGTGAAGCTAAAATCCTGAGGTAGATCATCGCAAAATTTCAGATCTTGGTTCGTAATATTTTTGGAGATATGGTCTGTGGAAGTTAGGTCTTTTGCAGGATCCTAAATTTCATCTCAAAGAGGTGATCGTGGGAAAATATTCATAACTCTCTCTCTGAGCATCGGATTGGAATTATGTAAAAAGTGGCTTCAAGAACATGGACTGTAGTTTCCTTTCTATAATTTTCAGATCCCAAGGAGAAAACAATGACACGTGGCAAGTTGTACAAGTTAACTCTACTGAACTAGTCCATAATTAGGTCATCGTAGGAGATTGGGCACAAACTTGTCTTCAAGAATCCAAATCAGGTCAGACCTGTGGCATTTGAAATAAGATTTAGAGGGATAATTTAGGGCAAAATTTCAGTTATTGAGGATCCAAAATAACCTAGATAATTCAGTTTCAATATCGATCTTCTCAAAAGCAAGAAAAAGGTGTGTATTTGGTTTTTAAAATTGCATAACGTTTGTTTGAAAAAGAATTTTGAAGTGATTCCAAGGGAATATTTTAGAATTTTTATTAGCATTGGGTTCTATAATTCCTCAAAAAAATAGTTCGATACCCATTAAGCCCTCAAAAATATATACTATGACGCATGAAGAGGAAGAATTGCAGTATGAGATATCAAAATTACGGTACCAAGTGCAACAAATTTTGATCTTACGAAGAGAAACCGAATATGACATAGATGGTTTAAAAGAAAAAATGGAGGCTAATTTGGATGGTTTGAAGGATCAAGTAATAGCTAATATGGATGATAAATTAGTGGAAGATCACAATGAGAGTCAACAACAAGTTCTCCAACTCTCAAAGGATAACCTAACTTTGGTGCAGAATCTAATGAAACAATAGGAAGATCAACATCACATCGAAAGAAGTTCTGAAGCAATCACAGAAACAAGAACTTTAAAAGTACGATCAATTTCAGAGTATCTTAGCAAGTGGAAGAACTTTCCTGTAGAATATTCCACATGGGAGGATGAGAATTTTATACAGAAGCATCAAGAAATAATCAAGCGTTGAGTACAACACTTGTTTGAAGGAGAGGGGCACGTTAAGTCCCTATATTAATAGTGTAGTCCCTTATTATGTTAGTGTAAACCTCCTTATTGTTATTGTTGCACCCCTGTAACCCCCATATTGTTATTATTGTTAGGTCAGCTAGGATTACATTGAGGCCCCACTAGGAATACATTGTGGCCCCATGGAATCCTATATATAGAAAATAGGTTTTTCCATTTGTATCATCCAAGAATTGTTCATTCATGTAATGTATTGGAGGGTGCCCCCTCAAATTATTTTATTTTTAAGGCATTTATATCTCTTTTCTTCTCTTTTTGGAGCTGTTTTCACAATATTTGGTATCAAAGGTTTGGATTCTAGGGTTTCGCTGCTTCAAACAGGTCATCGTGGAATTTTCGCAATAAATTTTTTTATAAAAGGTTTAGAAGCTGAAATTTTTAGAGCGCGAAGCCAAAATATTGACTAACATCTTCGAGAAATTTCAGAGCTTGGTTCACAATATTTTCGGAGATATGATTTGTGGAAGTTAGGGATTTTTTCAGGCTCCTGAATTTCACCTAAACAGGTCATCACGAAATTTTCACTATAAATTTGTTTCTATGAAGGTTAAAAAGCTCAAATGTTTGGAGTGCAAAGCTAAAATCCCGAGGAACATCATTGCAAAATTTCAGAGCTTGGTTCACAATATTTGCAGAGATATGATCTATGGAATTTAGGTCTTTTTTAGGCTCCCAAATTTCATCTCAAAGAGGTGATTGTGGGAAAATCTTCATAACTCTCTCTCTGAGCATCATAATGGAATTTTGTAAGAATTGGCTGGAATTACACAGACTTTAGTTTCCTGTCTATCAATTTCTGAGCCAAAGGAGAAAACAATGACATGTGGCAAGTCGTACAAGATCGCTCTACTGAACCAGTCCATAATCAGGTCATTGTGGGAGATTGGAGATAACTTTGTCTTGAAGAATCCAAATCAGGTCAAACCTATGGCATTCGAAAGAGGATTCAGAGGGCTACTGTAGGGCAAAATTTAGAGTATTGAAGATCCAAAATCACAGATATAATTCAGTTTCAATGTAGAGCTCCTCAAAAGCAAGAAAAATGTGTGTATTTTTTTCGAATTACATAAGTATTGTTTGAAAAAGAAGAAGTTTGAAGTGATTCCAAGGGCATATTTTAGAATTTTTATCAGTATTGGGTTCTATAATTTCTCCAAAAAATAATTTCATACCCATTAAGCCCTCAAAAATCTATACTATCATGCATGAAGAGGAAGAATTGCAGTATGAGATATCAAAATTACGGTACCAAGTGCAACAAATTTCGATCTTACGAAGAGCAACCAAAAATGACATAGATGGTTTAAAAGCAGAAATGGAGGCTAAGTTGGATGGTTTGAAGGATCAAATAATTGCTAATATGGATGATAAATTAGTGGAAGATCACATCGAGCATCAACAACAAGTTCTCCAACTCTCAAAGGATAACCTAACTTTGGTGCAGAATCTAATGAAACAATAGGAAGATCAACATCACATTGAAAGAAGTTTTGAAGCAGTCACAGAAGCAAGAACTCAACAAGTACGATCAATTTTAGAGTATCTCAACAAGTGGAAGAACTTTCTTGTAGAAGATTCCACATGGGAGGATGAGAATTTTATACAGAAGCATCAAGAAATAATCAAGCGTTGAGGACAACACTTGTTTGAAGGAGAGGGGCATGTTAAGTCCCTATATTAATAGTGTAGCCCCTCATTATGTTAGTGTAGCCCCCCTTATTGTTATTATTGTACCCCTGTAACCCCCATATTGTTATTATTGTGCCCTTACATTATTATTGTTAGGTCGGCTAGGATTACATTGTGGCCCCACTAGGATTATATTGTGGCCCCATGGACTCCTATATATAGAAGGAGGTTTTGGTCATTTGTATCATCCAATAATTTTTCATTCATGCAATGTATTGGAGGTTTCCCCCTCGAAGTGGCTTATTTCTAAGGCGTTGATATCTCTTTTCTTCTCTTTTTGGAGTTGGTTTCACAATAGAGACATGGCACAATAGTAGGACTGATAATTTATGTTGGCTCTATGCCTTAACAATTTGTTGTCTTTTGATTAGAATATAAGATTATACAAGAGGTATGATAATATTTGATATATTTACGTGATGGAATATTCTTTTTTGATAATTATTATTCCAAAGTAGATATAAATGAAGAAACATATGCTTTAAAGTGATGTAATATTCTATCTTGGAGAAGAAATAGAGTAGATAAGATGTAACTTAGGATATAGAATGAGAACACTGGTAACAAAAAGACATGTCAAGTCACAAAGAAGTTAGAAGAGAAACATAAACCTGTATTGCTTTTTTTTATACATATAATATGAAGTAGCTTTTTTTTTTTTTTTCTACTGTGAAAAAAAAAACCTCCAAATAAGAAAGAAAATCTGCATTTTTAAACACACAGAAATTTCCCAGTGTCTCTACATGTACTTCCGCAGCATCCACACTGGCAGAAGGGGAGGAAATTTTCCTCTTTCCCCATTAATTTCCATGGACTAACTAAACCAAAGCTCAAAAATGTTAATTTCACGACGAAAGCATATTTAAAATTGATGATCATGTTGTTCTTTTGCCTCCTCTCCTACTCTAGCCCCAGATGCAAGGCAATGAGGTTCGAACCCTGGATAATACACACAATAGTAAAAATAAATTCTGAGAATTTAGTATCTTGTCTCTCTTTTTCCCAGTCAAATGCCCATATAATCCATTGTTACTATTGTTATAAGTATCTTCTATTCAATTGTTACTACTGGTGGCTAGGTTTGGGCAGCGATGCCAAAGAAGACCTCTTCCTCTCGAGCTCAAATACACTAGTTCAAATATATATTGAGTGGTTCCATGTGGTCTCAAAACTGAGGGTGGTAATTTTCCAGAGAATATCATAGCCATTCATGATTTTCCACTTAATTCGATGGTGGGCACCTTATTGACGTCGGCTACCAAGAGGCCCCACTGTCTGGGAGAATTTATGTTCTCCTTTGACAAGTATTGGAAGCTCTAATTGAAGCTTTCCATGGGCTATGCAGCTATGAAATCCACGCCCACTATTATGTCTACTCATTGCTTCCCTTGTGTGTTCTCAACATCACCAACACCCTGGGCCATTTCCATAGGCACCATCGATTCAAGGATCCAAAGTGTTCACATGAGATCTTCATCTTGATTGTTTCCCCCATGCAAAATTTCTGATCTACATTGGGCAACCACTGATGAACATTGGTAATAGATCTCTCAAAGAAACCCTTAGCAATGGAGCTGCTCCTTTGAAGCCAACTCTTAGTTAGGATATTATGAAAAAAAATAACATTAATGGGAGGGACATAAAATATTTATTGAGAGTGAACACATTAAAAAACAACTAGCCACATAATAGAAAAAACATAAATACAATTCTTATTGAAGGAAAACTCTAACACTTGAGGAAAACCTAGCTAACAAAATTTCATTAGATCCCTTGGCCAAAACCAAAGCCAAGTGAGCCTTAACTGTTAACATCCCTTGTACTATTACAATGGAGTCTTCGCCTAACATTTTAATATATTCCATAAATTCCATAGGCACAAAACTATGTACCCAAAACCACCATTGTTTGACTCGGTCATATTTGACTCTTTCCCCAGTCAAGTTTACCTAAAAATAGTTCAACTACATTGTTGTATGGAACATTTACATTTTCCATAGAAAATATATCCAACCCACATAAAATAGATGGAGCAACGTGATATGTTCTCCAATTGATACAAAAATTGTTGTCCAACTAAAGAAGTGGGTCTAGTTCCCATTTTTCACATATAGCATGTATTTTAACGACACTCCCTTGTGTCCATGGATCTCAATGTCATAAGAGAACTTCCCTCCATAAATAAATGAAATGATGCATTTTTAAAATTTTATTTTGACATTACCACTTTTAGTGGATCTTGGTGTCTTAATTTATGTTCCCCTCCCCTCTTATTTGAGAACTACCATTGATCCTAACTAGCCTAGATACATCTCAACTTCGAATCTATGGGGTTCCCATTTTTTGCGGCACACGCCCTCGGTCATCATCCTTGACTCATGGGTCTTACAGGGGCGGTTTTCGTCGCGGAAAACGTATACTTGGGCTGTGTCCATTGAACAGGGACATGGAAACCTTAGATTTCACATTGAGAGGGGATCAAATCCCTTGAGCTGCAAACCTCTTATGGAGTGAGAAGAGATTTGATCCCTCTCGGCCCCTATTAGGTATGAATTTAAGATGGATCTATGTTGGTATTAGATAGATTTCACATCTCTATACATAAAAGTATTCTCATTTTTCATTTTATTAAAACTTGGATTTAATCTCTATGTCATATCCACCAGAATGTTTTAGTAGTAGTGAGAGTAGAGGGTTTAGATATTTCAAAAGTATGACCTTATTTATTTTAAATTTAATTAAAAATATGTTATAAAATTAAATTAAAATAAATTATTTATAAAATATTTTTATTGTGAAATGAGTTATGGTTTTCGGGCATGTGGTATTGATAATCCATGGTAATAGCCCATGGTACTATAACAAAGCATATTTACAAGTTAATAATATCCATGGTAGAATGACGGTGAATATCCATGGTTAAGAAGCTTGTTATATTGTAAGTTTATTGTAAGTATCAAGCTTTTATGTGCTTATTAATTAATTTTAATTATTATTACAAAATCATTGTTAGTCCTTGCCAAGGCAAGACTCTAACAATCAATTTTCTCATCGACCATTATTAATTTAGCATTGAAAAATGCAGCTTATAATGTTTAACTATGAAAAATAAATATTTATTTTTCAGTATTATTAAAAAAAACTATTTTTCAAATATTGGACAATAACTTGAAGGCCTTATTGCAGCCTTTGCATAATATAATGCCATGTGATTTTTTAATACAAAAATAAAATCCTTGAAAATAACTAACATTCATAATCTTTATTTTGTAATTTTGATTGTATTAATTATTAACCATAATAGAATATAATTTATTAAATTGGAAATGCAATTAGAAATGTAATTATTAAAATTAATAAAAATAAAATTTATTAAATTAGAAATGTAACTATTATAATTAGTAAAAATAATAAAAATACAAAACACTGGTCGACTCTTTTCAAGAAATTGATCTCTATTAATGGTCTGAAACCCTTCTCTATAATTCTTTATTCTAAAGTCCTGATGATGGATCCTAGTTGGGATTCGAAACGTCGACACATGTTCCTTAATACTGTGGATAATCCAGGAAGCTTCTTCAAAAACTAATATTCACCTAAAACACATATTTACAATGTGCTACTTCCCAACATAATTTAATAAATTCTTTACATAAAAAAATGGATAGAAATAACATATAAATAAATATAAATTTGGACATTTAAAAATGTTCACATACATACATAATTACATTACACCTACACATCTTCCCTATACTAGATTGTAAAGTTTCTCTCAGTGCAATAAATATCTATTCGGTTGTCTAAACTGATACATAACAACTAATTTACCGTAATTAGCATCCATATCTTTTAGTTGAATTAGTGTCCCTCAAATACATCTTCACTTAGAAAATTAATATCATAATAATAATTAAATTCAATGCATATACCTCATTTACATACATTTCTTTCCATTTGTAAACTTATATCAAACTTTGAATTAAATTAATAGAAATACTGATATTGTTATCCCATCTTATTAGGTCAAATTTATCCATGACACTCTTCTAATGACACTCTTCTAACTCATTCATCTTAGGGGGGTCGATTGTTCATGGTCTTTGCACCATAATTATAAGGTACATGAAATGCCTCCTATGATTATAAGGAAAGCTACAATATTTTAGAATAAGAAAAACAATATGCCAACCCAATTCCAACAACATACTTAGAGCATAAATGTCACAATATATGGAAATAATCCATGATTTCCCTTAGTTAAATGCAATATGATGGGGTGGTAGGTGTGTGTAGGTAATGCGAGGATAGTAGGGGTAGTGTCATCAATGTTAATGGAGGAATAATTGAAGAAACCCTTGCATGAGGTCTAGGGAAATATTTTAACAATCAAGCCTAATCCTACACCTCATTGCAATGCCCGAGAATAGCCAATGATTTCTGAATTCAGACATTGTTTGTGGTGGGAAATTCTTGGGCTAGCATTAATTAGATGCTATTAAATTCCTCCATACCTTATCAAAACTTAGCATGTATTCTCGCATGAGCTAAATAGGAGGGTGATAAACTCAACAAAAATCACACTCTGCCATGTATTGAGGGAGAATAACCATCAAGTTGACAAATTTTCCAACATAGCCCTCAACTTAAAAGTGTGGGTGTTGAATATCATTGGTATAACCAATTATCAACCAAATTTGTAATAATTTATAAATGGGTACGAAGGCATGAATATGGGAATTATCATACCGTATAGCACATAGCATCATACCACAATATATACGCTTACAATTATAATTGGTTTTTGCGCAAGAGTTTTAAAAAATAAAATTGTGATGTTATATATATATATATATACTTTTTGTGCGAAAGTCTTAAAATATAATTTTGATGTAAATTTTTGGTGGTTTAATTATAAATTAATTAGATATCATTTTCAAAGTTTTTATTTAAAAATACAATAAATTATTAATAGGTAGGCTACAATCAACCAAAAGATGAAACAAAGTCAGTTTATAACAATTTTTTGTTCTGCATTATTTTGCAACTTAGAATTCTAAAACGACCATATTTTGTGAAAGAAAGACACATTGCCTTACATAAATGACAATATTGTATGTGTTCCATCAACAACTAGGAATAATAAATGTAATTAAAAAGTCACAAAATATTTTTTCCTTATTAGATTGATTTAGTATAAAACTCAAGATCCAAAGAATAATGGCTTGAAACATTCATTCAAAATCATGAATCAAAGAATGTTACTAGGATATATATCATGATGAATAATACAAACCACTCTACACTCTTGATGTTGAAATATGAGGTCTCTAGTAAAACCCATTGATATTTCCTATGTCATAGTCAATTCTAAAGTTTCTTGTCCTTGATATGCATTAAAGATTAAAAAAAATGAGGAGAAAATGAAAAACAACATTTCCTATTAAAATCATTCTTTAAAAATTTTCAAAAATAAAACCTCTAATCATAAGATGGTACCTATCATATAAAGTGGAATCCATTGAGTCATTACACACATACTCTGATCTGTATTTATGCAGGAACACAACGGAATAAAAATATAACCATAAATACAAAGATGAAATGGAAATATAACTTCATTTCATTAATATCAATGACTGAAATATGCTTACAGACATAATGAAAATAAACTAGCTAGGGCGCTGGTAGCTTATCTCTGAGAAGAGATGTGGTGGCTACATGCCTCTGAACTATGTTACAATGAGGCTAGAAGGCCTATTTATTATTGAGAAACAATGGAAAACCCTAAACATCCAGAAACCTAACCCTATGAGATGAAACGCTGGACTATGGGCCCCATCAGGGTAAATTAGCACATCAATTTCCCGGGGTCATAACTTTGGCATACTATCTTCGTTTGATGCACATGATACCTTGTTAGAAAGATCTATCCAAGGATTACAACTACTGACAACAAATATCAAGTCTCTGACTCATATTTTCTGGACCTTTCATGCCCAAAAAATATTGTTTAGGGTTTCAAAATGACTCTGAAATTTCAGGACCCGAAAAACTGCTAAAATAGTAAATTGTGATACAATTAAGGAAATCGAAAAACTGAAAGAAACAATGGTGGGAGTCCAAGTGGAATAAGAGAGTGGCCACCAATATCCACTTGGATCATCCCCCCCCCCCAGGAAGCAATGGTCCCCATTGCGTTGAGTTCCCCCATGAGATCTACAATGTTGAATGTGTCTAGTAATGGTGGAAAGTATGGTCGAAGGCGATCATTATTGAACACTAGTTGTCGACCAAGGATTTGGGGAATGCTAAGCTTAAATGAATTTTCTACCATAACCTTGATAATTTTTTAGGGCCCATATCGGAGTGGTCCGAGATTCTGATGAGCTTTGGTCAGGCGTTCTTTCTGCAAATGCAACCAAAATTTTTCACCCACCTGGAACTTGTGTGGCACCCAATGTTGATCATGTTATTGCTTGTACTATACATTGGATTTCTCCAAGATGTCGTGGAACTACTGGATGTGTTCAATAAAATTGTTTTCTTTATCATCCTTAGAAAATACATGTGTGGATTATGTATGTGTGGTCGCATGAGGTACGGAAACGACAAGCAACGACACACTTGGGGTCAGATCAATGGAGTGCTTGACTTGACGGTGTAGAGGAACCTATATGGGTGAGGAGGAAATTTCCTTGTATTCCTCCATGAATTTTTCAATCTACTGCTGTTGTGTAGGGGAGTCCTGTTTGGAGGATGTGGCCACAATCTTGTTCTTTCACTATGGGAAAATTGTAATGAAAATGAATTTCCTGGTTTGGGAAATAATCTTACTGTGTTTCTTTGCAGTAATTAAGGAGATTGAGGGATGTGGTACTACCTCTGGTATCATGTACAACTTATTTCCCAAAGTAATAAAATATCACGATGCCTAGACTCATACACAACATGTCACTTCCACAAGTATGGTTGACCTAATAATGCATCAGACACATCAAGAGGAGCAACATCACACAATACCTCATCTATGAATGGCTTGATGCTATAAATAAGGTGACATTGCTGGCGGATGCAGAGATATCTTCATTGGTGAAGCCACCCAATGGTATACAACTGCGGGTGTGCTGTGGTTGGTAGGTTGAGCTTCTTCATGACCTCTGCTGAAATGAGGTTCTTTTGGATTCTGTTATCGACAAAGAATTGTAGAGGAGAACCCTTTACCCACATTTAGGAATGGAAGAGGTGATCCCTTTCCTATGGATATTCCGATTCCTCCTTCTAGATATTGGTGGTGGAAATGGTAAATCTGGGTTATGCATAAATGATTTGCTTCCCTTTTTTCATTCTCCTTCAGTTCGGCCACCAATGACTGTTTGTTCTGACACTCGCTTGTGTTGTGAGTGGGGCTGTTATGAAATTCACACCACTTCCCCGTGTCCTTATTTGGATTTGTGGTGTCGTTTTGAGTTGCCTCACTTTTTCCTTTCCCCATTTTTCTGTGGTTTGGGGGTAAATTTCCCTAGCTTCAAATTCACGGATCCAAAGTCTCGCTTCTTCTAATTAAATTTCTGCTCTATCTTGGCAGCATATCGATATGATGCACCAAGAAAGGTAATGCCGAGGAACTCCATTTCCTCCTAAATGTATATATGAAAACAATTGCGATACTTGAGCACCAAATGTCTCTCTGAATATTTAATACCCAACTTTGTGTGCAGGGTATGGAACAAAGTCGCCAGTTCATGCACATCTTGATCCCTTTGTTGTTGTAGCATGGTCCATTGGATTTACTTGTCCTCATACTCTCCACGGGGTAATATTGTTCCTTGATGTTGTCTAGGAATGAATTCCAAGTGGGAGTGGCCGAGAACAAAGTTTTTCCGTCCCGTCCTTTTTCTCACATTAGGTTTCCCACCAGTCTTTGACATGGGGGGCAACTTTGAGGAGTGAAAAAGTAATATTTTCTTGGTCGGAGAAATGATGGAACGAGAAATACCCTTCCAACAAATTCAACCATCTATCTATGACATCTACAACTATCTGGCCTTAAAATGCAAGAATTCCAAAGTTTACTTGTACCTTGAAGGGAGTGGCACCTTCAGAGTGGCTGCTGGATGTAGATGTGTCGTAGGTGTGAAGTCGTTGAAGGATATGGGAAAAGTTATCCATCATCACGTTCCTTGTTTATCGAGGGCCTCGACCAATATTTTGATAGGATATCCTACTCCCTCGTCTTTCTTTTCTTCCACCATGGGAGGTCATCGAGGTTTACGAGGCTGATCTTGCAAGGGTTCAACCAGATTGAGCCCTAACTCATACCCTGACCTTGTTGGGGACATGCAGAGAAAAACAAAGAAAGAAGATCACTCTGATACCACTGATCAAAATTTATGCAAGAATGAAACAAAATACAAATATAACCACAAATACAAAGATGCAATCGAAATATAACTTCATTTGATTAATATCAAATGAATTAAATATGCTTACAGACATAATGAAAATAAACTAGTTAGGGTGTTGGTAGCTTATCTCTGAGAAGAGATGTGGTAGATACAGAAATTTTAACTATGTTACAATGAGGCTTGAAGGCCTATTTATTATTGAGAAACAACGAAAAACCATAAACATCCAAAAACCTAACCTTCGGAGATGAAACACCAGACTATGGGCCCCATCATGGTAAATTGGTACATCAATTTCCCTGGGTCGTAACTTTGGAATACTATCTCCATTTAACGCACATGATACCTCGTTAGAAATATCTATCCGAGGATTAAAACTGCTAGTGGAAAACATCTAGTATTTGACTCATATTTTCCAGACCTTTCATGCAAAAAAAAAATCGTTTAGGTCCTCAAAATGGGTTCGAAATTTCAGGACCCGAAAAAATGTTAAAAATAGTAAATTGTGCTACAATTAAAAAAACTAAAAAACTGAAAGAAACAATGGTGGGAGTCCAAGTGGAATAGGTGAGTGGCCACAAATATCCAACTAGAGAATTCCTCCCCCATTAGGAAGCAATGGACCCTATTGCGTTGAGTTCCCCCATGAGATCTGCAATGTTAGATGTGTCCAGTAATGGTGGAAAGTATGGTCGAAGGCGATCCACATTGAACATTGGTTGTCGGTCCAGGAATGGGGGAATGATGAGCTTAAATGCATTGTCTCCCACAACCTTGATAACGTTGTAAGGCCCATATCAGAGTGGTATGAGCTTCTGATGAGCTCCGGTTAGGTGTTATTTCTACAGATGCAACCAAACTTGGTTGCCCACTCGGAACTTGTGTGTCACCCAATGTTGATCATGTCCCTGCTTGTACTTGGCATTGGATTTCTCCAAGATGTGGTGGACTTGCTAGATGCGTTCAATAAAACTTTTTGCTTTATTAGCCTTAGACAGTACATGTGTGATTCTGTCTGTGTGATCGCATGAGGTATGGAAACAAAAAGCAGCAACGCTCCTGGGTTAGATCAATGGAGTGCTTGACCTGACACTGTAGAGGAACCTCTATGGGTGAGGATAAAATTTCCTTGTATTCCTCCAATAATTTGTCAATCTACTATTGTCGTGTAGGGGAGCCATGTTTGGAGGCTGTGGCTACAATATTCTTCTTGACATGTGGGCAAGTTGTAATGAAAATGAATTTCCTAGTTTGGGAAATAATATTACTGTGCTTCTTTGCAGTAATCAAGGAGATGGTGGGAGAAGGTACTACCTCCGATATCCTATAAAAATTATTTCTTGAAGTAATAATAATAGCATGAGGCCTAGACTCATACACATCATGTTGTTTCCACAAGTATGGTTGGCCTAATAATGCATCAGACACATAAAGAGGAGAAACATCACATAATACCTCATCCGTGAATGGCTTGATGCTATACGAAAGGTGACACTGCTGGCAGACACAAATATCTCTTCCTTGGTGAAGCCTCCCAATGGTATACGACTACGAGTGTGCTATGGTTGGTAGGTTGAACCACTTCACGACCTCTGCTAAAATGAGGTTCTTTTGGCTTCTGCTATCGATAAGGAATTGTAGTGGAGAACCCTTCACCCACATTTGGGAATGGAAGAGGTGCTCCCCCTCCTCTAGATCTTCAGGTTCCTCCTTCTGGATCTTGGTGGTGGAAATGGTGGAATTGGGTTCCGCATAAATGATTTTCTTCCCTTTTTCACTCCCATTTTTCGGTTCTGACTTAGAATAAGAACATGCATATGATTTAGATGCCTTCAGTTTGGCCACCAGCGACTGTTTGGTTCGACACTTGCTTGTGTTGTGAGTGGGGTTGTTATGAAATTCACACCACTTCCCCGTTTCCTTCTTTTTCTTTGTGGTATCATTCTGAGTCACATTTCTTTGGCTTTTCCCCCTGTTCTAGGGTTCGGGGCACCTTTCCCTGGCTTCAGATTTGTGGATCCAAAGTCTCGCTTATTTTGCTTAAATTTATACTCAATTTTGGCGGCATATCAATATGCCACACCAAGCGAGGTAATCTTGAGGAAATCCATTTCCTCCTGAATTTATATGTGAAAAAAACTGTGATAATTGAGCACCAAATTTATCTTTGAATCTTTAATACCCAACTTTGTGTGCATGGTATGGAACAAATTCGTCAGCTCGTGCACATCTTGATCCCTTTGTTGCCACATCATGGTCCATTGGATGTAGTTGTCCTCATAGCTCCCCACAGGGTAATATTGTTCCTTGATGTCATCTCAGAATTAATTCCAAGTAGGTGCGATCGAGAACAGAGAGGGTTCCTTCCCATCCTTTTGCTCACAATAGGTTTCCCACCATTATTTAACATGGGGGAAAAATTTGAGGAGTGCAAAAGTAATCTTTTCTTGGTCGGAGAAATCATGCAACGAGAAATACCCTTCCAACAAATTCAACCATCTATCTACAGTGTCTGCATCTATCTGGCCTTCAAATTCAGGAATGTCAAAGTTTACCTATACCTTGAAGGGAGTGCTACCTCCAGAGTGGATGCTAGATGCAGATGCGCTGTAGGTGGGCAACCGTTGAAGGATCTGGGCAAAGTTATCCATCATCGCATTCCTCTGTTTCTCGAGGGCCTCCTCGAGCAATATTTTGATAGGATATCTTGCTCCCTCGTCTTTCTTTTATTATGCCATAGGAGTTCATCGAGGTTTGCGAGGCTGATCTTGCAAGGGTTCAAACAGATCAAGCCCTAACTCCTTATACCCTGACCTCGTTGGGGACATGTAAAGAAAATTAAAGAAAAAGCAGAACACTTTGATACCACTGATCCAGATTTATGCATGAATGAAAATAAATACAAATATAACCATAAATACTAATATGTAGTGGAAATATAACTTCATTTCATTAATATCATATGATTGAAATATGCTTAGAAACATAATGAAAATAAACTAGCTAGGGCGCTGGTAGCTTATATATGAGAAGATATGTGGTGGGTAAAAGCCTCTGAACTATGTTAAAATGAGGCTCTAAGGCTTATTTATTATTGAGAAACAATGGAAAACCCTAAACATCCAAAAACCTACCCCTAGGAGATGAAACACCAGACTATGGGCCTCATTGGGGTAAATTGGTACAACAATTTCCTGGGGTCGTAAATTTGGCATACTATCTCCGTTTGATGCACATGATACCTCATTAGAAAGATCTATCCAAGGATTACAACTGCTGATCTTGCAAGGGCCTCAAAATGGTTCCGGAAGTTCAGGATCCGAAAAACTGCTAAATATAGTAAATTGTGCTACAATTAAGGAAAATGAAAAACTGAAAGAAACAATGGTGGGGGTCCAAGTAGAATAGGTGAGTGGCCACCAATATCCACCTAGATCATACTCCTAAACTAAAAACTTGTTCTAATCAAAATACAATACCCAATAAACTTCACAACATCACAATGTTTATTACAACTCAATACTTGCACGTTTAAAGATTACACGAAATTGCATTGAGAGATTACAGGTTTATATTTGTTTAACAACAACTCAATGATAATGAAGTATATGTCTATTATCACCCCCTTTAGATTGAGATATTAGAATGGTGGCATAGTCCAGTTTAACATATCTAAGACATCTAGGATACTTACTAAAAGTAGGGACCTTATGCTAGAAAATAAGGTAGCAAGATTGATGTCAAGAGGTGAATTTCTACTTAATGGCACGGATTCTTTTAATTTTTAACGCTATATGTAGGAAATATCTCTCACATTTTTTTTGGCTTATTTTTTTCCTCCCTATCCAACTGAAAAAATGATTTTTAATAGAGGTTTTGTAGTCTTAGTTTAGGAATTGTATGTTTGCACATATCTAAATTGCAATTTTCTATCATATTTTTCTCTCCATTTTGAGAAATATTCCTAGTGCTAGAAAACTAATCCAATGCACTTTAAGATACATAAGGGTAAGATAATACTCCAACCTTAGACATAAAACTTTGTAGCATTTCATGTGTTTGAACTTTACAACTAAATGAATCTTGTAGATAGATTAAGATGCCAATAATGTTATAAGAAGTAGAATCAATCTGGTGGGAAAAAAACAAAATATGAAGACAATTGTGCAAGTGTTGAAGAGCTTCTTGGTTAGAAATTACTTCAATATTTTTGGTGATTGAACCAACTAGCTATGTAAAATAAAATACCAACAACATAAAAATCCAAATTCGTACAAAATTCATTTCAAATAAATTATGTAAAGGATTTCCAAAACATCAATTTTGTATGAGCATCATACCTAGGTGTGGATTGACATCCATAGGAATTCAAAATTTGTTGAAAGAGAGTCTAAATGAGCACAATAAAAATACGAAATAGTAATTTTAACTCGTTTTTTTAAGTGTCACTGGTCGTTCTTGTTGCTTCTTGAATCTTATGCAACTAAGCTTGGTCCTCTCCTATCTCCTCCCATCTATTGGTTTTTGTGGTATGATCTATCTTTTATTATCCATTTTCATTATTGTTATGGGGTCAAGGTTTGATCAAGGTAGAAAATGTTCATGGGTATATCCTATGTTCTATGTATGAGGGGTCAACCTCGAGCTCGATTAAGCGTATACAACAAGGATTAGTGTGTAGGAGAGGAGGGCTTGGTCAAGGTTATACAACAAGGATCAACAAACGTAAAGGTTCTTGAATATTCACACTTGGACCCAATTTATCACATATTTAAAATGATTTCACTTTCCTAACTTTATGATGACAATGCCAAGGTTATCTAGGTTCAACATTAGTTGTTTGGTATTAGAGATCATTGTTTATAATTGTTAGGAGTTTTTATGTAGTCATAAAATTATTTATAGGTATTTGGGTTATAAATTTGATATGTTAGGGGATATAATGGTTAGGGGATAAAATTTATATAAGTTATGGGATAGATTATATAGGGTTATGGGTTTTATAGGCATGTTTAGAGATTATATGAGATAATGGACAAGTATTACTTTTATTACGGATTAGTATCTAGGAGGGGATAAATTTTTATACATTAGTGGATAGAGATTATAAACTCCATTGATTATATTTAAGGTATATAGGGTTTATGGAATATTATAAGTGTAATTAGTTAGGAACTATAATTGGTGGTTATAGATTATAGTGATGAAATTAGGGGTTAAGGGTACTAGGAATTGCATTTCATTGGTTATAAGGTTAAGGGTTACAATAATTAATGATTATAATGGTTAGAATTTATCATGATTATGAGTTTGGCACCATTATTATGTGTTGTATGGCTCAAGGTTTAATATTTGAGGGTTATAAGTTGTTAAGGCTCGTGTTTATGGCTTATAGTTAAAGATTACGATAATGAGAATGATGGTGATGCGAAGGATGTTGATAACAAGGATGTGGATGATGAGGGTGATGATTATGACGATGTCATTGACAATGAAAATTTGGGCCTAGTTATGCATGTTAAATTAATCTTGGTACTAACACAAATAGAATAGAATTACGTTAAACCATAACTTGTTAATTAAAAATTGAAAATGTAAATCTAATTTTCTTAAGGGATGTCACTAACTTCTTGTTTGCTCAATTTCTTTACATATGTTAGGCCCCTTCCTTTGAAAATTGAGCACATCAGGGAAAATTAAGCTCAATTAAGCCTAAATTAGGTATATATGAAAAAGAAATAATCCAATACTCATAAATGAAAGTATACATCAAAATATAAGGCAAGAAACAAACTTAGTTTAATATAACCTATTTTAAAAATCTTACTTTCATTTACAATAAACATAGTTCATAAAAGTCTGAACATTGAAGTACTAAACAAATATATCCTTTCCATGATATCCAAGCTACAAATAAGACTATATATTGACCATTACTAGTCATTAATTTTTAGGGTTTCTTACACATGAAAAAAAAAATAGAGATAAGGCAATGATGGGAGATTAAGAGGGAGATTAAGAGAACTTGAGCGAATTCCTCATCAAATAGAAAATAATCCATGAAGGTAAAAATTTTTGTATCAACAATTTACAAGAGAAATGAAAGAGTGAAATTATTGGCATCAAATAATTTCTTATGTGTTTAGGTGTCATTTCTCTATATTCAAATGTATGGTGAGTACTTTGCTACACATACACTACTCCTCCTATGTTTTTTCCCTCTCCATCGAACACCTTTAGAGAGAGTATTTCCTCATGTACATAAGTTCTATAGGTTCATGTTAGTTACTACTCCACAGTTACTTACCACATCAAAATACTTCCAATTTCATGTATTTCTTTCTATTTAAGTACACCTTTTTTGACACATAATGAATATATATGTGTGAAGTTGTATGGTCTTGACATACAAAGAATCCCTATTCTTAACAATGAATATTTGATTTGGTTTAGTTTTTATTTTGTGTTGAAGGTTGCAACAAGAAACAGTGAAATTGGCATCCAGAAACAATATGTTTGATCCTAGTGAAAATTAAGCACCTACACTAGGTGGGGCCCACACAGATTATTTTTAGGTGGATGTCTATACATAGATGCATGAGAAAAGTCTATTTATAGACGAGGTCTATTTATAGATGTATGTGAAAATTGTATTTATAGATTGCATGTTTATTTATAGATGCATGTCGACTATTATTATCCCTTAATATTAGTTGGACAATAAACTATAATCTATTCTCAATGTGGACTTGGAAATAGTTAACTCAAGTGGAAAATCAATTAGCTAAGTAAATTTTGAGTTAAGAGGATGGTTGGTGGGACATGTAGGTTGAATTTAGTTGTAACATAGTGATTCTAGTTGTAACAGAGTTGGAAGTGCAGTGGTGCATGAGTTGTGCAAGTTGTAAATCATTTTAACTTAGTTAATTGAGTTAAAGTCAGTTGTGCTAGTTGTAACTGCAGATACACTAGTGAGAGATCAAGTGAATTAAATATTAATTAATTAACATGTAGTGATCTCACATGCAACTGATGTTTTTACTATTATTAACTACATGCATGTCATATCCAATGGAGACCTTGTTGAGTTCTAGATGAAAAGGAAGATAACTATCAGTTGTGATATTAACAGGCTACCTAGGTGTAGTTATAACACCACAATATGCCCATGATACTCAGCGTAGTTGAGGAAGGCTGACATTATTTGTGATTAAGGATGGCATTCATCAGGAACTGCGTGAGAAAAGAAGGTTGTCTGGAGGCAAAAAATTGGCTGAGTATTGGCCCAATTTTATCCAAGACAGTGTGAGACAATTAGCTGATGTACTGAGGGCTCTTGTGAGAAGAGTTTTGTGTGTAATTTTCTCATGATTCCTTGTGGAATATACAATATATGATAGAGGAGTTTTGAGCATCAAGCTTTCCCCAGGAATATCTGGTGTGGTTTTCATCTATTCTTCTTTGCTTCATGTAATTGACGAGTGTGTTTTAAATTCTGCAAGAATTTTTGTTGAAGCAATTATGTATTTAACAGTGGCATATAATTGTTAGATCAGGAGAATCCAAAATATACATGCATATTGTATAATTTCTACATGGTATCAGAGCTGTGTTATAAATTTTCTACATGGTATGAGAGCGGGAATTATTTGGGTGCGCGAGTTTGCAGATACTATCTGAATATTTTTATGCAAAATTTTTAGAAAAATATAGCATATTTTGATTCCTTGCTAAAAAATTCCCAAATTGAAAAAAAATATCGGCCGAATCAGAGCTCGGATGAGGGAGATATCATCGATTTAATATCAGCTCTTTTGTTATAAAATTTTGCAAACAACGGGACAATTACAATGTGTGCGAGCCAAGAACCTACATGAACTAAGGTACAAGATGCATGCAAATATTTGAGGAGAAAAGAAGAGGTTAGTGACTTGGTGGTTGAGAGGGATCCTCTCAACATGCAGCCTGAGAAGCAGTCTCAGAAGGTTGTGGAGCAGCCACAACTGGAGATGCTGAAGAATCTCTATAGATTTGATGTAGATGTGATTTCGATAGAGCTTCCTACCATTGGGAAGTGCGAGAAAGCCATGAAATTGACACTTGAGAGGGAGCTATATTTGTATGCAGGTAAGAGTGAACCTTGGGATGTGGAGCAGCCATAAGATGAGGATCATGGAGTGGGAGAAACCACTCATGCGGAGAAATTTCGAGCCATATGGGCAGAGGGAGTGCATGCAGCTATACCACCAGGTGAGAGGTGGGGCGATATGCATGGATAATCCTAAGAAGAAATTTATGGGAAGGATTCATGGAGATGGTGTGGATCTCATGAATTGAAACTGGCTACAATGAGCCCATGAAGTAGCAGTAGTAGGATAAGTTGGATTGATGCAGTCAGATGTCGTGAGGACATGAAACCAAAGTGACAGTGTCATATACAGGAGCACAGATTAGAGTTGGCAGCAAGTGCAGAGTGCATGGATGAAGGTGTCAGTAGCGCAGTGGTTCCTGAAGACATGTGTAGTAGCTAAGAAGAATTTAGAAGACTTTGATGACAAATGCATTATACTGATTTAGTTGTTTGGAGGTTATTCAATTTTGGAAGTGTTGCATGTGTGAGAAACACAAGAGAAGTGTTACATGCATGGAGTTGCATGTCGCATGCAAAGACATTCCTTTCTTGTTGAGAGGGAGTGTTGAAGGTTGCAACAAGAAACAGTGGAATTGGCATCCAGAAACAACATCCTTGATCGTAGTGAAAATTAACCACCTACACTAGGTGGGGCCCACACAGGCTATTTTTAGGTGGATGTCTATTCATATATGCATGAGAAAATTCTATTTATAGATGAGCTCTATTTATAGATGTATGTGAAAATTCTATTTATAGATTTCATGTTTATTTATAGATGCATGTCGACTATTATTATCCCTTAATATTAGTTGGACAATAAACTATAATCTATTCTCAATGTGGACTTGGAAATAGTTAACTGAAGTGGAAAATCAATTAGCTAAGTAAATTTTGAGTTAAGAGGTTGTTGGTGGGATATGCAGGTTGAATTTAGTTGTAACAGAGTGATTCTAGTTGTAACAGAGTTGGAAGTGCAGTGGTGCATGCGTTGTGCAAGTTGTAAATCATTTTAACTTAGTTAATTGAGTTAAATTTAGTTGTGCTAGTTGTAACTGCAGATACACTAGTGAGAGATCAAGTGAATTAAATATTAATTAATTCACATGTAGTGATCTCACATGAAACTGATGTTTTTACTATTATTAACTGCATGCATGTCAGATCCAGTGGAAACCCAGTTGAGTTCTAGGTGAAAGGGAAGATAACTATCAGTTGTGATATTAGCAAGCTACCCAGGTGTAGTTATAACACCACATGATGCCCATGATACTTAGCACAATTGAGGAAGGCTGAAATTCTTTGTGATTAAGGATTGAATTCATCAGGAACTGCATGAGTAAGGCAGGCTGTATGGAGGCAGAAAATTGGTTGAGTATTGGCCCAATTTTATCCAAGACAGTGTGAGACAATTAGCTGATGTACTGAGGGCTCTTGTGAGAAAATTTTTGTATGTAATTGTTTCATGATTCCTTGTGGAATACACAATATATGATAGAGGGGTTTTAAGCGGCAAGCTTTCCCCGAGAATATCTAGTGTTGTGGTTTTGAACTATTCTTCTTTGCTTCATGTAATTGGCGATTTTGTTTTAAATTCCGCAAGAATTTTTGTAGAAGCAATTCTATATTTAACAATGGAATATAATTGTTAGATTAGGAGAATCCAAGATATACATGCATATTGTATAATTTCTACATTTTGAAATTTCTATATAAAATTAATTTCTTCCATCATATTAACATGTTTATAGTTATAATGTGAATATTTTAACAAATTAAATTTCAAATAAAATACAAGATTTCATAGCTTGAACGCATTTTTTGTACCTTTTTTTTTTTTTTAAATATATATAAATAACTCAAGGGTGGTGGGAGAAGGAGGGGTTATTTTATGACCTGGTGAACAAATAGAGATTCATTACGCTTATGTTACACCAATTTTTGGTCATCTAACCTGTTACTATTAGATGGACTAAAGTACACCATGTATGACCAATTTTACCATAGTAAAATTGCTTTCACTATGAAAAATAACTTAATAACCCATAAATTATTAAGTTTTTTGCGGTCTAAACAAGAAACCCCATGAGGAATAATTAAATAAATCCTTATTTGTTTGATTTTCCTCTAGGGATAATTAATTCAACCACTGTTTCATTAATATTCCTGGTCATATTTAACTCGAAAAAGGAAAATTAATTAGATAAATCATTATTTATATTATTATTTTCTAGGAATAATTATTTAATAATATTCCTTGTTAAATTTGACTAAATCATTTTTAAATAATTGAATAAATAATTATTATTTAATTACTACTTAACCACATTCTTAAAATAATAAGTAAATCATTTATTTATTTATTATTTTCGAATAAAGGGATTTGACCAAATTCAAATTCCTTTTCCATCCAACAAAAATAATAAAATATTCCATAAAAGTTGGATCTAGATTTGGTTAATAGTATTTTAATTATGCACCAATATCTCGAATAACTCAATATTTTATTATAAATAGAAGGGTTTTTCCATTCATTCACTACCTTTTGTTGCCTAGAGATCACTCTCGATCTATACTTTTGGTCTCACTTTGATCCTCCCATCATTGTCATATTTTTATACTTTTTGCAGTAGAGCTCCCTTTGAGTTCCATTTTTGTCTGGGTTTTCTGCACCACCAAGAGAGAGAGATCTTAGATATGAGGACATACAAGAACCCATCCCATTGAGGGGGACTGGTAACATCTTTTATATGTTCCCTTCTCAAGTGTCATAATGCAAAAAATTCTATAAAAAATTCTTGTCATGTTCATTGGATGCATGGAGCAACTCTTTCTTATTTCTTGCTATTTAATGTCTTTAATTGCATAGACCTGGATTTTTGTAACATTTATTCTGATCACTAACTTCATATCGAAGGAAATTGACAGCCATATTTGATGTTGGGGTTGTTTGTTATGCACAACTAAAGTGAGATGTTTTCATACACTTGCAATTAGAATTCACACTAACAACTGACGACTCCACAAGGGTTTGTAATTATGACTGTTGTCATTTTTTAGATTCTTACATGATCGGCTGCTTCAACCCCTAGGGTTTTTCTTCAGCTTCTTATTTTTCATTTATTGATGTTGTTTTTAACCTTTAAAACCCTAAAAAAGTAAAAATTCTAACTTCCATGTGTTTTTGTGCCCTTTGCATAGGTAATAGGTATGAGCCGTAGCAGAGATGACACTTTTTTCTAAAACCTGCTCTCGAGACAGACGAAAGTGCAGGTCACAATTTTTGGCCCAAAAATTGTGACCTTAGCTCTCAAGTAGTGGATAACAGCGTGAAAACTGCGACCTCAGCGGAAAACAGGTCAGAAAATGCGACTTGTACTTTTTGTGGGATTTTTTCTGTGATTTTTTTGGGTTTGCCTGGGGCATTGTTCAGGGTTGTCTGACCTCCCTCTTCACCTGTCTTGGACCTGTACTTGCTTATTTTTACTCGTTGAAGTAGGATCCAAGCCCCTTAAGGCTCCAATACACTTCCACCTTTTTAGGAGAAGTTTAACTGAAGCAGGTATTCTGAGATTTCGATGTTTTTCAGCCATTTTTTAGATCTGAACCTGTACTTTCAGATCCATTTTAGATCAGTTATTTATCCATCCAAAACACCTTTATTCAGTTTTTTTGGTCATCCTTTAATGTCCCCTCTATTTTCCTTCAGGTTGTAGCCTTTCACCACCTGTTTTGCAACATTTTTCCCTCTAGTTTTTTGCTGTTTTTTTGCACCTCTTTCCAAAACATCTGACCTTTAGATTCCTATCCCTCTCGACCTTAGATCCATTGAAATTTTTGTGTTTTTTGACTATATTTCTCCCACCCACAGACTATTTTTTGGGAATCCCTCCTCCTTGGGTTTAAATTGATTCATCTTTAGCTGTTTATTTTACTGTCGCACTTAGTTTCCTTTACTGTTATTTTCAAATTTATTTACAGTTATACAACATTTTTTTTCTTTTTTCTCTACACAGGTCTGGGATTAATTGAATTTAACACACTTATCACATACACGCACACCTTAAGCGAAGAGCGCCTGGTTTACACAGTGAGGCCAAGACTTAAACATTGTAATCAATTTATCCTGCACCTCCCTGCCCTTGTTTACCTCTCTTCCTTATTGGGTTCCGTGTATATTTCCCATCATTGTGCCCCCAAGGTGTTTATCTCGGAGACTCCAAAGCCTTCATCCTCAATTTTAGTTAGGAAGACTTACTTCTCCGTGTAGGGTCCGAGTTCGTCCTCCGCCGAGTCCCCATTATGACTCTGATTCTGGTTCATCAGGTTCCCCTTCTGGTTCTATCCCCAACTCTCCTACACCTTTCACCTTCATCATGTCTGGTCCAAGACCTAACGATGGTGGTGGCCCCGACCCTAATGCTGGAAATTCCACTAGTGGTGCCGCAATAGGAACTATTTCGGCTGCTCCCTTGCTTCCTTATACGGCAGGCCTAAGCCTTCCCGATTTTAGTCAGTTGATTAATGACCCCATACACCATGATCTAGGTTGGCCTGCTATGCCAACCAATATTCCTTCAAACATCCCCAAGTTCAAAGGAACTGCTAGAGAGGATCCTACCAACCATGTTCATTCTTTCCACATGTGGTGTTCGTCTAACTCCATCACCGATGACTTTTTCCATGTTCGGTTATTCCACGTACACTTATTGGAGAAGCTTCCAAGTGGTATGTTGACTAGGCCTCCTCCTCTCATATTACTTTTGCGACCCTTAACAAATATTTTCTGTCGTACTTCTAGCTTCCCCTTCGCTATGACACCGGTACTGAACTCTTGACCTCTTTCCGTCAAACTTCTACCACCCATCTATTTGACCATATTAAAGAATGGCGTAGAAGAAAGAGCCTATGTTGAGCCCCTATTTTCGAAGACCATGTCTACATGGATTGGTTTCTCAAATCCCTTTTTCCTGCTATTATTAAATATGTCACATATCACTTTCCTCAGACTGAGGAAGCTTCCCTCCAGATTACATTCAAATATGACTTGATCTACGCACAATCCGGTTATGATTATACCGTCTTACCTGATCTATCTAGAATCGATGGTGCCAATGCACCGGGGGCATCCCATGCTGCTGACAGTATCATTGGATCCATTTCACATCCATACAATCATCCTCCCATGGGTTATGGTTTCCCTCAGGGAGGGGACAAATCCTCTAGCACTTCCCCCCCTTGCTGCCTCATGTATCCAGGATATGACATGCCTCCTCCTTTTTCCCAACCTGTTTACCCCAATGTTTCCCAACCTCCTTATTATCTGTATCAGTAGCTTGGTGCTCTTGCTCCTCTAGCACAAACACCTCAGCCTCCCTTGCTTCTCAAACTTCGCAACAACAACCACCCCCCCTCAGGGGTAGGTGTATGCGCAACAAAGTGCGACTAATCCTCCCACTTTAAAAAATAAGAGGAAAGGAAATTAAAACCAAGCCGCTCCTGGTAATCCTGAAAAAAATCCCAAAGGGAATACATCTAACACTGTAACCCAACAATAGGGTGCTTAGCCCAAGCATAAAAATCCTATTCACACGACTAAACCTTTTTCTTGTTGCAGTGTCTATGGTCACTATACCCATGATTGTCCCCTTTTACCTCAGATGCGTAAGATGTGGGAAGCTCAAGCAACATCCCGAGTATAAAAAGCCTCCCATTTGGTTCCTCCTAATTCTACCCCTACTCAACCATCTATGTTTACCAATCCTTTCCCCCAGCAAGGATATCTGGCTGCCCAAACTCCTGAAAGTCAGGCATCCACTCAACCTCCTCCATCCAGTACCTCTGATTACCAAATCCTCACGATGAACTCTGACTAACACAATACCACTGACCTCAACCTTCAGATGTGGTTCTGTCAGTACAACAAGCCCCTCGCTATGTCTGCCACCGAGCCCCCGTCTTCAAGTCCCACGGAGCCTCTTTTGACACCCAATTGTCCTTTACTAATCCCTCAGCCTAAGGCAGAGGTTCATACAAGTATCCCCAGGTACCATTATGCCGAAACGTTTCTTCTGGTAAAGCCGCCCACTCCTACAGTATAGTAGATGACTTGGAGCAATCCCATGCTGCCATGTCAATGCTGGAAGTCCTCCAGTTGTGCCCTTCACAATGAAAAGCTCTATTAATTTGTATGGGCATTGTGGATCCTTTAAATGATTGTTTGATTGTCTTTGATGTTGAAAATTCAGAGCATCCACCCCTTCCTGCATCCGTCGCCTTCAAAATCCCTGTCAAGATCCGGAATGCCAACGTCTCCCGTTGTATCATTGACGAGGGGGCATCCACTTGCGTGATGTCCGCTTCTGTTTGGAAGCAACTCGGATCTCCCGAGGTTTCCCCTTCCACTATCACCCTTCGTGCGTGGGATGGCCACTCTTGTGAGCCCCTTGGCATGTTCCACAAATTTCCTATTACTCTTGCGGGCAAGACTGTTTGTGTTGTCATTGAAGTCATTGATGCCCCATTAGACTACAAAATTCTATTAGGTCGTAGCTACACTTATGCAATTTCTGTTGTCCCATTTGCGGTTCACCGTAAGATGTGATTTCCTCATAACAGAAAGATCATCACCATCGATCAGTTGACATATTACAAACTGAAGTCTTAGACCTCTCCAGAATCCATTATTTCTTCGGTGGAAAATAAAAAAATAGTTGAACCTATGAATAGTGTCTCACTCGAAGTCTTTAAATATTCCTCTTTGCTTGGTTCATTCCTTGGTCTCCCCCTTCCTATATCTGACCCTATCTCGTCGAATGTTCACATGATGTAATCTTCTCAGTCTGACCTCAAATAGACTAGTTCGACTAGCCAAAAACCTTGCCCTCTGCAACCTGCTCCGAGTACTTCGAATCAGCCTTCAGGATCCCCTCCTCAAGGCCCCTCATCTGTAGCTGGTGTCCATGATCCTATCTATCTCCTGGAATGGTTCCCCCTGGCCTTGACCATCTTGGAGCTGTCCCGCCTGGCCATTAATTCTCCGGTCAGATACCATTTCTTGCTCCCCCTACTGGAGTATTTTCGGTCCCTGTTATGGCTACCTTGTCTCTTCCCAACATGATCCTGGGGATCCCAGTCTGGTAGATTGATTCCCAAGCCAATCTCCCACCTGGTCAGCCCAAACCTTACATTGCTTTGACCTCGGTCCAACTAGTCGCCTTGACCCCTCCCTTTGCTTCTGTGCCTCAGCCACCTCAAGAAGAACCTACTCCTGTTGCGAAAGCCTAGGGTGAGGGGGGGAAAGCCCGAAAAAAGGCACCTAAGGACAAGGCATCCTAGAAAACCCCTACTCCTCTTCAGCATCCAAAACGTACACCTCCATGTGCTTTTTGTGATGTTGTCGCTCATGCCACCGATAATTGTCTTGAATTGCTTCATCTCAAGCCCATGGTCAACGAAGTGTTTCCTGAGTCTGATATCCCTGAGGTCCATGTCACTTTACCCAATTCAACCCCGTTTGTGCACAAATCATCCTTGTGCTTTGTATGATTTCCATGGCCACTATACTCACCTCTGTCCCTACCTCGAAGACTACCACACCTTTTTGGAAGCGATTCGCCAATTGGAGGCCAAGCACAACGATTCCACCTCTCCTTTACTTGTGCATTATGCTTCAAAAATGCTAGATGGTACATCTACTCCCATTGACATTCCCCCTCCTGATCTCGAGATGATGGAGTCTTCAACCACTATCCTCTACCTGTCATCATCTATGAGATCCACAGTGGAAGACCCCTCTAGGGCTTTCCCTTCTGTTTCGCCTGACCTCCCTTCAACGATCACCCTGGGCTCAACATCGGTAGATCCTTCATCTACTTGTTTTTCGGTCACGATCTGTGACGATGTGCATGTGAAACTCTCTTCTCATGATGATGAGTTAGGTAGCTTCGACTCGTCATGTGGTCATCCTTCCACCAGTCACCCCATCTTCTACTGTGATGACGACATCATGGAAGCCTTTTCCACCCTTGACTTCATCTGTCCAACCCATAAGAAAAATGACACCATCCGTGTCTATGGTGACTTTCGTGACCTGAGCACAAAATTCCCCCAAGGAAGTTCCCCCACACCATCCCATTTTCAGTATGCGGGGAGTAGAAATTATATCCATAACACCTGCTCTAGCAGTGCTTATTTGATTTCTGCCTTGCGTTTAGGTTGCTAGAATTGTTCATCATCCTCTCATTTGTTGTCTTATGGCACCTTTCAGATAGACCCCCTGTCCACACCGTATATTGGCTACGTTGATGGTGCAAGTCGCTACTCCTGGAATCCAGCCTTGGCAGCCTGGGCCATTTTTACCCCCTTGCATTCGCTTGTCCTCTATAACGGCGTATGCATTGGTACTGCCACCAATAACTAGGTTGAATATGATGAAGTGATAGGTTTATTAGCTGATGCCCTTTATCGTCGCATCCTTCACCTTCATGTTCGTTTATATTCTTTGCTTTTTTTCATGCAATTGAATGGTGTTTATCGTGTGCATAATCCTGTCCTTTTTAGAAGAGATTTATGAGTAAAGATTTTAATGTGCGAATTTGAAATCATTACATTGAGTCATGTACCTAGAGCACAAAATCACTATGTAGATAACATTGCAAACAATATTCCAGAGTGGAATTTATTGCACACATTTCACACAAGACAATAACAATAAACCATAAAACAATGCATATCCATAATATGTGTCATTCAAATTTTTTTAGAGTCCATCAACTCTGATACATATGACATATCGATAGCATGTTCAAAACAACAAAACTGGGGGCACCTCATGCCCCTACATCTAATCACTATCTGGAGGATTTCGGGCCAATGGCTCAGCTCTAGCAGCCCGTAGATCGCGCATCCCCTGTCCGACCATCGCCATGCACCGCATGACTCCTTGCCACTCCGAGTGTAGACCAATACATGACTCTATGTATTGGTCATCAAGGCCTTGCCAAACGTGCTTTGAAACACCAGTCAACAACCTCTCACATTTACGACGAATGTCCTCCAGGAGGGCCACATCATCCTCATTCTACGTTCCCTTCGTCCACTCGGTCTTGCAACCCCTGACACTGCGGGATGTCCCATATACCCGACCGGTTTTACCGGTGCTATATCTACATACCAAAAGTGAATGAATCAATACCATATAAAATATTTTGAAATATTAAAATGCACCATAAAAGATAAGAAACGTGTCACTTATCATCTGGCCCCCATGCTCGACCTGGCAGCAGTGGCAAGTCTGGGTCCCCATGATAGCTCATCCCACTATAAGGATAGTCGTCTATGTATAAAGGCATCTGATCCCAATGCGAAAAAAAATCAAGTCAGAACACCCGTTTGACTGCCCTACCTCCCCCTCTACATAGCAGTCACCCCTAGCAGCACATCCTAGGCTCTCGTGGGCCCCCATCCTAGATCTGTATATGAGGCTGAAGAGTCGGGATCTTCTCAAAGAAGAGCGAGAAAAGCACTATGGCATATGCACATTCATGGTTCACCTACTGCTTGAATAGTGACAACTGTCGTTTCAACGACGACAACATCATTTGGGCCCACCCATAATAGGTCCCACTCAAAACACTCTCAACAAGCATAATTTGACCCCCAGTGATGTGGTGGAGCGCCTGGTTGCCCAGGATCCGCAAACCACTGCGACCACAACACAAGTATCTAGTCTCTCTAGATCTTCGATCGATATCCGTGTCCCTTTCACATGACAACCTGGTTGATAGTGGCGCTCTAAAAATTCCATAATGTTCCGCCCTCGCGGTAACACTGGCTATGTGTTTCCCACCATCCCCAATGGTGGGAGACCAGTCAGGAAATATATATCCTTGACAGTCAGCTCGATGCGGTGCCCCTACTCTATAAATATCTCATGATCTGGATCCTAGTAGCTGACGATTCGGGCCAACAAGGGCTCTTCTGCCCTCATCAGTGGGTTCTCCATGAACTTTAGGACCCCAAACCTGGCTAATGCAGAACATACTACATGATCCTCTCAGATCTCAAAACGTAATGTGTCTAGGTCTCTCTCTCTCTCCAGTTGATCCTCAACTCTCCCATACCTGCACAAAACCATCATTTTTATCAGCGTACAGAAAGGAAAGACTGTATCATAACCCTAAAATCCCAGTACTCAGCCAAAAAACAACACTAAAACCCCTCTCTCTGACAAGTGTTAGAAAATTATATATTATGGAGAAATGCAACACAAAATATGCGGAAAATACAAGCACACAAAACACACAAAACTAGAGAGACACAGATATACGTGGTTCACCCAGTTTGGGCTACGTTCACCCCGAATAGCCAGTCCTTCCTTTCTATTATCCAGTAAAAATGAAGAGACAAAACCTATAGCAGATCCGCTGTAATATCTTATGTTCTCTCTCACAGTCTCCCTATCTATTTCCCGCTCAGAGAATACACATGTAATACACAGCCACAATACAATACCCTCATACAAAGAGAGGGGTTGCCTTCTAGGGAAAAAAACCCTAAACTAAACATAACTTCTACCATTAGATCATCCGCCTAATGAATGACCCATATTGACTAGAAATTACTATACTTTTACAAGGCAATTTTACATCTATTTTTAGCTTCGGGGGCGCTGCCCCTGAAACCCTCACCGGGGGACAGCTAGCCCCCGGTCCCCCCAGCCGAGGGGTCAGCCCCCCTGGACCTCGTGGGGGGGGAGAAGGCCCCCCCGCTGCAAGGGTGTACAGTTTTCCTGTGGTATACATCTAGCTAAAATAAGGATCTCTGAATCAGGATGAAAATCAGGCTCCACACCCAACAATCTCCCACTTGGAGACTGATTGTAGCAACTCCACCGCTACTTCATTTGCTGGACAATGACTCCTCTTTGGACTTGGCTATTCCTCATCTTCATCGTCATCCTTGAAGACCAATTGAAACTGAGCACATTCTTAGTTTCTCCCTGGTTACAACTTTTGTTAGCATATCTGCAGGATTCTGGCTAGTGTGTATCTTTTCCAGCTTCAACTCTCCATCTTCCAATACTGACCGTATGAAATGATACTTGAGATGTATGTGTTTAGTCCTGGAATGAAATGTTGAGTTCTTTGCAAGATGAATGGCACTTTGGCTATCACTGTATAACGTGCCCATATCATGCTTCTTACCCAATTCACCCATAAGCCTTTGTAACCAAATCATTTCTTTACTAGCCTCTGTAGCAGCAACATACTCTGCTTCTGTTGTTGAAAGTGCAACAACACTTTGGATTTTTGAAACCCAACTGACAGCTGTTCCACCTACAGTAAATACATATCCCGTAGTGCTCCTCCTATTATCTCTGTCACCTGCCATATCTGCATCAACATATCCCTGTAGAGCAATGTTTGAACCACCAAAGCATAATGCTTGATTTGTGGTACCTCTCAAATATCTGAGAATCCATTTTACTTCCATCCAATGTTCTTTTCTTGGATTATTCATGTACCTGCTTACAACTCCCACTGCATGTGCAATATCAGGCCTTGTGCAGACCATTGCATACATTAAGCTTCCAACTGTCGATGCATATGGAACTTTAGACATATAATCCATGTCTTCTTGGGTCTTTGGGCACATCTCCTTACTAAGTTTGAAATGGCTAGCAAAAGGTGTACTAACTAGTTTTGCATTGTGCATATTAAATATTTTCAACACCTTTTATATGTACTCATTCTGAGATAGTGTTAATTTTCGATTTTTCCTATCTCTGGTTATTCTCATACCAAGGATCTGTTTTGCAGCTCCCAAATCCTTCATTGCAAATGAATTTTCCAATTTTTGTTTGAGCACATTTATTTCCTGCATGTTAGACCCTGCAACAAGCATGTCATCTACATACAATAACAATATAATATAGCTGCCATCATTTTGCTTTTTCAGATAAACACAATGATCAGAGTGACATCTAGTATAACCTTGTTCAGAAATAAACTTGTCAAATTTTAGATACCACTGCCTTGGAGCCTGTTTTAAGCCATACAAACTCTTCTTTAACCCGCACACCAATTTTTCCTTCCCTTTGACCTCATATCCTTCTGGTTGCTGCATGTATATCTCTTCCTCCAAATCTCCATGGAGAAATGTTGTCTTTACATCTAACTGTTCAAGATGTAAATCTTCCGCTGCTACAAGACTTAAGATAGTTCTGATTGAATTCATCTTAACAACAGGAGAAAATATTTCATCAAAATCAATACCTTTCTTCTGTGCAAACCCCTTCACCACAAGTCTAGCTTTGTACCTCTGTTTTCCTCCATCTTCTTCCTTCAGCCAGTAAACCCATTTATTCTGCAATGTAGTTTTACCTGCAGGCAACCTGACTAAGTTCCAAGTCTAGTTATGCATTAAGGAGTCCATCTCTTCTTCCATGGCTAGCTCCCACTTCTTCCTGCTTTCAACCTGCATTGCTTCTTCATAACATTCAGGTTCACCAGAATCAGTCAGTAATAAATAATATAATGAAGGAGAGTATCGTTCAGGGGGTCTACTTATCCTGGTAGATCTTCTAACACCACTTTCAGGTGTTTGAGGTGCCTGTTGCTGTTGTGGTGGTTGCTGCAGCTGTGGTTGTTGATTATTATTATTTTCAGGCACCTTTACTTTTTCAGTTATCTCATCAAGAACCGTGTATTCTTTGCTTTCTTTTTCCTGTTTCTTTTCCTGCAGCTGATTTTTATACAAGACCTTTTCATTGAATATTACATCTCTGCTCCTAATGATTTTGTGATTTTCATAATCATATAAGCGATAACCAAAATCATTAGCACCATATCCAATAAAGGTACATTTCTTTGATTTTGTCTCAAGCTTTGTTCTATTTTCTTTATTAATATGGACAAAGGCCTCACAACCAAAAGGATTTAAAAAAGAGTAGTTTACCTTTTTACCTGTCCATGCTTCCTCTGGAATACCACCATCCAAGGAACTTGAAGGCCCTCTGTTTATTAGATAAACAAAAGTATCTACAACATCTGCCCAAAATTGTAAAGGCAATCCTGCATGCAATCTCATGCACCTTGCACGCTCCATGATTGTTCTGTTCATCCTTTCTGACACACCATTTTCTCGTGGTGTTCTTGGAACTGTCTTCTCTCTACGAATTCCATGCTCTGAACAGTACCTATCAAACTCTTTGCTGCAATATTCACCTCCATTGTCTGATCTGAGACACTTCAACTTCTTTCCTGTCTCAATCTCAACCAAAGATTTCCATTTCTTGAAAGTATAAAATACATCAGATTTATTCTGAATACAATAAATCCATGTTTTTCTAGTTGCATCATCAATAAAAGTAACATAATAACGAGAGCCACCGAGAGATGATACCTGAGCAGGTCCCCATACATTTGTATGCACAAGCTCCAATTTTTTGCTCTTCTTTTCTTTCCCAACTCTGAGAAATTTGACTCTCTTTTGTTTTCCATAAATGCAATTCTCACAGAAATCCAAATCAACATTCTTCAAACCTGGCAACAAATTTCTTGAGTGAAGAATCTTCATTCCCTTCTCACTCATGTGTCCGAGCCTATGATTCCATAATGCTGCATCTACTCCTTTGGAAGTTAAAGCATTAACAGAGTTAGAAATACCATTGCATAAATACAATGTACCAACCTTTTCACCTTTTGCTATTACCAGCGCTCCTTTTGTGACCTTCCAAGTTTTATCTATGAAAGTTGTCACACAACCTTCACTGCCTAACTGCCCTGTTGAAATCAGATTTTTCTTCAGATCTGGAACATGCCTTACCTCCTTTAGTAGCCATTGGTTTCCATTATGTTGTTTTACAAGAACTTTACCCATTCCAACAATTTTACAGGGTTTATCATCACCCAAACGAACTTGTCCAAAATCTCCTTAAACATAGTCATGAAAATATTTCTTATCAGGTGTGGCATGGAATGAAGCCCCTGAATCTACAACCCAAGAATCAATAACATTTTCGAAAGAAAGAATCAAAGCATCTTGTAACACATCACTTGTCACATTTGCTTCATGATTGTTTTCTTGTTGCGCGTATCCTTATTTTCCCTTCCGAGATCTGTAGTCTTTCTTTAGGTGTCCTTTCTTTCCGCATTTCTAGCACACTATCCCCGATCTAGACTTGGATCTGCCTTTTATTGATTTACTGCGATATCCTGAGCTCTTTCCTCTTTTAATTCTCCTTCCCCTAGACTCTGCACTCAAAGCATTACCTGATGTCTCACCAGAGCTTTTCCGTCGCATTTCCTGGCTAAGGATAGCACCAACAACATTATCAAACTTTAAAGTACTAGATCCAGAGACAGAGTTACTAATGGCCATTACTAAACCATTCCAACTCTCTGGCAATGAGTACAAGAATAAAAGAGCTCTAACTTCATCATCAAAGTTTACCCCTACAGAACTTAACTGACTGGTAATTGTATTAAAATCATTTAAATGGTATACAATAGATCCACCTTCCGCCATCTTCATATTAAATAATCGTTTCATAAGCAATACCTTGTTTGAGGCCGAGGGTTTTTCATATAGTTTCACCAACGTCTGCATCAAACCATATGTTGTTGTTTCCTTCGAAATATTGAAGACGACTGACGCTGAAAGGCACAACCGTACTGTTACGAGTGCCTTTCTATCGAGAATGTTCCATTCCGCGTCTATCATGGCTGCCGGCTTCTTTGTTTTTCCGCTCAATGGTAGGTACAGATCTTTCTGATACAGATAATCTTCCATTTTCATCTTCCACAGCGGGAAGTTTTGGCCGTTAAATTTCTCGACCCTAAACTTCCCATCTTCCGCCATTGCTCTCACTCGAACCAGGAACCCTTCTTTCCTGCGAGTTTATCAGCCAAATATACCTTCAGCTCTGATACCAGTTGTTAGAAAATTATATATTATGGAGCAATGCAACACAAAATATGCGGAAAATACAAGCACACAAAACACACAAAACCAGAGAGACACAGATATACATGGTTCACCCAGTTTGGGCTACGTTCACCCCGAACAACTAGTCCTTCCTTTCTATTATCTAGCAAAAATGAAGAGACAAAACCTACAACAGATATGCTGTAATATCCTTTGTTCTCTCTCACAGTCTCCCTATATATTTCCCACTCAGATAATACACATGTAATACACAGCCGCAATAAAATACCCTCATACAAAGAGAGGGGTTTCCTTCTAGGGCAAAAAACCCTAAACTAAACATAACTTCTACCGTCAGATCATCCGCCTAATGAACGGCCCAAATTGACTAGAAATTACTATACTTTTACAAGGCAATTTTACATCTGTTTTTAGCTTCGGTGGCGCTTCCCCTGAAACCCCCGCCGGGGGACCGCTGGCCCTCGGACCCCCCAGCCGGGGAGTCAGCTCCCCCAGACCCCGCGGGGAGGACAAGTCCCCCCCACACGCCCCCCCCCCCCCCGCTGCAAGGGTTTACAGTTTTCCTGGGGTATGCATCTAGCTAAAACAAGGATCCCTGAATCAGGATGAAAATCAGGCTCCACACCCAACAACAAGTCGCACTTTTCAGGCCATTCATTGGATAGGTCGCAGTTTTCTTCCCAAAACCTGCTGCCCAGGTTGCAGAAAATGCCCTAAAAAGTGTGACCCAACCATGAAGAAGAGCAAGGGTCTATTCCTGAGCTCTGGGTGCCTAAACTGAAATTTTAATCTACTGAATTGAAAGAGTATGTCTAGGCCTCTTATGTGCAACTGATGGATCTCGATTCCAACAGACGGTTTTTCCGCTATGATTGCCGTAAGATTTAGGGTCTTTTCTCTTCTCTACATTCACCATAGCTACACTTTCAAATGAATTAAATTGGAGGGAAAATGCCTTATTAAAAGAGAAACCCCAGTTTTTTATTTTGCCAGCTATAACCGAACCGTAGCTCGGTTTGACAAACCATCAATGCCGTTGGAAAGCTCTCACCGAGCTCTCAAATGGGTATCCTTTAATTTTTTGTGATTTGATACTTAACCTGGACGCATTTTTTCCAAGACGGGTCACTTCACCTCTTCTCAAAATTAAATTTCTTCACTTGTGGAACTTGTACTTGGGGCACCACTTTGTCTTCATACTTTTCAGTGCTCATGTCAATTTTCTTCATGAGTAACCATCTTATACTCATGCTTTTATGGTCCCCACTGGGCCTATTCTGTGTGGCAACATCATCGAGTCGCCCTTGTTTAGAGAATCTGAGTTGAGTCATCAACGTATCCATGGAGTTTGTTCCGAGTCCCTTTGTCTCACGCCGCAATATTCCATCATTCATTTCTTTGTACCTCCCTCGCGTCGCACATTTTGGCCTCCGGTCATACTGTTCCCTATCCCCTTTGGAGTGGAGTCAGTAGCTGCCAGGTCATCCATACCCTTTATGCTCTAACAAGGGAAGTCGTCAGCCCACTACTCAGTACCCCCAATTCCACCATCATCCCTGGTATCATTCTATCAGTCACTCTACTATTATCTCTTGCGCCTTAGTTGAGGATTCCTCATTACCTCACCTATGTCGGATCTCCTTCTGTTGACATAAGCTTATTCATTCCAAAAGATAGGTCGAGAAGGCGGTGTACCTTGGTTCCAACTTCCACTCTTTTTCGGTGGCTCGGATTAGGGAAAGGGACCCTTTATTTCCCTTTGACTTGATTTTTTCCTAGTTCTAGTTCCTCATGGCATGATCGAGATCTGTCTACTTGATGGTTCAGTGATGGAACAAATTGTACCAGTGATTCCCTGGTGTGTGTGAGATGTTTTAGACCTCATGAGGGGGTGGCCCTTCAGGTAGCCCCCCACATGCCCGGATGACCTATTTACTACAACCTTGGATGAAAATCCATATATTTGATGGTTTCGGCCTCAATCGCTTGCAACGCCTTTTTAGTTTGCATGTATCATTCAGATTTTCAAAGCCCTTTCCTGTTTTATAGGGCCTCTTTGGTTGTACTTATATTTCATGTACTTAGATATTATTGTATAAGTCCTGGTTGTTGTCCCATGCACAGTATGTATGTGGGATCCATTATCATGTTTTTTATCTGGCCCATGTTTATGCTAGCATGTACTATATAGTTCAGTCCCATGTTTGCTGGATGCATCATTATTTTTTGTACTTTGTTATCTCGGCGGGCATATGTATGCCTCCTCCGCCTCATGTAGAACATGTACTCACTCATAAAAAAGACTTATCACACATGTAAGTCTTACCTTCTCAGGGTCTTGTCCTCTTTCGCTTTAGTCTGCCTTATATTTCTCTCTCTTTGACTCCCTTTCAATGTCTAGTGATTGAGTTCTTACAACGTACTTTGGTCATACGATTAGCTCGTAACGCTCGCACTTTTAGGGGTAATATGTTACACCAAATTTTGGTCATCTAACCTATTACTATTATAAGGACTAAAGTACACCATGTAACACTGATTGTACCATAGTAAAATTGATTTCACTATGAAAAATAACTTAATAACCCATAAATTATTAAGTTGTTTCTCGCCTAAATAAGAAACCCTATGAGGAATAATTAAATAAATCTTTATTTGTTTGATTTTCCTCTACGGATAATTAATTAAACCACTGTTTAATTAGTATCTCTGGTCATATTTAACTCAAAACAGGAAAATTAATTAGATAAATCATTATTTATCTTATTATTTTCTAGGAATAATTATTTAAATTATTATTTAATAATATTCCTTGTTAAATTTGACTAAATCATTTTTAAATAATTGAATAGATCATTATTTATTTAATTATTTCTCAACCACATTTTTAAAATAATAAATCATTTATTTATTTATTATTTCCAAATAAAAGGATTTGACCAAATTCAAATTCCTTTTCCCTCCAACAAAAATAATAAAATATTCCATAAAAGTTGGATCTAGATTTGATTAATAATATTTTAATTATGCACCAATATCTAGACTAACTTAATATTTTGTTATCCCCCTCTATTGCATGCTCCCTCCCCCCAGGCCTTACATCTCCTATTGGCCCCCCTGCCTTCTGCCGCCTGACCTACCTTAGAGGCCCCGGTGGATTGCCGACAAGAAATGGCCAACCGGTCTAACTTTGATATATACTTTTAGTCTGATTTTGATCCTCCCATCATTGTCATATTTTTCTACTTTTTGCTTGTGAGCTTCCTTTGAGTTCCATTTTTGTCTGGGTTTTCTGCACCATCAAGAGAGAGAGATCTTAGATTTGAAGCACTAAGGACATATAAGAACCCATTTCATTAAGGGGGACTAGTAACATCTTTTCTATGTTCCCTTCCCAGGTGTCATAATACAAAAAAATATTTAAAAAATTCTTGTCTTCATTGGATGCATGAAACAACTCTTACTTATTTCTTGCTATTTAATGTTTTTAACTACATAGATCTGGATTTTTGTAGCATTTATTCTGATCACTAACTATAGATTTAAGGAAATTGACAACCATCTTTGATGTTAGGATTGTTTGTTATGCACAACTAAAGTAAGTTTTTTTTGTATGTTTGCGATTAGAATTCACACTAACAGCTTCAATATTAAGAATGACATCCAACAACCAAACTGAATACCTTGTACTTTGGCATAGATTAGAAATCACACTAGAAAAGAAAATAAATAAAATAAAAGTGTTTGTAGACTCAATGCTCGTAATACGTCAGATGTGGAAAGCAAGAAAATTGAAAAGCACATCTCCCCCATCCCACAGAAAATTATTTTACAGACTATGCCATTCAAGCAAATCAAATACTTCCATGTGTATCGACATCTCAACACAATGGCAAATTCATTGGCCAATAAGAAAGTTACATTGGAACAACGAAACTTAGAATTGGATCATGGGAGGTTTCTTAACTCACTCCTTCCATGATAAAAAAAATCAAACATTATGGCATTTAATAAATTATAATGGTCTCCACAACCAAATATTATGCATTCACTTCTTTGTAGACCAATGTTAATATTTTTATCCCTCTTAACCAAACGACTGAGATTCCTTGAATCTCATAATGAGTAGTTTTTTATTAATAAAAATCAACATATATGTTTTTGAAAAAAAATTGTACGTAAATAACTATAGACCTCAATTTCACATTAATATAATAAACTCATTTTATTTTAAGAAATTAAATTTCAAAGTGTTTTTAACTTTTACATTTTCAACTTAAAAAGCTAAACTCACATAATATTTACTTGCAAATCTTTTGAAAGTAAATTGTAACGTAATTAAAAAGATGGAATGATGTCACATAAATAATGCAAAAGTAGAATAAATTAAGATGAGAATATGACAATCAATAGGAATAAAGTTAAAATAAATTTAAAAGCATAAAGACAAAAGCAAAGTGTAAACTTTAAACATTTAAAACAAATGTAAATATTAAAACTTTAAATTATTTTAATAAATTTTTAGAATTTATGAAATTAATTTGATTTTACTATTGAAAAAAAATGCTAAATCAAATAGTTGAAAATATGTAAAAATAAAAATGAAAACCCTTGATTGATAAATTTTTCTAAATAACAAAATTTTTAATTATTTGAAAATGGTTAAGGTTTAATTATTTGAAATTTGGTTTTTGTGATTTATAATTTGTATAGAATTTTTTTTAGTGATAATTATATATAAATATATTTTGTTGATGTGTTTCAAATCAATTAATGTGGTTCATCATCACAACACGATGAAAATTTAGATCATAGAAACTGGTTTAAATAGATGAAGAGAGGCTCCAATTAACCGTTGTAATATAACGACTAGTTTGACTAAAATAAATAAATAAATAAATTGATCCGTTCTATATAACCATTGATAATTTTTTCCTAATTTAATGTATTATTGACCACCCAAAAAAACCAATACATATAAATATTATTTAAGCAACATGCCATACATTTATATTAATATAATGTTTATAAAAGTATTTTTATAATAATTTTTGTAATTTGAAAAAATAATTGGTTCACCATTGATTTGGTCTCCTTTTGATTATAATTTACTTTAACTATCTCATTAATTTACGAAAACGTTATTTTTTCTTTTAAATTTTTATAATTGAAATAACGTTAAATCACTAATACTAATTTATTTGATATTTTATTATCACAATCATCATCACTACAAAGTAGTTAATTATTTTTTCTAATTTTTTAATAATAAATTAGAAAATTAATATTATATTATTTAATATTTTATTAGCATAATTATTATAAATTTCACAGTTAAACATGCTTGAGTCATGATTTCTCGAGAAGTCTTGGTTATTGGGTGCAAGTCTCGGAAGTGATGATTGACACTATGTGATTCATTTCACTAGTTTTAATCCCACTTCTTCACCCATGTGAGCATCACCCAATGCAATGAGTGCTAAGTGGACTATTCAAAAATCATGATAAATTAGTCAGTTATGACTACATCTCATGAAAATGGTCATAGATGAATGACTTACTTAATGCAGTTGAATCCAAAAAATGATATCAATTATTATAAACACTTAGAAAAAAAAATCACATAAATGAAAATAATATTAAATCTTGTATAATAATTTTTTTGATATTTTATTATCACAATCGTCATCAACTACAAATTAGTTAATTATTTTTTTCTAATTTTTTAATAATAAATCATAAAATTAATATTGTATTATTTATATTAATTTATTTAATATTTTATTATCACAATTATTATAAATATTAAAAAAAATCACATAAATTAAATCATGTATAATAATTTATTTGATATTCTATTACCACAATCATCATCAATTACAAATTAGTTAATTATTATTTTTTAATTTGTAATTATTATTTTTTTATAATAATAATAAACTATTAGAATAATATTAAATTATTTATATTAATTTATTTATATTTTGTTGTCAAAATCATTATAAATTAAAATAATACTATATTATTTATATTAATTGATTTGATATTTTAATATCATAATCAGGAAAAATATTTGGGAAAAAATTACATAAATTAAAATAAATAAATAAATTATATTTTTTAAATATAAATAATCATAATTTTTAAAGACATGGCCATAAATCAATCACAATCTTATAAGGTATTAGAGCCATGTGTTTTGTGTACTGTAGTGTATTTTCATTTTGAAATATGAAGTGCAAGTTGTGGTGATTTATCCATAGGGTGGGTAGACAAAATAGAATTTCGGGTAGTGCAGGCTGGGTAGGTCATGCAGCAGACCGTTCAGTTGGAAACAGGCAGGTGAGTCACCTAAGTACATGCTACGTTCAAACGGGTCGCAACGTGCAGACAAGGTCACATAACTACGCGTATCGTTCAGGACGGGTCACCACATGTAGACAGGGTCTACATGTATCGTTCTGACGGGTCACAAAATAACGCGCTACGTGCAGGTCAGGTTAGTAGTGACCCGAGTCGTGCAGAAGTGCCGAAAATGACCCATAATGTGTAGAAAGTGTTCAACGGGTCAGTGCAATGGGAAAAATGTGCATGACGTGTTTTGGTGAGACAAAATTTTGGGTTTTTGGGTTAAGTAGTGCAGGAAAGTGGTAGCAGTGTGTTGCATGACCGTGGCACATTTGGCAGATTTGGTTAAGTGTGCAGGCAAAGGAAGTTGGTAGCACAACTTATGTAAAAAATGAGTTTTGTAAGATACTGAACATTGTTATATTATTTTTGGGTAGACTTTATGGGAGTTTCCCCTCCCAAGTATGTATGGGCGTAGTTGTGTGTTGGTCGATGTGTAAATGAAAGATTAAATATTGAAGATAAGTTATTTCCGCTGCATTTGTTAAGAAACACTTATTGGAAAATTGGCTAAGTGTTGAAGATAGGCGCAATCCATATACTTTAGTATTGGTAAAATGAAAAAGTGTACTGGTGCCGCACCCGCTATACGTGGTTGAAAGATTACCACAAGTATAGGGTCATGACATAACAGTCACAACCCTATATTTGTGGTACTCTTTCAACCACATATATCAGGTGTGACACCACTACACTTTTTATTTTTACCAATACTAGAGCGTATGGAGTACACCTACTTCAACACTTAGTTAATTTAATCTTAAAGCATTCTTCATTAATGCAACGAAATAACATAAAACCTTCAATTAAACATTCATCATCACACAAGTACACCCATACATACTTGGGAAGTGCAACTCCCTTAAAATTAGAGTATGCCCAATATATCAATATTCTGTAATTCAATTGTACATAAATATATCATACAAAGTTTTGCAACCTTCAAGACTTCAGTCTGCACACTTGACCAATCAAACCCGTACCAATTACAACACTATTGTGCATCCCGTGCACATTTTCTGCACTAAACACTTGTTCAACTCGTGTCTTTTCCTATATGCATGTCCACACTGTTGTTTTAACCTGGACGCAATGCCCACACGATCGTTTAACTCTGGAATGTACTGTTGCGACCTGCTGCTAGTATACAAGTGTTGGCCCGCCCGCAGGTCCGCCGCAGCGGCCTCAGGTACTCGAGTCACCAGGGCCCAACACCCGACATAAGTACTGCCAAAAGCACCTATTCGGTTTTCTAACTTGTAGTTGGGTCCTACCCTACTTTCATGACAATGTTATGATAGTTGGGTTCTGCCCGACTCAGTCTGCCTACACTATGTCGAGTTTCCTACACAGTCTTCCTGACTCTGCACCTATTCCCTCGCTCGTTTATATTGCAGAAACCAAAAATCCTTGCCTCGGCTAACTTTGACCTTCGCTTGTTGCGGTCCGCTTGCTTCCTTAGCTCGCTTGATTACCTTTGCTTGTTGCATGCCCGAGTGCTTTAGTTTGTTCTGAGGTTCCACCCAACTCGGTCTCCCTACACTATGCTAAGCTGCCTACACGGTCCACCTGACTCTGCATCTGTGCCCTTGCTAGTTTATAATGCGGAAACCCAAAATCCTTTTCTCATATATCTTTGGACTTCGGTTGTTGTATTCCACCTACTGCCTTAGCTCGCTTGATTTCATTTTCTCACTGCCTGCCCGAGTGCTTCAACTCATTTTTCATTTTGTTGGTTTTGTTCGATGATGGTTTCAATGGCCTTCTCCTATGCTAAATATATTCATGTTGGGTGGTACCAACTCCACCAAACGTCACAACTATCCAACACTTCGTATGGTCGACCCAATAATGTAAAGTATCACCCTGCATTCTGGACGCGTCGGCCCAACCTTATTAATCAACATCACAAAAGCTTCTCAGTCGCGCGGGTCGTTTAGGTCGGTCGTGCTACCGGTTTGCCAGAATCTGCTCACCACGCTCATCATCACCTGCCGGTCTTCGTGCTATGGTGCGCTTGTCCATCAGTCTCCACACTATGGCACACTTGGTCTCCACACGCCCGCTATGGGTGTGCGCTTGCTCGGGCGCCAGACTCGGGTCGCCTGACGTGCCTTTTCCCAACTTTCTCACCATGCACGCCTTGTTCACCAAGTCACCGCAACTCACCCATCTTGTGCATGACTCGCTCAAGGTGGGTTACCGCCAATACAACACACCCACTCATCACCATTGGTGGGTGCCCGCTAACATTTCACACCCGCTATATGTGCGCCCATCGCTGTCGCACCTCGTTGAATATCACACCAAGTCATCGCACAAACCGAGTTATCTAATACGGGTGCTCGTTGTACATGGGCATGGCTGCTACAACACAGTCGCACGACTCGAAGTCCTGACATCCTCCACTACTCTAAAAATTTTGTCTCCCTCGACAACACCATCATATCGTCGCAAATATTCGTTGTGTCCATCAACCAAATTCCCATGCCACCAACTCTTCCATATCTTAGAAGAATCTTCAAAAGGCCCAAAATATCATGTCAGCATCCAGATAGCTCCACCTATGAACTGTTCCATGCTCCAAATCTGTCGCAGCTTTGTAAGAATATCATGTGCTGGATCCGCTTGTGATGGTGATTAGTTGGATAGATAATCCAACCGTAATATCGCCTCCAAAAGAACGTATGCCTCCTACATCATCATGATTGTCAAAGCATCGTGCTATTAATTGTGTCCATCATACCCCACAACCTGCTCATAATGTCAATCAAACTCACTACCATGAGCAGAAGACAGTGAGCCTTGTCCCCATGTTAGTTTAATAAGAAGCGGAGGATGTGGAGGCCGAAGGCTCTCTCTCATCCTTCTCTAATAAATCGATCCACCTATATGGATATTCCTCTTCTAATCTTTGCATGCATGCTTCCCAATATTCCTCTTCTAATCTCTTGATTAATAATATTTTAATTATGCACCAATATCTAGACTAAATTAATATTTTGTTATCCCCCTCTATTGCATGCTCCCTCCCCCCAGGCCTTACATCTCCTATTGGCCCCCCTGTCTTCTGCCGCCTGACCTACCTTAGAGGCCCCGGTGGATTGCCGACAAGAAATGGCCAACCGGTCTAACTTTGATATATACTTTTAGTCTGATTTTGATCCTCCCATCATTGTCATATTTTTCTACTTTTTGCTTGTGAGCTTCCTTTGAGTTCCATTTTTGTCTGGGTTTTCTGCACCATCAAGAGAGAGAGATATTAGATTTGAAGCACTAAGGACATATAAGAACCCATTTCATTAAGGGGGACTAGTAACATCTTTTCTATGTTCCCTTCCCAGGTGTCATAATACAAAAAAATATTTAAAAAATTCTTGTCTTCATTGGATGCATGAAACAACTCTTACTTATTTCTTGCTATTTAATGTTTTTAACTACATAGATTTGGATTTTTGTAGCATTTATTCTGATCACTAACTGTAGATTTAAGGAAATTGACAACCATCTTTGATGTTAGGATTGTTTGTTATGCACAACTAAAGTAAGTTTTTTTTGTATGTTTGCGATTAGAATTCACACTAACAGCTTCAATATTAAGAATGACATCCAACAACCAAACTGAATACCTTGTACTTTGGCATAGATTAGAAATCACACTAGAAAATAAAATAAATAAAATAAAAGTGTTTGTAGACTCAATGCTCGTAATACGTCAGATGTGGAAAGAAAGAAAATTGAAAAGCACGTCTCCCCCATCCCACAGAAAATTATTTTACAAACTATGCAAAAGTAGAATAAATTAAGATGAGAATATGACAATCAATAGGAATAAAGTTAAAATAAATTTAAAAGCATAAAGACAAAAGCAAAGTATAAACTTTAAACATTTAAAACAAATGTAAATATTAAAACTTTAAATTATTTTAATGAATTTTTAGAATTTATGAAATTAATTTGATTTTACTATTGAAAAAAAATGCTAAATCAAATAGTTGAAAATATGTAAAAATAAAAATGAAAACCCTTGATTGATAATTTTTTCTAAATAAAATTTTTTTAATTATTTGAAAATGGTCAAGGTTTAATTATTTGAAATTTGGTTTTTGTGATTTATAATTTGTATAGAATTTTTTTTAGTGATAATTATATATAAATATATTTTGTTGATGCGTTTCAAATCAATTAATGTGGTTCATCATCATAACACGATGAAAATTTAGATCATAGAAACTGGTTTAAATAGATGAAAAGAGGCTCCAATTAACCGTTGTAATATAACGACTAGTTTGACTAAAATAAATAAATAAATAAATTGATCTGTTCTATATAACCATTGATAATTTTTTCCTAATTTAATGTATTATTGATCACCCAAAAAAACCAATACATATAAATATTATTTAAGCAACATGCCATACATTTATATTAATATAATGTTTATAAAAGTATTTTTATAATAATTTTTGTAATTTGAAAAAATAATTGGTTCACCATTGATTTGGTCTCCTTTTGATTATAATTTACTTTAACTATCTCATTAATTTACGAAAACGTTATTTTTTCTTTTAAATTTTTATAATTGAAATAACGTTAAATCACTAATACTAATTTATTTGATATTTTATTATCACAATCATCATCACTACAAAGTAGTTAATTATTTTTTCTAATTTTTTTAATAATAAATTAGAAAATTAATATTAATTTATTTAATATTTTATTATCATAATTATTATAAATTTCACAGTTAAACATGCTTGAGTCATGATTTTTCAAGAAGTCTTGGTTATTGGGTGCAAGTCTCGGAAGTGATGATTGACACTATGTGATTCATTTCACTAGTTTTAATCCCACTTCTTCACCCATGTGAGCATCACCCAATGCAATGAGTGCTAAGTGGACTATTCAAAAATCATGATAAATTAGTCAGTTATGACTACATCTCATGAAAATGGTCATAGATGAATGACTTACTTAATGCAGTTGAATCCCAAAAATGATATCAATTATTATAAATACTTAGAAAAAAAAAATCACATAAATGAAAATAATATTAAATCTTGTATAATAATTTTTTTGATATTTTATTATCACAATCGTCATCAACTACAAATTAGTTAATTATTTTTTTCTAATTTTTTAATAATAAATCATAAAATTAATATTGTATTATTTATATTAATTTATTTAATATTTTATTATCACAATTATTATAAATATTAAAAAAATCAAATAAATTAAATCACGTATAATAATTTATTTGATATTCTATTACCACAATCATCATCAATTACAAATTAGTTAATTATTATTTTTTAATTTGTAATTATTATTTTTTTATAATAATAATAAACTATTAGAATAATATTAAATTATTTATATTTTGTTGTCAAAATCATTATAAATTAAAATAATACTATATTATTTATATTAATTGATTTGATATTTTAATATCATAATCAGGAAAAATATTTGGGAAAAAATTACATAAATTAAAATAAATAAATAAATTATATTTTTTAAATATAAATAATCATAATTTTTAAAGACATTGCCATAAATCAATCACAATCTTATAAGGTATTAGAGCCATGTGTTTTGTGTACTGTAGTGTATTTTCATTTTGAAATATGAAGTGCAAGTTGTGGTGATGAATCCATAGGGTGGGTAGACAAAATAGAATTTCGGGTAGTGCAGGCTGGGTAGGTCATACAACAGACCGTTCAGGTGGAAACAGGCAGGCGAGTCACCTAAGTACATGCTACGTTCAAACAGGTCGCAACGTGTAGACAAGGTCACATAACTACGCGTATCGTTCAGGATGGGTCACCACATGTAGACAGGGTCTACATGTATCGTTCTGACGGGTCACAAAATAACGCGCTACGTGCAGGTCAGGTTAGTAGTGACCCGAGTTGTGCAGAAGTGCCGAAAATGACCCATAATGTGTAGAAAGTGTTCAACGGGTCAGTGCAATGGGAAAAATGTGCATGACGTGTTTTGGTGAGATAAAATTTTGGGTTTTTGGGTTGAGTAGTGCAGGAAAGTGGTAGCAATGTGTTGCATGACTGTGGCACATTTGGCAGATTTGGTTAAGTGTGCAGGCCAAGGCAGTTGGTAGCACAACTTATGTAAAAAATGAGTTTTGTAAGATACTGAACATTGTTATATTATTTTTGGGTAGACTTTATGGGAGTTCCCCTCCCAAGTATGTATGGGCGTAGTTGTGTGTTGGTCGATGTTTAAATGAAAGATTAAATATTGAAGATAAGTTATTTCCGCTGCATTTGTTAAGAAACACTTATTGGAAAATTGGCTAAGTGTTGAAGATAGGCGCAATCCATATACTTTAGTATTGGTAAAATGAAAAAGTGTACTGGTGCCGCACCCGCTATACGTGGTTGAAAGATTACCACAAGTATAGGGTCATGACATAACAGTCACAACCCTATATTTGTGGTACTCTTTCAACCACATATATCAGGTGTGACACCACTACACTTTTTATTTTTACCAATACTAGAGTGTATGGAGTACACCTACTTCAACGCTTAGTTAATTTAATCTTGAAGCGTTCTTCATTAATGCAACGAAATAACATAAAACCTTCATTTAAACATTCATCATCACACAAGTACACCCATACATACTTGGGAAGTGCAACTCCCTTAAAATTAGAGTATGCCCAATATATCAATATTTTGTAATTCAATTGTACATAAATATATCATACAAAGTTTTGCAACCTTCAAGACTTCAGTCTGCACACTTGACCAATCAAACCTGTACCAATTAAAACACTATCGTGCATCCCGTGCACGTTTTTTGCACTAAACACTTGTTCAACTCGTGTCTTTTCCTATATGCATGTCCACACTATTGTTTTAACCTGGACGCAATGACCACATGATCGTTCAACTATGGAATGTACTGTTGTGACCTGCTACTGGTATACAAGTGTTGGCCCGTCCGCAGGTCTACCGCAGCGGCCTCAGGTACTCGAGTCACCAGGGCCCAACACCCGACATAAGTACTGCCAAAAAAACCTATTCGGTTTTCTAACTTGTAGTTGGGTCCTACCCTACTTTCATGACAATGTTATGATAGTTTGGTTCTGCCCGACTTAGTCTGCATACACTATGTTGAGTTTCCTACACGGTCTGCCTGACTCTGCACCTATTCCCTCGCTCGTTTATATTGCGGAAACCAAAAATCCTTGCCTCGGCTAGCTTTGACATTCGCTTGTTGCGGTCCGCTTGCTTCCTTAGATCGCTTGATTACCTTTGCTTGTTGCATGCTTGAGTGCTTTAGCTCGTTCTGAGGTTCCACCCAACTCGGTCTCCCTACACTATGCTGAGCTGCCTACACGGTCCACCTGACTCTGCATCTGTGCCCTTGCTAGTTTATAATGCGGAAACCCAAAATACTTTTCTCATATATCTAAGGACTTCGGTTGTTGTAGTCCACCTACTGCCTTAGCTCGCTTGATTTCATTTTCTCATTGTCTGCCCGAGTGCTTCAACTCATTTTTCATTTTCTTGGTTAAGTTCGATAATGGTTTCAATGGCCTTCTCCTATGCTAAATATATTCATGTTGGGTGGTACCAACTCCACCAAATGTCACAACTATCCAAAACTTCGTATGGTCGACCCAATAATGTAAAGTATCACCCTGCATTCTGGACGCGTCAGCCCAACCTTATTAATCAACATCGCAAAAGCTTCTCAGTCGTGCGGGTCGTTTAGGTCGGTCGTGCCACCAGTTTGCCAGAATCTGCTCACCACGCTCATCATCACCTGCCGGTCTTCGTGCTATGGTGCGCTTGTCCATCAGTCTCTACACTATGGCACACTTGGTCTCCACACGGCCGCTATGGGTGTGCGCTTGCTCGGGCGCCAGACTCGGGTCGCCTAACGTGCCTTTTCCCAACTTTCTCACCATGCACGCCTTGTTCACCTAGTCACCGCAACTCACCCATCTTGTGCATGAATCGCTCAAGGTGGGTTACCGCAAATACAACACACCCACTCATCACCATGGGTGGGTGCCCGCTAACATTTCACACCTGCTATATGTGCGCCCATCGCTGTCGCACCTCGTTGAATATCACACCAAGTCATCGCACAAAGCGAGTTATCTAATACGGGTGCTCGTTGTACATGGGCATGGCTGCTACAACACAGTCGCACGAATCGGAGTCCTGACATCCTCCACTACTCTAAAAATGTTGTCTCCCTCGACAACACCATCATATCGTCGCAAATATTCGTTGTGTCCATCATCCAAATTCCCATGCCACCAACTCTTCCATATCTTAGAAGAATCTTCAAAAGGCCCAAAATATCATGTCAGCATCCAGATAGCTCCACCTATGAACTGTTCCATGCTCCAAATCTGTCGCGGCTTTGTAAGAATATCATGTGCTGGATCCGCTTGTGATGGTGATTAGTTGGATAGATAATCCAACCGTAATATCGCCTCCAAAAGAACGTATGCCTCCTACATCATCATGATTGTCAAAGCATCGTGCTATTAATTGTGTCCATCATACCCCACAGCCTGCTCATAATGTCAATCAAACTCACTACCATGAGCAGAAGACAGTGAGCCTTGTCCCCATGTTAGTTTAATAAGAAGCGGAGGATGTGGAGGCCGAAGGCTCTCTCTCATCCTTCTCTAATAAATCGATCCACCTATATGGATATTCCTCTTCTAATCTCTGCATGCATTCTTCCCAAATTTCTTCCTGAATGTCTGACCCTACATTTTTTCTTCCTTCCACTAACTTTAGCCTACCTGTCAAGTCCAGGATTCTTTTAGGAAATTCTCTCATAACTTGTGCCTGCTTTGTGAGTTTTTCCTCTGCAACATACAAGCTCTCATAGAGTTCTTCATCCCGCTTAATGTCCTCCACATTCATCACTATCAATTTACATCCAACTGTCATAGCTGGCATAATAGGAATTCCTATAGGGTCATCCTCCCATCCATCATAAATGTACAACTTATTTACATGTGGTACCATTTGTCATGACCCTATACTTGTGGTACTCTTTCAACCACGTATAGTGGGTTCGACACCACTATACCTTTTCTTTTGACCAAGACCGAAGTATATGGACTACGCCTATCTTCAAAATTTAGCCAATTTTCCAATAAATTTTTATTAACAAATGGAGAGGAAATAAATTATATTCAATATTTAATATTTCAATTAAAAATTCATTAAAAAAAAAAGTATTTCCATATATAATTTGGAGGGGCAACTCCAGTAAATTCTGCCTAACAATAATATAACAATGTTCAATAAATTTCTGCTTAACCAAATCTGCCAAACATGCCATAGTTATGCAACACACTACTGCCACCTGCTCACACTTCTCAACCCGGAAACCCCAAATTCGGTCCCACCAAGACACGTCTTGCACATTCTTCCCATTTCACTGACCTATTAAACACTTTCTGCACGCTCTGGGTCACTTTCGACACTTCTTCATGACTCTGGTTAGTGGCTAACATGAATTGCATGTAGTTATTTTGTGACCTGTCTGAACGATACGTGTAATCAGTTGACCCAGTTTGCACGTGGTGAACCATCCTGAATGATATGCGTAGTTTTGTGACATTGTCTGCACATTGCAACCTGTCTTAAAATAGCACATACTTAGGTGACCCACTTGCTTGTTTCCTCTTGAATGGTCTACTGCATGACCTGCCTCGCCTGCACAACCTGAAATTCTATTTTATCTTCCCACGCTATGGGCTCATCACCATAGCTCGAACTTCGTATTTTAGAATGAATTTCTTTCCAAATTCAATGTATTGTCTAATTAATCCACAATCACTTTTATTTATATGGTTTCATGGACCCAAATTCAACGAAGGGTCATGTCCCTTCGAGCAACTCAAGGGTCGACCTAGTCTCCTCCTGCAAGTCGTCCTGAACGTTGTAATATGTCATCCCAACCATTATAATAATTATCCCATCATGTAAGTCATTTCCTATCGGTTTATATTGTGTCACCCACTCGCCCATCTTCGCATGAAGGTGTAACACGACTATGTCGCTCGTCTCGGGCACATGCCCACCTGTGTGCCTAACACGGGTCGCCCAACACGGGTCTCTCAGCGAACTCTCGCTCAACTTTCCAACTCGTCCACTGTGACAACTATGAATTTTTCCAAGGGGCAGGTTCTTGCCAATACAGCACGCTTGCGATGCACACTCATCACTGCCTCACATCGCCGGATGTCGCACTAAGTCTTCGGACTACCCGAGTTGTTCAATATAGGTTCTTGTCACACATGGGTGCGCCTGCTACAACTTGGTCGCATATCGCTCCAAATCGTGGGCCTGACATTGTCCCCCACTCTAAATAAGGTTGTTTTCCCCAAAGACTCCATCATCATATGTCGCAAAGTGTCGCTAGCTCCAACATCCAAAATGTCCATGCTTCCCACCTCCACTCTATCACCGCAAAAACCTCCATCAAGGCTCATGAATCCATATATATATATACGTAAGTCTCCCTAATCCATGGTCATCAACCACATCTGTTGCAATCATCCATGTTACCCCAACCATGGAAGGTTTAGTCCTTCCAACTCAAGTTAAATGATTTCACTGCAACATATATCGTGTCAATCCCACCATGTGTTGTCATGATCATGTGAATTGGTGCTATGCTACTCCTACTCAAATTTAACATATATCAACATGTTGAGCTCCCCCATGTCTCGAACTAGTTGGGTAGCTAGTCCAACCATCACATCCAAACCATGAGAACTCACTTCCTCATGCCTTTGTTGATTGTTTCTCCAACATTTTGTCACATCATCAACTCGATCAAGAAATATCCATCCAAGTGTAAAGTAAGCCATGTCTAGGTCCATGAAGTAGCCTCCATCTCATTCGCAACATGTTGTCCATAAAGTATCAAATAACTCATATCTAGGTCCATGAAGTAGCCTCACCATATTTGCAATATGTTGTCCATGATGCTAATTTCCATGTGTTTCCTAATGGTTATATACCGATCAGTCACATCTATCTAAGCATCATCCACCATGTGTGAGAGGTCCTTCTCCTCTAATACCATTTTAGCAGGTATCATAGATATAGGGATATGATACTCCTACTCAACCTAAAACGTCATTATATAAATTTTAGCCCAGAAGATGAGACTTAGTATGCGAGAAAAACGATTAACTATATTAAAAAAACAGGGAGTCTTCAGCAGTATCAAAGGGAATTCCAAAGTGCGATCTTGGAACTACCTGACATGGCAGAGAAATACAATATATTCAACTTTGTTGTTGGGTTTAAACCTTGGGCAAGCAATGAGGTGAAGAGACAAAAGATCAAGACATTGGAAGAAGAATTTGTTGCAGTTTATAGGTTGATATAACACTACGATGAAGGGACTAAAGGGAAGAAAAATAATTCTGATAAAACAAAAGAAACTACTACAAAGGAAGAGCCTTCAAGATCAAGTGGCAAGTTTAAAATGAAGAAACCTATGAAGTGTTGGTTGTGCGGAGAAGATCAGATGGTGAATAATTGTCCTTTAAGATTGGCAGTGGCAACAATGACACAATCTGAGAAGAAGAAGAAAGAGGAACCAACGGTTGGGATGATGCAGGTATTGGGAGAGGTACCAGTTGTGGAAGTTGTCCCTAGGTGTGATCCCGAAAGGAACAAACTGGATTATGTGGATAAGAATATTGGGAAGGGAACAGTACTCATGATGGTGGAAAATGGTGTGACTCATAACTTCATTAGAGAAGAATCTGGCAGGGAGATTGGATTGACGTTCAAAAAAATCCAAGCTTGGATGAAAGCAGTGATTTTTCCTTTGAATCATGTTATTGGTATGATTGAGAATGTTTAGGTACACATAGGGGAGTGGCATGGGAATACCAACTTCATGGTTGTACTGATTGATGATTATGAAGTTGTGCTAGGGATCTAATTTATGAAACAATATGAGGCTATGATGGTACCACATATAAAGAAGTTGTCCATTTATGATGGACAGCAGGTTTACCCTAAGGAATTCTTATTGTGGCATCTATAACAATTGGGTGTAAATTTACAACGATGAATGTGTAGGGCATTAAGCATGATGGAGAACTCTATGAGAGTTTGTCTGTTGTAGAGACAAAACTCAAATATCATGCACAGGTTATGAGAGAATTTTCTGATAGTATCATGGAATTGAAAAACAGGCTAGAGGCAGTGGAAGGAAGAAAATATGCACAGTCACACATTCAGGAAGAAAGCTGAAGATCATACATATAAATGTTGGAAGAGGAAGATCTAGATACATGGATTGAGTTATTAGAGAAAGATGACGAATATCCTCCAGCCTTCACATCCTTCCCCTCTTCTTAGACTGACATGGGGATGAGGCGCATTGTTTTCTTCTCATGGAAGTGAGTCCTCTTGAAATTATGAATATGTTATGGGGCGAGACGGACACAGTTGAAAGAAGAATGCTTTGACAATCATGATGATGTAGGACGAATGCGTTCTTGTGGAGGCAATTTTACGATTTGATTAACCACCCAACTAATCACTATGACAAGGGGATCCAACACATGATATTATTACAGAGTTGTGACAGATTTGGAGCATGGAGAAGGTCATAGGTGGAGCTATCTAGATGATGAAATGATATTTTGGGCCTTTTGAAGGTTCATCTGAGATCTGGTAGAGATGGTGGCATGAAAATTTGCATGTTGGATCCATTGACACTTTGCGATGATATGATGGTGTTTTCGAGGGAGAAAACATTTTTAGAGTGGTAAAGGATGTTAGGACTCCTAGTCGTGGAGTAGTGCGAACTTCTTGTAGCGGGTGCACCCATATTGGCTAACCTGGGTTGTGCGACGAATTGGTGTGACATTCGACGAGGTGTGGCAGTGATGAGCACACGTATAGTAAGCCATCGTGTTGGTAGGTGCTAACCCTTGGTGATGAGCGGGCGCTCCATATTGGCAGGCGCCCACCTTGGGTGAATTGTGCACGAGATGGGCGAGTCGTGGTGAAAGAGGCATACAAGGTGAGCGCATTGGAAAAAGGGGCAACATGCCACCTGAGTTAGGCACTTAGGCAAGCACCCACCCATAGAGGGCATGTGGAAACCAGCAGAAGGGTGCGTTATAGTATGAAGACTGACGGGCAGTGGTGAGAGTGATGGGAAAGTTGGGTGAATGGGTGGCATGGCCGACCTGAGCGACCTGAGTGACTGGTCAGTGTATAGCGTTTGCGATTTGTGGTTGGGTTGACGCATATAGCGTGCAATATGACTTAACACACGACATAACGACCATGGAAAAATGGTGAATAGTCGTGGAGTTTGGAGGAGTCGGGTCCACCTCAACTCATATATATTTGGCATAGGTGATGGCCATTCAAACCATCATCGAACTCAACCAACAAAAAAAATAGCGAGCTGAAGCATCAAGTTGACAACAAGTGAGGGAAACTGAGAAGCTAAAGCATCAGGTGAAACTGCAGTAGCGAAGGCCAAAGTTAGCCGAGGGAAGGATTTATGGTGTCTATATCATAAATGAGAGAGGGCGTAGGTGCATAGTCGGGCGTACCGTGTAGGCAGCTCGGCGTAGTGCAGGCAGAACGAGTCAGGCGAAACTCGACTATCATAATAGTGTCGTGCAGGTCGGGCAAGACCTGGCTGTGGGTTGGCGAATTGAACAGGCGTTCAGGCGATAGTTATATCAAGTGTTGGGTGTAGGTGACTTGAGTACTTGAGGCAAATAAGGTAGACCTTCGAGTGAGAAAATACTCGTGTACATGGAGAAGGTCATAGAAACACACTTGGGAGTTGAATGACTATGTGAGAAGTGTGTGTAGGTTAACACAACAATGCGGGGAGGTGTGCAGGAAAATACACGAGTTGAATGGGTGTTCAGCCTTGGTGCATAAAATGTGCACGAGTTGCACGATAGTGTTTTATTTGGTATGAGTTTGATTGGATAAGTGTGCGTACAAAATTCTTGAAGGTTGCACGACTTTGTATGATATATTTATGTACAATTGAAATACATAATATTGATATATTGGGCATACTCTAATTCTAAGGGAGTTTCCCCTCCCAAGTATGTATGGGCGTACTTGTGTGATGTTTAATTGAAATTTTTATGTTATTCCACTGCATCAACGAAGAACACTTGAAGATTAAATTAACTAAGTGTTGAAGTAGGCATATTCCATACACTCTAGTATTGGTAAAAATAAAAGTGTATTGGTGCTAAAAATAAAAAGTGTAGTGTATGGAAGAGGCAACTTGTACTCGGATGTGCGACTGAGAGAAGACACATTTTTGCAGAAATCCGACCACCAGATTCTGGCCAGGTCCAGCTGAATTTCGAGAAAATTTGTGGGACCATTAATTTGTCTCCTTCGACCTATTTTTAGGTATTTAAAAAAAATACCTTATTTGTTATATATAAAAAAAATATTAAAAAAGGGGATGGGGGGACATGACCCCCGCCACCCCCATCGGACCACATATAACAAAATTAAAATTAAAATGCGGCGGCGGGCCATGATCCCCGCCGCACTCTCTACCCACAACACCACATATATTTAATATAACGAAATATGGTTGAGGGGCGGGTGGTCAACCCCGCCACCTCGGAATCACCCTAACAAGCCTTACCATAAAATGTTGAATGGTGCATGTTTTTGGGAATGGGTCGGGTTAGGCCATATGTAGCGGACCCGCCCACCCACATTTTACTGTTTTTAATACATGTATAAAAAAAGGGAGGGGTGGGATTTGATCCCCCGTCCCCTCTCCTCGAAACTAAGCATCGTAACTGTTGCAACCAACTAGCGAACTTTCCAGCATTGTTTATATAAACTCATCTTTGTTCAATGCGCCAGGCCAAGTGGAAAGGAAAACAAACACACAGTTTGAGGCAGGATGGTGCACACAGTTCGAGGGAATATTTTTTGACACTAAGGGAATCTTTTGATTCCAAGGAGCTAAAATTTCTCTGTGTCAGAATGTATTGAACTTTATATGCATTTTAACCAAAATTTCATAGGGAGCGCGATGGTACACCCAGATTTTCCATTTGAGTAGCGGTTTAGAAGATTCTCTTTAGAATATGAGGATCAAGAATCTTGAGCGAATCTAAAATATTCCTATAGCCCCAGAATTTCACTTTGTCAGAATTCATAAATTTGACAGTTGATTTTGCACTATTCGACGCCACGAATTTGATGGCATATTCAGATTTTCCATTTGACCATTCCATTTTTTGGCGACTTTTCAAAGTGGAGTTACAGGTGTCAACATTCAATGTGTGAGCATTCGTTTTCAGGATATTCGACGCCACGAGATTGATGGTATAGCCAGATCCAAAAATTTATCATCCTTTTCTTCAGATAGCTCCAGGATGTGAGGTATATGCAATGTGATCATGTACTTATTTGTCTCTTTTATATGATATGAATTATGCTGTATAGATCCCTATTTGATGTTTGATGTGGGATCTTTTTTTGTTCTTGATGTGAGATGTAATTTCTATCATGGATTTGTTTTATGTTTTTTGAGATCCCTTTATTGCCATGTTCGGTGGGATACTCTTAGTCACCATTGAGTGATATTTTCATACTGATAGGAGTCCTTTTTGTGAATGATAGTTCTTGTAGTGGAACATCTCGTGGAGAGGTCCAACCACTCCTGTGTGAAGGAATTTTCCTTGTATGACAGAGAAAACACCATCCATGTACATCATCACTACTTCCAACACTTAATGCAGCGGTCTACACCATCTTGATACCGAGGCCCAAAGACCTAGTCCCTCATGGACGAAATCCATTATCAATATCTTATGTTGCTAATGCTTGTTATGTTCCTCTTCTTTACAAAATGCAGATATGTTCATTAATTATTTGATAAAATGAAGTTCTAATACATCAGCCAAAGAAAAATTTCTTGGTTTAAAGGGTAGTGAAATTTACCCGGATCAAGTGGTATAAGAGCGGTATTCTTGCTGATGTGAACCGAAAGCGTGAACCATTGAACGTGCAACAATGGAGGATGTCAAAGACATGTACAAGACCATGCTCAGGGTGTCTGAGAAAGTGGACATGTTGTATGAAGCTTATGATAAACAATCAACAGATAACACTGAGTTGAAAACACTTCTACAAGAGGAGAAGGAGGACAAAAATTGATTGCAGCTTCAACTACAAGCCATGACAGAGGCATTGGAAGAATTGAAGCACAATGATAAAATTATTCAAGAATATCATGAGGCATTGGAGACACTCCTAGAGGAAGAGAAGGAGGAGAAGCAGCGATTGCAGCTTCAAATACAAGCCGCGACAAATGCTTTGGAAGAAGTGAAGAGCAACAAAGGCTTAGAGAAGCCCTCTTCACATGTTTCAAAATAAAAAATTGAGGTAAAAAATTGTGATCATTCTTTAGTTTCGTCTTCACATGCTATTATTTCTATTGGAAATGTGGAGATCCCCATTACAAGAACCGACATGAGACTCCTCACCAGGATGGGGTACAAAGGAGGAGGACTTGGAATTCATGGCCAAGGCATAACTCAGCCATTGGAGGTTGTGCAGCGACCTCACTACACATGTTTGGGATAAAATGGAGGAGAATGTTCAAAGGTGTTAGAAACTCCCACAACATTGATGAAACCATTGAGGAAAGAGAATGATGGGAACACTTCACCATCATCTTATGGCACCACATATTGTAGAGAGAGGGTTGAGGCCATCTCTCATTGCCATAATGACATCAAAGGAAAGCAAAAATTGTTAAACTCACCAAGGAAGAGGATTGATGGGAACAATTCACCATTATCCCATGGAAGTGCATGTTGCAGTGAAAGAGACGAGGCAAGCTCTCATCACCATGATCACAGGAGAGATCACCACGAAAGGTATAATAAGTCCCGATATTCTCGAGTTCGTTTTGATTATAAGAATGTTGCTAATCATGTACGTAAATCATGGCATAAGATTTTTTTTTATTTTTGTGGTTTACATAACCATGTCATTGCTGAGTGTTGGAAAATAATGGTAGCACCAAGGAGGATGAGGCGTGAAAAGGATTCTCCACAGCAGGGAAAGAAATTGGTTGAGAAGGTCTGGAGGAAGAAGACCTTTTGCACCCATTTCAACCCAAATGGTCATCAAAGAGCCACATGTTCGAGGCTCCATCCAAACAAGCACCTTAAGGACGAAGCGTCGGTGCATGAACTGGTTGAAAAAATTATTCAACAAGAAAACGTGCCACAGGGAGATGATCCATTCACTTTGATAAGTGAGAGATGGTTTTTCTAGACGTAGTAGTGTGTCATGGCCGTGTTTGTAAATCATATGTTGCATTTTTAACTATAAAAGTGATGATGTGTTTTCCATCTTCCTTTGCGTGACAACACCTCTCCGAATTTTCTAGTAGAATTGACATCCCAAATGAGAGGTACATTTATATCAACCACTGCTTGGGGTAAATACTTAACTAAATACACCATGGATTGATATATCATATAGCCTTCAACCATTGATCCTTATAGACATTATCTTCGTTTATAAAAATCCTTCAATGGCTTCAAGTGCCTCTTCACCAACCACATTGACTTGTGTGTATGGGTCAACAAATTTCATTCTCCTCTACCAAGTGTATGAGATAATGTTCTTGTGCATTGAAAAATCTTGGGAGGTAGAAAATTTTTCCTTTCATAAACTAGACAAGGAATTTCTCTCTTAAAATACTTGATATCTTCTTTATGGATTTATTTCCATAACAAACACCTAAAAATGGAAATAAGTCATACATATCAACATTAAATTATCAAATGCAAGTAAACGATCCATAAAATATCATCTATATTCCATTAGATATATTTTCAAAACAAATATGATAAAATTTTACTAAAATCCAAAATATATACTACGAGGGTTAATTTTTCCTTAGATTTATAGATGAAACACTTTTAAGAGAAAGCCCAACTAGAAGGTGAGGTTGCTCTGATCTCTCTTGATTGAAGGGAAAATGGTGCAAATACAAGGAGTGAGACTTGTCGCTCGTGGGATGTTATAGAACACAAACCATGTATGTTTTTCCCTCTCTCTCTATCACCTCTTAGCTACTCTACTCAAATTTGGAACAAAATGTCCTAGAATAGAATCAAAACCCTTTTCCTCCTATTGGCTTAGTTATAACACAAATCGATAGCCTACTAGGGGTTAAATTTGACCCATTCAACCTTCAATATGAGTTACAACTTGAATTTTATAGAGTATTCTTTATTTTTGGTCCTATCACTACAAGGAAAAGACCATCTAGCGGAGGTTATAAAGGAGGTTTTTAGTGTTATAAAATTGGCAAAAATTGTCAAAAAAACATTTGCTACAACATCTTTTTTTGGTAACGAAGGTTTTTGCGGATCTTTTAACGGAATTTCAACACAAATAAAAAATCCTAGGCGGCCAGAGGTTATTATGGATGTTTTTTTCATCGGTGCGCTACTAAGGTTTCAACGAACTAGTGCATGTAATATAGATGGTCGCTCGGGGGCGGTCGAAGGTGCATGCACCGGGCCGTCAGGGTATAAAACCACACCGGGCGCATTGTTGGTGATACAATGCATGGGGTCGTTCTAATTGGTCATGGGATTTGTGCGGTGCCCATAGGTCATATCAACACACCGGTACGAAGTCTTATAGAAACGCACTGGTGTGCAATATCAAACAAACGCATCGAGATTTATAATTTGTATCGTTATTTGTGCGGTGCCCATAGGTCGTACAAATGCACTGGTGCATAGCCTCACATAAACACACCGGTGCGCATTATCGCACAAACGCACCGAGATTTATAATTGGTATTGGTGTTTGTGCGGTGCCCATAGGTTGTAGAAACGCACTGGTGCTCTGTATCATACAAACACACTAGTGTATAGTAACTAGCACGCACCGGTGTTCATTTTGTATTTTTTAGAAACATCGACCTGTGACAGTGCAATTGTTGTGATTTTTTAAAATTAATTATTCATCAAAAGTTGACACATCTTATAACATTATTCATATTAATTTAATTTTTATTAATACATTTGAATGCGATGTTTGGATTAATTTGTTATATCATATCATAATTATTGTGATTTTTTAAAATTCATTATTCATCAAAATATGACACATATCTTATAACGATATTCATATAAATTAAATTTTTATTACTACATTTGAATGTGATGTTTGGATTAATTTGTTATATCATATCATCGAATTTCACATCTCTTCATTATAATATTTAATCACTACAAGGAAAATACCCTCTAGCAGATGTTTTTGAGGAACCCCTTATAAAAATAACCCATACATCTATTTCTAGCGGAGGTTACTACAGGAGGTTGGCAGGCGGAGGGTTTTGAGGATGTTTTCCACTCGGTACACTTATCAACAAAAATCGTACTAGTGCTTCTTACAAGAGAAAGCACCGGTGCACACAAAAAATTGGCACACCGGACACCATGCACTCCATACACACCTGCCTAGTGCGTTGTATTACTGTAGAGCACCAGTGCCCTCACAAATCTTCCGCGCGAGTGCATCATAAAACAACGTGCCAAAACCGAAACCGCTCGGTGCGGTATTAAAAATCCGCACCGGTGCATCATAAAACAACGCGCCAAAACAGAAACCGACCGGTGCGTTCGTAAGAAACAACACCGGTCCGCCTACAAACCACGAGCACCAGAAAATGGTTAGTAAAAAAAAAATTATGTCAAAAAAACTGGATTTTTCACCTTTTTCAGTGCTCTAGAGCTCTCAATTATCGATATGCTCTACAAGAGAAGGCACCGGTGTGCACAAAACATTGGCACACCAGACACCCTACGCTCCGTACACACTCGAATAGTGCGTCCTATTACTGTAATGCACCAGTGCTTCACAACTCTTCCATGTTGGTGCATCATAAAACACTGCGCCAAAACAGAAACCACCCAGTGCGGTGTTAAGAAACCGCACCGGTGCATCATAAAAAACTGCGCCAAAACATAAACGAACCAGTGCATTCGTATGGAAATCCACCAATGCACCTATAAAACGAGCGCACCGGAAGAGGGTTAAATAAAAAAAAAATTATGGCCAAAAAACCGCATTTTTCACTTTTCTGCTCTCAATCACCGGTGTGCTCTACAAGAGAAAGCACTGGTCGCACAAAACATTGGCACACCGGACACCATGCTCTTCGTACACACCCACCTAGTGCGTCCTATTACTATAAGCACCGGTGCTTCACAACTATTCCACTCTGGTGCATCATAAAACACCATGCCAAAACAGAAACAACCTGGTGTGGTGTTAAGGAACTGCCCCGGTGCATCATAAAAGACCGCGCCAAATCTGAAACCGGCTGGTGCGGTCTTAAGAAATCGCACCGATGCGCCTATCAAACTCCGCACACCAGAACAGGGTTAAATAAAAAAAAATTATGGCCAAAAACCATATTTTTCACTTTTCTCAGTGCTCTAGAGCTCTCAAGCACCAGTGAAATTTCTCCTTCTCTGAGCCGCCCTGACATTGGTGCCCCCATTGCACCCATTGCATGCACTGTTGTTGTGCATTGGGCACCAATCTCCAACTTTCATTTTGAAAAACGGTGGGAAATTTTTCTTTTGCAAATTCTACAACCAATATGCCTCCTCGACGGTGAAATGTACAGGTATTTTTCTTGTTTTTCCATAATTAAGCTTTTTAGCGGATTAGAATTTGAAATAACCTTAAACTTAACCATTTAAAAATAATTTTTTTTTGGTCGCGTAGTGCTCATGGACCGTTCGGCTCGCACTGGTAAGCAGTGCTGGCTGTAAAATTTATAGGCCGCATCACAATCGGTACCAATGGTATCCACACTGGGTCTAGGGCGGTATCGAAAGGGGCCCCGCATTATTTTAAAATTTTAAAAAAGTGTGGTGCGGTCATTTAGCCGGTCACACTATTGACCATGGGAATAGCAATGCGGCGTGTTGATGGAAATATCCGCCCCGGTATCTGTCAGCATACTTCATTCGACATTCCGACAAGGTAAACGGTACAGCCGGGTAAAATACCGCACCGTTGACTATTCAATTTGTCAGGAATTTGGTGTGCTGACATGACTATACGCGCCGGGGCGTATATTTTAGTTAGCGCACTGCTCTTCTGATACTATATATAGTCAATGGTGCTTGAAAAAATTTCAGGTGCACCACATACAGTGCGTTCTATGTCTTCTGGGGCACCGTTGATGGTACGCTACAAACAAAAAACACACCGGAACCGGTGCATGACTGTTTTTGTGGCACACCGATGGGTCTGTTTTTTTTTTTTCCAAAAAAAATTATATATGTATATTTCTAAATACATGTATGATTTAATAAATTTTTTTTATTTAATATTTCAATGATTCAGAGAGAAGAGGAGGAACAACATCAGCAATAGGCGGAGCAGTATGACATGATTTTCCAGTGGGAGGCGTGAAAGAGGGAGAGAGATGCGTACCCTCGCCCTATTACAGCAGATACCCAGGGGCTCCTAGGGCAGGTAGGCATCCTCAAGTTCTATGAGGAGGCTACTTCCATAAAGGATGATAGTGTGTTTTTGAGACATCTTATTCGCAGGTGGAATGCCCACCAGCAGGCTTTCCATGTTGGTCCTGACTAGTGGTACACACCCACTGAGGAGGATATTTGTTTCATTACAGGGCTATCGAGGAGAGGGTTGGATTTTCCCTTGTTCCCAGAGGTTCCAACTGGTTGTGTAGTAGGGAGTTATTTAGTTTACTCCCAGAGATACATTGGAGTAGATGTACTTTCTCCTTCAAAGTTTCAGGTCCCTGGAGGTCAGTTACGTATTGGTGCATTTGGTATACAGGACGTACAATGCCTCTCACTTCTCATTTCGACCATTTTACACAACACCAGTGATGGGAAACACATTAGTTTCCTGCTTCTATATTATGTTGATTCTTTAGTACAACAACCACGGCTTGTCAGGTGGTCTACCATTTTTTTGCGGCAGTTTTGTACAGCCTTAGATAGATGTCATGCTCATGCACAAGGGAGGGTCAACTTCCCTTTTGATTCAGAGTTTTTTTGTTTATTTTTTGAGAGGTTTCCAGAGATGAGGCCTACTTTTGTTCGATAGCCTCGTAGGCCGATGTTGGAGGCCCGGATGCACATGTGGGGGCAGATGATGCCCAAGAGGGGAGCGACTATGTTTCCAGCCAGGATATCGCATGATGCACTGGACTTACTAGATAGTGTTGACAAGCTTCATCCCTTCATTGTGGTCCCCTGTCTTTATGCTGGATTGGATTGGCGAGGGTGTGCCAACATCCTCTTCACAGATGATGAGCTGCTAGATGATACAAGTTCTTTGACTTGTTTTTATTAAATTGTGTAATGAAATTGTCTAATTATCATTGTGTACTTGTATATATTTTGCATACATTGGCTCTTTTGATGGCGAAGAGATGTCGAAACCACCACATGATCCAGTTATGGATCCTGATGACGATCAGGACATGGCAGATGCCGAGGATCATGATCAGGAGGTCGATGTAGAGAGACATGCTCCTACTGGTGTGGCGGTACTGCCTTTTGCTAGGGGCAATCGACCTGATACTAGATACAGGATGGAGTTGGGCAACCAACTCAGTGCATTGATTTTTGAGGCGGGAATCAGTCATGCTCATTACAGAGACATACAGGCCGATGATAGGCTATAACGGATGTGGAGAGGATATTGTAAATTTGTAAATTTGTAAATAATTGTAAAATAATAAATCTAGAATATTATGAATTTTTGTAACATAATAAAGTTTAGAAAATAATGCAAATAAATTCATGTACTTTAGAATTATCATTATTTTATCATGATCTTAGAAACAGAAAAAAGAACTTTATGCAGTCTGGTGCGCTTATCATCATAACACACACCGGTGCATCTTATTACTCAGACGCACCGGTGCTTCACAAATCTTCCGCACTGGTGCGTCATAAAACACCGCGCCAAAACAAAAACATCGATCTTACAAACCTCCCCATTGCGCCTATAAATCAGCACACACTAGAACAAGGTTATTCTATAAAGTGCAGTATTGGAGCAGCGGAGGGTTCGAATCACGGGCAAGAATTTTTTGGAGGTGATGAGGGTATGAAAATACAAGAGTTCGAATTTCCGCTGAGAAGTTTATAGTAGAGAAAATGAGTGATTCAAACAGAAAGACAGAAAAATATGCTTACAGGGATGTAGACGGCTAGAGAGCTCAACATAGTACAAAAGGAGAAAAGGAGTATAGGTTGAGACCAACATAGAGAATTTGGTTGAGGCCGATGATAGGGTTAAGAGGTCCCATGATGGAGAAATGGAGAGCAGAGTTGATGGAAGAGAAAGATCAATCAAGGTAGTCGATAAAGCCAAGAGGCACCATGAAGGGAAGGATTCTCATTCCCTTAAGGACAACAGAGAAAGATCAATTGACGTTGTTGATCGGGCTGGTAGGTCCCATGAAGGGAAAGATTCTCCAGAATGCGTTTAAAATCAGTTGGGAGTATTGTCTGAGCTTCGGTTGGCTTACATAAACTTTTACCAGCAAATATGACGTCGTATAAAATCACATCTTCGGCTTTCAATTGAACCTGAATGGAATCTCTAACTTGTATGAGCACTGGTCCTCTGGATGAAACCAGTAAAAAGTCTGCTTGTATTATAAATGGAAATCCAGTGACCATTTTTGTGGGAATAAAAACATAGATACCTGCAGCTACCATATTTACACCTACAAATCGTCTTCCCATTGGAAAAGCTAATGTAATAGCCAATTTTGCAATGTCTTTCCTCTAATCAACCATATACTCATTTTCTATGGGAAACCATTTCCTCCACATGTAATAATTGCATCGTCTAGTCAAAAATCGGTCTTCTTCTACTAACAAATGCAGAATGAAGGACTCATTGTCATTGATCCCAAAACATTACCCTTCTGTAGATTATATGTATTGATTGCTGGCAGGCCATCCGTCTATCTGCAGATTATATTCTAAAACATATTGGTTGCAAATAGTTAAGTGCCAATTATAACAGGTTCCAATGCCACAATTGCCCACTTGGGCCCTGTAGTATTTCATCTTCACATGCCCCACATTGCATTCTCTCCACATAATCAATGGTGATCTCCTACAATAAACAAAATGCATTGGAAGAATAGTTATTTCCATAAAGAATTTATCCAATTCCAATTCTCAATTTTAATTCTAATTCTAATTTTCAAGAATAAAAAAAATTATAATTCTCAATTTCTATGGTTGGATTTCACTAAATTTTGGTTTACACACCTAAAAGTAGTTTCGGTGCCTTAACCGCAAACCGATGCTATTGTACATATAGCCACACCGGTGTCGGTGTTACAAAAATAAGCACTAGTGCGGTTCAATTAAGTGACGCACCGGTGAAAAATAAAACAAAATAAAAAAATCGCAACTCTATTTTATTTAAGTGAAAAAAAAATGGCAAACTGAAAAATGGGTGGAAAAATATTTTCAAAAATCTAATTTCATAAAATAATTCTTTAAATACTAAACACTTTTCATTATTTCACTATTTTTGCTAAAATGTTCAGCCAGATATTTGCAGGAGACATACCTGGAGCAAGAGAGCACGAGGGCACTTTGGAGCAGCGAAATACGTTCGAATAGAAGTATTCAGACAATCTAAGACCAAACCTTTGGTGATTCAAACCATGTATCATAGAATTTTAAACCTATCTTGTGATTAAATTTGATTATTTTTTTTACTTTTTTCTATAGTTTTTTTACTTTTTTCTGTATTTTTATCCATTTTTGCCCTAAACCATTCATTTTTTTTCCCTTTCTTCTCCCTATTTATGTGATTTCAGAATTAGGGCTTTTCATTTTAGATTGACATCCAACCCACGGAACGACTTGCATAGTCAGATCCCAATCCATTCGGCCATTGCGTGAATTTTTGGAAAAGATGGATTTTTTTTTATCGGTGCGTTGTATTATAAAGCGCACTGGTGCACTGTATTATAAATTGCACCGGTGCACTGTATTATAAAGTGCACTGTGCAAGAACTGTGTAATAAAAAAATTGAAAACAATTTTTTAAAATTAGTGCGCCATATTTGAAATAGGGCACTGGTGCTCTATGTTTTTTTTTTCTAAGTAACATTGATCTATTAACAAGTGGGTAAAATTACATCGAGACCGAAGTCAGTGACTACTGCCTTGGAGGCAGAAAATGCAGGAAAAAACAGAGTAGTAGACTGTCGAAACTCACGCAGGGGTGCAGAACCATATTTTTCCAAGAGATACTTTGACCCAGAAGAAACAAAAAGGGGCCAGATAACAGCAAAGCTTCCAGAACAGAAAAAAAACCAGAAGGTTGGGTGACAGAAACAGAAAAAAGGCCAAGCAGCGAACCCATTAGTCTTCCGGAGTCTTCTCCACAATCCTGCACCAGCTAGTGGCGTGCATGTCGAGAGAAGGCTCGTCTTGAGAAGCCGGGGCACCAGGTTCAGCAGAGAGCATATCTTCATCCAGAACAGAATCGACAGGGCAAGACGGAGGCTGCGCCGGGAAATTGCCACCACCCAGATTGAAAGTCGAGAATTGGGTGTCAGGAGCTGCAACATTCGCCTCAGGAACTGCCGGCTGTGGGCTGGACACCCCTTGCACGCTGTCTTCAATGAAAACCACCGAGAGAATGGAAGTAATCTGAGGGCGATTGAGGCTACTGTTGAAGGTGAACCGATCCGTGCCAGTGGTTGGAGCAGTGGAGGCTAGAGGGCGGTGCGAATGAGGACCCCAAAAAAGTCGAAAATCATGCGAGCTCCCCCGACCCGAACGAGTTCTGGGGTAGTGGCTCGAGCCTTCACCAAAGGAGGAAGAGTCCGGAGATGGGCTGGACATAGCATGAGCAGGATGGCTCCGAGAGCTGCCCCTTCTGCTCCTCAAACGGTGTCGAATCCTCGGCATGGTGAAATGGAGCAGGGTCCAGAAAACGTCCAAGACAACAGTGAAAGCCAGCGAAGGGTGGCCCGAATGAGAATCCGAATGAGGACGCCGCAGCTGTTGCGTGCGATACCCATCCACATTGCGCCAAGCCTCTACATGCGCCTAGTCCGTCCTTCCCATACCAAGCTGATCAGTATTCTTAACTGCATCCATGGTGAGAATCCCGCCGAAGCATGCAGAGGAATGGTTCATGACAGTCGAATTCGAGCGAGAGCAGAAGTTTGCAGTGCCCATGGAGTTGGAAGGAGGGGAGGATAAATGAAGCCAGCCGTTGCGCTTCAGTCCATTTAACACCTCGTACCAGAAGGCCAGATGGCGGCAGGGCTTGCCACCCCTCCGTCCCATCCCATTAACTCGGCATTGAAACACCCGCATCCGGGGAATGGTGCTCTATGTTACGAGGATAGCATCGTACGGTTTATTACACTATTTGTGTGGTGTGTTTATAATAGCCCATGCACTGTACGGTCTATTATACCATTTTGCGATGCGCTTTTAATAACCCCGCGCATCGGGGGCGGTGCGTACATCATGAAAGGCGCACCGATGCCTTGAGATTTATTTTTTACTTGAAAAGTTGACAATTTTTTTATAAATATATTAATGAATGATATGGTTAAGGTTTCAGATTGATAAAGAAATGACTGACAAGATATCAAGTAACAAAAATACTGATAATACATCAAGAAAAGCAAAAAAGGAAAGTTCTTTGTAAATTCTTTATAAAAGAAATTATTTTTGAACTATATGTAAGTTTAAATAATATGTATTATTTATTGTGTATCATGCAGAGCCACAAAATGACGAAGCTCGATAACATTATTTCTGATCTAGGACCAAAAGAGCGTAAAATCTTGGTGGAAAAATTGCAAAAGGATGAATCAGGTGAATGAAAAAATACTATCGATCCAATATGAGTTTATTTTTTTAATTATCATTAATAATATACTTAAAATTATTAGATAACATGTGTCAAACATTCTATTAATTCACATTTGTTTAATGTTCTACAGGGGTCAACAACTCAGAAAAGGAATGTTGTTCTAATAAAAGAAAAAAATAGAACATGCAAATGAAAATGAATTGCTCCTTAGCTCATCTGGAGTGGTGCTGGAAGTTAACGAAAGGGGGAAAAACTTTTACAAAATTTTGAGGGATCTAGTGGAACGAATGTATAGACATTATTTCCACTTACAATACAAAAATCAATCCAATGATTCCAAGAACCAAATTTTATCTAAACTTTAGGAAGGGTTTCCAGAGAATTGGTCAATGAGACATGTTAGAATTTTAATAGCAAAAACGTACCAAAAAAAAAAAAGGAATGAAAAAGTAATATTCCTTAAATGATTGTCTAGAATTATTTATAAATATCACTTTTGTTATATTTACTTTTCATATATCAATATAAAAATTAAATATTTTATTGTCATGTTACATTTTTAGGAAGATTATAAAAATTTCAAAAGATGAATGAGCTGATATCAGAAATATGCAAGTAGGAATGTCCAAAAAGGTGTACAAGGAGATGGTTAAAGAAATGGACAAAATTTCATCACAAGAGGAGCCATCTAAACAACAATGTGCTTCAAATGTAATATGTAATCACTAAATTTTTCGATGATTAGGTACAATAAATAAACAATTTAGCATTAAATATTAATTTTCAAGAATTTTCTTGCAGAAAGAAAAGAAAATGGAACCCATTCAGCACATAAAAAAGGACGACAAGGAAGAAAAGGGTTGATATCTAAGTTTGTGAGTAATTGTTACTTATAACAACTTAACTAGATTTTATTTTTGTATTTTTTAAGTTGTTTTACAAAAATCATCATTGAATGTCTTCAAACAGGTGCTAACATACAAAGAAGAACCATCAAACGAATTGATTGAAATTGGGTTAAATATGGGTTTTGAGTATATTTTGGCATATCAGAAATTAATTGCGGAATTTGTAAGCATCTATCGATCTTGTTTTACTTAGCTCCATATATAATTAATATTATAAAAAAATCTTTTATATTAAATATATGATTTGTTATGGGGTATAAAACTTGCAGGAAACAAAGTATGGAACTACGCCAACAGATGAAATTTTGAAAGATGGCATGGTACATGGTTTTGAAAGAATGTGTGTAGTTTATGAGTCAATTGTTGCTTTGGTACGTCACTTTTATTTTCGATTTACATTGATATATATTATTTAATATTGCAATTTTCATTATTCTCACCAATGTATATACACTCATTTCAGTTTATTTTTATGTTTGTAGATGTAAGGTGAAGAAGAAGAAAACAATCAACGCCATGAAAAAAACATTCCTGAAAATAACCCAAGTCATGGAAGTAGCTCTAGCAGTGACAATAGTTCAAGCGAAGAATGATGATCACTATGTTTGGATATCAAAGCAAGGCATTGTATTTTTTGAAATATGTATGTGAAATCAGACATTTTGTTCAATGTAATGGACATAGTGTCCCAATTGAAAGACAAAGGGATACCAATAACTGTCCCATTTGGTATGAAAAAGATTGTCTTATTCATATATATATATAATAAAATATGTTTTATTTATTCTATTGTATTCTCCATTTTCGTTCTCAAATGCACTAATAAAAATTTAATTCATATGAATATTGTTATAAGATATATATGTGTCGACTTTTGATGAATAATGAATTTTAAAAAACCACAATAATTATGATATGATATAACAAATTAATCTAAACATCACATTCAAATGCATTAATAAAAATTTAATTAATATGAATATTGTTATAAGATGTGTCAACTTTTGATGAATAATGAATTTAAAACAATCACAATAGTTGCACTGTCACAGGTCGATGTTTCTAAAAAATACAAAATGAAAACCGGTGCTTGTCAGTTACTGTACACCGGTGCGTTTGTATTCTCAAGTGCACCGGTGCATTTCTACGACATATGGGCACCGCATAAATACAAAAACCAATTAAAAATATCGATGCGTTTGTGCGGTGATTTTATGTGTCTATATGATCTGAAAATGGAATGTACTTGTTTAAGGGTGCAAGGTATCCATTTTCCATAATTTCTAATGTGAGCTATACACTCCAATTGACCTCTGAAAATGTGAAAACTTCTTATTTCTTATACAAAGATAGACTGTAGGGGCATTCACCGGACATGTCACCTCTAAAGAGAGGATGAGTTCCAGAGGCTACCTGGCCCTCTACAGGCTCTGCCTAAAGAAATAATGAAGTAACACTTAGAATTCTTTGACATACACATACTTGAAGTTTGATGTCTTGCGGAATAAGACAAATAACTTTCTGTAGCTGAGTAGGTGATTATGTGTGTATGAAAGTTATGTATATTTGCTGTTTTAACACTTTATATCAGTTTTTTTTAGCATATCATCTTCAGCAAATAAAGACATCAAAATGATAAAGCAGTTCACCCCCTCCTCTGGGCTACATCTGCTGGACCAAGCCTCTCAAACTAAGCTTGTCCTCTTGTATTAAAAATGCTACAAAGGCTAATACAAGAATAAGAGTGTCTCGAAAGACAGATCTGACTGTAAATACAGAATCAGAAGATAGGAATTAGCTAAACATGCTCTTTCCCAAACACTAAACAGTGAAATTGTACCTGATACAGTACTTTTCCCCAATTGGCCCTGGTGGCCCTTTAGACTTGCATGGAGAATTTCGAGGTGAAGATGACCTCTGTTAGACTTCAGACCTGTTCCATTGAATCCATAATGTCGAAAATAGCAGAAATAGGCTTTTGAATCATCAAAAATGGATGAACATAGCCCCAAACAGCTCCAGCACTGAAATGGCCCTGGTGGCCCTAAAAGCTTCCCTGAAGCTAAACAGTGAGAAGAATTCCTCAAAAGGAAAAACGAGCTGTAGAAATGGATTCAGAATGCTGAAAAACTTCAGGAATGACCTTCGTTCCACATTCACTGGCTGCACAATTCCCAATGCAGCTCCCAAACTGATTTGGCCCTAGTGGCTCCTGTAACTTCCACGAAGCAAAATCACCTGCAAACAGCCTCAGATGGCTGTGAAACCTGTGCCAATGGCTTCAGAAGGTCGAAGAGACCCAAAATCAAAAAAAAATTCGTCTTCAAAGACCTCTCCTAGCAGAAGTTATGCCACATTTACTAAACTGCCAGTTTCACCTTGAGAAACTCCACTAATTGTGGAGAAACTGTAGATAGGGCCACCAAATTAGCATATGGCGCGAAAAGGGGCGGAGCCACCAGTTTATCCGGGCGGTTAACCGATTGGCAATAAATATTATGGTTTTATAAAAACGCGTTCACATGTAATGGCGGTCTTTGCAAACGTTTTTAAATAAATACAATGTTTAATAATTAACAACCCACGATATAACACATAACCCGAGTTGTTAAACCGCCCAAACTGCGCGCCAATGAGTAGCCTTGGGTTCCGCTGCGTAGATCATATGGAGAGGAGGGGGCTGGCCCTTAGGGGCTGGCCCCCTTTCGGGCCCCGCCCAAACAATCCGCACTGTTTTTAAAACACTTTGCCACCATCGTAAACAAGTAACACCTTTGGCCTAGCGGTTAAGACGTTAAGTTGATACATGCCCGGTCGCAGGTTCGAATCCGGCCACTCCACAAAAATTTTAATACGCCATTCCAATTCGACTTGAGGCCCACGTGGCGGCCTCCGGGCTAGCCACGTGGCGCCTTCTCATTAGCTGCCAACGAAATATTCCCCAGAATATTCTGCGGAATATTCCATAGAATATTCCCAGAATATTCTGTGGAATATTCTTTTTTTAATAAAATTTTTTCCACAAAGTCAATTTTGGCATTTTTTAATGGAAATTGAGAAATCTTCAAACTTGAATAACTTCTGCATACGGCGACCGTTTTTCGAACCGTTCGCGGCGCCGGAATCAGGAAGACGAGCTCTATCCGGTCATTCAGGTTCAAACCAGTTCTGAGCACCTTCATTTTTGACCATTTTACGACACTTGGTCCTGAGCTCCTGATCACACCTCCCAAATGAGAAGCTTTTGGTCCCCAAAAGCTTACTGAAATGCTGAGCTGAACTGTAGTACAGAAAATGAGAGAATAAAAACATCCTCTTCTCTTCAGCCTCCAAAAATTTCCTTGAATTGCCAACTGTTCACATGGCGAAATTTGCTGAATGAGCCATGTACTTGTGCCGAATCCCGACCAAGTTTTCTTGCCATACCAATCTGCCATACTGAAACCAGCAATGACACTTGCTGAACTTTGTGCCCTCTTTGATTTCATGCCTTTCCAACTCATGGAATCTTGCACTGCTTTGCACTGACACTTCGTTCTCTGCACCAAACGACACCAAAAGCATCTTGTGCAACATATGACATCAACAACCAGTTGACAATGAGATGTGCTATACCAATGACACACAAAATCTATAACAAGTGTGCACACAACCGACACAAGTCGATAAACAACAAGATACATCTTGACAAACGTGTGTATGTATCATGTACAATGAACTATATACAGTTCGCTAATTACACATACAACCTCTATGTACATGTGCAACTTCAACTCTTCTTTTCAAATACCCACAAGTACATCATCCCTAAAACATGTGGATGATCAAGAGCTGAACCAAAAGACATTGCTGCAACATAAGTGAGTATCATACTCATCTTTTACACCTCCATGACGAAATTTTGCAACAATTAAGAAATTCCTTCAACTGAAACTGCTTTTACATGCAATCTTGCATCAACTTTTCAACTGAAATACATGCATACCAATCTGAAATTTGCATGTACAAAATGAGTAATGACTTACTGCAATAAGAAGTCCATCCACTTCTCACCAAGCAAATTCCATGGCAACTTTTGCTGCTGCAAATTTTCCTCATGTGAAACTTCCCTTTCCACATCAATAATGGACTCCATAGATCCACTTGCGCCAAACTGTTTGTCCCTTAGCTACATACGCTTTGGACGATTTGTTGGATGCAAAGTCCAACAATGAGAGAAATCATGTCCCTTCCTTTGAAAAACTGAGCAAATCTTAAGCACTTTCTGAGAAAGTTCTCTTTGCCTCTTTTGCTTCCTGTGTGCTTTCTTTTTCAACCAGCATCTTGAAGCAATATGGTTAAACAAACCACAAAAAGAACATGCAATTCTTTTCCCATGCTTGTGTGGAAATTTTCCATGCTTTACATGATCAAAGGAAATATGATTGAAATCAGATTTATACCTTTCTCTTTCACCTTCATTACCTTCATGAGGAGGTGAATCGAAAGAAGAAGAAGCTCCCTTTGGAACACTATCAATCCCATCAATGGTTTTAGAGCTTTCACCACTCCCTTGTTCAAGTGCATGCTGATGCACACCTTCTTCTTCAAGCTGATACTTGGCTAAGGCTTCTTTGGCAACAAGGAGTTGGCCTTCCATTTCCCGCAATTGGTCAGAAAGCAACTGCTTCTCTTCCCTCATGGAATTCAACTGCTCTTGAAGTCTAGAGCTCTTTCTTTCATCCTCATACATTTCTCTCACCATATTCATCATGATGAAAAATTCTTGCTTCAAGCCTTCATCAAAAAATCTTGTGAAGGAGGACAATTTTGAGAACTCACTTATGGAAGTTGTCATTATAAAAATGAAACAAAAGAGCTTCAACAAACTCAAACAACAAGTAGTTTGCAGAATAATAAAGCAGTCAATCTTCAACACTGCTTAAGACACCTTTCAAGCTACACAATCAAGCTAGTGATGTCAGTCAAGCAAACCTAGTGCTCTGATACCATCTGATCTGAAAATGGAATGTACTTGTTTAAGAGTGCAAGGTATCCATTTTCCATAATTTCTAATGTGAGCTATACACTCCAATTGACCTCTGAAAATGTGAAAACTTCTTATTTCTTATACAGAGATAGAATGTAGGGGAATTCATTGGACTTGTCACCTCTAAAGAGAGGATGAGTTCCAGAGGCTACCTGGCCCTCTACAGGCTCTGCCTAAAGAAATAATGAAGTAACACTTAGAAGTCTTTGACATACACATACTTGAAGTTTGATGTCTTGCGGAATAAGACAAATAACTTTCTGCAGCTGAGTAGGTGATTATGTGTGTATGAAAGTTATGTATATTTGATGTTTAACACTTTATATCAGTTTTGTTTAGCATATCATCTTCAGCAAATAAAGACATCAAAATGATAAGCAGTTCACCCCCTTCTCTGGGCTACATCTGCCGGACCAAGCCTCTCAAACTAGGCTTGTCCTCTTGTATTAAAAATGCTACAAAGGCTAATACAAGAATAAGAGTGTCTCGAAAGACAGATCTGACTGTAAATACAGAATCAGAAGATAGGAATTAGCTAAACATGCTCTTTCCCAAACACTAAACAGTGAAATTGTACCTGATACAGTACTTTTCCCCAATTGTCCTTGGTGGCCCTTTAGACTTGCATGGAGAATTTCGAGGTGAAGATAACCTCAATTGGTTCTGAAACCTCTGCCATTAGAATCAGAAGGTCGAAAATAGCAGAAACAGGCTTTTGAATCATCAAAAATGGATGAACATAGCCCCCAAACAGCTCCAGCACTGAAATGGCCCTAGTGGCCCTGAAAGCTTCCCTGAAGCTAAACAGTGAGAAGAATTCCTCCAAAGGAAAAACGAGCTGTAGAAATGGATTCAAAATGCTGAAAAACTTCAGGAATGACCTTCGTTCCACATTCACTGGCTGCACAATTCCCAATGCAGCTCCCAAACTGATTTGGCCCTAGTGACTCCTGGAACTTCCACGGAGAAAAATCACCTGCAAACGACCTCAGATGGCTGTGAAACCTGTGCCAATGGCTTCAGAAGGTCGAAGAGAGCCAAAATAAAAAAAAAATTCGTCTTCGAAGACCTCTCCTAGCAGAAGTTATGCCACATTTACTAAACTGCCAGTTTCACCTTGAGAAACTCCACCAATTGTGGAGAAACTGTAGATAAGGCCACCAAATTAGCATATGGCGCCAAAAGGGGCGGAGCCACCAGTTTATCCAGGCGGTTAACCGATTGGCAATAAATATTATGGTTTTATAAAAACGCGTTCACATGTAATGGCGGTCTTTGCAAACGTGTTTAAATAAATACAATGTTTAATAATTAACAACCCACGATATAACACATAACCTGAGTTGTTAAACCGCCCAAACTGCGTGCCAATAAGTAGCCTTGGGTTCCGCTGCGTAGATCATATGGAGAGGAGGGGGCTGGCCCTTAGGGGCTGGCCCCCTTTCGGGCCCCGCCCAAACAATCCGCACTGTTTTTAAAACACTTTGCCACCATCGTAAATAAGTAACACCTTTGGCCTAGCGGTTAAGACGTTAAGTTGATACATGCCCGGTCGCAGGTTCGAATCCGGCCACTCCACAAAAATTTTAATACGCCATTCCAATTCGACTTGAGGCCCACGTGGCGGCCTCCGGGCTAGCCACGTGGCGCCTTCTCATTGGCTGCCAACGGAATATTCCCCAGAATATTCTGCAGAATATTCCACGGAATATTCCCAGAATATTCTGTGGAATATTCTTTTTTTAATAAAATTTTTTCCACAAAGTCAATTTTGGCATTTTTTAATGGAAATTGAGAAATCTTCAAACTTGAATAACTTCTGCATACGGCGACCGTTTTTCGAACCATTCACGGCGCCGGAATCAGGAAGACGAGCTCTATCCGGTCGTTCAGGTTCAAACCAGTTCTGAGCACCTTCATTTTTGACCATTTTACGACACTTGGTCCTGAGCTCCTGATCACTATACGCGCCAGTGCCGTTGTACGACCTATGGGCACCGCACGAATACCGATACCAATTATAAATTTTGGTGCGTTTGTGTGATAGTATGCACCGGGGCGTTTATTTTCTATAAGCACCGGTGCATTTGTACGACCTATGGGCACCGCACAAATATCGATACCAATTATAAATCTCGGTGCATTTGTGTGATACTAAGCACCGATGCATTTCTATAAGTCTACGAACCGGTGCGTTGATACGACCTTTGGGCACCGCACAAATCCCAAGACCAATTAGAACGGCTCGTGCATTGTATCACCAACAGTATGCCCGGTGCGGTTTTATACCTTAACGACCCAGTGCATTCTCCTTCGACTGCCCGGGAGCACCTTCTAAATGTACGCATCGGCGCGTTAAAGCTAGAGTAGTGCACCGATGAAAAAAAACATCCGTAAGAACCTCTGGGCGGCCATTTTTTTTTGTTGTGTTAAATTTCCATTAAAAGCTCTGCTAAAACCTCCGTAACCATAAACAGATGTTGTAGAAAATATTTTTTTGACAATTTTGGCCAACTTTATAACACTAAAAACCTCCTTTATAACCTCCGCTAGAGGGTCTTTTCCGTGTAGTGAATCATCCATTAATTCTAATCAGTGGTGTTACATTTCACAACGACAATGGAGAATGCAATAGAATAAATTAAAAACACACACACACACACACACACACACATATATGAATAAGACAGTCTTTTCCATACAAAATGGGATAGTTATTGGTATCCCTTTGTCTTCCAATTGGGACACTATGTCCATTACATTAAACAAAAAGTCTGATTTCACAGGAAAATATTGCAAAAAATACAACGCCTTGCTTTGATATCCAAACATAATGATCATCATTCTTCGCTTGAACTGTTGTCACTGCTCGAGCTACTTCCATGACTTGGGTTATTTTCAGGAATGTTTTGTTCACGGTGTTGATTATTTTATTCTTCACCTTCCATCTACAAACATAAAAATAATCTGTAATGAGTGTATATACGTTGGTGAGAATAATGAAAATCGAAATATTAAATAATATAAATCAATGTAAATCAAAAAGAAATGACGTACCATAGCAACAATTAACTCATGAACCATACACATTCTTTCAAAACCATGTAGTATGCCATCTTTCAAGATTTCATCTGTTGGAACAGTTCCATACTTTGTTTCTTGCAAGTTTTATACTCCATAACAAATCATATATTTAATATAAAATATTTTTCCATTATATTAATTATAGACGGAGCTAAGTAAAACAAGATCGATAGATGCTTACAAATTCCACAATTAATTTTTGATATGCCAACATATAATCACAACCCATATTTAACCCAATGTCAATAAATTCGTCTGATGGTTCTTCTTTGTATGTTAGCACATGTTTGAAGACATTTAATGATGATTTTTGTAAAAAACTTAAAATATACAAAAATGAAATCTAGTTAAGTTGTTATAAGGAAGTAACAATTATTCACAAACTAAGATATCAACATTTTCTTCCTTGTCATCCTATTTTATGTGCTGAATGGGTTCCATTTTCTTTTCTTTTCTTCAAGAAGATACTTGAAAATTAATATTTAATGATAAATTTTTATTTATTGTACCTAATGATCGAAAAATTCAATGATTACATATTATATTTGAAGCACGATGTTGTTGAGATGGCTCCTCATGCAATGCAATTTTGTACATGTCTTTGACCATCTCCTTGTACACCTTTTTGGACATTCCTAATGGCATATTTTTGATATCATTTCGTTCATCTTTTTAGATTTTCATAATCTTCCTGAAAATGTAACATGACAATAAACTATTTAATTTTTATATTGATATATGAAAAGTAAATATAACAAAAGTGATATTTATAAATGATATTTATAAATAATTCTAGAAAAACATTTAAAGGAATATTACTTTTTCATTTCTTATTTTTTGTTGTTGTACGTTTTTGCTATTAAAAGTCTGACATGTCTCATTGACCAATTCTCTGGAAACTCTTCCTATAATTTAGATAAAATTTGGTTCTTGGAACCATTGGATTGATTTTTGTATTGTAAGTGGAAAGAATGTCTATACATTCGTTCCACTAGATCCCTCAAAATTTTGTAAAATTTTTCCCCCCTTTCGTTAACCTCTAGCACCACTCCAGATGAGCTAAGGAGCAATTCATTTTCATTTGCATGTTCTATTTTTTTCTTTTCTTAGAGCAACATTATTTTTCCGAGTTGTTGGTCCCTGTAGAAAATTAAACAGATGTGAATTAATAGATTGTTTGAAACATATTATCTAATAATTTTAAGTATATTATTAATGAAAATTAAAAAAAAAAACTCAAATTGGATCGATAGTATTTTTTCATTCACTTGATTCATCCTTTTGCAATTTTTCCATCAAGCTTTTACGCTCTTCTGCTTCTAGATCATAAATAATCTTATTGAATTTCATCATTTTGTGGCTCTGCATGATACACAGTAAAAAATACATATTAGTTAAACTTACATATAGTTCAAAAATAATATTTTTTGTAAAGAATTTACAAAGAACTTGCCTTTTTTTCTTTTCTTGATGTGTTATCAGTATTTTTGTTACTTGATCTCTTGTCAGCCATTTCTTTATCAATATGAAACTTGTATCATATCATTAATTAATATATTTTATAAATAATTTGTAAAATTTTTAGGTTAAAAAATATATATCAAGAAACCGGTGCGCTTTTCATGGTGTATGCACCGACGTCGGTGCGTGGTGGTCTTCTAAACGCACCACCAAAAGAGTATAAAATTGTACGATGCTCTATTGCAACAAGGAGCACCGGTGCGTTACATGTCAACCACTGCACCGATTAATATAGACAAAATAATAAAAATAGTCTAGTGTTAGTTTTTGTAGCATATGGTGTCGTGGAGGGGGCGGTGAGGCCTATTCTTATAAACGCCCTGCACAAACAAGGGACCACCGTATGGTGCTCTTTGTCAACTAGGAGTCCCGGTGTGACGCGTTGTATGTTACATGGTGTACCGATTAACACAATAAAAAATCGCTTTTGCGAAACAGTACGTTCGGGGTGTGCCATAATGAAATAGTGAACTGGTGCCATATTTAACATATGGCACACAAATTAAAAACAATTGTTTTTAAATTTTTTATTAAACAGTACGTACGAGATGCGCTAGGATAATATAGCGCATCGGTGCGCTAGGTTATGCTGGGCGCACCGATTAAAAAAATTCTATTTTTTTAAAATTCACGCAAGGGTCGACATGGATTGGGATCCGACTATGCAATTTGTGCCGTGGGACGGATGTCATAGGCCTATATATAGCAATAAAAACCCTATAAATCTAAAATGAAAAACCCATTATTCTAAAATCACAGAAACAGGGAGAAGAAAAGGCAGAAAAAAATAGAATGAATGGTTTAAGGTAAAAATGGTTTTTTTTTTTTTTTTTTGAAAATGAATAAAAAATTGAATTTTTTTTACTTACTACGTAGAAAAAACTGCATAAAAAGTAAAAAAAACAATAAAATTTAATCACGAGATCGTTTGAAATTCTATGCTACAGGGTTTGAATCACCAGAGGTTTGGAATTCTAATTTTTTGAATACTTCTGTTCGAACGTATTTCGCTACTCCACAGTGCTCTCATGCTCTCTTGCTCCAGGTATGTCTCCTACAAATCTCTAGTTGATTTTTTTTGCAAAAATAGAGAAATAATGAAAAGTGTTTAGTATTTAAAGAATTGTTTTATGAAATTAAATTTTTGAAAATATTTTTCCACCCATATTTCAATTCATCGCTTTTTTTTCACTTAAAAAATTAGAGTGGCGCTTTTTTTATTTGTGGTTATTCGTCACCGATGTGTCACTTAATAGCAGGACACCGGTGCGTCTGTTGATAACACGACACCGGTGCACATTAATTAAAACACACCGGTGCGGTTATATGTACATTAGCACCAATAACAAGAATTCCATTTTTAAGGCACTCAAATTACTTTTAGGTGTGTACACCAAAAGTTTATTTGATTTTGCTCAAATGCAGGGAGAAAATATCATAATTATATCGAATGGACAATTATTCAAAATCTAGCTCATTCCATAATATTTCTCAAAGTCCATCACGGATTTCTCCCTATCCATCTCGAGACGTAATATTTACTTCAGATTTTATTTATATTTTCATTATCTAATTGAATTTTTGTTTTTTATCCATGTCAATCATGCACTGCTTAATTAAAGTTATAATGTATACAAATTTGCAGGTTTGTGCAAATTCAGAATCGAGTTCAGATGCACAAAATATTCAAACAACTCCAAAACGTTGGAAGCTCTTATCAGGAGCAGCATACCGCAAGGCGCAGTTGGTACATGAAAATGGACAACCGCTTCACCCTGCCAATTGTAACAATATTGAATCTTCTAGCCACAATCCCGGGACAATGATGGTAATAACTATAATTTTTTTATATATTGATTAATGTAATTATTTCAATGTCAAACCAATTAATCATGAAATATTGTCAATGTGCTTACTAATTGATATCTTATATTTTGTACTAATCATGTTCAATTTTTTTTTTTTTAAATTATTAGGATTCTAGTGATGATGAGCGACCTACTACCATCTTCCGTTGCACCCCACAATAATTTCAAATTGAGAGAAGACTGAATTAAGAGAAAAAATCGGAGAGGAACGATACCAAGAATGGTTGAATCAGCCATCGATTCAATTCCAGCTACGCCCAGATTCACCAATTAGAAATGAATACAACAATAGTAGTTCTTCACAAGTTGGCAATGGAGGCAATCAAATAGAGGTTGATATGGATGATTACTTAAGGGATATGACTGCCATGGAGAAAATGTTGTTAGATGCATTCCAAAACGGTGATAAGCTAGGGGATGATGCTCATATAGCCGACACCTTTTTCGAAAGCCTTAAATTTTCTTCCACCACCCCTCACTTTGGACCTGGAAGTCAGTCAAAGTCTACCAAATTGGGGACAAGGACGTTACTGTACAACTTGAAAGTAAATTTTGGCTTGTTGAATGCATGTTTCTCGAAAATTTTGAGGTAAGTTACCATAAATTCCTCCCTTATATAAATTTGAGAAATATAATCAGTACACAATGAACATTACAAATGGTCAATTTTATGAATGTTAATAATTATATCGACATTGATGTAAATTTATTAATATTTTCCATGATCACCAACTACATGTTATTGAAAGGTAAGGTTCTTCCGAGTGATAATGTCTTGCCCGGTAGCTGCAAAGAGGAAACAAAATTGTTGAAAATTTTGGGTGTTGAGTACATATTGTTATCACCTAGATTGACCTCAAGCTGAAGGAAGGCAAGCCAGGGTAACCACAAACCACGCTTAACCTTGTAGCTAGCCCTACAAGGCAGGGAGAGGGCTCTCTCCGTAAGAAATATCAGTCAGGGATGACTGCGAAAAATGATTTTACGATAGGTATAGTAGCTTGAAAGGTTTGGATAGATTTTCTGGTGTTGTTTGTTGGATCGGTTGGATCTGGGCAATTTAAGTCTGGGAAATTTAATCAGAAATGCAGAGAATTATATGGGGCATGGTAGGCATAGACTTTAACACCTTTGGGTTTATGATTGTGAAGTGTTTTAAGACTGGTGGGGAGTTGAGGACGGCATATGAGATGAATCCTTCTCAAACAGTAGAAAACATAAAATATTGAATGATTTCCCAAGGCAGAGCACTGTAACAATGGATTCTACCTATCTAACTTGAAAACATCCAACAGAAATCAATGGAATGAATGATGGCATACATAAAATTTAAAAAATGATTACAAAATAAGAAAATGTGCTAAAATTCCATACCACAGGGATCCCATAAAAAATAGCTGCAAATCTTATTAATTTCCTGCCAAAATGGTCACAAATATGTACAATCAAGCTTATAACGCCCCAGTGATTCCAAATGTTTCCAACCTCTACAAATGACTAAAAAATTACATTAAATAGACTAGCCTCAGGGGGAAAATCCATAGAAAGAGGAGCTTTTTCACCTACCCCCAAATAAAAAATTGAAGATAGAAAGACCCAATGGTAGACCTCTAAAAGAGAGGAAACTGAATATTCAACCATATGGAAGTATTATCTATTACATTTACTCCAGCTAATGGAAATAAAACAAATCTGGAACCCTGCCCCCTCATTTATCATTTGCTGCCGTTTTGTGGTTGATGCTGTAATGATCTCTGTATTCACAATTTACTCACGGCCTTAACAGAATGTCCACCCCTTTTAACCCTTTTGTGGAAGAAAACCCTTTTAAACCAATAAACGAATGTGCCTCATAAAACGGAGAAAAACCCCTTTTTCCTTTGAAAAAAGCGGAAATAAGTGATGGGCCTGGAAAACGCAATTGCAATCGAAAGAGGAGCGGGATTGTTTTGGGCAGAGGAAATCACGATATGCGATGAGCGATGGAGCGATGGAGCGATGGTCGATGCAACGATGAGAGATGCGATGGGAGGTGGAGAAATGAACGTGGAAGATTGCGCGATGCGATGAGCGATGGAGGATAGGCCGATGCGATGGGAATGGGGCGATGTTGCGATGGTGCGATGCGCAATTATCACATCGACGAAAGTTAGGAGAGCGGGAGTTAGCGTAGAAGAGGGAGAGAGATCGCGCGATGTGATGATGCGATGCAATCGCATCGACAGAAGGGAGATGGGGGGTTTGGCGCAGCGGGAATCGCGATATGCGATGCACGATTATCGCATTGGGGAAGTCGGGAATGAGGAGTTAAGAACTACGTGAATGCGATGTTGCGATGTGATAAAGGACTATCACATCGGCAGAAACAGATGGCGGGTTGCGGTGCAGCGGGAATTGCGATATGCGATGCACGATGACCGCATCGGCGGAGAACGGGAATGTGGGAGTTAAGTGCTGGCGGAAATGTGATAATGCGATGGGCGATAGTGTGATGTGATTGCATCGGCGATGAGCCATCACATTGGGATTGTAGGAGACGGAAATTGAAAAGAAAAAGGGAATTATCTGTAAAGGAAAAATATAGAAAAAGGTAAGGGATTTAAAGTTAAAGAGCCAGCGGAATAATGAAAAAAAGGGCAGAGTTATGATTTTTGAGCCATTTATTCATTTGGGCACATTTTCTGATCCAGAAGCTGATTTTGGGAGTGTGATATACCGTTAGAAATATTTTCTGAGCTGATTCTGATGAACATGCTTATAATATGATTTTTACTGAAAATAATGTGTAGAAATCTTTTGGAAACCAGGCAGAGAAAAAGCCCCTTTGACCCTTGGTGGCGGGCTGCGAAAGTCTAACAGTGGCTTTATGGAGATAACAACTTTGAAGTTCAACTGATTACATATGGAGACATAAAATTACATAAGAAATGATAATAAAAACAAAGTACCCTGTTTTCACCTAAAAACATGGTTTTTAGGTGAAAATTACATTAAGCTTAAAAGAACAACTTCTTCGACTTTTCCAGATACTATTCTTTGAGTTTATTTGGCGTCCCCATGTCCTTGCTGATATTTATTGACACTTTCATCATTAATTTGACTATGGTGGAACCCTAAAACCTAATGAGACCAAACCCTATGACCTAATAAAATGAACTGCGGAGTGAAAATGAATCATGACTGAAGACCATAGAGAGGAGAACCAACAAGTATTTTTCACGAGGGAAAACTGATGAAGTGACCCCAACCATCAGTGGATCCATGACCTAATGGAGTGATAAAAAGTTATAGTATGAGACTCCTACTATGAAAATGCAAAAGAGCATATTTTGATCACTGATGGAAGTATGACAAGACTGACACTAACATTGGCTCCAATGGGGATGGCAGCTCCTTGGAGGTGCCAAGAACACCGTAGACCTAGTAGCCTTATCCATTGTGCAATACGGTCAAAATACTTCGAAGGCTAAAAAATGACACAATGCAGATTGACTCGTGACTCAAACCATGACTGTAAACTAAATAAAAACTGGCAAACCTTACACATATCATTCAAGTTTAATAGCCTTCGCTTCGGGCCCCAAGCTTCAATGACTGTGCACTTGAAATCTTACCAAAAATGAATATGGCATGTACAATGACTGTGACAAAATTTTAGAGAATCATCTTAAAAGTAGTAGTGCTTCAAGAGCCTACCATTCACTGGCCCTCTTGGGCAATCTTGACCATCCATCTCTGTGAGCAAAAAAGCATTCTATCCTCTATATGCTGAAATCTTATACAGTCCTTTCCACAGGTTAGCGAACTTACCAAGCTTTCCTTTGTCCTCATTTCGTGCATCCCATCTCAGCACCACATCTCCCAACTAAAATTCTTCTGCTTTGGTTTTGCGGTCATAGATTTTATTTATTTTTTCCTGCAACCGAATAGTGTTATGAGAAACTTCTTCCCTTGTTTGCTGAAGGTGGATCATTTGATTGATCCTTCGCTGAATATCATCCTCTTCGATGCCAGCTTCTTGTAGTAATCTCATGACCAGAACTGTAAGTGATGTAGGAAATATAGAATCAGTGCCATAAACTAATTCAAATGGTGACATACCTATGGATTTACTGCTGCTAACTCTGTCGGCCCATAATGCGTTGACAAGTTTTCGATGCCAATTCCTCTTATTCGCTTCCAACATTTTCTTGATTATATTCACCAAAGTCTTATTTGATGACTTCGCTAATCCGTTGCCCTGCGGGTAGTATGTTGTCGAATGGCCAGTATAATATTGTACTTATGGAAGAACTCCACCATCTTATTGGATTTAAACGCCGCTGCATTATCTGTTATGATATTGTGAGGGAAACCAAAACGAGACAAGATATTTGATTCTAAAAATTGAGTAATTACCGTATCCGTGGCCTGCCTTGCTGGAATGGCCTCAATCCATTTGGTGAAATAATCGGTAGCTGTCAAGATCCATAGATGCTGTGCTGATGATGTGGGATGGATTTACCCTATGAAATCAAGACCCCACTGCTGGAAAGGTGCATTTACTTGAACTGGTTTCAAAGGAAGAGGAAGCAATTTCCTTTTTCCTTGAAAAACTTGACACTCATGGCAGCTCATCACTGTTTTATAAAAATCTGAAAATAGAGTTGGCCAATAATATCCTGCTCTCAATACTTTTTTAGTTGTTTTTTTCCAAAACAAATGACCACCACAATCACCTTTATGAAAGTCATGCATCACCTGCTAAGCCTCATCTTCAACCAAAAAATTAAGTATAATACCTCTCGGATCTTTCCAATAAAGAGAAATGTTTAAAATACAGAATTTAGGAGACTTGAGTTTTAGTGATCTACCTTTGCTTCTATACATCCCTGGAGGTGGCGAAAGATGTTGAAGAACATAAAATATGTCTGAATACAATGGCGATTGGAGAAAATTTTCTGAAACTGGAATAAGCGAACCATCATCCTCATCCTTCAACATTGCTGCTATGAGATTTATGTCCAGGACATGCAGGTTTGATTGTGCCATTAATTTTTCCAAGCCTTGTCCCTTGATTAACTTTGTAGGGTTAATCTCCAAATCATACTCCAACATTGCTTCTATCCACTTACCTCTTCTTCCCTCTGGATCTTTCTGCACCAAAACATATTTTATTGCTGCATTAGGAACATATGCTATGGTATGTGAATGCAGAATGTACACTCTAAAATCCTTTAATGCTTTTATAAGAGCCAATGGCCGTTTTTCAATGATATTATACTGCAAGGAAACATCTCAAATAGTCCTACTAAAAAAGGCAATGGGTTGTTCAATCTGATTTCTCTTTTGCATCAATACCACAACCATGGTATGCTCTGATGCAAATGAAAATATAATGAAATATTGAGTGTAATCAGGACTAATCAAGACTGGGGCATTGGACAAAGAAAACGTTACCAAATTAAATGACTTCATAGCATCCTCGCTCCATTTGACAGTGCTGTCCTTTTTCAACATATTAGTCATTTCTCGTAAATGTTCTGCCAAATTGGGTATAAATCTGCGTAAGAAGTTCATCTTACCATTGAATTCCTGAATCTCCTTTTTGTTACGTGGGAAATCTATGTGCTGAATTGCCTCCACTCTTGAAGGATTAATGTGGATACCGTCTTTAGAAATGATATGACCAAGAAGCTTACCCTCATCCATAGCAAAAATATTTTTCTTCAGATTTAGAGAAATCCCAAACTTTCTACATCACTGAAATAAAATCCTCAAGTGGTACAGGTGTTCATCATCAGAACCAAAAAATACTATCAAATCATCTAAATAAACAACCAGAAAAAAATCCTTCTCATTAGCAAAAGCAATGTCCATTGCTCGCTGAAAAGTGGCTCCAACATTCTTCAATCCAAATGGAATTTTGGCGTACTGAAAAGTTCCCCAAGGTGTCGTAAAAGTAGTTTTATCTTGGTCTCTTTCATGCACCAAGATCTGATTATAGCCTGAGTAACCATCGAGTAGTGACATGTGTGATGCTCCAACTACTCTTTGCAGAATATGATCCATCTTCGAAAGTGGATAGTTATCCTTTAAGGATACTTTATTGAGATTCCGGAAATCTATGAACAACCTTATTTCTCCTGTCTTTTTGTGTACCGGGACTAGATTTGAAATCCAATCAGAAAATCTAATTGGAACAATAATACCAGCTTTAAACAATCTGTTTACCTCTTTGTCAATGGATGGAAGCATCTTTGGATTGATCCTTCTCAGCTTTTGTCTAAATGGCTTCTGATCCGGCTTGATAGGAATAGTATGTTGAATTATATTTTTGTCATATACCTTCAAATCTGAATAATCCCACGCAAACACATCAGAAAATTTAGAAAGTAATTTAACATACTGGACCTTTACCTCAGGAGACAATGCTTTTGATAACTTCACAAACTTAGGCTTGTCGGCAGTTCCAAGATTGACATCCTCAACTCCTTTGTCAGTAGGCACCAAGCTTAGCTTTATTGCAACATCATCTTAATCAAAAAGCTCCTCTAAAGGTATGAGACCTCTAGGAATAATATTATCTTTCAGCTGTAAAATGTCCATCCGATTTGCTTCAATCTCTTGTTCATCGGTATCATAATCACCATCTATGGAAGCATTCTTGAACTTCCCTTCATTTTTAAAAAAAGCATTGATTTCTTTGTCATCCCAAAACACTTGCCAATACCTTAAATTATCGGGAACAACAGGCTGATGTTTGACATGAATTTCAAATTTGTTGCTGGAGTTCATTGGAATCTTCAAATTACTTGCAGTAGTGGCAAGTGAATCTGCAATAAGATTCTGAATTCGGGGTACTGTTGTCAAAGTATATGCAGAAAAAATTCTCAGGATATCTAGGACATCATTTATGTAGGCACTCAATCGTGGATTCTTTTCTTGATACTCTCCTTTTACTTGTTTGATTACCAACTCTAAATCTCCATAGACAAAAATCCTTTTTGCATTTAACTTCTTCAAAATTTTCAGACCTGCAATCAAATCTTCATACTCTGCTTCATTGTTAAAGCAGCCAAAAGCCAACTTATAAGCACATACTCTAACATTACTAGGAACTCTGTCAGGCTGGAAAACAGGGCTCTGAATCCATATTCCTATACCAGCACCGTCCTTACCAACAACTCCGTCAAAATCCATGCTCCAAAGGACTTCCTCTTCTTCTAGATCCTGAAATTTTGTTTTTGTCTCTACCTTACCTTGACTAATCTCTTCATTTTTCTGCTGTTCATTGAACTTTTTTTGTTGGCAGGTGGAAAGCTCAGAAAGGCTTGCTACCTTTTCTTTTTCTTGTTTAAGGACTTCCCTAAAATTTTCTGAAATTTCTGGTACCTCATCTACTTCTATCAACTGAACATATTCATCATTCAAACCACTATCTGAATATAGTACAAATGATTCTAAATCAGTATGGACATCATTCATTTGATGATTAACTGGCTTCTCTTTGATAGTGATCATATATTTCATTTTCTTCTCCCTGTATAGCTTTCTCAATTGACCGAACACGGGGATGGTAGCATAAGAGAAATCAAGTTGTATAGTTCCCTTAAGTTTTTCACCCCATGATCTGTGTTAGTTCCCAAATCTACCTCAGGCTGAAGTAAGGCAGAAAAAGGACAACACCAAACCACGCTCAGCCTCGTAGCTAGCCCTACGAGGACAGGAGAGGGCTCTCTCCGGGTCAATCTCAATGAAAATATTCAAAGGGGCTTGAGATGACTAAAAAAAAAACTGATCTTAGGCTAGATAAACAAATAGGAGGGTTTGATTTTGATTTTTAGGGGTTTTTTGTTGGAAAAAGGGAAAAACAATTTTGGGCTTGGGGATGAGGCCAAATTCTTGCAGAGTTCAAGTTGGGGCAGGATAGGCAATGAATTTGATGTCTTAGATCAAATGAATGGGTTGAAAAGACTGCTGAGGAGATGAAGAGGGCAAGGGAGTGCAAGGATCCTCTTCAAACTGACGAAAAACATATAAAACTAAACAAAATTCTAAGGCAGAGCACCAGCAAATCAATGAATTCTACCTCAGTTACTCATTTGTTTAATTCAGAAGCAAAGAGAAGGGAAATGGCATACATATAACATTAATGAAACTTACAATAACATGGAGAGAAACATCATCAAAACTTAGAAGCCACAAGGATCCCAACAAGTGCTGCAAAACTCTGGTCTTTCCTTTGCCAAAAATCTGAAATGAATGTACAATGAGGTGCCAAACTTTTCCCAAGTATCCAACCCTGAAAATGTCTCAGAAAATACAATATATAGACCATCCTAACCCATTCCCATGCCTCTAGGGGTCGAGCTCATCCTTCTAGGAGCTGTTTCAACCAATTCTAAACATGGAACTGAAATCTAGGCAGCCAAACAACTTGCCTCTATATGCTAGGAAACTGATCCATTCACTTAATTTTCACTTTTTAGTGAATGAATCCTCTAGAAAAAGTAAAAACATGCCAAATTTACATCATAGATACAAAATTACATCAAGATAGATCAATAATTACATCCAAAAGTGAAACTAGTCAAACTGGCCGAATTTCTGAGCTGGAAAGTGAAAATTGGGCAAAATTCCTCTATGCGCCGCGCCAGAAAACTCAATGCGCCGCACCAATTTGAGCCTATTTTTGGGGCACTGTATGAAGTCCAAATTGAGCTCATGATAGCTCGTTGGAAATCCCTGGATGTCTTCTATCCAACACAAGTGGAATTTTTCAATTTGGATGTCATTTGCCCCTCCAAAACTGCAATCTCCTAAGACTGGTTCCAGTTGGTGCAAAAAGTGGCAGAAAGGCCATTTTTGGAGTGTTTTTGACTTTTTAAACCACCCAGAATTTCATGAAATATTTCAGCCATTCCTAAGCATGCATAATTTACCATAAAAAACCCAAAAATATCAAGTTTTCCTCCAGAAGATGTCCCAATCATAAGCGCGCGTCGGGTGGCGCGACGCGTCGGGCGGAAAAACTTGTTTTGCAACCAAAATTTTCAAAAATGACAAAATTTTCTCCAAATTTGCTGAAATTTGGAGTGAAGGTCTCCCATCATGTCTCATGCTCAGCCAAGGAAGCTTCAGCCAATATTCGGAGTGGATCCGGCCTTTTCCGACGTTTCAGTGCTTTTCTCAACCTCGCCTTCAGGATCTTCATTCTGGCTCTGCAAACGTGTGTGCGGACCCAATAGTGGTTTTTCATATGTCTGAGCATGTCTTTGTCCCTATTGGCCTTCGTAAATAGCTTCTCCATATGAATTTTGACTCTCGTAAGGCAAGTCTCTCGCTCAAATGGTGTCATGTCACCTGGTCTCTTTCGGGCCAATTCACGGTCTTCACGGATTCTATGCAACTCCATGAGTGTGTGCTGCTGATCCTCCAGTTGTTTATTCTACTGATCCAAGTAATCTATAACCCACTAAGCTCTCTGCAATTTCTTGGTCAGCGTGTCGATCTTAGCTTTCTTCTCCTGGATGATATCTTTCAGCTTTGAGCTGGGAGAGCTCGAATCAACATCTATCAATATAAAATCAGTATCTTGGCCTCCTGAAGGGCCCTCATCGTGCATAGGCCTCTTGCCTCTGTCCTGAACCTGTACCTGTGCTGATGTCGAAGGCGAGACCCCTTCCACGCCATGTGGAGATAGTACTTGCGCTGCTGATGAAGGCAACGAGACCCCTTCCACCCCTGGTGGAGATAGTACTCGTCGTGCTGCTGCAAATAAGGCTCTGTGGCCTCTCTGATATGTCACACACACTGGAGCACTGATAGGCTCAGTATTGGGAAACTCAAACTGATCCGAAGGCTCTCCCTCATCATGAAAAATCTCGAGAGGAGGCTGAGGGGCTGCAAAGAAGTCACGGGAAATGAACTCATCCCATGCGATGCCCTGCAATCCAAGCTGATGTACTACAATGATTTTGATGAGCGCATAATGATAAATGCTATTATGTTGCTGCTCTGGAGTCTTCTTCTACACAAGGGTAGTCATCCTCTCTATGTTTCGGCACATGAAGTATGGAATATTCATCAGTCGCACTCTCGTGAAATGCATCAAAAGTCTGATATGATATGCATAAAGGCGTAAGAATCTACCCTCATAGCTGAAGTATCTAATGATGAGTTTCATTAATGGCGCATAGGACTCCTTCAGAAACCGGAATGGAAATACTCTGCTCAACTACCTCAAATATCCAGGCCTGATTTAAGGTTCGTAATATGCTCTATCCAGCTGCTGTCTCTTATTCCACTCCTCACCTATGTTTGGCATCCCGGTTGCCTCAGAAATGGTCTCTAGTGACAAGGTGAAGTTCACTCCAGCAAGGTTTACACGACCATCACGCAAATGTAGGACAAATGAGCGAACCAACTCTGGATGGTGTTGAATCTGAGATATCATCTCACAATACCGAAAACATGAATGTGGCTGAAAGCATGTCATTGCAAGCGGGCAAGCCTGCAATTGAGCCAAAGAAGTGGGCTCCTCCCTGACGTGCCTGCCACTTTTATGAGACCTCCTCGGTACATTTAGCCCTGTGGTTGAGTCACTGTCCTGCTCATATCCCTGCTCATATGATAAATTTGTCTCTGACATGATGCTGAAAACAAGGTGTTTGACAAGTATATGCTAATATATGTATGGTGAAAACAAGAGTTTGGTGTATGTTTTTAATGCCAAATGTGCCACATATATAATAAGGTGCTGTGGAGAAATATCACAGTGGGAAAAAAGGACTGTCAAGTGAGATTTGAGTGTGAGGACAGTCACTGTTTGGGGGGACTTAGGGATTTGGGGATTTATAAGTAATGGGAATGAGTGATAGTGATGGGGGTAGTTTTTAGGAATAGGAGTAAGTGAAATGACAAAATATAAGTGAAATCAAGGATATAGAGGCAGTCCTTGAATGTGGTGGAAATTAGGCTTTTGTCAATGGATGGTAAGTGATAGAGTTTGAGGATTAACACATGGGAACAAAAGGGTATAGGACAGCGGGAATAGGAGAGGGACTGTGGTATGATAGTGTGACAGTAATAACAGTGATAACAGTGATGACAATAATAAGAGCACAAATGAAAATGGGGTGGGAGTTTTAAGCACCAAAGTTCAAGTTTTGACACCCAATTTCAAACCCTAGGAGCAAATTTTGATATGGATATAGGGTTATATTTTCACCATTTAAACTCTTTGAATTCCTCCTTTCAAATAGCACCCAACAGGAGTTAAACTCAAATAGCAAGGGTGCATAACTTACTTGGAGAAAAATGAAGTAAATCGCATTGAGTTTTTATGGAGCAAAGATGAGTTTGACCTTTGGGGCTCTATGCGCTGCGCACAAACCCAATGCACCGCATCGTGTGGGTGCACCGCGCCCTTTGGAAAATGCACGATGAATTCCGGCTCTATGCGCCGCGATCTGTGGATGCGCCGCAGCCTATCCCAATGCGCCGCGCTCAATTCAATCACACAGTCGACCCTTCTAAAATCACTGTTTCGTTCTTTCAACTCTAACTCGACTTCTCTCTTAGATTTTCTCAATAACTCTTGATGCAAATGAATGAATAATCTTGGAAAAATATCTTATATAGAGATGGTTTTAATTTTTGCTTATCAAAACCCATTTTGTAATGTTATTGACTTTGGCACTTTTTGCATTTAATACAACTTCTGTCTTTTTGTTTCCTCAATGACTTTCTGAGCTTGAAATGATGTTTTCTTGGTTGATTTTTGCAGGGATGGTGGCATTGAACTTTGGAAAAGGAAGACCAGAGTCTGCTTTTGAAGTCTTCATGGCGAAAAAACTTTAAAATACATATTTATTACAAACAACTAATTCGACAATTTCTTCTTCAAAACAGAGTTTTGAAGAAGAAACATCCTCGAGCATATTTGACGATGTAAATCTTGAAATGAAACTTGTTGAAAACATCCTCATGGCCTGCGGGCATTATTTAACATTACTGAAGGCCAAACCCTAGACCTAGAAACTAAAATGACTCTTTTTTGACCAAAATAACATCTATGACTATAAATGACATGAACTGAACTTTGATGAATTTTGAGAAATTTTGACCAACCCAGCAGGTACAAGCATGAGGGAAAATGAGAGAACAAAGCCCTTCCGTCAGAAAATGGCATGCCCCCTAACGGAATGCAAATGAATGAGCGGAATGACACACCTAAACAATGAAATGCAATAGGAGAAATGATCTCTGACGGAGGGATGTAAAGACCGACTCTAACATTGGCTCCAATGGGGATGGTAGCTCCTTGGAGGTGCCAAGAACGACAGATTTTTGGGAGAGTAGACCAGTGCTTTCGTCCATTGGGCTATGGAGTCCATTATTTTGACAAAACAACTCAAGACTGTTGACTGAATTTATTTGACTGAAACTTTAACTCAACTGACTCAACTTTTAAAATAGAAATGACTGAACCAGACCGACTAAACAGAGTCAAACCAAAACTGAAATACTTCTTCAGAATTATAGCCTTCACTTCGGGCCCCAGACTGAAGAAAAGACTACAGTGCACACTTACAATGAAATTTAAATGCATGATATGTACAATGACAATATGATCAGCAGAAAAAAGCTTAGAAATTGTAGCGCTTGAGCAGCCGACCATTGACCGGCCCTCCTGGAAAGTCTTCACCATTCATCTCCTTCAAAAGAAAGGCGTTCTGACCTCGATATGCTGCAATCTTGAATGGACCTTTCCAGAGATTTTCAAACTTACCGTGTTTACCTTTGTCCTCATTCCTAGCATCCCACTTCAGTACCACTTCCTCCAACTGGAATTTATCCACCTTCGCTTTCCTGTCATAGATATTTTTGATTCTCTCCTGCAACTTGAATGTGTTCTGGAAGACCTCTTCTCTCATTTGCTGCAAATGAATCATCTGATTTATCCTTCTCTGCATATGGATTTCTTCACTACCAGCTTCCTGAAGAAGCTTGACCACCGGAACAACAAGTGAGGTAGGAAAGACTGTATCCACTCCATAAACTAACTCGAAGGGGGACATACCAATGGACTTATTTTGACTCACCCGATCAGCCCATAGCGCATTTACCAGCTTCTTATGCCAACTCTTCTTATTTATGTCCAACAACTTTTTACTGATATTGACTAGATATTTATTGGAAGATTCCGCCAAACCGTTGCCTTGTGGATGATAGGCGGTTGAATGTCCCAAAATAATTTTATACTTAGCACAAAAATAAATCATCTTTCTTGATTTAAAAGCCGTTTCATTATCAGTGATCAATTTACTCGGGCAACCAAAATGAGACAAAATGTTGTTTTCAAGGAAAGAAATGATTACCGAATCAGTGGCTTGCCTTGTGGGAACTGCTTCAATCCATTTCGTAAAGTAATCGGTGGCTGTTATAATCCATCTATGTTGTCCTGATGAAGGAGGATGGATTTCCCCAATGAAATCCAAAACCCACTGCTGAAAAGGGGCGCTTAGCTCAATAGGCTTGAGTGGCAATGGCTGTAATTTCTGTCTTCCTTCGAAAATATGGCACTCATGGCAGCCTTTGACTGTTTTATATACATCAGCAAACAATGTCGGCCAATAGTACCCTACTCTCAAAATATTATTGGCAGTTTTTTTCCAAAAATGATGACCCCCGCAGTCTCCTCTATGGAAATTCTCCATTACCTTCTTCGCTTCTTCCTCCACCAAAAAATTCAATAAAACACCACCCGGATCTTTCCAATAAAGTGCAGAATTCAAAATACAAAATTTTGCAGCCTTTAGTTTCAAAGTTCTACCTTTGTTTCTAGTCATGCCGGGCGGTGATGACAAATTTTGAAGAACATACATGATATCTGAATACCATGGGGAAGCAAAAAACATTTCCGATACCTGAAGTGGCGAATTATCCTCATCCCCATCATACATAGTAGCAATCAGATTTATGTCTAATGCGTGCAAATTCGATTCAGCCATAAGCTTCGCCAGCCCCTGTCCCTTGATAAGCTTCGTGGGCCTTATTTCCACATCATATTCTAGCAAAGCTGCGATCCACTTGCCACGTCTTCCTTCCGGATCAGTCTGTACTAAAACATCTTTCACGGCAGCGTTAGGAACATAAGCCAAAATATGGGAATGCAAAATGTATACCCGGAAATCCTTCAATGCCTTTACCAGTGCCAGAGCTTGTTTCTCAATGATGTTGTATTTCAAGGCTGCGTCTCTAATAGTTCGACTGAAAAAAGCTATTGGCTTCTCATGCCCATCCCTTTTCTGCATTAACACAGCTGCCATGGTATGTTCCGAAGCAAAGGAAAATAAAATAAAATATTGGGTGTAATCCGGGCTGATTAACACCGGAGCTGAAGATAGTGCCAAATTCACTAAATTAAAGGACTTTACTGCCTCTTCAGTCCACTTCACTTGGCTGTCCTTTTTCAGCATATTTTTTATTTCTCTTAAATGTTCAGCAAGGTTAGGGACAAAACGACGTAGAAAGTTCATCTTACCATTAAAAGACTGAATCTCCTTCTTGTTCCTGGGAGGGTCAATTTGCTGAATTGCTTCAACACGCGCTGGATCAATACGAATGCCATCTTTTGAAATAATGTGACCAAGTAATTTGCCTTCATCCATGGCAAATAAGCTCTTTTTAGGATTAAGCGAGACACCATATTTTCTGCACTTTTGAAAAACAACTTTCAAGTGATACATATGCTCTTCATCTGAATTGGAAAAAACCGTCAAATAATCAAGGTATATAACAAGGAAGACATTTTTTTCATTCGCAAAAGCCATGTCCATCGCCCGCTGGAAAGTCGCACCAGCATTCTTCAAACCGAATGGCATCTTGGCATAGTGGAATGTCCCCCACGGAGTGGTGAATGCTGTTTTGTCACGGTCGTCCTCATGGACCAAAATTTGGTTATATCCAGAATAACCGTCGAGTAGTGACATGCGAGATGCTCCAACTACTCGCTGCAATATATGATCCATCTTAGGCAATGGATAATTGTCCTTCAATGACACCTTGTTCAAATTTCTGAAATCAATACACAATTGAATCTCACCTGTCTTTTTCTGCACTGGCACTAAATTGGAAATCCAATCAGAAAATCTGATGGGAACAATGATTCCTGCTTTGTACAACCTGTTTACCTCCTTCTCAATCGATGGCAGAAACTTCGGATTGATTCTTCTTAGCTTTTGTCTGAAAGGCTTCTGATTAGGCTTGATTGGGATAGTGTGCTGAATTATATTGGTGTCATATGTCTTTAAATATGAGTAATCCCAAGCGAAAGAATTAGCAAATGAAGACAACAAACTCACATATTTTTCTTTTACCTCTGGTGGCAATGATTTGGATAACTTCACCATTTTGGGGTCTTCAGTTGTTCCGATATTTACATCTTCAACTCCTTTTTCAGTCGGTCGTAAGGTTGGTTTCTTGGCCACATCATCCTGATCGAAGAGTTCTTCTAAAGGTATCAAACCTTTAGGAATAATGTTGTCTTTCAGCTGTAACACTTCCATTTGATTGACTTTAACATCATCACCAACATCATATTCTACATCAATTGAGGTATCTTTGAACTTCCCTTTATTTTGCAGAAAATCATTAATCTCATCATCATCTTGAAAAACTTGCCAACATCTTTGATTATCTGGGACGGTAGGACGGTGCTTCACATGGATCTCAGATTTATTACTTGAATTCATTGGGATATTCAAGTTACTTGCTACCTTAGCAAGTGCATCTGCAATTCCATTTTGAATGTGAGGAATACAAGTCAAGGTGTAATCTGAAAACTGCTTCAAAATATCAAGGACAGCGTTCCGGTAAGCCCGCATCCGGGGATGTTTCGTTTGATATTCACCCTTTACTTGCTTAATCACCAATTCGGAGTTGCCATAGACTGCAATTCTCTTAGCATTCAGCTTTCTAAGAATCTTTAGGCCAGCAATCAGAGCTTCATACTCAGCCTCATTGTTTGAACAATCAAATGCTAATTTGTAAGAACATACCCATACATTGCTCGGTACCTTATTTGGAGCGGAAAAAGGACTGCGTACCCAAATACCAATTCCAGCACCATCACTCCCGACTACACCATCGAAATCCATGGTCCATAGACCCTCTTCATCATCCTCTAAGTGCTGAAATTGTGCTAGCTCTGTTTTTTCTGCTTGCTGTCCACTATCTTTAGCTGATTGCTCAACTGTGCTTTCCGGTTTTTGCCTTTCTTTCTGCAAAACTTCTCTGAAATTCTCGGTAATCTCTGGAATATCTTCTTCTTGAACTAACTGACTATCTACATCATTGAAACTATCGACAAACAAAACAAAAGACTCTAAATCTGTATGTACATAATTAATCGGATGATTGACTGGTTTCTCCTTGGTTGTAATCATATACTTCATTTTTTGTTCCCGGTACAACTTTCTCATTTTGCCAAACACGGGAATCGTCGCATAGGAGAAATCTAACTGTAATGTCCCTTTCAATTTTTCTCCCCAAGATCTGGAAAGCAACATACCAAATCTCGAAGGAATTTCTGCTACAACAACGTCCATCAAAACATTCTTTGTAGGAATCTGATCCAAACTTACAACCAAGTCTTTAATGAGCCCAATACATCTCACTCTGCTATAATCAAATGAATAAAGATCATGGTACTTCCTAGTGATGTCTAAACCCAACTTCTCCATGATTGCTTTCGGCATAAGATTATGGGAAGCACCGGAATCGAACATGGCATTATGCAATACAAACTCATGCAATCGAAGACTGATATAAAAAGGAGGCACTTCGCTGTCTGGAGACTCACCATCTAAAGCTGGTCCAAATATCAGTTCTGGCTGATCATCTTCAATATTCAACATATCAGACATGGGATCGAAATTCAAAATTTTGGAAACTTGACCCTTATAACTGTTGTTCCTCATTAATTCGGTCAAGGGAATGGATACCTTTAATTTAGAAATATCATTCTCCAAACTAAAGGCTGAAGTCTTCTCGATCTCTTTGGCTGGAACATCTTTCTTTTCAGCCTTCTCCCTCATTGTAATTGGCTGATTTTATTTTTCTGTTGATGATGACTTGGTGGCAGCGGGGTCAACTATCTCTTTTGATTTCTTTTGTGCAACAGGTGAATCATTTTTAGGTGCTGAAACTTCCTTTCTCTTTTGAATTGGATTGACAGACACATCTCTGTTTCTAAGAGAATGTTGCTTCTTCTGGGCTGACAATTCATTCATATAACCTCTCTAATACTCATCCGACTCTTCTTCAAGAGCAGCATCATTAGCCAAGATAAAATCCTCATCTCTTTGTACCGCTGAACTTTCTGCATACTCCTCATCTTCGGTGATATAAATGGGAAAATCATCAGGAGTAAAGAAATGATTTTCCTCCCCTACTACATCATCTTCATCATCTGAATCCTGACCAACAAAATTCTGCTGAAGAGGTGTCTTTACTTGTTGCTGGACTGTTGGTTCTTGTGCTCGTTGTTCTCGCTATTTAATCCTGAATTGGGGCTGCTGCTGACCACGGAAGTTGGGATTTCGAATCTGCAGTTCAGGCTTATCAAGAGTGAACCTTTCGAACATTTTTTCCACCTTGTGAAGTATCTAATCTGTAGATGTAGAAGCTTCTTCTTTCATCACAACTTTCTTCTCTGCTTTCAATCTAGCTCTCTTGTCATTCAGATTTTCCTCAACACTCACGGAAATCTTCTGCATGTCCTCTAAAGTGGGCGGATCTCTATCTCGTAATGAATAGGCCATCTCCGGATCAAAACCATCCGGGAATTTTAACAAAGATGATTTCTTAGAAGGCCTCAAATCATCAGGAATGGCATTATAAACCGCATTAAATCTGATAATATAATCTTGACGGACTCACCAGGATTGCGCTTGATCTTGGTATATTCAGAAGTGATTTGAAGCGGATATTTCTTCATTTCCCACCGATCTAGAAACTGTCTCTGAAGCTCTTCTAATGTATTAATACTTCTGGGCTGCAAATCTCTGAACCACTTGTGTACCTCACCTCCAAAAGTTTGCACAAACAATCTCATAGAGACATTTTCTTCATCAATTTCATGGAGATCAAAAAAGTCTGTCATTCTATCAATATGCTACTGAGCGGGCACACTTTGAGGAGTACCATCAAACAAAGGGATTTTACTCTGATAATCAGCGGGCATGGGATCCAAGTTTGCTGGCAAGACAAGAGGTGCGAATCTAGCAGCCATTGCTCTTGGTGGATTTATAATATGTCTTGGAGAAACGGGTGGAGTAGGAGCAGTAGGTGTACGAGGTGTATGTGGTGTAGATGGAGGAGGAACTACTGCAGATTGCTGATCAGATATCAATGGTTGTACAGGAATGGTAGGAATGAAAGAAGGTTCAGCGTGAACTTGTGAATCAGATGTAACTACTGATGGACCAAGAGTTTCATATGCAGACTCTATGAATTCAGGGATATTCGTTGCCACAATAGAGTTCTTAAGGTTCAGGATGTAATTATCAATGGATCTATTAGCTTGTTCAACCTCAAGATACTTGATAAACTCAAGATTTATGACGGTAGAACCAGTAGCACTTTCAGATTTAGTTTCAAACAACGAAAACTCGAACTGATCATCAAACTCAATATCTTCAATGAAATTAAATACAGTAGGGTATGAATGAGATTTAAACAAAGGGATCACGGGACTTTCTCGACGGAGGATTCTTGAAATCAGATTAGGATTCTCATACACTGGAGGCGGATCAGGATCGAGATTTGATCTAGTATGTCTTCTGGAAGCCAGTGTGTTGATCTATTCAAAAATCAAAGGACAAAACCAATCTATTCAGCCTATCAAATTCTAGACTCAATCACCCAAAATTCCAGAACGATGTAATGTACTGGGGTAATTAACAAGTCAAATGTCACGTTCACAAGCTAAACCAGAGATTGACTGAAGCAACGTTTATCTACTTCCGCTAATGCAAAGCAAAAGCGTTTCGAATGCTACCTGGCGTAACTTCAGGCTCCGTCTATAATTTATGAAACAAATAACACCAACAAGCAAACCATTTTCTCCCCAGTATGGTCGTCACTATGTTAGTTCCCAAATCTACCTCAGGCTGAAGTAAGGCAGGAAAAGGACAACACCAAACCACGCTCAGCCTCGTAGCTAGCCCTACGAGGACAGGAGAGGGCTCTCTCCGGGTCAATCTCAATGAAAATATTCAAAGGGGATTGAGATGAATAAAACAACAACTGATCTTAGGCTAGATAAACAAATAGGAGGGTTTGATTTTGATTTTTTTGGATTTTGTTGAAAAAAGGGGAAAGACAATTTTTGGGCTTGGGGATGAGGCCAAATTCTTGCAGAGTTCAAGTTGGGGCAGGGAAGGCAATGAATTTGATGTCTTAGATTCGATGAATGGATAGAAAATACTGCTGAGGAGCTGAAGAGGGAAAGAAGGTGCAAGGATCCTCTTCAAACTGACGAAAAACATATAAAACTAAACAAAAGTCTAAGGCAGAGCACCAGCAAATCAATGAAATCTACCTCAGTTACTCATTTGTTTAATTCAGAAGCAAAGAGAAGGGAAATGGCATACATATAACATTAATGAAACTTACAATAACATGAGAAGAACATCATAAAAACTCATAAGCCACAAGGATCCCAACAAGTGCTGCAAAACTCTGGTCTTTCCTTTGCCAAAAACTGAAAATGGATATACAATGGAGTGCCAAACTTTTCCCAACAGTCCAACCCTGAAAATGCCTCATAAAATACAATATATAGACCATCCTAACCCCTTCCCATGCCTCTAGGGGTCGAGATCATCCTTCTAGGATCTGTTTCAACCAATTCTAAACATGGAACTGAAATCTAGGCAGCCAAACAACTTGCCTCTATATGCTAGGAAACTGATCCATTCACTTGATTTTCACTTTTTTAGTGAATGAATCCTCTAGAACAAGTAAAAAAATGCCAAATTTACATCATAGCTACAAAATTACATCAAGATAGATCAATAATTACATCCAAAAGTGAAACTAGTCAAACTGGCCGAATTTCTGAGCTGGAAAGTGAAAATTGGGCAAAATTCCTCTATGCGCCGCGCCAGAAAAGTCAATGTGCCGCGCCAATTTGAGACTGTTTTTGGGGCACTTAATGAAGTCAAAATTGAGCTCATGATAGCTCGTTGGAAAGCCCTGGATGTCTGCTATCCAACCCAAGTGGAATGTTTCAATTTGGATATCATTTGCCCCTCCAAAACTGCAATCTCCCAAGACTGGTTCCTGCCGGTGCAAAAAGTGGCAGAAAGGCCATTTTTGGAGTGTTTTTGACTTTTTAAACCACCCAAAATTTCATGAAATATTTCAGCCATTCCTGAGCATGCATAATTTACCATAAAAAACCCAAAAATATCATTTTTTCCTCCAGAAGATGTCCCAATCATAAGCGCGCGTCGGGCGGAAAACCTGTTTTGCAACCAAAATTTTCAAAAATGACAAATTTTTCTCCAAATTTGCTGAAATTTGGAGTGAAGGTCTCCCATCATGTCTCATGCTCAGCCAAGGAAGCTTCGGCCAATATTCGGAGTGGATCCGGCCTTTTCTGACGTTTCAATGCTTTTCTCAACCTCGCCTTCAGGATCTTCATTCTGGCTCTGCAAACGTGTGTGCGGGCCCAATAGTGGTTTTTCATATGTCTGAGCATGTCTTTGTCCCTATTGGCCTTCACCAAAAGCTTCTCCAGATGAATGTTGACTCTTGTAAGGCAAGTCTCTCGCTCAAATGGTGTCATGTCACCTGGTCTCTTTCGGGCCAATTCACGGTCTTCACGGATTCTCTGCAGCTCCATGACTGTGTGCTGATCCTCCAGTTGTTTATTCCGCTGATCAAAGTAATCTATAACCCACTGAGCTCTCTGCAATTTCTCTGTCAGCGTGTCGATCTCAGCTTTCTGCTCCTGGATGATCTCTTTCAGCTTTGAGCTGGGAGAGCTCGAATCAACATCTATCAATATAAAATCAGTATCTTGGCCTCCTGAAGGGCCCTCATCGTGCATAGGCCTCTTGCCTCTGTCCTGAACTTGTACCTCTGCTGATGTCGAAGGCAAGACCCCTTCCACGCCATGTGGAGATAGTACTCGCGCTGCTGATGAAGGCAACGAGACCCCTTCCACCCCTGGTGGAGATAGTACTCGTCGTGCTGCTGCAAATAAGGCTATGTGGCCTCTCTGATATGTCACACACACTGGAGCACTGATAGGCTCAGTCTCGGGAAACTCAAACTGATGCGAAGGCTCTCCCTCATCATGAAAAATCTCGAGAGGAGGCTGAGGGGCTGCAAAGAAGTCACGGGAAATGAACTCATCCCATGCGATGCCCTGCAATCCAAGCTGATGTACTACAATGATTTTGATGAGCGCATAATGATAAATGTTGTTATGTTGCTGCTCTGGAGTCTTCTTCTGCACAAGGGTAGTAATCCGCTCTATGTTTCAGCACACGAAGTATGGAATATTCATCAGTCGCACTCTCGTGAAATGCATCAAAAGTCTGATATGGTATGCATAAAGGCGTGAGAATCTACCCTCACAGCTGAAGTATCTAATGATGAGTTTCATTAATGGCGCATAGGACTCCTTCAGAAACCGGAATGGAAATACTCTGCTCAACTGCCTCAAATATCCAGGCCTGATGTAAGGTTCGTAATATGCTCTATCCAACTACTATCTCTTATTCCACTCCTCACCTATGGTTGGCATCCCGGTTGCCTTAGAAATGGTCTCTGGTGTCAAGGTGAAGTTCACTCCAGCAAGGTTTACACGACCATCACGCAAATGTAGGACAAATAAGCGAACCAACTCCGGATGGTGCTGAATCTGAGATATCATCTCACAATACCGAAAACATGAATGTTTCTGAAAGGATGTCATTGCAAGCGGGCAGGCCTGCAATTGAGCCAAAGAAGTGGGATCCTCCCTGACGTGCCTGCCACTTTTATGAGACCTCCTTGGTACATTTAGCCCTGTGGTTGAGTCACTGTCCTGCTGATATCCCTGCTCATATGATGAATTTGTCTCTGACATGATGCTGAAAACAAGGTGTTTGACAAGTATATGCTGATATATGTATGGTGAAAACAAGATTTTGGTGTATGTTTTTAATGCCAAATGTGCCACATATATAATAAGGTGCTGTGGAGAAATATCACAGTGGGAAAAAAGGACTGTCAAGTGAGATTTGAGTGTGAGGACAGTCACTGTTTGGGGGGAATTAGGGATTTGGGGATTTATAAGTAATGGGAATGAGTGATAGTGATGGGGGTAGTTTTTAGGAATAGGAGTAAGTGAAATGAGAAAATATAAGTGAAATCAAGGATATAGAGGCAGTCCTTGAATGTGGTGGAAATTAGGTTTTTGTCAATGGATGGTAAGTGATAGAGTTTGAGGATTATCACATGGGAACAAAAGGGTATAGGACAGCGGGAATAGGAGAGGGACTGTGGTATGATAGTGTGACAGTAATAACAGTGATAACAGTGATGACAGTGATAAGAGCACAAATGAAAATGGGGTGGGAGTTTTAAGCACCAAAGTTCAAGTTTTGACACCCAATTTCAAACCCTAGGAGAAAATTTTGATACATATATAGGGTTATATTTTCACCATTTAAACTCTTTGAATTCCTCCTTTCAAATAGCACCCAACAGGAGTTAAACTCAAATAGAAAGGGCGCAGAACTTACTTGGAGAAAAATGAAGTAAATCACATTGAGTTTTTATGGAGCAAAGATGAGTTTGGCCTTTGGGGCTCTGTGCGCCGCTCACAAACCCAATGCGCCGCATCATGTGGGTGCGCCGCGCCCTTTGGAAAATGCACGATGAATTCTGGCTCTATGCGCCGCGCTCTGTGGATGCGCCGCGGCCTATCCCAATGCGCCGCGCTCAATTCAATCACACAGTCGGCCCTTCTAAAATCACTGTTTCGTTATTTCAACTCTAACTCGACTTCTCTCTTAGATTTTCTCAATAACTCTTGATGCAAATGAATGAATAATCTTGGAAAAATATCTTATATAGAGATGGTTTTAATTTTTTCTTCTCAAAACCCGTTTTGTAATGTTATTGACTTTGGCACTTTTTGCATTTAATACAACTTCTGTCTTTTTGTTTCCTCACTGACTTTCTGAGCTTGAAATGATGTTTTCTTGGTTGATTTTTGCAGGGATGGTGGCATTGAAATTTGGAAAAGGAAGACCAGAGTCTGCTTTTTAAGTCTTCATGGCGAAAAAACTTTAAAATACATATTTATTACAAACAACTAATTCGACAATTTCTTCTTCAAAACAGAGTTTTGAAGAAGAAACATCCTCGAGCATATTTGACGATGTAAATCTTGAAATGAAACTTGTTGAAAACATCCTCATGGCCTGCGGGCATTATTTAACATTACTGAAGACCAAACCCTAGACCTAGAAACTAAAATGACTCTTTTTTTACCAAAATAACATCTATGACTATAAATGACATGAACTAAACTTTGATGAATTTTGAGAAATTTTGACCAACCCAGCAGGTACAAGCATGAGGGAAAATGAGAGAACAAAGCCCTTCCGTCAGACAATGGCATGCCCCCTAATGGAATGCAAATGAATGAGCGGAATGAGACACCTAAACAATGAAATGCAATAAGAGAAATGATCTCTGATGGAGGGATGTAAAGACCGACTCTAACAATATGGACAAAAGCATACCAAACCGTGGTGGAACGTCAGCTACAACCACATCCATCAAAACATTTTTGGCTAGGATTTGATCTAAATATACTACCAAGTCTTTGATAATACCAATACAACGGACCCTACTGGAGTCAAAGGAATAAAGATCATGGTATTTGTGGGTAATACCAAGACCCAACTTCTCCATAATGGCTTTAGGCATCAAATTGTGAGAAGCTCCAGAATCCAACATAGCATTGTGTAAAATGTACTCATGCAGTCTAAGACTTAGGTAAAAGGGAGGGACTTCACTATCTTCATACTGACCTTCTATGGCAGGACCAAAAATGAGTTCAGGATGATCATCTTCGACATTTACCATATCAGACATAGAGTCTATTTGCAAAATTCTAGATACCTGATGTTTATAAGTGTTGTTCTTCACCAACTCAGCTAAGGGAATGGACACCTTCAACTTAGAAATTTCATTTTCTAAATTAAAAGATGAAACTTTTTCTACCTCTTTGACGGGAAGATCTTTCTTCTCTGCTTGCTCCTTCGCCACACTTGGCTAATTATTCTTCTAATCTGCAATTTTATTTGTCGAGGATACTTTGTTGGAAGTCGGATCAGTAGGTTCTTTCCCTTTCCTCTGAATATTTGAAGAGTCATTCTTTGACAGTAGCTCTTTCCTTTTCTGAATGGGATTGATTGGCACATCTCTGCTCCTCAAAGAATACTACTTATGCTGTGCTGATAAAGCGTTCATACATCCTCGTTGATAATCATCAGACTCTTCCTATAGAACTATGTCATTCGACAATATGAAATCTTCATCTCTTCGAGTGTCTGGAACCACTGCATATTCTTCATATTCTGTTAGAAAAATGGGCGTACCATCGGCAGTGAAAAAATGATTAGCTTCAACTATCGGATCATCATCATCATCTGTTTCCATTCCCTAAACATAATTTTGCTGCAAAGGAGTTCTGATCTGTTTTTGTTGTTTTGTTTGGTCTTGAGTTTTATGTTCCCTATGCTTTATTCGGAATTGGGGCTGTTGTTGTCCTCTGAAATTTGGATTCCTCATTGGGGCTTCAGGTCTATCTGAAATAGTCAACCGGTCAACCATCTTCTCCACTGTTCGGATCAAAGTATCCATCTTAACATTTGAAGGGGATGCTTCCTCCTTTACAGTCACTCTCTTTTCAGCACTTGTCCGTGCTCTTTTGGCCAACAAATTTTCTTCTACGCTTACAGCGGTTTTCTGCATATCTTCAAGTGTGGTAGGATCTCGTTCTTGTAACTGATATGCCATGTCAGCATCGAAGCCATCTAGAAATTTGAGCAAAGCTAACCCCATGGGGGTTTTGAGGTTGGCCGGAATAGCATTATACACTGCATTAAACCTCACACAATAATCTTGTACACTTTCACCCACATTCCTTTTGATATTTTCATACTCAAACAAAATTTGGAGTGGGTTTTTCTTTACCTCCCACCGGTCTAAGAATTGTCTATGTAGCTCCACCAAAGTGTGGATAGCGGCTGCTGGTAAGGCTCTGAACCATTTTCGAACTTCACCTCCAAAACTTTGGACAAACAATATCACAGTCACATTTTTTGCCTCTACCTCATGAAGATCAAAGAAGTCATTCATTTTATCAACATGTTGCTGCACTGTAATGATTTGAGTGGCATCAAAAAGAGGTATTTTACTTTGGTAATCAACAGGCATATCATTCAGATTCTGAGGTAAAACCAGGGGTGCATACCAGGCAGCCATGACTCGAGGCATATTTAAAACAATGTTTGAACTACTAGGATTTAAGAAAACTATTGATGGAGAAGTAGGGGTGATAAGTTGGAGGGGAAGGGTAGGTATAAAATGAAGTTTAGAATTGATTTCAGAAATATATGGGAATATTGATGAATTGAGGGTAGTGGATGCTGATTCTGATGATTCTTAAAGCTCAGGGATATTGGTAGCAGTGATAGATGATTAAGAAGAGTTTAAGATATAATTGTCAATTGATCTGTTTGCCTTTTGAATTTCAAGATCTACAAGAAACTCCGGGTCTGACACTATGTCATCAAGGGAAGTTTCAGATTTGGTTCTGAACAGAGAAAGCTCAAAACACTCATCAAAAGGGAGGTCTTCAACGAACAACCACTCACTGGGCCAGGAATGGGATCTGAAAATGGGTCTAGGGCTTACTGAACTTTCTTGTCTTTTGATTATTCGCGGAATAAGGTTAGGATTTTAAAATATAGGGAGAGGATTTGGATCAGGATTGGCCCTCGTGTATTTCCTTGAAGCCAGTGTGGTCAAATTTCGAAATTTTTACATTGCAACGTTTTATTTCAGCCTAGCAAATCCTAAAACTCATCATCCAAAATTCAAGAATTTATATGGAAGATATTACCGGTGCTATCAGTCTTTCATTTTATATTTTTCCCCAGTATGATCGCCACTATGTTATCACCTAGATTGACCTCAGGCTGAAGGAAGGCAAGCCAGGGTAACCACAAACCACGCTTAACCTTGTAGCTAGCCCTACAAGGCAGGGAGAGGGCTCTCTCCTTAAGAAATCTCAGTTAGGGATGACTGCGTAAAATGATTTCAGGCTAGGTATAGTAGCTCGAAAGGTTTGGATAGATTTTATGGCATTTTTTGTTGGATCGGATGGAGCTGGGCAGTTTAAGTCTGGGAAATTTAATCAGAAATGCAGAGTATTCTATGGGCAAGGTAGGCATAGAATTTAACACCTTTGGGTTTATGATTGTGAAGTGTTTTAAGACTAGTGGGGAGCTGAGGAGGGCATGTGAGATGAATCCTTATCAAACAATAGAAAACATAAAATATTGAATGATTTCCCAAGGCAGAGCACTATAACAATGGATTCTACCTATCTAACTTGAAAACATCCAATAGAAATCAATGGAATGAATGATGGCATACATAAAATTTAAAAAATGATTACAAAAGAAGAAATTGTGCTAAAATTCCATACCATAGGGATCCCATAAAAAATAGCTGCAAATCTTATTAATTTCTTGCCAAACTGGTCACAAATATGTACAATCAAGCTTAGAATGCCCCAGTGATTCCAACTGTTTCCAACCTCTACAAATGATTGAAAATTTACATTAAATAGACTAGCCTCAGGGGGCGAATCCGTAGAAAGAGGAGTTGTTTCACCTGCCCCCAAACAAAAACCTGAAGATAGAAAGACCCAACAGTAGACCTCTGAAAGAGAGGAAACTAAATATTCAACCATATGGAAGTATTATCTATTACATTTACTGCAGAAAATGGAAAGAAAACAAATCTGGAACCCTGCCCCCTCATTTATCGTTTGTTGTCGTTTCGTGGTTGATTCCATAATGATCTCTATATTCACAATTTGCTTACGGCCTTAATAGAATGTCCGCCCTTGCCCTTTTGTAGAAGACAACCCTTTTAAACCAATAAAAAAATGTGCCTCATAAAACAGAGAAAACCCCCTTTTTCCTTTGAAAAAAGAGGAAAGAAGTGGTGGGCCTGGAAATCGTAATCATAATCGGAAGAGGAGAGGGATTGCTTTGGGCGGAGGAAATCGCGATATGCGATGAGCGATGGAGCGATGGAGCGATGGTCGATGCAGTGATGAGTGATGCGATGGGAGGTAGAGCAATGAACGTGGAAGATTGCGTGACGTCGATGGAGGATAGGCCAATGCAATGGGAATGGGGCGATGTTGGGATGATGTGATGCATGATTATCGCATCGGAGGAAGTCGGGAGAGCGGGAGTTAGCGTAGCGGGAATGCTGCGATCGCACGATGTGATGAAGGACTATCACGTCGGCGGAAACGGATGGCGGGTGTTAAGTGCTGGCGGGAGAGCGATCGTGCGATGTGATGATGCGATGCAATCGCATCGGTGGAAGGGAGATGGCGGGTTCGGCGTAGCGGGAAATGCGATATACGATTATCGCATCAGGGAAGTCGATAATGTGGATTTAAGCACTGCAGGAATGCGATGTTTCGATGCGATGGCACAATGTCATGAAGGACTATTGCGTTGGTGGAAACAGATGGCGGGTTGCGGTGTAGTGGGAATTGCGATATGCGATGTGAGATGATCGCATCGGCGGAGAATGGGAATGCGGGAGTTAAGTGCTAGCAGGAATGTGATAATGTGATGGGCGATGGTGCGATACGATCACATCAGCGATGAGCCATTGCATCGGGATTGTAGGAGACGGAAATTGAAAAGAAAAAGGGACTTAGCGGTAAAGGAAAAATATAGAAAAAGGTAAGGGATTTAAAGTTAAAGAGCCAGCAGAATAATGGAAAAAAGGGCAGAGTTATGATTTTTGAGCCATTTATTCATTTGGGCATATTCTCCGATCCAGAAGCTGATTTTGGGAGTGTGATATACAATTAGAAAGATTTTTTTGAGCTGCTTCTGATGAACATGCTTATAATATGATTTGTATTGAAAATCATGTGTAGAACACTTTTGAAAACCAGGAAGAGAAAAATCCCCTTTGACCCTTGGTGGCGGGCTGTGAAATACTAACAGTGGCTTTATGGAGATAGGAGCTTTGAAGTTCAACTTATTACATATGGAGACATAAAATTACATAAGAAATGATAATAAAAACAAAGTACCCTGTATTACATTAAGCTTAAAAGAACAACTTCTTCGACTTTTCCAAATACTATGCTTTGAGTTTATTTGGCATCCTCATGTCCTTGTTGATATTTATTGACACTTTCATCATTAATTTGACTATGGTGGAACCCTAAAACCTAATGAGACCAAACCCTATGACCTAATAAAATGAAATGCAGAGTGAAAATGAATCATGACTGAAGACCATAGAGAGGAGAACCAACAAGTATTTTTCATGAGGGAAAACTGATGAAGTGACCCCAACCATCAGTGGATCCATGACCTAATGGAGTGATAAAAATTTATAGTATGAGACTCCTACCATGCAAATGAAAAAGAGCAGATTTTGATCACTGATGGAAATATGACAAGACTGACACTAACACATATCATATCATGCATGTCCAAAGGATTTCATTCCATATAGAGGAGAATATGCAGACAAAGGGATATGTTTGAAATTTGGGCATGACAGGTATGATAAATAAAAAAATAAGGGTAAATTACGTGGTCCTCCTTTTAAGATATTGAGGCACATGCCTATAATCCCAAGGATTCAAAGGCTGTTTCATTGCAAAGAATTAGATATGTTGTAGGGATGGCATGCCTCAGACATAAGTGAGTTGGGATTTATGCCAATCCCAACTGATTCAATAGCCATGAAGCATATAGAGGATACATGGACCGAAAAATTCAAGGATGAAGTGCAAAGTGTACGAATCAGCATAGCCATGGATGGCGTCAACCCATATTCCCTCTAGAACACCAAATATTCTATTTTCCCTGTAGTATTGATCAATAACAATATCCCCCCATGGTTTTCCGTGAATAATGAACATCTTATGTTGGCTCTCATAGTCCCTGGTAGAAGACAAGTGAAGAATATGGATGTCTACTTACAACCACTGGTAGATGAATTGAAGGAATTATGGGATGGGATAAATGTATATGATGTATCAAGAACTATCAAAACCAAGAGGAGTTTTACGTTGTATGGCATATGTGCTTATGATGCAGGGGCATGAGGCTTAGAGACAAAAGGCTTCATTAATTATTCCAAAAATCCAAAAAAAGTTACAAGCAAAGGTGTTGGTACCTTTAGCTGTCAAATTTTAGTTTTACTAGATAAGGGTTGAACTAGTATCTAGGAAGATTTAACAGTTTTATATCAGATTCAGTAAATTTAGTTTTCAGTTGATAGAATTTAGGAAGATATTATGTAATTAGGATTTTTCTAAATTTAGAGAATTCGATCCTCAAGAGGAGGTCAATTTTTATGTAAAAGAACTATAAATTGTAACCTCTGAGAAGGAGGAATTCGAGATTTGGCAGTAGAAGAATGGATTGAGAGGGTTTTCCCTCTGTTTTAATAAAATTGCAGAGTTTGGTTATCTGTGTATTCTTGGCAAGTTTCTGGAGGTTCGTCCCTTCGAAAATTCATTTGGTTTATATATATCCTGTGTAGAAATTGAGCGCAATTTGAATGTATATTAACTATCTGTAAAGGATTCGGGAGGAAATCGAAGAAGTTCTGTCTCTATGGCTTGATTTTAAATATTTGATAACTGTTCTATGTGTATTGAGGTTGCATTGGAAGAAAGGAGGTTTTCATGAGAAATTGAAGTTGAACGAAGAAATGGTGAAAATCCGCATTTGAACGCGATTAAAATCAAAGTTTGAAGGACAAGAATTTTTAGAGAAACCATACACTGTTGTCGCGCCGCTTTTGGCATATGAGCGGTTTTATTCATTTTGAATGCGATCAAATAAAAATTTGACACGTCGCGGTAACAATACCGCCCATTTCGCGTTGCATTTGATTGATAAAGTTCGGGGGTTGATTTGATGCGATATCCATCCGATCGTGATCGACGGAGATCCGACAGTGGTCGTGTGGAATGTCATATGGAGGTTAAATGAAAAGGTATGGACTTGATGATTATTTGTAATAGAGCTTTATTAAAATATTTGAAGTCCGAAACCCATATCATAAGGTTTCCAAACATTCATTCCAAAGGTTTTTAACACTGTTTCCAAAGGTTTATTTAAACAAAGTTTTATCGAAGTGTTTGAGATCCGACTTTAATTCTGAAGGTGTTAAAACATTGTTTTAATAGTCAATTGTTATATTTCCAAAGATTTTTAAACATTGGTTAAAGTGGGTTAGAATATTTCCTAAGGGTTGTAAACATTGTTTACAAAGGTTAAACTTGTTTAAAGTGAAAAAGGGGATTTTGCTTCCGCATGTAACTATTAACCATTGTTTGATATGAATCCTTATGTTGAATAAATATAAGGGGACTTTTGGTCATTTTTATTAGTTTTATCAATTAAAATTATTAAATTTTGATGATAGAGAGTGAAAAGAAAGACCAAGATCAGATTCCTCCTGAATTAGAAAACATTGTACAAAAGTTTGAGCAGCTCTCCTTAAAGCCTACACCCACACTGCCATCATTTGTGGTATCAGAGCAGTCTTCAAAGCATTTTTCAGACACTGAACAAGCTTCCAAAAGTCAGAAAAAGAAACCCAATATGGCTGTCAGAATTGGTAGAGGTGGAGCTGGTAGAAGAAGAGGTAGACCGGTTGCAAATGTTGAAGTACTAGAAACTATGCTATAGATTCAAGCCAGATTGGAAGAAATTGAAGTAGGACAAAAAATAGATCCTGAAGATGTCAGTGAACCTAAAGCTGAAGAAGAAGAAGAAAATTTTGAGCTTACTCCTGATATGAGATTCTTTAAATCAGTTTTAGGATCTACATCCAAGCCTAGACTTGAAGTATCAACTTTTGCAGGAGGATTGAATCCTAAAGAATTGATATAATGGATCAATGAAATGAATAAATTATTTGATTATGAAGAGATGGGTGAAGAAAAGAGAGTTAAGTTTGTTGTCACAAGGTTGAAAGGACATGCAACACTTTGGTGGGATGGAGTGCAAGCAGAGAGAAGGAGAGTTGGTAAGCAGCGAATCAAGAATTGGAACAGAATGGTGGCAAAGCTGAGAGGTAAGTTTTTTCCTAGTGATTATCAGATTTCATTATTTAGACAAATTTAGAATATGAGACAGAGATTAATGACAGTAAAATAATACATAGAAGAAATTTACAAAGTGAGCATAAGAGCAGGACAAATTCAAGATACAACAGAGAATATTTCCAGGTACATAAATGGTCTCAGAATGGAGATTCAAGATGAGATAAGTATATTGTCTCCTAGAATAGTAGAAGAGGCTTACCAGATGGCCTTAAAATTTGAAGAAAAACTCCTAAGAAAGAAATATGCCAAATGAAGAGGTACTTTCCGAGGAAGAGGAAGTCAAGGTGGTAGAGGGAGATCTACAGCACCAAGAGATGGAGCTAGCAGCAACTCATCTTAGTATGCACCCACAGAAGGTGATACAAGTGACAGAAGGATTCCTTACAGAGGAAGAGGAGGCAGAAGAAGAGGAAGAGAAGTCAGATGTTACAGATGTAACAAATTAGGACATAGAGTATAAGTATGTCCAGAGAAAGATAATGTGGGGAAAAACCAAAGAAATGCAGTTGTTGCTCAGGCTGGAGAAGAAGCAGCAAAGTTTCCTGAAACAGAGAAAGAAATTGTGCTAGAGAAAGGAGAATCTTTGGTGGTTAACAAAGTTTTGTTAAAACAAACAAATGAAGTTTTTGAACCAACATAGAGAAAGAATTTGTTCAGAAGTGTGTGCAAAGTTCAAGGTAAATGCTGTCAATTGGTGATTGATAGTGGCAGCACAGATAATTCGGTCTCTACAAAGGTGATAGAGAAGTTTAAATTAAATACAAGGGAACATCCAACACCCTACAAGGTGTCATGGCTTCAGAAGTGACATCAGCTGATAGTAAAGGAACAATGTGAAATAGAATTGCAGATGGGTAGTTACAAAGATAAAATCATGTGTGATGTGATTCCTATGGATGTGTGTCACATATTGCTGGGTAGACCTTGGTAGTATGACAAAGCAGCAGTACATGATGGGAAGAGAAACACTTACAAGTTTTTCAAAGATGTTATGAATCAAACATTGTTACCTATGGAAGAAGAAGATACATCAAGTAAAAATTCCAATCCAAAGGCTTTATTGTTGAGTGGAAAAGAATACTTGCAGCAGATTGAAGATAATGAGGTAAATTTTTCTTTAGTTTTCAAACCTAAGGTAGTGTTTACTTCTACTAAAATTTCTGATTTGCCAATTGAAATTCAAGAAATGTTGGAGATTTATTGTGATATTATTGTGGATGATTTTCCTAATGAATTGCCACCTGTAAGAAGAATCAGCCATCAGATAGATTTGATTCCAGGATCAAATTTTCCAAACAAAGCAGCTTACAGAATGACTCCTACAGAAAATGAAGAAATCAGAAAGTAAGTTCAGGAATTGGTTGAAAAGGTTTGATCAGAGAAAGTTTGAGTCCTTGTGCAGTACCTATAGTATTGAGTCCGAAGAAATATGGAGGTTGGAGAATGTGCACTGATTCAAGAGCAACCAACAAGATAACAATCAGGTATAGATTTCCTTTGCCTAGAATTGAAGATTTGATGGATTGTTTGAGTGGAGCAATATATTTTTCAAAACTAGATTTGAAAAGTGGGTATCATCAAATTAGGATAAGGGAAGGCGATGAATGGAAAACAGCCTTTAAAACAAATGAGGGATTATATGAATGGATGGTAATTCCTTTTGGTTTATCAAATGCACCTAGCACCTTTATGAGGCTCATGAATGAAGTATTAAAGGAATTTATTGGTAAATTTGCAATAGTATATCTGGATGATATATTAATTTACAACAAAACAAAGGAAGAACACCTAAGACATCTTAATTATGTCTTAAGGAAGTTACATCAAGAGAAGTTACTGATAAATTTAAAGAAATTTTCATTCATGAAAGAAGAATTGGTATATCTAGGTTTTGTTGTTTCCGCTGAAGGATTAAAAATGGATGCAGAGAAGATAAAGGAAATTGTGGAGTGGCCTTCACCAAAAAGTGTTTTTGAGGTAAGAAGTTTTCACGGTCTTGCTAGTTTTTATAGAAAATTCATAAGGAATTTTAGTAATATCAATGCACCTATCTTTGAAACCATAAAGAAGGACAAACAACCATTCAAATGGACTGCTGAAGCTGAAAGGAATTTTCAATTCTTGAAGCAAAAGATAACTGAGAAACCTATCTTAGTTTTTCCTGATTTTTATAAACCATTTCAAGTAAAATGTGATGCCAGTGGGGAAGCTATTGGAGCTGTATTAATTCAAGAAGATAGGCCTGTAGCATATTTCAGTGAGAAGCTGAATGAGACAAGGAGGAAGTACTCTTCTTATGACAAGGAATTTTATGCAATTGTACAGTCATTGAAGAAGTGGAGACATTATTTAATGTCTAAAGAATTTGTGCTATATTCAGATAATCATGCTTTACAGTATATTATGCAGTAGCCTAAATTGAATCAAAAACATGCAAAATGGGTTGAATATCTTCAAATTTTTAACTTTGTATTGAAGCATATAAGTGGTCAAGAAAACAAGGTAGCTGATGCCTTGAGTTGAAAAAGCATTCTTGTTCAAAAAAGTCAAATTGAAGTGTTAGGTTTTGATTTTCTTAAAGAACTCTATAAGACGAATTTGGATTTCAAAAAATAATTTGAACCATGTTGTAATCCTATTTTGATAGACAGAAGTCAGTGGTTAGATTATTTCTTGCAATAGGGTTTATTGTTCAAGAGAAATCAGTTGTGCATACCAAATTGTTCTATGAGAGAAAATTTAATCAGGGAGAAACATAGTGGTGGACTTGCTGGACATTTTGGTGTTTATAAGACTTATGAACAACTAAGTAATTTTTATTTTTGGCCAAATATGAGATCTGAAGTGGAAAAGTATGTGAAGAATTGTAAAATTTGTCAATATGCAAAAGGGAAAAGTCAAAATGCAGGTTTGTACATTCCATTACCTATACCAGAAAGACCTTGGGATATGGTAAGTATGGTTTTTGTTTTAGGATTGCCTAAGACACAGAGAGTAAATGATGCAATTTATGTTGTAGTTGACAGATTTTCAAAAATGGCACATTTTATTCCATGTTATAAAACTAGTGATGCTGCTCATGTTGCCAATTTATTTTTCAAGGAGATTGTTAGATTACATGGGTTACCTAAAAGTATTGTTTCTGATAGAGACACCAGATTTGTTGGTCATTTTTGGAGGAAATTGTGGAAGAAGCTTGGTACTAAACTGAGTTTTATCTCAACTTATCACCCTCAGACTGATGGGCAGACTGAAGTAGTGAACATAAGTTTAGGTAATCTTTTGAGAAGTCTTGCAGGAGAACATCCTAAACAGTGGGGTCATATTTTACCACAAGCAGAGTATGCATATAATGATTCACCTAACAGAAGTACAGGGAAAAGTCCATTCCATATAGTTTATGGAATGCACCTAAGAGGAGTATCTGAATTGAGGAACTTGGGAAAAGTAGAAATGAGAAGTGTTGAAGGAGAGGAGTTTGCTTCAGAAATTCAAGTAATACATGAACAGATAAAGCAACAGCTACAAGACAACAGCATCAAGTACAAGATCAGAGCATATTTAAACAGAAGAGAAGTTAATTTTGAAGTTGGTGATTTGGTTTTGGCACACTTGAGGAAAGAAAGATTTCCAAAGAGGCAGTATAAAAGGTTAAAATTAAAAAAGATAGGACCTTGCAGGATATTGAGAAAATTTTCTGCAAATTCTTATGAAATTGAATTACCATCTGATATTGGAATATCTCCAATATTCAATGTTGCTGATTTGTACAGATATGAAGATGGAGGCACAAATGACAGACCAAAAGACAGAGAACAGATTGACTGGGTAAAACAGTTACCCACAACAAAGACGTTACAGCCAGAGTGGATCTTAGACAAGAAAGTGTTCAAGAAAACCAGGGGACAAGAGCATTTTCAATATTTGATCAAGTGGAAGGATCAGCCAATTGAGGATGCTACTTGGATGACATAAACCATGCTGCAGAAACTGGGCAGTTCTGTGGAGGAGCTCATGGAAAGGAGCCCATGAAGATTTTTGTCCTCAGGAGTCTGATGTAGGGGAATGAGGCTTAGAGACAAAAGGCTTCATTAATTATTCTAAAAATCCAAAAAAAGTTACAAGCAAAGGTGTTGGTACCTTTAGCTGTCAAATTTTAGTTTTACTAGATAAGGGTTGAACTAGTATCTAGGAAGATTTAACAGTTTTAGATCAGATTCAGTAAATTTAGTTTTCAGTTGATAGAATTTAGGAAGATATTATGTAATTAGGATTTTTCTAAATTTAGAGAATTCGATCCTCAAGAGGAGGTCGATTGTTATGTAAAAGAACTATAAATTGTAACCTCTAAGAAGGAGGAATTCAGGATTTGGCAGTAGAAGAATGGATTAAGAGGGTTTTCCCTCTGTTTTAATAAAATTTCATAGTTTGGTTATCTGTGTATTCTTGGCAAGTTCCCAGAGGTTCGTCCCTTCGAAAATTCATTTGGTTTATATATATCCTGTGTAGAAATTGAGTGCAATTTGAATGTATATTAACTTTGTGTAAAGGATTTGGGAGGAAATCGAAGAAGTTCTGTGTCTGTGGCTTGATTTTAAATATTCGATAACTGTTCTATGTGTATTGAGGTTTCATCAGACGAAAGGAGGTTTTCATGAGAAATTGAAGTTAAACGAGGAAATGGTGAAAATCCGCGTTTGAACGCGATTAAAATCAAAGTTTGAAGGACAAGAGGTTTTAGAGAAACCATACACTGTTGTCGCGCCGCTTTTGGCATATGAGCGGTTTTATTCATTTTGAACGCAATCAAATAAAAATTTGACACGTCGCGGTAACAATACCACCCATTTCGCATTGCATTTGATTGATAAAGTTTGGGGGTTGATTTGATGCGATATCAATACGATCGTGATCGACGAAGATCCGACGATGGTCGCGTGGAATGTCATATGGAGGTTAAATGAAAATGTATGGACTCGATGATTGTTTTCCATAGAGCTTTATTAAAATATTTGAAGTCCGAAACCCATATCCTAAGGTTTCCAAACATTCATTCCAAAGGTTTTTAACACTGTTTCTGAAGGTTTATTTAAACAGAGTTTTATCAAAGTGTTTGAGATTCGACTTTAATTCCGAAGGTGTTAAAACATTTTTTTAACAGTCAATTGTTATATTTCTGAATATTTTTAAACATTGGTTAAAGTGGGTTAGAATATTTCCTAAGGGTTGTAAACATTGTTTACAAAGGTTAAACATTGTTTAAAGTGAAAAAGGGGATTTTGCTTCTGCATGTAACTATTAACCATTGTTTGACATGAATCCTTATGTTGAAGAAAGATAAGGGGACTTTTGTCATTTTTATTAGTTTTATCAATTAAACTTATTAAATTTTGATGACCGAGAGTGAAAAGAAAGACCAGGATCAGATTCCTCCTGAATTAGAAAACATTGTACAAAATTTTGAGCAGCTCTCCTTAAAGCCTGCACCCACACTGTGCTTACATGACACATGATTATCTAGGCTTCGGATTTTGCTTTGGTAAATTACATGTTTAATTTATTTATTTGTTTATATACGTAACAATATTCTTTCGCATATTAGTTATTTAATTCATTGTAATTGTTCTGATCTTCATGATATTCTTTAATGTGCCATGCATATAAATTTTATACAATAATATCACAGGTCTTGTAACAAAAGGGTATTCTGGATGTAATGTTGTGGACCTTATCTAAAAGCTAGATGGTCCAAGGACCTACGAAAGCCATTGTATGATTGCTCCAGGGTATTCCTCCTAGAAGAACACCCTTACCGAATAGCAACATACGCTTTCAATGGTAAACGAGAGAGAAGCCAAAGTACTCCTATAATGACACCAGCTGAATGGCTTAGAGAATATGAGAGAGAGAAGGAGAAGGAATTCATAGAAATGTTTGATTCAAATGGGGATCCTGTGTTCGATGATCCAAAATTCTTCGACACCTATGTTGAGAAATTTCCCATTAGGATGAGAAGGAAATCTATCTTTTATAACCTCCCATATTGGGAGCATCTTAATATTACCAACTTATTATATCCCATGCATATATTTAAAAATGTTTCATCTTCTTTATGGAGGCACATATCATCGAAAAAAAGTGACACATTGGCTATTAGGAAATATTTTATTACTTAAAAACCTAAAAATAAAAATTGGCCTAGATGATTAGAAAGTATAGGATCAGAGGCAGGCGTTGGTCCCTCTAATTCATGGTATTTGAAAGAAGGTGATGTCCCATGGATTTAAAAAAAATATGATATTTCTTTGGCAAAGGAAGTTATAATGGGTGTGATGGTGTCATCTTCATACGGGTCTTCACTACGATGCTGCTTCACCGTGGATGACTATTTGTCAGGGTTGAAATCGCATGACCATTTGAATCTTCTAAGAGTGTGTATAATTTCAAAAGCATGATTTTATTATTTTTTATATTAATAAATTTTATCCCATGCGGGGATCATAAAACATACGTAATTTCGTATATTATTGCACGTGTTTATAACTTTGCAGTGTCATTATCCTTTGTTTGTGCGTGCGTGTGTGAAACATGAATTCCCTCAAGACCTAGGACGTGCCATATCTAAATTGCATTTGTACATTGGATCAAGTCAAAGGAGATTCATGTGGCTAGAATTCCACGGTGGCGTCAAAATATAGTTGAGATTGTTTGTATGTTTGATAAGGAATTGCCGACGAGTTTCATGGACTTGTAGGTTTATCTTCTAATCCACCCAGTAGATGAGGTTGAATTATTTCGGGTGGTTTCTTGTCATTGGATGTTCTTCTTAGAGAGGTACATGAAGAAACTGAAAGGTTTTTTCTGACAAAGGGCAGAACCCGAGGGGTCTATGGCAGAGGGGTACATATCATATGAGTCTTTCTATTATGCTAGTGAGTACATCAAGCAGATTGATAATAGACTAGGTGCGGTGATTTGGGACGATGAAAGGGTTGAAGACAAAGGAGATGGGGAGTTGCTCCAAACGAGTGGAAAAAAGTGTTTGATAAAGAGCAAGCGACTTATAATTTTTCAAATTTACACAAAGTAAATATTCATGTTGAACTTCGATATAATGTATATTTTGATCTCTATGTACTATATAATGTCGGTTTGATTTCATCAGCGAATGCAAATATTGAAGCAATCAATAAGTTCATTCATTACAATTCCAAAGCGACACAACCGTAGGTCGCATTATATGAACAAAAGAGGATGAAATGGGATAGTGGAAGGAAAGAATTCAGACGGTTGAATGGTGGAAGTGTGCCTTATCCCGATCATTTAAAAGAAAATATGCCAAAAATATGCCCCAACAGTTGGGTTGCTGACCCAACCAGAGAGAAATACAGTGCAACCAGTCGTTAACTACGTGCTGAAGAGGATGTGCTAAATGTAGGAATTGGGTGCAACAACTCGGTAATAATTGATTTAATTTATATGTAAATTTGAAACTTAATAATGCACCTTTCAAATGTAATTACATCTATATTTCATATTTTAGTTGTTGGGTTATTATAATAAACATGACACAATGATTTTTTAACTTTTTTATAATAGGCGCATTTGTTCCCATCTATGTGGGCATATGGACACCATTTTCGCATAGAAAATGCCGATGCTGGAAACATCACCCAAGACTGTGGAGTGGAAGTTGAGTTCGATCAATCTATTCGATCTAGCCACCGTGATCAAAACCTAGTACGAGGAACGTTAGGTTACGTCAGAAAGATACAAGAGATAATTGAAGTGGATTTCTCTTCTTTCCAATGTGTTATTTTTAGGTGCAAGTGGTGGGACACCTTTGATCAGAATAATGTAAAGGAAGATCGTGATATTAGGATAATATATATCAACTCTAGAAATATGTGGGATGAAGCTAAGGAGCCCTATGTTTTCCCCAAACACAACAACCAGGTGTTTTTTTTACCCAGATGTGTTGGATAGGGATTGGTGGTTCGTATTGAGACATTACCCTAGATCAAAACATATTTTTGAGAACAATAGTGTTATCATGCCATGCGAGCTGGAAGATAATGAGGGTGATCATGAGAACCGAGAGTGATATGGTACATGTGTTATTTCATCAATATTTATACTTCTTAAGATTGGTTTTTCGAAACATTATATAAATATATATTTTGAATTAATTGGTAATTTGCATTATGTTAATGTTAAAATCAATATTTCACTTGATAATTTGCAATTATGTTGATCTCAAAAATAATGCCATACTATATAAAGTTATTTTTTTTTGTATGTAAGATCATAATAAAATAATGATAATTCTAAATTACATGAATTTATTTGCATTATTTTCTAAACTTTATTATGTTACAAAAATTCATATTATTCTAGATTTATTATTTTACAATTATTTAAAATTTTACAAATTTAAAATTTTTAATAAAATCATTTCACATTAATAAAATTAAAATTTTCACATTAATACAATAAATTTTTACAAATATTTTACATACAATTAGAATTCCAATTGGAATTAGAATTAGAATTACAATTTTACAATTTCACATACAATTAGAATTAAAATTACAATTGCAATTTTAGAATTTTACATACAATTACGATTACAATTGCAATTTTACAATTACAATCATTTCACAGTAATACAATTAAAATTTTACAAATATTTTACAAATATTTTACATACAATTAGAATTAGAATTAGAATTACAATTACAATTTTACAATTTCATGTACAATTACAATTACAATTTTAGAATTTTACATACAATTACAATTACAATTTTAGAATTTTACATACAATTACAGTTACAATTTTAGAAATTTACATAAAATTTACAATTACTATTACAAATTTACATATATACCATTACAATTACAATTTTAGAATTTTACATACAATTACAATTTTTGAATTTTACATACAGTTACAATTACAATTACAATTTTACATACAATTAAAATTTCAATTACAATCATTTCACAATAAATTAAATATTACAATTACAATTAAAATTTTACAAATATTTTACATACAAATACAATTAGAAATACAATTACAATTTTATAATTTTACATAAAATTAGAATTAGAATTACAATTTTACAATATCATGATCATTTAATATTAAATTAATTAATAAACATCATGATCATGATAACCATCGTATAAACATCATATTCGATTAAAAAGCACATTCAAATTCGCTAACATCATCGTGATCATGATCATTTAACAAAACACAATTAGCATTGTATAACATAATCACAACAAAAACATCAAATATACAACTCATGTGAAATAACTACTATCACATACACATCTATCTGCAAGCTGCACATTAAATGAGAATATCTAACATGACCTAATAATTTACACATCATGATAATCACCAACATTTAAATTAAGTACAGCTGCAACATGAACATAAAATACATGGACCATATATATATATATATATATATATATATATATATATATATATATATATATATATATATATATAATGTCAAAAATATACAACTGTAATATAAATGTCATATATCAGCTGGTGGTACATCATCAATAACAGTACTAGTCGAGGCCTTCTTAGTCAATGGTGCAGCCTCGACAAGCTCAGATACATGTTGATCATCACGTGCCTGCTGATTTGGTACTGGTGGCTCATGCTTATCAAGATCAACTATCGGCTGCTCATCGTGATGACTCGACATGGTCGATGGTCTAGCCTGCTCATGATCATGAGTACTTTTGGATGTTGACTCGACGTGGCCGATGGTCTAGCCTTCTCTCCTTGATGACTGCTGGTCGATGCTAGTGGAAGCTGCTCATTTGGCGCGACGCGAGGTGAACGATGATCACTCTCCTAATTGTGATCATCATATGATGTGTCGCTGCTCGCGGACTGTTGATCACGTGCTGCGTCGCTGCTCGCAGATTTTCGATCACGTGCTGCATCGCTGCTCGTGGACTTTCGATCACGTGCTGCGTCTTGACCATACCTATAACATGCAAGGGTCCTCCTCAGCTGCGTAACTAAGGTCGTATCTCCTACGACATGCCGCATTAGGTTGTACATGTCACCAAATTTGTGCATTGTTTGTTGAGGCGGGGGTCAAGCCCACTACAATGAGAGGGTATGCATCTCTCTCCCTCTCTCGTGCCTCCCACAAGAAAACCATGTTATACTGGTCCTCCTGTTGTTTTTGTTGTTCCCTCTCTTCTCTCCTTTCACATTTTTGAATGATTGACATATTAAATATATTTTTTTATTAAATGAGACATGTATTTAGGAATACACATATACAATTTTTTTTGAAAAAAAAAATAGTCGGTGTGCCACAAAAAACAGGCATGCACCGGTAACAGTGCATCTTTTTTTTGTCGCACACCAGAAGCGGTGCCCCAGAAAATTTGCAGTGCACCGAAGGTGGTGCAACTACAAATTTTTATATTACCGCCCTCCTGGAATTGTTCCAAATTCAGCAGTGCGGTGGTATAACATATCACACCGTTGACTATGGAGTAGTGTCGGGAGGGCGGCACGCTGACCAAACTATATTCCTCGAGGAATATAGTTTGGTTAGCGCACCGACCTTCTGACATTAGTACATAGTCAAAGGTGCGATCTTTTACCAGGCCGCACCACTGACCTTGTCGAAATTATGACAAAATTACCCGCCCCGGGGTGGATATTTTAGTCAACGCACCACATTACCTCTATTCCACAGGGCCAACGGTGCCACCGGGTAACCGAAGGCACCAAATTTTTTTAAAATTTTAAATTATTAGGGTGCACCTTTCAGTACTGCCCTAGAACTAGTGCGGATACCGTTATCACAAGTTGCAGTGTGGCCTGTAAATTTACAGGAAGTACCGCGAACAGGTGCGAGCCAAACGGCACGAGCGCACTGTGTGGGATTTTTTTTTTTTTTTAAAGGTTAATTTTAACCTAATTTACAATTATAATCTTCTAAAAGGCTTAATTATGGAAAAACAAGAAAAATACCTGTACATTTGGTCATCGAGGAGGCATATTGGCTGTAGAATTTGCAAAACTAAATTTTCCCACCGTTTTGCAAAATAAAAAATGGAAATTGGTGGACAATGCACAGCAGCAGTGCGTGAAATGGGTGCAATGGGAGCACTGATGCCAGGGCGCCTCAGAAAATGAAAAGTTTAACCGGTGCTTGAGATATATGGAGCACTGAAAAGTGAAAATTGCAGTTTTTTAGCCGTAATTTGTTTTTATTTAACCCTGTTCTAGTGCGCGGGGTTTTATAGGCGCACCGGTGCGGTTTCTTAAGACCACACAGAGCGGTTTCAATTTTGGTGCAGGGTTTTGGAATGCACCGGTGCAGAATCTTTGTAAAGCACCGGTGCACTATAGTAAAAAGACACATGGGCGGGTTTGTATGGAGCACATGGTGTTCCAGTGTGCCAATGTTTTTTGTGCACCGGGTAGGTTTGTATGGAGCACACGGTGTTCCAGTGTGCCAATGTTTTTTGCGCACTGGTGCTTTCTCTTGTTGAACGCACTGGTGCGGTTTAGGATGATAAGCGCACCGGGCGAAAAACAATCACAAAAACCTCCACCCGCCAACCTCCTCTAGTAACCTCTGCTACAAAAGGATGTCTGGGATATTTTTATAAGGGGTTCCTAAAGAACATCCCCTAGAGGGTATTTTCCTTGTAGTGTGTGGCTAGCAATTTTTCCATGAGAAATGTGGCTAACATGGCATTCTCCCAAATCATAGTGGTCAAAATAGGAAGGCCAACTTTCGTGTGGCATAACTTTTGCATACAAAATTTATTTGAGGTATTTCTTGCGTCATTGGAAAGGAATTTAAGTTTAGAAAAAATATAGGTAGCGTTATGCGAGTGATAGTTTTTGGACGCCAAATAAATTTAGGAAATTCATCAAACTAACTCCAGAAGGTTTAAAACCCTAATTAACCAAACTAGGACCTATCGGTAAAAATGATCCTATGACCTAGTTCTTCTAATTTTCCCACTCTAAGATCATCAATATGGATGGAAAATAATATAATGATCCAATTCGGATCAGTAAATAAAATTAAAACTAGATCTATTATTAAAATTAATGATATATTTTTACTTATCTCATGTACTTAACGAGATCATATATAACTTGTTTGATATTACTTTCAAAGTTTCTTGGGTGAGATAGAGGTAAAACATACTATAACAAATAAGAAAGAATTACCATTTAATGTTGATTAAAAACAAACACACATTACTAGAAAATAATGTATATATCACAAGATGATAAATATACAAAATGTTAAACGTTAATAAAGGTATGCCAATCGTGAGGCTTTTCCCCACAAAAATCACCTTGCTTTGTTAATATCTTATTCATGTTTGAAGCAAAACCAATGGAAAATTTAATATCCCATATAACCTCTTTTACAACATTTCTCTCTTGCTCTATAAATAATCTAATAAGATTAGTTGGTCATCCATCACTATAAGAATGCTTTAAATGTATCAATAGTTTGGCTTCCTCAATGTCATTAATAACTTTAGAAATTTTGTACTTATTATACCTCCCATTTAAAATTTTCCTTAAGAATTATGTGACATTCTTTCAAATATGCATTGTGTCAAATAAACGAGCTACTTGTAGGTGCCCATAATAGGGAAGTTGATTGCATTGGATGGTGTATTGCTTCAAATATAGTAGAACCCCACCCTCAAAACCGTTGGGAAAATAAATGTAAACATATACTTTTCTTAGAGTAAATAGGAAAATCTATTGAAACTAAAACAAGTAATAAATATGTATGTAATTGAAACCAATTGTTTACCATGACTCTTCTCAAATCCTTTTTCTATAGTCCTGGTGTCATTCTCCTTAGTTTTTTTTGCAACTTTTTCCTACCCATTAAAGAGATTTCCACCAATCATTCGATGCATATGGTTCGTAGAGAGGAATTCATATACTCAACATACACCTTTCCATAAATTTTGAATGTATATATATTGTTGTATGGCCACATATTAGACATGCATATTTACCCTCTATTTGAAGACCTGCAAGATATACAATAATGTTTGTAAATACCAAAATATTGAAAAAATAATATAAATTAATACATGAAACATAAAATTATATTGCACTTTGCGTATCGTAAAAATGTGTTAACCTCAAGGCTTAATGAATTATCCATGCCAATTGATGGAAATTAAATTGTTTTTGACTTATTGGTTTGGATATGTCATACATAGTGATGTCGATCCACAATTCTAAAATGTCATCAACAAGAGGCTCTCTCTCTCTCTCTCTCTCTCTCTCTCTCTCTCTCTCTATATATATATATATATATATATATAACTCGGTACTTACATATTCAAAATACAAATAATTAATATTCTTTGTACATACAAAATATGTAACAAAAAAATAAAATGATTTGGTATGTTGCAAAAATTCCTAATAATAAATACCTAGAAAAAATAATGCCAACATTATGTGCTTCCTCTTTATTGACATCTAAGGAGAAAAATTATTGTTAATAACAAATATATCTAAACCGAGTAAAATGGATCTAAGCTCTCCAAATTAATTGACAACATCAATTTCCATTGAAAGTCTAACATTACAAAGTTTTTCTTTAAAAATGGGGCATCTTTGCTTGATTTCCCTAAATGTAGAACAATCTCCAAGAATTTGCATAAAACCTTCTTCACTTATCTTATGTGCATGATAATCCATAAACTATGCTATTTTTTACAACTCAAAAATCATTCAAAACGTGGAATTATGGGGATATGCCCAAGAACCTTATAGGGAAGCTTATTTATTACTTAAATAGTGCAATATCTACTAATTCCACATTCAAGGAATTCATTTTTTTTTGCATTTTTTTCCATAATATTATGATCATTAGAACATGGATCAATTGAGTGATATTCCATTCCTATATCCTTTATAATGCCACACAATATCTGTATGTGTGAGGTGATACTCCATTCCTATATATTTTATAATGCCACACAATCTTGGTATGTGTGAGGAAAGCAACAGAAAATGGTAAGATAATGTCACCTAATAATCTATAAGAAAAAATAAATTAAAATACTCAGTCATGGATATTAAATACCATATATTAAAATGACAAAAAAAAAAAAAAAAATTCTATTTATATAAAGAATTAACGAGCATAGCTTAGAATTTGTATCATAGATGTGTTTAAAATACCAGTTACTACCTTCAAGTTTACCAGTAATTTGACTCTTTGTATAGGGTTTTTTGTGCCTTATCAATAAGAGCTACATCAATAATATATTCATAGATCTCATGCACAGGTGTGTTCGCGTCCATGGAAAAACCTATTTACCTCATCATTCCTAATAATATCAGTGTCATTTTTTTCATAGGATCATCTTCAATTCTATCATCCTCACCAATTATACTACAAATTGCAGCATTACAAATTCCAAGAATAGGCATTTTTCTCTTTGTAACTTCAAATAAATAAATATAATTGCGTCAAGAGGCGCTCTTCAACCCAGTATGGAATAAATGTTGTAATGCTATCTTATGTTATGTTATGAAATTTTTTTGACTCAGTCAAATAAAAATAAAAAAGTTCAGATTCAAATTATTTAAAATAAAATTAGTGTTATGTGGAATAATGAATTACGGATAAAACAAATTCCCTAAATGTGGTGTAATGAATTTAGAACAACAGGTCAAAGACTTTGCAGATACTTTTCCTAATAGTAAATAGACATACAGAAAGATGGAGAAACTTACTTGGAGTCCAAGCGCTTCCTATTCTCCTTATGTCGCTCTTGTTGTAGCTTCCAAATCAGGCTTGATCACGAGAACTAGTTCCTGCAAGTATAAACTCTAAACAAAAAAGATATTGAAATATAAAGATGGCTATTCACTTTAATCAGTTAAATCAATGAAATATGAAACAAATACATCATACAAGAATCCACAATATGAAAGACATAAGCTTATACAGATACATATGTGGGAAAGTAAAAAACAATCTTTATTAATGGATAGAAGGGGGAGGTTAAAACCAATGATTGATTTGATGTCACCAACTCCAGCATCATCCCAACCTCATCACAATGAACATCTCTCCAACAACATATCACTCAAATCAAACCCTCAATTGAGATTCCAACAACATTTCTTTACCAAATTTCTTCCTTCTCGAGCACTAGGATCTGTGCTCAATTTATAGATGAGATGAAAGTAGTTTCAAAATCAATGAATTTATAATAATAGGCAAGACATGTTTCCCATTTCAAAGGTGTTGAATGGACACATGGATTCAAAGTTTGACACATATGAAATCTTCTAGAAGGCACTAGCCATGTGGAGATTCCAGAACAATGATAATTTATCTCCCAATTGACCAACGTACCCTTGAGTGTCGGGAAGTGCTTTGCAGCGCACCTTGGAAGGGAGGTAGCTACATATGAAAAGCAGTTAGTCCTTTGAGAGACTGCGTTGGTGAGCTCATATGTGATATAACATGTACTTCAAATCTTGGAAACCTTGCAATGGAAGTCATGGATGATTTGTTCTTGTTTTTTGTCTTAGGGCATGTTGCAACTGAAACAATAGGGGACGATAGACCCTATTCATTGGTTCTGGGGATGATGTCCAGTTTAACCAGGTCATTGGGAATGGTGCCCAAATTTACCTATAATAGATTGCCCCCTAAAGCATGAAGTCATAATAATAATAACAATATTTTTTGAATGAGATGCTTTACACTTTGATGGGCTAGAGCTGAATTAGAGTGGCGACTTGCATCAATCTTACAATACATTACATCATGAAATATCCTCTTGATCACAAATTTATTAGGGAAGGAATTCCCATGCTCAGCACATAAACTATCTAATAACATGTACATAGTGCATAAAGTCATCTACATTGGAATGTTGCCCAATGTAGACATGCCTACAGATATAGGCCCATGTTGATATGACGATGTGTATGTAAGGTCACCATATAGATGATGTGTACAACAATCCTGAAATCGCAACCTGGATGGCAGAAACTAGATCTAGGGTCTTCTTATCTCGTTCACTCGATCACTCGGGTACAAGTCTAACCATGTGAATAAATGATTTGTAGTCGAACATGGTAAGACATCGTTTGATTACCAACCAATGATGTGAGCTGCTAACAAACACAAGAGAACCACCATTAATGTTAATGGACCTCAAGGTATTGTAGTACATTTCGTAAGGCGTGAATAGATGATTTGATGTCGGACGCCAAACAAAATCTTTCGGTCAAAAGTCCAGAAGCGAGGATCTTGTCGATGGTGTAACAAGCCTCATGGTACTAGAAGATGATGTTTCTAAGTAAACTTCCTGGATGATGATTTGACGTCGATAGGAAGTCGCTTTATTTCAAAACAAGAGTTATTGATTTTAGAGACAAAGTATGACTTGACATAGAAATTTTCAGGGATGACTGTCATGAGAATGAAGGTCTATGAGTATTGCAGAAGGATGAGTATTCACTCGATGACTTCTCTTGAACATATCGGAAAAACTAAGATGATTTGGCAGCATTGACCCAAAACCGAAGTGAAGGTATGATGAACCATAGGTATGAATGAACCATCAACAAGATTACCTAACCCAAACAATCACGATGATGGAGTGAGGTATCATGTTCAAGAGTGACCTGCTACCGTAAAAAGTTCTGTTCACTTTCCCAAATTTTCCCCAATCATTTGTCGACCAGCACCTCTTTATTTTTTAACAAGCTCGAGGAGGATAACATATTATTGATCTATAATTCAACCCTTCGTGCAAATAATGTATCACTATTTAATAATTTAACGAGTCTAGCGATGAATGAAACTTGATTCTTTCCATGATCGACAAGCCCGTCACTATTTTATGTTTTAACGAGCCTAACAACATTGAAAGCCCGGTCCTTTTTCATATTTAGAGAGTTTGAAAAAGAGGACGAAAGAAAACTCCATAAGTAATTTTCTATAAAGTTGTCACCCAGATCCGAAAAAGTGTAAAATAATATCTGAGAGAACCTCCTAGCCATGTTCGACTAAGGCATTCCTTTTTCATAAATAATATATCTCTGTCCGGAAAAGGGTTAAACTTATACTGAGTCTGAAAAGAGATAAAAGAAGACTCCAGGGGTTCCTTTTTTGTTGTTATCGAAGCTCGAAAAAGGGATAAAAGTGCGCTTCAAGTCCTTTTTCATTTTTAACAAAGCTCAAAAAATAAGGATAAAAGTATGCTTTGTGGTCAAATCATTCTTGAAATAAATCTGCACGACCAATCTTCTCATTAGTTGCAAAAATTGGTCAGAACAACATCAAATGGATTAAAAATACATGTTTCATGATAAAAATAGAATAAAACCATAGTCACAACAATAAATATGATTTGAAAATAATCAAATGACTAATTAAAAGAGGTTTACTATTCATTTTTACCATTTGAAAGTTACCATTTTAATTTTGGAGCTCTGAACCTATTTTTTCCCTCGAACTTCAGCCGTTGATTCTGTGGACAGTTTTCATCGCCGTTTGATCTAGGCTGGTGCCATGAACCATCTCTTTCTTTTAGTAGTCAATTAATTTCCTTTCATTGCAAATTTTTAGGGATTTGGGCCCCTTAGGGTAAATTGTTTTTCCAAAGAGGGCAACGCACCCTTGAGCATTGAAAAATGCATTGTGGAGCACCTAAATTGAAAAATAGGTGCATATGCAATGCACCATTCCTTGTTCAAGACTGCGTTGGGCACAATTCACATTTTTTATTCTTGCAATGTACCCAAAATTTGCCTAATTTTTTGCATGAAAAGGAGTCTAATGAGTCTTATGGTTATGTTTTAGGATTCCATCGGACTAGAATGAAGATTACTTGGAGAGAAAGAGAGCATGAATAACAAAATATGATTGCCCTAAATGATCCGGGTACAGTAAGAGCCCTAAGATATTGTGGGTGATTAAAGTACTTCTGCTTGTCAGGGATGAGGCAACAAATAGAACTCTTGGATTTCTTAGTTCGAGCATGGGATCTAGTTATCGATGCATTTCACATTAGGAAAAAAGTGGTTCCTATTACAGTGGAGGATGTGTACTTTCTTACAGGCTTGTCTAGGAGAGGCTTGCTTATTTCCCTCTCGGGGTCTGCTCTCGAAGGAGAGTCTGTGAGAGATTATGTTTTGCAATATTGCTATCCAGGGGCAGAGCCAAGAACGGATGGGAAAATAAACATCCGTGACATTCGAGATTTGCCTTTGAGAACCATTCTTTTCATGATTGCAAAGCTTGCCGGCACCATTACACTACATGTAGAAAATAGATCATATATGAAGTATGCACTAGAGTGCATGGAGCCAACAATATTCAACTGGTCTAAAGCTGTACTTTATCAAATAAAAGAACAACTGAATAAGGAAAAGGGAGGAAGGAAGAAAAAATTCAGTTATGGTTCGATCCTCATTTCATTTTCATTATAGCGGATTACACTGATGCAACCATAGCATGTGACACTGGGCATGTCTAATCCTAGAGATCTGAGGATGAAAAGATGGGTAGAACTAATGGTTAGGCATGCAGGCCAATCGTCCATTTTGTTCTTGACTACATTCTTCGCCTAGTTCAGGCGACAAATTATTGCCATTGATGAGTATGCATACGCAGGCGTCGATTTCTAAGAGGATTCAGACTTAGCTTTACCAGAAGGCGCTAAGTGGGGTGAAATAGGTAAGAATGTTTTGACCATGTTTTTTTTATTTTTCTAAGGTTTATACAATGTTTTTGTATTTTGATGTTTTCCCAAGACTAAACTAAAGTTTTAATGTAATGCAGATGTTGGTCGAGTTCAACCAGTGGAGGAACCAGAGCATGGAGTGGATGAGCCAGCAGAGAGGGCTGTCGGGAGAGCAATCCTTCAGGATCTAGACATGGACGAGACTCTGTCTGAGCTACGACATCACATAGAGGGGATGACCTTCAGGATTCCAGACTGCTGGATCGAATGCGATTGCAGCGCCACACTATAGGCGTCCCTAACCGTTGGATGCAGTTAATGCATAGGATAGTTAGATCGATAACATTTTACCATGAGCATCACTAGTTTACTTTTGACATATTGCATACATTTTGAGGTCATATGACCAATGTGTCTTGGGAATTTTTTTTTATAAAAACCTATAACTATCTATCTATTTAATTTTAGTGTTTTCCTATGTTTATTGCGCAATCCTATTCAATTATGTGAATGTTTCTTTACATGTGTTGCAAATTTCTGTTTAAAACATGATTAGCTAAAGAATCTGTCAATGTGTTCAAGTTTCTGAAAATGTGTTGATATTGAATAAAATGAAAGTGTCTTTCCAAAAGTCGAACTCTTAGGAAAAAATGATGCAATGTTGGATTTCTAACAGTATAAACACTAGTAAGTTTTAATACCACAATTTCACAAGTTATGAGTATAACCTTATGATGGTGTGGTTAATACCAAATGAAATGGCATCAGAGAGAAGTTAGATCAACGTGCTATACTCAACGATATTATTTTTCGATCTACCGATACAAATCCCTTGAGAACTCACTAACTCATTGTTCCGAGCGAAAATGGCCCACGCTGCAAAGGATAGATTCTGCGTACTACATCTAGTACCATCAGCATATCCAACAAATGGTTCCAAAGATTCAGAAATCTGTGATGAAATGTAAAGCGGATTACTGTGCCCAGAAAAATCTAAAAAAAAACTAAGACAGTGAATGCAAATCAACATCATATATATAAAATATAATACAAAAAATCACTATGCTCATGATTAAGCATAGTAACATTTCAGATACAACCCATTTCGAGGCTGCACCAACGAAATTCCATCGTAATAAATTAACTCGTAGAAACCCTTAGCAAGAACTCTTTTGACAATATAGGGGCCATGCCATAATGGCTCAAATTTCCCAGTACCTATTACATTAGCTTCTTAATCATAAAGAAGGACCAAGTTGCCCTATGAGAAAATGCGAGGCTAGACATTTTTGTCGTATTGCGCTTTTATATGTCTCTTATGTGCTTTGTTGGCCAATTGGGCTTCACAATGTGTTTCATCAAGAAGGATGAGGTTAAAAATATGTGCTTCTTCTTATGAGGTGTTAGGTAACAAGTCGATTGGGAGTTTTAACGATGGTATTTCACATTGGATTAACAAGATAGCTTCTAGACCATACACCAATTGAAAGGGGGTAAATCTGGTAGCATTTATTACTGAGGTTCGGTATGCCCACAAGGCTGAGTACAGGATCAAACGCCAATTTATTTTACGAAATCCTATCATTCGTTGAAGCATATGTTTAATTGTTGATAATAAGGAGTAGAATTATAATGTGACAATCCTAACTTGGCAATCAATTCAGTCATCATATGGTTGCAAAAATTCTTCCCATGATTTGTGACTATAGCCTATGGGACCCCAAACCGTGCAATAACATGATTAAAGAAAAAAAATGCAGCTGTTTTTCCTGTGTTATTGAATGTAGGCATCGCTTCGGCCCATTTGGTAAAGTAGTCTACTGCGACAATAATATAACCATGCCCCCCAGACGAACGAGGGTTACTGGTCATGAAGTCAATACCCCATTTCGAAAATGGTCCTACAGATAGAACAAGATGCATTGGCGCTGGTGGTTTGTGGATTTTATGATCAAATATCTGGCACGCATGACAACTTCTGACCACGAGGATGCAGTTGCGAAATATGGTAAGCCAAAAGTAATCGGCGCAGAGTATCTTCTGTGCAGTAGCATAACTAAACAAGTGTCCACCACAAGGCCTAGCATGACAATCATTTAAAAACTTTTCGGCCTCCTCATGAGTGAGGCACCTTCTTAAAATTTTATTGACACCACGATGATAAAGTGTATCGCCGACAATCAGATAGTATTTGGCTTGGTATCGAATACATCGCTGGTTAGAGTGAGAGGTATTAGGCTGAAAAGTTTGGGTCTAGAGATAAATGATAAAATCCCCATACCAAGGATCATATGATTCGATAAAAAACAGAGACTCGTCAGGAATATATGGTTCTGACTTAGTAGTAGTATTATCAGAGGGAAGGTCATAGAGAAGCTCAGCCAAAACTAAATACTTCTTTGACTTGGATTTGATGAATTCCAAATCAAATTCCTATGAAATGACAATCCATTTTGAATATTTTCCCCTCGGTAATTGACGTGATAAGATATAAGTAATGGGGTTGCAATCCGAAATGACAATGGTCTTCCGGAACAAGATATAGTGGAAAAATATTTGGACAACTTGAACAGCTTCCAAGGCAAGCTTTTCTACGTATGAATACTTCACTTCTGTATCATTGAGATTATGACTCAAATAATAGATCGGATGTTCTATCCCGTTTTCTACTTGGACCAATACCATAGCAATGGTCGTATCAGCCGCAGAGATATATAATAAATAATCACTCTGATAATTGGGGGGATACATTAATAACGCTAAGACAAGAGTATCCTTGACAACATCAAAAGAATCTTGCGCAACTTGGTCCCAATGGAAGGGAATCCCATTTTTCAAGAGCTGAGTAAATCCTTTATTCATTTTGGCGTAGTTGGGTATGAGCCTCCTTAGGAGGTTAGCCTTTCCTTGAAGTTTTTGTATATGAAGTGAATTTGATGGTGCAGGAAAATAAAGAATGGCTTGGACCTTCAATGGGTCGATTCGAATTCCTTATTTTGAGACGATGAATCCAAGAAAATGACCAGAACCAACACAAAACACACACTTATGTGGATTGAGGCATATTTTGTAGTGTCGGTAGCATAAAAATATCGCTCTCAAATGCATCGGGTGATTAGTCCAATTTCGTGAATGCGCGGGTAAATCATCTAGATAGGGTTGAACAATGTGTTTGATGTCATTGAAATCATAATCCATTTCCCTCTGAAAAGTGGCCCCGACATTCTTTAAACCAAATGAGATTTTCCGATAAGCGAATGTGCCCCAGGGATAGATGAATGTTGTCTTATATTGATCCTCTGGGTAGATATTGATTTGATTGTAGCCAGAAAATCCATCCATGAATGAAAATATTTCACATCCAGCACAATCGTCAATAATCTGGCCGATAAAGGGAGTAGGACAATTGTCTTTTAGAAAAGCAATATTGAAATCTCGATGATAGATGCACACTCTGATGGTTCCTTGTTCTCTCATGACAAGAACGATGTTAGAAACCCACTTAGTTAGCGGAACAGGGTAAATGAAACCAACATGAAAAAAAAATTCAACTTCTTCTTTAATGAAAACGGTCTTCTTCGGATGAACATGACGAAGGCGTTTATGTACCGGCTTGACATCAAGGTACATATTAATAGTGTGTTCAACAATACTAGTACCTATGCCTGGAATTTCCTCATAAGACCAAGAAAATACATCACGGAATTCATGAAAAAGAGAGCGATAAGTTTCAATTTCTGATGGAGAATAAGAGACGCCGACATGAATATTTTCTACAACGCTAGGTTTGGTCGAAATATCGATAGAAATGGTTTCTTCAATATTTGAAAAATTTCGTTCAGAATCAATTACATTAATACGAAAAGAAATCGTAAAGAAAATTTTGATTGATGGATGATATAGTTCACTAAGATTATTTTCTTCATAATCAGGAAGATGGGAACGATGATGATAATCTTCCCATGGTTCTCCTTCCGACATCATGGTTTCCAAAATATTCTCATCTATCAAGAAAGTTGAGGAAAAAGGATCAGATGGATTACCAAATTCTAAGGAACGATCAACCCAAACAACCAGCGACGCTGATTTTGGATTTGTCGCCCAAGCCAAATAGATTGATTTCTATGCCAGCTTAATAGGGCTGGTCGACAGAAACTAATCCAACATAACAATTTTAGAATCACCCATACTCTTCCTTAAGCCAGATGGAGTGGAATAAATCATGTAGCAGGTCTCTATGTTTGCAATTTCTGCCGACGTCGCGGGTGGTGGTAGTGTAAAGGTTCCCATGAGAGTGGAATCCTTTAAGAGACCTACAACAATGTTCTAAAGTGTGAGTTAGGGTGTGTGTATGAAAATAATGCTTCCATTTACTTGTGAAGTGGATGAAAAGAAGGATAGTTGATTGATGACTGTGATAACACATTTATGTGGAAATGTGATCATTCTAAAATATGTAGAAACAATTGCAGTCATAGCATATACCCATGCCCTTCCAAGTAGAATATTGTAGTCAAGGGGTCCGTCAATGAACTCAACATAGAAATTTATTTTTTTTCACCCTAGTTCAACATGCAGGCTATTGATAATACCACAAGGCTTATATGTACGTCCATCGAAAGCCTTCAAAGTCGTTGATGATTGAGATAAGTGCGGCGAGCCAAGTGAATTCCAATAGTTTGGAGACATAATGAACGTAGATGCTCCCTCATTAATAATAGTACAATGAACAAGGTTATTGAGACAATTTACTTATATGGAGAAGCCAATTCTGCTGGTAATTGCGGCACATAGCTCGTATGATTAAAGATTACGAGATTAGAATCAGTCGGATCAGTTCCACCAATAGCTGACAATAAATCTTGTTTTTGGGAGGGACTATTTTGTAATACCTCAAGAGATGACATAGATGAAGGGGATTGAGCCAAATATTCAACTATATTATAATTTTGAGCAGCTCTTGCTCGAGGATTATATGTCGATTTATGAAGGACTCCCTTTGGTGGCTTGATCGTCAATTCACGAATAGAAGTAAGCGGTACCGATTCCGTAGATGGATTCGTGGTCGAGGTAGTAGGTTGATTAGTGGCCTGAATACCGTAATATTTATTACGTTTTGACACAAAAATATTTGTTTATGGCTTTGTGATACATAACATCAGCACTTGGGAACTAGAAGCTGGATCCGTAGCAACCAAATTTGTGTCCGGATTCAGAAACGGATCTGTCAACACAACTAACACATTTGAAGTCATAACCATTTTTGAGACTTCAGCGTGGTGAGGAAAATACTGAACAAAGTGTTCCTCATTACGGATTTTTCATGGATAACGAGGTTTCCTATTTCCAAACGATTGATCAAATGATATTTCCTGCAGGTTAGAAGTTTTATTTTTCTTTGAATTCCCTTTTTTCTTAATTCCAGGTTACTTTTGACTTTTTCCTTTGTCAAATGAGATGACATTGATTTCGGAAGAAGTTGAAGGATTAGATGCAGTAGTATGATGTGTGCTTTCAGTACCAATCATACTGTCTCTGACATGAGAGTCCTTTGATGAAGGAGGAACAGTAAAATTAGATCGCGACATGTTAGGAATTTTTTCATAGAGCGTGCCAGACTGAGTATACATCAAGTCTAAATATTAGTCACGAGCAGTAACCTGCTCTTCAGTGACGACGCCACCCTTAGCCACATCCTCAGTTATAGATGGTAACAAGGACTTAATGAACCAATCAACAAGGAGCTGATCAGGAACAAATGTCTTAACCATTCTACAACGATGACGCCACTCATGAATATGATCAGAAATGTGAATAGCATTAGTCTGTTTAAAATTAGTCAAGAGTTCCGTTCCAGTTTCATATCGTATGGGTAACTAGAATTGAGTCAAAAAGACAGTAGCTACGGAAGTGAAATTATCAAAATAAGCTCTAGGTAACTCAATGTACCATTTTACAGCCAGACTTGTGAGCGTACGCTGGAAAAGACGTAGCCGAACAGAGTCATTATTCAGGGAGTTTGATCAAAACCACAAATGATAAGTCATAACATGAGTCAATTGGTCTTCCCTAGGGTTTCCATTGAACTTAGGAATATCTAAGGGTAATTTATGGGGTATCATTGGTCACCAAGGAGCATAATTGAATGGATCATTGGTGAGCTGATTTAAATCTGGTAACTCTAAAATTGCAACAAAGGGAAACTATCCATTAAGGTAAGGTTGAGCATAGCCAGGGTATGATGGAATTTCTTGAGCAACAGGCCTTTGAGCATCAGCATAAGGAATCTGCTGCTGGTAACCCAGATAGGGGTTGTTTTGATAAGGAAACTCTTGAGGATTTTGTTGACCAAAACCTGGATATGATACTTGTTGAAATAGAGGTTGAGGCATTTGCACCTGAGGCTTCCAAGGGGTCTATCCACTAATGTTATAACCCAAATTAGGATAACTTGGATTCGGTTGAGGATAGGTATAACCTGGTTGTGGCTGTGACATCCCATAATATGGTAATCCAACTTGTGAATAAATGATTCTAGGTACAGGTTGTTGTAAATTAGCTGAAATATTTGGAGTCTGTGGGCCCAATACTTGAGGGTATTGAGATGAAGGACCCACTTGAAAAGGTTGTTGTACAAATTTTTTAGTCTGTTATAAGGGTAAGGATGTATAAACAAGTGGAATTGATGTGGGTGCAATAGGTTGAACTGATTGATACGAATGTACAACCGTTTGTGGTTGGATATGAAGAGTGGGATGCCATTGAAAAAAATTCATTTTGACATTAGGTTGACCAAAAAATGATGGATTACTATCAAAGTGGGTGACCAAAGGTTTCCCCCCAGCATGAGGAGGATAATAAGATGGAAAATATTGTTCTCAAAATGCAAGGAGTCTAGTTGATATGGTACTGGATGGAATAGACCCAGAAGGACCAGCTTGAGATTCCCCTAATGATGTATATAAAGGATCAAGCCATTCAATAATCACTATAGTTTTACTAGTTATAATACCAGATGATGACATTGGTGAAGGCCATGGGTTTGAAGATGCACTAGAGAAAATTCCAGATAAATATTGATAACCTAATGTGATGCAGAGATTCTGCATAAATCAGGGTAGAGCGCATAAAAGGGTGTGTATGTCCTTCAACATGAAAATTCTCAACGAAATATTCATAAAAACCACTTTCAATTCAACTCAAAATATATATAAAGGAGAGAGAACCGAACATAAACAAGATACTGGCATATAATAACAATAATAAAATTACAGACTCAAACCATTTTGCTGAATATTACAATTGTTGGCCTCTTGGCTCTCGGCCTTTACGTAAACTCTCACAACATTTCTCTCTATTTCTCTATGTATTCCTCTATGTCCTCCATCCTCACACAATCCTCATATTTATACATAATTGTGGATTAATTCCAATCGATTATTTCCTCCCCAAATATCTCAACCAAACTCTAAAATAGCTTTATCCATTTTTTACTCAACTAAGTTCCATTTAAGGAATTTCTAATCCCTAAAATATCTATCCACTCAACTCCATTCATATTCTCAATTAATCTAGATAATATTTACAATAAATCTCACATTCAGATTTTTTTGTCTTAATTTAAATAAAAATGTGCATAGTTTATAAAATAATGAAAACAACATCACCCCTTAAATCACACAAATAAATAATGAAAATTTTGCTCGATGCTCCTGCATCAGACTCCCCATGTAGAGAAGTTTCCATAGAATCCTGTCTATGAGGTCTGTCACTTTTCTGTAATAATGCGACAACCACAAGTCTCAAATAACTTGCTCCCTGTAGGATTCCAAACTCTGTTTTTTCCGCTGGTCTTTTAAAGTATCAACTCCATTTTGTAAATTTGCAAAAAATTTACAGAATAGTATTTTCAGAATACTATTGAATGTAACTCTCGCTTTTCCATACCACATCATATTTATTTCGGGAATTATAGAATTGTATAGAATCACTGATACCCATTCTTCTATTCTCCACACTCTGAAAGAATCTCGAACTGGTTTTACATCAGCATCACCAACATCACTCATTCTATCAACAGGATTCCATCAGCCTCTCCAACAATTTATTTCGCCAATTCCTCGGAGTAATTCCTCTTTGTTTGATGTTTCCGTCTCCAATTGCGTTAAACATTCAACTTTCTGAAATGAAGAATAATCAAGAATTTCTTCTTGACCACAACTATAGTCATTGATCCTAGTGCACGCTCCAAATTTACACAAACATTGTATGCAATGTTCGAAAATGTTAATGCAGCTTTAAAAATTGATATCGATTTCTTAGAATAGATAAAAAATTTCACACTCTAGCTATCAACAATCAAAGGATTAACATTTATACAGAGTTCCTTTATCATTTTCCATTTCCGTCGAATGTAAATTGGATTAAAACCGAGTCTCACACGCACCATTCATAGCTACTTCCCTGTAGTGTAGCGTAACATCTGAATGTGAAATGACTATATTGAAGAATCATGGAAATTCATTATAGGTTCAAGCCTACAAAAATTCGTTGTGCTCTTCCAATTTGTCCAATTGAACCTACTCTCAGCCCATTGACTGGTTTCTTCAAAAGCAATATCTCCAAATGCGCTTACAACATTGGACCAAGCCATTAAATGACCAAATTAATGCTACTATCTCCATGAGTAAATAACCAAAGGATTCACATTCTTCAAGTCCAAATCAATTATTAAAACGAATTGTGGACCAAATTTGACCAGATCCATGTGTTAATCACCACTGTATTTTTAAAATGGTGGAATGCAGAAAAAACCTATTGACTCATCCCGACATTCAAGATCAGGCTTGCCCAATTGGCTTGCCAGCCCAAGCTATCTCTAATCCCATCATTCACCCTTTACGTTCCAATCTGTACAATCCTTTTGCTGCTTCAATTCTCCACAATCTGCATCTGCTTTCCAGTCTGCATTTACACCCGTGGTTTTCTGGAATCACTGTACCAATCGGAATTGGCTCCAATCGCACGCTTGTTCTTACAATTCAACACACTCATCTCTCATCCGTGGCTGCATGGATTAATTAAATTTTTTGGCTCTGATACCAAATTATGCAGAGATTTTGCATAAATCAGAGTAGAGCACATAGAAGGGTGTGTATGTCCTTCAGCATGAAAATCCTCAACGAAATATTCATAAAAACCACTTTCAATTCAACTCAAAATATATATAAAGGAGAGAGAACCGAACATAAAAAAGATACTGACATATAATAACAATAATAAAATTACAGACTCAAACCATTTTTCCGAATATTACAATTGCTGGCCTCTCGGCTCTCGGCCTTTACATAAACTCTCACACCATTTCTCCCTATCTCTCTCTGTATTCCTTTGTGTCCTCCATCTTCACACAATCCTCATATTTGTACATAATTGTGGATTAATTCCAATACATGATTTCCTCCCCAAATATCTTAACCAAACTCTAAAATAGATTTATCCCTTTTTGACTCAACTAAGTTCCATTTAAGGAATTTCTAATCCCTCAAATATCTATCCACTCAACTCCACTCATATTGTCAATTAATTAAGAGAATATTTACAATAAATCTCACATTCATATTTTTCCCTCTTAATTTAAATAAAAATGTGCATAATTTATAAAATAATGAAAAAAACATCACCCCCTAAATCACACAAATAAATAATGAAAATTTTGCTTGATGCTCCTGCATCAGACTCCCCATGTAGAGAAGTTTCCATAGACTCCTGTCTATGAGGTCTGTCACTTTTCTGTAATAATGCGACAGCCACAAGTCTCAAATAACTTGCTCCCTCCAGGATTCCAAACTCTGTTTTGCTGCTGGTCTTTTAAAGTATCAACTCCATTTTGTAAATTTGCACAGAATTTCCAGAATATTATTTTCAGAATAATATTGAATGTAACTCTCGCTTTTCCATACCACACCATATTTATTTTGGGAATTACAAACTTGTATAGAATCACTGATACCCATTATTCTGGTCTCCACACTCTGAAATAATCTCGAACTGGTTTTACATCAGCATCACCAACATCACTCATTCTATCAACAGGATTCCATCAGCCTCTCCAACAATTTATTTCGCCAATTCCTCGGATTAATTCCTCTTTGTTTGATGCTTCCGTCTCCAATTGCATTGAACATTCAACTTTCTAAAATGAAGAATAATCAAGAATTTCTTCTTGACCACAACTATAGTCATTGATCCTAGTGCGCACAATAGAGTGTGTGTTTCCATTAACATGGAATTCTCATCATACCATGCCCTTCATACCATAACCTCTTCAACATGCTCATCATCTTAGCGCAGACATTTTTCTTGCACTTCCATGCAACTCCTTCTTTGCTGTGACGTTTCTCATGCAACACCGTCTCTCTTCAATGCCTAAAAACAATTCCCTCATAGGAAATTGCCAAAACTTTCTTTTAACATGGTGGCATCAACAACTTTCTCCGGCACCAACAAACACAAACTGTACTATCTTCGAGACAGAACAATGTGAACACTTTCACATGCGCTACAAGAAACGATCAATCATGATCTTTAACTCATATAAATCATAGATGCTCCTTTTCCAGCTTGCTCCTCCATGTAGATCTCAGTTATAACAACCTAAAAACGATATTCCAAAACCACGCTGGCTCACCACTCTTCTGCTATGATTGGGTTCACCATTTTCTTTCTAAATGCCACCAACATATCTCAATCAACAAGGTCAAAACACTTCTTCAACAGTTCATTTCATAATTTTAAGTTTCAATGAAGTATTTCTTCAATTTATTAGTTGACACAGTGTTGTAAGTGCTCACTGTAAAAGTTTTAACTTCTAAGAATTGAATTTAACATGAGCCAATAGTCTTCTCAAGTACAAATATATTCCTTATGACAACCCAACAAGTTAATATAACCATAGACTAACCCACAAAAAAACTTCAACGATTCGGGGACTTGCATAGGCACTGGTGGACCACCAAGATATATGGCCGAATTTATGACAACAGGAGCAGGCTTTGGTGGTTGCTTCTGTATCGAGGTGAAATGTGTACTAATCAGCGTGGAGATAATACCTGATTTTTGGCAAAGGTTAGGGAAATGGTCCCACTCAGATCTCTGAATGCTTGCTCCAATCACCCTTGAAAAGCGAGGTTTTGAAAAACATGATCTTTTTCATTTTCTCAACACGCACTTCAAGCTATGCCCCTATCACAATTGATGCTGGATCTCCTATAAGTGTTCCATTGCACTCAACTCGAGCGACAAAAATAGGAGAGACACTTTTCCACTGCACAGGTTCATAAAATTTATGACTAGCTACTTCAGATTCACTGTCATCATCATCAACCAACTGCAATAGTTTTGGCAAGGTCGATAGATGCTGAAGATGGATTGCCAGTCGAATGCACTTCTTCCCTTCTAAGTACAAGAGAACTTCTTCAATTTCATTTCCAGCCAAATTCATTCCATTGAATTCTCTTTCTAGGTTTGTGTAGACTTATTTTTCTGTAGAATTGATTGTGATTATTTGAAAAAATAAACTAATAGCTATGTTTCCCTCAATTCATGCCAAAAATGCTCCAAAGTTACACAAACATTGTATGCACTGTTCGAAAATGTTAATGTAGCTTTAAAAAGTGATATCGATTTCTCAGAATAGATAAACAATCTCATACTCCAGCTATCAACAATCAGAGGATTAACATTTATACAAAGTTCCTTTATCATTTTTCATTTCTGTCGAATGTAAATTGGATTAAAACTGAGTCTCACATGCACCATTCATAGCTACTTCCTTGTAGTGTAGCATAACATCTTAATGTGAAATGACTGTATTGAAGAATCATGGAAAGTCATTACAGGTTCAAGCCTACGACAATTTTCTGCGCTTTTCCAATTTGTTTGAGTGAACCTACTCTCAGCCCATTGACTGGTTTCTTCAAAAGAAAGATCTCCAAATGTTCTTACAACATTGGACCAAGCCATTAAATGACCAAATTAATGCTACTATATCCATGAGTAAATAACCAAAGGATTCACATTCTTCAAGTCCAAATCAATTATTAAAACGAATTGTGGACCACATTTGACCAGATCCATGTGTTAATCACCACTGCATTTTTAAAATGGTGGAATGCAGAAACAACCTACTGACTCATCCTGACATTCAAGATCAGGCTTGCCTAATTGGCTTTCCAACCCGCGCTGTCTCCAATCTCATCATTCTCCCTTTACGTTCCAATCTGTACAATCCACTTGCTGCTTCAATTCTCCACAATCTCCATCTGCTTGCCACTCTGCTTTTACACCTGTGGTTTTCTGGAATCACTGTACCAATCGGAATTGGCTCCAATCACACGCTTGTTCCTACAATTCAACACACTCATCTCTCATCTGTGGTTGCACAAATTAATTAGATCTTTGGGCTTTGATACCAAATGATGCAGAGATTCTGCATAAATCAGAGTAGAGCGCATAGAAGGGTGTGTATGTCCTTCAGCATGAAAATCCTCAACGAAATCTTCACAAAAACCACTTTCAATTCAACTCAAAATATATATAAAGGAGAGAGAACTGAACATAAACAAGATACTGGCATATAATAACAATAATAAAATTATAGACTCAAACCATTTTGCTGAATATTACAATTGTAGGCCTCTTGGCTCTCGGCCTTTACATAAACTCGCACGCCATTTCTCTCTATCTCTCTCTGTATTCCTCTGTGTGCTCCATCCTCACACAATCCTCATATTTATACATAATTTTGGATTAATTCCAATCCATGATTTCCTCCCCAAATATCTCAACCAAACTCTAAAATATATTTATCCCTTTTTGACTCAACTAAGTTTCATTTAAGGAATTTCTAATCCCTAAAATATCTATCCACTCAAATCCAATCATATTCTCAATTAATTAAGAGAATATTTACAATAAATATCACATTCATAGTTTTTCCTCTTAATTTAAATAAAAATGTGCATAATTTATAAAATAATGAAAAAAACATCACCCCCTAAATCACACAAATAAATAATGAAAATTTTGCTCGATGCTCCTGCATCAGACTCCCCATGTAGAGAAGTTTCCATAGACTCCTGTCTATGAGGTCTGTCAATTTTCTGTGATAATGCGAAAGCCACAAGTCTCAAATAACTTTCTCCCTCCAGGATTCCAAACTCTGTTTTGCCGCTGGTCTTTTAAAGGATCAACTCCATTTTGTAAATTTGCACAGAATTTCCAGAATAGTATTTTCAGAATACTATTGAATATAACTCTCGCTTTTCCATACCACATCATCTTTATTTCAGGAATTACAGACTTGTATAGAATCACTGATACCCATTCTTCTGGTCTCCACACTCTGAAAGAATCTCGAACTGGTTTTACATCAGCATCACCAACATCACTCATTCTATCAACTAGATTCCATCGGCCTCTCCAACAATTTCTTTCACCAATTCCTCAGAGTAATTCCTCTTTGTTTGATGCTTCCATCTCCAATTGTGTTGAACATTCAACTTTCTGAAATGAAGAATAATCAAGAATTTCTTCTTGACCACAACTATAGTCATTGACTAGGATCTGTGCTCAATTTTTAGATGAGATGAAGGTAGTTTCACAATCAATGAATTTCTAATAATAGCCAAGACATGTTTCCCAGTTCAGAGGTGTTGAATGGACACATGAATTTGAATTTTGACACATATGGACTCTTATAGAAGGCAATGGCCATGTGGATATTCCGAAACAATGAGAATTTTGCTCCTAATTGACCAACGCACCCTTGAGTGTCGGGAAGTGCTTTGCAGAACACCCTGGAATGGAGGTAGCTGCATATGAAAAGTAGTTAGACCCTTGAGAGACTATGTTGGTGAGATCATAGGTGACATAACATGTACTTAAAATATTGGAAGCCTTGCAATGGAAGTCATGGATGATTTGTTCTATTTCTTTGTCTTCAGGAATGTAGCAACTGAAATTATAGGAGATGATAGACCCTATTCATTGGTTCTGGGGATGATGTTCAGTTTAACCAAGGCATTGGGAGTGGTGCCCAAATTGACCTATAACAATTAGAATTAAAATATTATAACAAAATAATGGTTATAAATATTGTTATAGTAGTTCAGGTAAAATTGAGGTCATAGAAGCCTCAAGGGTTAGCTCATTTGTTCGAGTTCACGTTGCTAAAGAGCCTCCCTAATGGGAGGTCACAGATCAATTCTCCTCGACGCCTTTAGGATTAGGCTCTACTAATAAGCTAGTGGTATGTGATTAGTTTGGGTGGATCTACTTAGATATTTCCTAGGGAAATTTTTTTGTCATAGAGCCAATTTACGATTGGAGGTTTTTGGATGCTAGGTTTTGACAACTCATGGTTTTTCCAATGGTATTATATATATATATATATATATAACAAACTTATATCCATCTTAAATCTAGATCTATTAAGTGTAAAGAGGGATTAAATCTCTCAAAAAATATTTGCAGTCAAGCTTTGCACTCAAAAAAGATATTTTCACCTTGAGAGATTTAATCCCTCTTAACATTTGATAGATCTGGAGTTCAGATGGATTTAAGTTGGTTAGTATCGAAATATGAAAACATTTAAAACTGAGAGAGAGAGAGAGAGAGAGAGAGAGAGAGAGAGAGAGAGAGACCATGTTTTCACTATCTTGGCAAGGGGTAATATTTATTTCCCCCATCCAAGTTCCCATTCTCTAAGCAATGTTTTCAAAATTTTCAACATGTTAATTCTTCTTCTCTTTATGCCTTTTCCTTTACTACAAGGGTAATGAAATATTCTCTCATAGATATCATAAATTTTAGGATGATTGTGAGATGGCTCTTCACATTTTCTTGTATGCACAAAATAATTTCATTTATCAATATCAACATTTATGGTCAAATCCCTTGATACTTTCATTATAAGATCTCTATAAGCCAACCACGCCAAATGAACCAACACTTGAATTGGGATTATTTGATATTTTTATCTATTTCATCCAAATATTCAACCCATTCATTAGTATACATTTAAATAATTTCACATATAGAGAATTCAAATGGTATTGAATAGTTTTAACATAATAACATTTCAATTACATGCTGTACCCTACTGAATTGTTCTAACCAAACTTATAAATTCTTAAATTTTAGATTTCAAACATTTTGCCAAACATTTTACATGTAATAGGATATGAAGCCTTTACAAAAAATATACTACAAGAAAGATTACCACAGTAACAATAACAACACAACCAACAAATAAAAATTTCATGAAAACAACTCATCCAATTAAATCTGATTTATTAATATGCAAGGAAACCAATTTTAGATACAAAAGAAAAGTTTCTAGGAACCTGTGAGCAACCCTGGAAAATGGCACGATTTCTTTTTAGGAATAAGAAGAAGTTTGAAGCTCTGAAATGCTTATGAAAAAAATATTATAAATCACTTCGTCGGGACAATTTGTTGAGTTGATTTGAGAAACAAAAATCTGAACTAAAAACCCACACAAAAACTTAGAGATTGCATATAAAAATCTAGTACGACCCTCCTTCTTAACCTCAATGGCCTAAAATTTGTGGTATGAACCTCATTTGTATTCCCACAAATTGCAGAATGCCTCCATGAATTGGTAGGGAGATAGATCCTTTGCTTCAATAGTGAATACCAATGAAACAAATCTCTTGTTTATCATCATAATACCATGGGTCTCTCTTTTAAAACCTTTTTTCCCTTTCACCCTTTCTTTTACCTTTTTACCTTTTCCCACTCAATTAAATAATATAAGTGACTTTATAAATTTTTCCTTGCTTTTTCTCCCATAGTCACTTAATAACACCTTTTTAATTTAATTATTCAATGTCAGTTTTACATGTTTCTTTTTCACCCAAATGAAATTTAAGCAACTAAATTAATTGAACCCCTTTTAATCGATTATAGCTGATGAGAATCAAATAGGCTACCAATTCATTATCCATAAGTGATAATTTAGAAAGGGACATTGCAAATTATATGTAGCAAAATTTACCATATAATTGAGTCACCTAATCTCAACTTTTAAAAAACAAGGGTTGTTTTTCCCCAAGTAGGCGTCTTTTAGAATTGAAGAAAAATCAAATAGTAGACATGTCAAAACCATAAATGACATGTCACACTAAAATTAACTCCTTGAATGTCACTTAAGCAACATTAAAGTGATGTTACAATATGTAGCACCAATTAATAAATGTGCTAAGCCCTATATAAACCCAAGTTTTTCCCTAGAACCCATTATTAACCCTGAGATAATGAGTGATTACATTTCTATTATTATATTTTTATATAGTCTAGAACCCCTTGTGATCACATTTTATTATAATTATACCCTTTCTCTCATATATATATATATATATATATATATATATATATATATATATATATATATATATATATATATATATATATATATATATATATATTTGTGTTTTACATTGTATTCATTGTAAAAGGAGGTGTCCCACTCAAAGAGGCCTATAATTGTTGTTTTCTTATCATTTGGAAGGCACAAGGTTCATAACATTTGGTATCAGAGCTCATGATACTAGGGTTTCTATACTTCAAACAAGTCATCATGGCATTTTCACTATAATTTTTTTCAGGGAATTTCAAGACACTAAAAATTGGACAATATTAAGGAGAAATATTGGGTAACATCTAGTTCAAATTTTAGATCTCGGTTCGTTATATTTTTGGAGATATGATTTAAGGAGATTAGGGTTCCTAAATGCTCCTATAATTGGTCTCAATCAATTCAATTCAACGTTTTTATTATAATTTATTTTTTGGGGAGGTTTCAAAGTATGAAAATTGAATCACATTGAGGATATATCTTGGTTATATTTGGTTTAGATTTTAGATCTTGGTTTTCTATAATTTTGGATATATGTTGTAAGTTAGGGTCCTTGAATGCTCCTGAAATCAGTTTCAAACATGTCAGTTTCACATTTTCACAACATTTTTTTTTAAAAGGTTTCATATGGTGAAACTTGGACCATATTGAGAAGAAATATTATAGAACCATTGGTTCAAATTTTGTAATTTCATTCACTATACATTTGGAGTTATACCTTGTGAAATTTAAGGTTTGTGAACAATCTTGAAATAATTTTTAAATAGGTAAACTTCATATTTTGTTATATATTCCCTTCTAGGAATTTTTAGAATCTGAAATATTCAGGGATCCGAGGAGAAATATATTTTAAGAATTGGACATGTGGCACATTATACAAGTTTTCTCATGAGAAGAGGCCAAAAATAAATAAGTTTTGGAAATTTACCATAACTTTCTCTTGGCACATCAAAATATGGTCACACTTGTGGAATTGCATAAAACACATATCAGAGTATTAGAAACCAAATTTTCATATCCAAAAGGACTTAAATATTAGATATATATCAAGAAAAACTTCATCCATTCTGATATTCTACAAATTAATGTTTTTAAGGCATGTAACTTAAGGGTGACCTAATTATTGATTATCAGATCCAATTTTAATTTTTTTTTGTCACTGAAAGTTGTGATAAAGAGGAGTACTATTACTATCTTCCAACATGCCTCCAAAGAAAGTTACAACATTAATAAACCTATTGAAGGCTCATCCACGACTCATGAAGAAAATGAAGAATTAGAATTTAGGTTAATCTCAACTAGAGAAGAAAGTTAATGAAATGGATGGTAGTATGTTGAAAAAGGTGGATTTATTAGGTTCTCCAGAAAAGCTTAAAATATAAATTGAAAATAAGGTAGGCATAGAAAACATGATGAATCAAAATAGGGAAAGAATGGAATGGAAGATGAATCAAAATAAGGAATAAATTAAAAATTTCAAGGAAGATATACATAAATCTATGAGGAAAGAAATAAAGGAATTACAAAACATTCAATTAAAAAATCTCTCTAAAATGGATGTGGATATCCAAGGATATTAAAAACATAAGGAGAAGCATGGTGTTGAGAATAAATCTCATATGAGGAATATTTTATCAAAATTGGATAACAAAAATATTTAATCAGATAACCATAATTGTGAATTTTCAATCCAAGATCCACATCATCATGGATTTAAATCAACACCAAGGAACTGCTACATTCCAAAGATTGATATGAGCAATTTTGATAATAATGATTGATGGGCTTCCCGAATAGGTACAATTCAAGGACCATCTAACTATCCTTCAGGACATTTAACCTCTCTTTTTGCACTTGATGACATATTTTTGATCTATAATGTGTTCATTAGGAAATTTTAAATATAATTGCATATTATCTACCTACTATTATTTATTTGTGTAGAATATTGTGAGAATATTGGGCAAATTCTAAAGATTTGGATGAGATAACGTAGGGACTTGCTTCTTGCTACAGGATGGACCAATAAATGAATAAAATATCATAAAATCATTGATATATTTTGAATCTCCACTGAATGAGAAAATCTAGGGATGTGTTCCTTGCTACAGGAGAAGCCAGAATTCGGTATTTAATAAAGAGTCCTATTGTTGGGAACCAGATCCACTTTTTGAGGGATTTTCGAGGGGAAAGATACCTCCTTTCAAGGAGGATTCTTCCTCATTAGTTTGTATAATAACCAATTCGAATTACCCTCTATAAGTTTGTATTTCTTAGTCTTCTTGTGGAGAAAACTTGTTATTTAGCAGCTGTACTTTCATTTTTATGAGGGATGTACTTGGATTGACTCTAATAATGAAGTTTGGTGTCATTTTCAACTTATATGGCTTGGTTTCCTTCATAGGACTCCGATTATCCTTGGTATTGGCCATCCTAGGAGCCTCATATCCCTGTTGTACAATTTATTTATCTTCTTTGAATGTTTTTTCACTTGTATTTCCTAATTCTGCACTTAATATTCATGTTTCATTTTCTATAGGTTAGATTGGTTAAATGATTGAAATAAGTGGGTTTTCAGGTCATTTATACAACTAAAAGTATGATTCATCCTTAGGATTGACTTTCAAATTCATATTCATCATTAAGCTACTTGGATTGATTTACTAGCTCACAATTTTGGAATTTCTCGGAGTATCCTATAGCAAAATAGTAATAATTTTTTGCATAATTTTAGCATGTGTTAATGAGCTTATTTCGAGTTTATTGCACTTTTATTGAAGCATAAAAACATCCAACGTAATAAAAAAAATTACTCCATAGAATTTTCACTTGATTAGCTTAGGAATTTGGGTAATTAGATCAACTTACTAGCTCATTGTTCTAAAAAATTTGTTTTTAGAGTAGTAATTTTCTGCTAATTTTTATCACATGTTAGAAATGATATTTTTGAGTGATTCCACTGGGATTCGACTCCTAGGACATCCTAATTAATAATTTTTTTTATCCCATCTCATTTTCATTTGATTTTCTTGGTCATTCGGTGAAATAAGTTAGAGGACAAACTAGCTAGCAATCATGTAGCAACTTGTAGAAGTTTGTTTTCGAACTCTTATTCACTCCAAATTCATGGTAGAATTAAATTTATAACCTATGAATTCTCTGGGGCCACTTTGGTTGAGTTGAGGATTGGTTATTTTGTCATTGATCTCTTACATTTCTTTCTTCTTGAATATTTATTTAAGAAATTAGTCTAGATTTCCTTTCCGCAATTTACTTTAAGAAAAGTGTGATTTCCTTCTTGCAAGAGTAATCTAGGACTTTCCTTTCCTGCAATATAGAATATATTTCCTTTAATTCCATTTCCTTTCTAGAAATATAGATTATATTTTCTTATTTGTAATTATTCTTTACATTTTTTGCAAATATAATAGATTTCGTTTTTGTCATTTATTTTCCAGCAAAAGTAGAATGGGTTTGATTATTGTTATTTAACTTTTGAAACTTAGGATTGATGGTTTAATTAGATATTTTCTCATTTGAAGTTGTTTCATTTCCTTCTTTCACTTCCATAAAAGGGAGTCAGACTATGAAGAGGAAGGTGTTTGTTGCACATACAGTGTCGACCCCTCTTAAGTTTGTACGAACCCCAGGTTGCTAATTTAAGTTGGTGGCCTTGGGAGTTGCAGTATTCTTGTTGCAAGATTGGGGCTCATCACATTTTGGCATCATTTCCCGAGATGGTGTCAAAGAAATCACTTTCTTGTTCTTGGAAATATTCCTTCTTTCTTCGCTGCATTCATATTTTCTACAAAAACAAAAATATTGCATTAGCATTCTCATTAAAGCTTTTTTTATTAAAAAAAAAAAATCTTCAATAACACAAACCTCCCCACCATCCACTCTTTACGGTAGAATGAGAAGATGTGGTAGAAATTTTATAAGGAATCATGGAGAAACTCTACTCTGTCAACACATACCAAAAATATTTTTATCCTCCCCAACCTTCTCCCTCTTTCCATCTTTCCCTCAATATCCTCAGTATCCTACACTCCAATATCATCAAACATACCACCCACATATTCCAAATCCATATCAAAGACCCATTACCTCTCAAATACATGCACAATTGCTTCCCAACCCCAACAATAAAATACCTCAGCCTCCTTATGATGCTGACATGAACATTTTTCGAAAAGATCCTCTTGATCTAAATGATATTCATCTTATATGAAGAATATTATTTAAAAAATAAGATTCATTTTCTATCATTGAAAAAAAACATCAATAATAAGAATATCCAGAGGAGAATAAAGAGTCATGGACCACCTTTGATGAAGAGCAGCCATTAGAACCTGAGAACGAGGAATTTATACTATGCCTTTAGGAGACTAACCAACAAATAGTAGAATATTTGAATGGAATGAAAAAAATAAGACATGAAGAATGATCAAGATGAGCAATTGAACTAGGGGCATCAAAGCTATATTGACCTTTGGTTCCAGAAAATCAACAAGATGGAGCATCACTCTCTTCTTTAGCAGTGTTTAATATCATCTCAATAAAAGTAGTTGATCTCTTCTATTTTGGTACATATAAAAGAATATATTTTAAACCGACATATGAGTTAATTTTTCATTTGGGTATGTACATGGCTCCATTGAAAGTATTCCTATGCTTGAAAGATATTTTCGTTGTCAAGAAAAGTAGGATACGATAAATAAAAAATAAATAAAAAAAGGAAAAAATAAAATCTTAGGTGAAAACCTCATTTGAGGTGCCTAAGATTGTCTCACTGGTTGAAAACCTCTATGAGGGAACCAATGTGTTGGAAAAAAGAGAAAAAAAAAAACATCCTAGGTGAAAACCTCCTCTTAGGTGCCTAGGTAAACCTACTGGTTGAAAACCTCATTAAGTTAGCTAATAGGCCTATAAAAGAGAAAAACAAAATGAAAAAAGAGGAAAAAAGGAAAAAAGGAAAAAGGAAAAATTAAAAATAAAGATCCTTTCCTCCAAGTATATATCAATGGTCTCTCCAGCATGCACAAGCAACAAGAAGTTGATCAGAAAAACAAACATCTAGTCAAGGGTAGTCAACATTGTTTTTTCCTCATTCTATACCAAGATGCTCCAACATGGCTAAGACAAAGTCCATACATCTCTTTTCATCCTCACAATGCATCCTCATGCCCTTTCCCATCATTCCCAAGCCTTTCCCATTCATTTTCCTCAATTTCCTGAAGTGCTACAGGAAAGTTTTGTACTGCTACAGGATTGCTAAAATATGCATGGAAGAAATTGTTTTTAACATATATTGAAAAACCATGCAGCCATTTGTAGAAATTATCCAAAGGGATTTCAATCTGATCTTGTAATTTACTAAAACAAAACACTGAATCCTTCTACAAATTTGTGGAAACCAAATACGATTGCACAATTACATAACAAGTAAGAGAAATAAAATATCAATCAGAAAACACAAGATGTATCTGGGGAAAAAAACTGCTAAAAACCCCACTATTTGTATATTGCATGAATTTAAGACCATGAAACAATACAATGTTATTTCCCTTCCCGAAAAACCTGTGCACTCTGTTATCTGTCTCACTCTGATCTAAGAAAAATCGGTCCAATACTTAACCAATTCTCAGCCACTATCTGACTAGCCTTGCTTACACATTCCTAGAGGAATTATGTCCCTATTAATAAGGAAATTCCCAAGAACTGATTGTGAAATTCCTTCAAGACATCATGATGACCTCATGCATGACCTGTAAAATTTTCTAATTATAGAACTGATAGTTATATTCCCCTTAACCTCAATATCAAATGGGCATTCCTTAGAACTTACATGCAACAAATATTTATAGAAAATTATCAGTTAACTGATTTAACAATCCTTGTGAATTAAATCAGATTTAATTCACTGGACCTATCACTATCTCATCTCTCAAATAGAAATATTTAAACTAATTTTAACTCAATTAATTGAGTTAACTAATTACAACTCACAAATAATTGTAACTGGACCCCCTAAAATCTAGGAAGAACTCTACATGCCTCCTCTCTGACCTCCAACACGAATCATCTAAGATAACTAAGTCTTCCTGACTCAGTTAACACTTACAAGTTGTTATGAGATGAAATTACAATTTCTCTTCCAATTTAATTAAGGAAAAATTCAATCAGAAGTCCCCTTTGGGTGCCATTTCAACGCTCCCTATAAACAAGAAAATTATTATCTTCTACCCTATTCCTATCTCTGTGGAACTTGAATTTTCTTCTTGCCAGTGCCTTAGTCAATATGTCTGCATCCCGCTCCTCTGTGGGAATGTACTCTAATGAAATTATCTACCTCTGCACATAATCTTTGAAATGGTGATACCATATATCAATATGCTTGGACATGTCATGAAAAACTAGATTAACCTAGATTTTGATGCAACTCTAGTTATCACTAATATCACCTTCAGATCCATCTATCGACCAAACAAACCAACAAGTATATTTCTCATTTAGATGGACTCACATGTTTCCTGATTGGCCGCCATGTACTCTCTCTCTACTGAACTGAGTGCAACTGATCTCTATTTCGTGTTGTACCAGGAGAGTGTTATTGATCCTAAGTTGAAGATGCCTCCTGATGTGCTCTTCTTGTCGGATGGACTCACTATTGAATATGCATCGGTGAAGCCTTGAAGATTCACTCCCACTATCCGTTTGTACCATATCCCATACTCTATAGTGCCTCTGAGGTATCTCAACACATGCTTGACTGCCTTCCAAAAGAGCTTGGTAGTCTTAACCATAGCTTGATTAAGTTGTTTAACTGTGTAGAATATGTTTGGTCGCTTATTCACCAAATACATGAGGGAACCCACAAGCTGCATGTAAACATTAGCATCCACTACTTCACCTGAAGTAGCATCCTCCTTCCTCCAGTTTCTGCTAGAGGATTCTCCATGGGTTTGCAACCCTCCATGTGTAACTTCCTGAGGATATCGTTGGCATACTTGCCTTGAGATAAAAATAGATCCCCATCTCTTTGCCATATTCCAATCCTAGGAAATAGAGAAAGAGCCCCATTTCTTTCATCTCAAATTCTATTGCAAGATCCTCTTTGCAAGACTTGATGAGCTGTTCATCACCTGCCAGTATCAGATCATTGAAAAAAGGTACAATAATCAAAATCTTACCATCAACCACAATATGATATAGGCTCGCATCTGCTTCACTCTTGGTAAAGCCCGACCCAATGAAATAGTTTTTTATCATGGTGTGCCAAGCACGAGGTGCTTGATTTAGCCCATACAATGCTCTTTTGAGTATTCACACATGTGACTCCCTGTCTAAGGTCTCAAAACCTTCTGGCTACTCAATGCACACCTCTTCCTCAATAACTCCATTGAGAAATGTTGTCTTTACATCCATCTGATGTATCTTCCATCCCATCTTCACTGATAGTGCAAGGATGGATCTGATTGATGAGTACCTTGTGACTAGTGCAAAATTCTCATCATAATCTATCCCCTCCACCTAAGAGCACCCTCTCACCACAAATTTAGCCTTGTGCTTCTCCACACTCCCATATGTTGTCTGCTTCACCTTGTAGACCCACCTGGATACTACAACTAACTTCCCCTCTAGTCTTAGGACAACTTTCCATGCACTATTTCTCATAATGGAGTCATACTCCTCAACCATGGAATCAAAAAAAACTGGCTACTACACTTATTCCTCAAAATATGATGGTTCTATCTCAATACCTTCACTCATAAGAGCCATGTATCTAGTGCACCTCTCTAGGGACCTTCTCTGTCTATGTTGTGATGTGGATGCTCCCACATTCTCTCTCACATTTAGTAATAATCTGTCAGCCTCTCTAGTGTGCTTCTCTCTATCTAATGGAAGATCCTGCATGAGTGGTTTCTACCACTCTCTATTCCTCTGCTTGTGGATACTCCACATCCTGAGTTTTATATTTTGGAGCCAAGAGATCCTTAACTACATGCAACTGAAGCTCCCTCTCAAGGAAAATTCACATGGCTTTCTCTTCATCAAATTTCACATATCTTTTGACCACTATCATCCTATGTGATGGAAAGTAGTCACCCAATGGTTTTGAGGTGTATTAATGTACCCCAAAAATATCCCCAACTCTATTGTTGGATCTAGCTTCTTCTTGGCATCGTTGGTTACATGGAAAGAAACATATGAAACAAAATTTTTAAAATGTGACACATCTGGTATCTTACCTGAAAAAGCTTCCTCTGGTGTACTCATCCCAATTATCTGATGAGGGCTTTTGTTCTGCACAAATAATATTGTATTTCATTCTTCCACCCATGGATGCAACGGTAGACCCTAATGATGCAACATAGATAGTGATGCTCCCACAATAGTTTTTTTATTTCTTTGTGCAACCCCATTATGTTGTGGGTTATGAGGCGCTATCATTTATCTTTGAATTATTTTTGAGGTGCAAGAGATTTTTAATTTGTTAGAGATATATTCTCCACCATTTTTTATTCTTAAAGCCTTCACCTTCTTCCCTGTATATTTCTCAACAAGTTCCTTAAACTCACAAAACTTGGAGAATGTTTGATATTTCTTCTGCATGATGAAAATCCAACACTTTCTTGAAAAATCATTAACAAAAATCACGTAATACATGTGCTTTTCCGTGGAATCTAGCAAGAATGGTCCATACACGTCTGAGTGAACTCTCTCAAGGATCGTCTTTGCTTAGTTTTCCTTATCATGAAATATGGCTTTGGTATACTTCCCAACTATACACCATTTGCATGTATCTCTCTACGCAAGTGTACCCTTTGGAATTCCTGTAGAAATATGTTGCATGATATTAAAAGAACCATGGTGTATATGGACCAATATCCTATGCCATAACTCACTGATGTATCAGCTCTTCACATTCTCTGCTTGTGTGCTCAATGCAACACAATTTTTTACATCCATTTTGTATAGGTTCTTTACTCAAAGGCCATTTTTTTCACTCGTCCCATGGCTTTGTGACAAAGGAAAACCTTTCCTTCAATGAAGATCACATCATATCCACAATCTTCCAACATAGCAACAAAAACCAAATTATTCTTTAAACCATGAACATACATGACATCTTTTAATGTGAGGGGTTTACCTCAATCTCTCTGAAAGGTAATTGTACCTACACCAGTAGTGTTATACCTCTCGTCATCACCCAGATCGATGTGCATCTGGAGATCCTTATCCTCCAAGCTACTGAATAATTATTTATTGTCATTCATATGGAACAAAGCTCCAATATCCAAGTACCACACAAAACCCATCACTAATGAAACCATGCATGTGATGAGAGTGGAATCCAACTTGAACTGTGAAGCAAGTGCTTCACCTGCTGCTCCTCCCGAGGCCTTCTTGTTGGTCTTATTTTGTGGAAAATTTGTGGCATAGTGTCCATGCTCATGAAAGTGAAAACATTTCACTTTTGAAAATTATCGCTTCTTTCCTGCCTTTCCAGACTTCGATTTGGAATCAAACACCTTCTCTTTTCCTTTCTTCACTTTTCCATCCAAGGCACAATTATCCTCATCATAATTATTTGATGAGGATCCATCTCTGGTGCTCCACCGAAACTCTTCTTGTACCAAGTCGGACCACAATCGCTCCCACTTTGGTAGCTTCTCCCTCCCATTCATAGAGTCCTATTATCTATGCCAACTCTTGGGAAGGCCTAGAAGTTCTAGGCTCACAAAATCATCATCAAAAATTGTCACACCAACACTTCCAATGTCATCTCAACACTAAGTGAACTTCGTCAAGTATTTTTGGATCTTGTTTCCCTTCTCCATCTTGAATTTTCTGAGCTTTTCTGTCAACGCAAACTTCTTATGGTCATTGATATTCTGAAAGAGATCTGTTAAGGCCTTCCAAATAGCATATGGAGTTTCCTTCCCATGTATAATTGAGAAAATATGATATTGAACTCCCTCTAACAAGATCCTTCTTACATTTGTTACATTCTTCTTCCATGCATCAAGATGTTGAGCATCTGCTGTTGCGGGCTAAGGAATATCATTGTCTATGAATGACTTTATTCTATTGTCCTTAAGAATTTTCTAGATCATGTCCTTCCATGATATGTAATTATAATTTCCCTTGAGTGCATATTTGATTCACAATCCATTGAAAGACATCGTGATCTACTGCTAGTCCTGAAGAATAAATCTACAAATTTGATATACTTGTTCAAAACAAACTCTGGGTCTTCTCTTCTATTGCGATTCTTGCTCTTATACCATGTAGAAATTATCCAAGGGAATTAAAACTAATATTGCAATGTACTAAAACAAAATACTGAATCCTTCTACAAATTTGCGGAAACCAAATACGATCGTACAATCACATAACAAGTAAGAGAAAGAAATTATCAATCGCACAACGCAAGAAGTATTTTGGGAAAGAAACTGCTCAAAACCCCGCTATTTGTAAATTTCATAAAGTAAATACCATGAAACAATACAATGTTATTTCCCTTCCTGAGAAACCTCTGCACTTTGCTGACTGTCTCACTCTGATCTAGGAAAAATCGGTCTAATACTTAACCAATTCTCAGTCTTTATCTAACCAACCTTGTTTATGCATTCCTGGAGGAATTATGTCCCTATTAATAAGTAAATTCCAAAGAATTGATTGCGCAATTCCTTCAAGGCATCGTCACGTCCTTATGGATGACTTGTACAAATTTCTTATTATACAACTGATAGTTATCTTCCCTTTAACTTCAACCTCAACTGGGCCTTCCTTAGAACTCACATGCAATATCTACATATAGAAAATTACCAGTTCACTGACTGATCACTACCTGTGAATTAAATCAGATTCAATTCACTAGACCCATCACTAGCTCATCTCTCAGTTAGAATGTTGTGAAACCAGCTCCAAAAATAGAATAAAAGAGATATCAACGCCTTAGAAATAAGCTACTTCGAGGGGGAAACCTCCAATACATTACATGAATGAAAAATTATTCGATGATACAAATTAAAAAACCTCCTTTATATATATAGGAGTCCATGGGCCACAATGTAATCCTAACTGACCTAACAATAATAATTTAATAGCACAATAATAACAATATGGGGGTTACAAGGGTACAATAATAACAATAAGGGGGTTACACTAACAACAATAAGGGACTATACTAGTAATATAGGGACCTATCATGCCCCTCTCCTTCAAAAAAGTGTTGTCCTCAATGCTTGAGTAGCTCTGGGTGCTTCTATATAAAATTCTCATCCTCCCATGTAGAATCTTCAGTGGGTAAGTTCTTCCACTTGATGAGATACTCTGAAATTGATCGATTCCGTAGTTGTTGAGTTCTTGTTTCCGTGACCGCTTCAGGTTCCAATATGATTTTTCCTTCCTCATCAAGTTCTGGCAATATTGTTTGAACTGGAAGATTTTCACCTATAACCTTCTTTAAGCATGAAACATGGAAAACTGGATGTACTCGCGAAGAAGTAGGAAGCTCCAATTTGTATGCCATAGTACCAATCTTTTGCAACACCTTGTAAGGAACATAGTACTTTGGCGATAATTTATTATCCTTCTTTGCTTGCTTGAGGGACATTTGTTTGTATGGTTGTAGCCGTAAAAATACCCAATCTCCTACATCAAAACTTCTCTCGCTACGATGTTGATCCGCCTATTGTTTCATTCGATTTTGTGCCAAATTCAGGTTATCCTTTAAGAGTTGGAGAACTTCTTGTTGATGCTCGATGTGATCTTCCACTGCTTGAACCTTTGAATTTTCTCTTAAAGTTGATGTGATGGATGGTGGATGATATCCATAAAGTGCCATAAATGGGGTCATTTTTGCTGCAGTATGGAAGGAAGTGTTATACCACCATTCAGAGAGAGGTAACCACTTGACCCATTGTGTTTGTTTATCAGATACAAAACAACGAAGATATCCTTCCAAACATTTATTTACTATCTTAGTTTGACCATCAGATTGAGGATGATAAGATGAGCTATGAGCTAATTGAGTACCCAAACAAGAAAATAACTTCGTCCAAAAATTTCCGGTAAAAATGGGATCTCTCTTGCTCACAATAACCCTTGGGTTTCCATGTAGCTTTTGAATTGTGTCCATAAATGTATTAGCAACTATACTTGCTTTAAATTCATGAGATAATGCACAAAAGTGTGCATACTTGGTAAGTCTATCAACTACCACCATGATGACACTCTTTCCTTCGGACTTAGGTAAACCTGTGATAAAATCCATTGAAATCTTCTCCCAATGTTGACTTGGAATGGATAAAGGTTGTAGAAGTCCCGGGGTCTTAATTGTCTCAACTTTATTCTGCTGGAAAACCAAACATTCCGCCACAAACTTTTGAATATCAGATTTAAGGCCATCCCAAAAAAAATTCTTTCTTCACCCTGTGGTAAGTTTTTAAAAATCCTGAGTGTCCTCCTAAAGGAGAAGTGTGCAATTCCAAAATAATATTTTGTTTTAGTTGGGAATTCTTAAAAAGATATAAGTGATCTTTGTACCATAAGGAATCATTTTTCCAAATAAATGTATAAGATGTACTAGGATCTTGCTGTGACTTTTGAATGAGTGTCCACACTTCTTCATCCTTCTTCCATTCATCTCGTGCTTTGGTTATCCAATCTGGTTGGATAATAGAAATGGCACAAAGAAATGCTTCCACCTCTTCATTCTTTCTTGAGAGTGCACCTGCAACAACATTTAGCTTCCCTTTTTTGTATATTATTTCAAAGTCATAACCCAACATCTTTGTGACCCATTTTTGTTGCTCTTCTGAAGATAGTCTTTGTTCCAAAAAAAATTTAAGACTATCATGATCAATTTTTACCTTGAAGTGTCTTCCCATTAGGTAAGTTCTCCATTTCTTTAGTGCATGCAGTATTGCTAACATTTATTTCTCATAAATAGGTTTTTGTAAATACTTTCCTTTGATTGGACGATTTTCAAAAGAAATGGGTCTTCCTTCTTGCATTAAAACAACACCAATTCCATTTCCTGAGGCATCACATTCCACAATAAAGGTTTTTGTGAAGTCTGGCGTAGCTAAGACCAGTGCTAGGCACATTGCCTCTTTAAGATGTTCAAAGGCCTTAGTTCCTTCATGAGTCCATGAAAATGCATCTTTCTTCAATAATGTTGTTAGAGGTGTTGCTATTCTCCCATAATTCTTAACAAACTTGCGATAATACCCTGTTAACCCGAGAAATCCTCGCAACTGCTTTATTGTTGTGGGGACTTTCCATTCCTTAATGGCTTTAATTTTGTTAGGGTCTACCTTAACACCCTCGTGAGATACAATATGACCCAGATATTCCACCTCTTGTACTCCAAAGAAACATTTGGATGTTTTTTCATATAATTGTTTCTCCTGCAATAGTTTGAGCACCCCGTCAACATGTTGAACATGATCCTTCCAAGACCTGCTATAGATTAGTATATCATCAAAAAATACTAGCACAAATTTTCTAAGGAAGGGTTTGAAAATGGAATTCATCAACCCTTGGAATGTAGAAGGTGCATTGGTAAGGCCAAAAGGCATGACCAAAAATTCATAATGACCCTCATGAGTTCGAAATGTTGTTTTTGGAATATCTTCAGTCTTCATTCTAATTTGATGATATCCTGAATGAAGATCCAACTTGGTAAAATAAATTGCTCCATGTAATTCATCAAATAATTCATCAATCACGGGAATGGGAAATTTATCTTTAATGGTGAGCTTATTGAGCTCCCTATAATCGGGACACATGCACCATGATCCATCCTTCTTGTGTACCAATACTACAGGAGCAGAGAAAGAACTTTGACTAGGTTGAATTATACCCGCCTCTAACATTTCTGCAATCATACGTTCAATTTCGCTCTTTTGGAAGTAAGGATATCTATAAGGCCGTATGTTTGGAGGAACACTTCCTGGAATCAAATGAATAGCATGATCATGATCACGAATAGGTGGGAGTCCTTTGGGAGTTTCAAACACCTTGGAATGATTGTCCAAGACTTGTTGGAGATCTGCAGAAATAGATGATTTTGATGTTGGAACTTCTAGTGAGCATAATTGTGCAATTACGCCTCGTTGTTCTTTCTTTAGAAGCTTTGTCGTGACATTAGAGCTTATTATCCTTCCTGGCTTCCCTTCAATACCCCGTAATTCGACTTCCTTTCCTTCTGAAAAAAATTTCAAGAAAAGTTCTTGAAAATAAAAAGCTACCGTCCCCAAAGATTGTAACCATTGTACTCCTAGTACAACATCAGCACCTCCCATAGGAATGGAAAGCATTGGACTAGTCAATACATATTCCCCCATGGTTAGCTTGATATTATGGCATTTTCCAGAACAATTTATAGTTCCTCCATTTGCAACCATCACTTGACATTCTGGTGCTGGGTATAGGAAACAATTCAATTCCTTGGCTACCTTACAATGAATAAAATTATGGGTACTACCTAAATCACTCAACACTATTACCTTTTTCTTCTTGATATGTCCTTCTATCTTGAGAGTTTGAGGAGTGGTAATTCCTGCCAATGCATTACACGATATGGTCGGACTCATTTCTTCCTCTTCTAGGGTTGGTTCCTGGTGTATATCCTCTTGTTTTTCATTTTCTTCTTCCTCTTCACAATCTATATAAAATAATTTCTTCTCAGCACACTTATGACCTTTAGTGTATTTTCTATCACAAATGTAGAAAAGCCCTTTTGCTCTTTTTTCTTCCAATTTTTGTTGTGTCAACCTTGTAGGTTGTTGAAATCTAGGAGTAGCAACACTTCCCTCTTTATAGAAGTGAGTGGCAGTCTTCCTTGTCGCCATAATTTTACATTCAATTTTTCTTGCCAACCTGAATGCCTTTTCCAATGAATTAGGTTCCAAAACGCGAACTTCATGTTGGATGTTATCCTTTAAAGTACCTATGAAGAGATCAATCCCGTGTTCCTCTGGAATATAAGTTACCCTTATATTCAATTTTTCGAAGTCCTCAATGTGCTCCCCCATTAAACCCGTTTGTTTGATATTTATAAATTGGCTAAAGAAGGTGTTTCTCTTTGTATCCTCATAATGTGTTATCATTTCCTCTCTAAAAATTGACCAAGTGACAATTTTTTTATGGGAGAAAAGCCATCGATACCATACAAATGTATTTTTTTCTAGATGTAAAGTTGCAATGCGTACCTTTTGTGTGTTTTGAAAATTATTGAGATCAAAATATTGCTCCATCTGTAGTATCCATGTTACGGGATCCTTGCCATCAAACTTCCTCATATCCATCTTTGGAATATGGTGGTTCTTCCCGCAAACATTAGAGTTTATGAAATCACGATTAGCATTTATTTTTTTCTCATCATGAGTTTCCTCTACTATCTTTTCACCATTAGGAAACATTTGTTTTATCAACTTTGTCAAACCTTCCATGTCTGCTTTTAGATCATTCTTCATTTTTTCCATTTTTTCATCGATCTTAGCTTCCATGTCATTAATCTTAGCTTCCATGCCAACTTCCATGCCATCCATCTTAGCTTCTAAACCATTCATCTTAGCTTCCATGCCTTTCTTCAAACCATCCATTTCATTTTTTGTTGCTCTTTGCGATAGCGAAATTTGGTGCACTTGCTCATGGACTTTTGATATCTCGTGTTGCATTTCTTCGTCTTCATGAGTCATAGTAGAGCCTTCTGAAGGCTTAATGGGTGTTGAATTATTTTTAGGAGGCATTTTAGAACCCAATAATGATATCTACGCGCAATAGGCCTTTGGAATCAACTAGAACTGATTTTTCAAACAAGACTTATGCAATTTGAAAAAAAAAATACACACCTTTTTCTTGATTTTGAGGAGCTTGATATTGAAACTGAATTATCTCTGTGATTTCGGATCTTCAATATCTGAAATTTGGCCCTGAAGTAACCCTCTAAATCTTCTTTCGAATGCCACAATTCTAACCTGATTTGGATTCTTCAAGGCAAAGTTATGTCCAATCTCCCACAATGACCCAATTATGGAATGGTTCAGTATAGCGAACTTGTATGACTTGCCATGTGTCACTGTTTCCTCCTTTGGCTTGAAATTGATAGAAAATAAACTACAGTCCATGTACTTGCAGCCACATTTTACAACATTCCAATCCGATGCTCAGAGAGAGAGAGTTATGAAGATTTTCCCACAATAACCTCTTTGAGATGAAATTCAGGAGCCTGAAATAGACCTAACTTCGACAGATCATATCTCCGAAAATATTGTGAACCAAGCTCTGAAATTTTGTGAAGATTTTCCTCAGGATTTCGGCCTTTCTCTCTAAAAATTTCAGCTTTTGAAACTTCGTAGAACAGAAGTTATAGAAAAAATTCCACGATGACCTGTTTAGGTTAAATTCAGGAGCCTACAAAAATCCCTAACTTCCACATATCATATCTCCAAAAATGTTGCGAAAAAAGCTATGAAATTTTGCAACGATGTTCCTCTAGATTTCGGCTTCACACTCGCAAAATTTCAGCTTCTGAACCTTCGTAGAAAAAAAATTATAGCGAAAATTCCACGATGACCTGTTTGGGGCAGCGAAACCATAGAGTCCAAAGCTCTGATACAAAATGTTGTGAAACCAGCTCCAAAAATAGAAGAAAAGAGATAACAATGCCTTAGAAATAAGCTGCTTCGAGGGGGCAACCTCCAATACATTACATGAATGAACAATTCTTCGTTGATACAAATTACAAAACCTCCTTTCTATATATAGGAGTCCATGGGGCCACAATGTAATCCTAGTGGGGCCACAATGTAATCCTAGCCGACCTAACAATAATGATTTAAGGGAACAATAATAACAATATGGGGGTTACAAGGGTACAATAATAACAATAAGGGGGTTACACTAACAACAATAAGGGACTATTCTAGTAATATAGAGACCTAACATAGAACTAGTTAAACTGATTTTAATTCAATTAATTGAGTTAACTAATTACAAGTCACAAATAACTATAACTGGACCCCCTAAAATCTAGGAATAACTCTACATGACTCCTCTTTGACATCCAACTTGAATTATCTGAGCTAACTAAGTCTTTTTGACTCAGTTAACACTTACAAGTTGTTATGAGATGAAATTATAATTTCTCTTCCAATTTAATTAAGGGAAAATTAAATCAGAAGCCCCTTTTGGGTGTCATTTCAACACCATTAGGCAAGATTTTTTATGGGGAGATGCATAAGTATGATGGTAACATGCTTAAAAATTTTCAGCAAATTCTAATACTTATTTTTTGAGAAATTGGTCACCATCACCTACAACCATTTTTCATTTTTCTCAATATTTTTGTATCCATTGGCCAAGGTTTTTTATGGGGAGATGCATAAGGATAACAAAAACATGCTCAAAAAAAATTCTGGTTAATCCAATCCATTTTTTGAGAGATATGGATTGAACAATTCTTCTACGGGATTGTCCAGTATTGCTATAGGATTGTCCCAGATTCACTACAGGATAGTGACCGACATAGAAAAAAGGTTCATATATTATTTTTTCACATAGGAACAAGAGGAGGGATCCACCACAGCATCATCATCCTTATTTCACACCATTTAGCCTCTTTTCCACCCAAATATTCACCTTTTTCCATCAAAAATCCCCATTTTCACCCCTTCTTTTGTTACTTTCACCACAATCAAGGCTTTTGATCCTTGTCCGTAGATTGATCATGAATTATAAATGTTTTTGGAAGCATTATTTGAAGGATATTGTGGTCATAGAGGGGTCTATGTGACTACCACAGGAAGAAATACAATCTTGTAGCAATCTTCACAAGCCCTACAGGACCACAATTGAGTGCATCTTAATGAAGAACCAACCATAATGAGGGCATTGGAGATTCATTTCCCTAATTTTGGTAAGGCACGAGACATTTTTGGAGCGGCTACAAGATCACTATTCATCTTCAACAAAAACACTTGATCAACCTCCTACAGAACTTGTGTTGACAAGCCTTGATAAGTCTAGCACATATCAAAAAAAATAAAAAATAGAGCCAATGCATGGAGAAACAAGCATGGGAAGATACACCTCAAGAATCCAGCAGATCAACCATTACCTTTTTTCATAAACAACATGCAGACATCAAGTGATCAACACAAAAGAAAAGACTACCAAGTAGGCTTAGGTATGCACATTCCTAACCCTTCCTTTCAAGTCCATTTTTGTTTAAAAAATGTTATCAATGCATGAGAGAAAGGTTTTATAAACTAAGGATGGGTCAGAGGTCTCGACCACCTTTTATAGTTAAATATAGTTATCTCCTTTTTTCAATCACATGTGTGGAAAATTTAAAACCAAAAAAGGGTGATGACCACTAAGGATGGGCCAATGTGGTAGGTGGGGGCTGGCTCATACAACACGTTGATCCAACTACCCAACCACCAATAACTTAAGTGGGCTTGAGCCTCATCTGGCACATAAAAAATCTAATTTTAAGCTAAGGATGCGTAGTACCACTATTGAAGGAAAAGCTACCCAAGTTATCTCTTTCAAAGAGGCTACAGGACCTATAGGTTGATGCTACATTATCAACACAACATGTTATAGGATTAACATAGGCTGCCACGGGATCACTTATGAGTGCTACAGGAAATTCTAGAGAGCTCCAAAAAGCCCGATTTTGCACAACATTGTCACCAAAACCCCATAATTTAAATGAGGAGAAAAAAAGGGAGGTAAGTACATATTTTTCTTTACCACCTTTTTCAACAAAAATCTTGTAAAATTTTTCAATTTTTCAACAATATATCCTGTAGAAATTTCTAATAGAAGTTTGAGAATGAAAGAAATATGAAGCATGAATGTTTATTTTGAATTGAACATGATAAGAAGGGGAAATTAAATTTTTTTGAGTTGAGCATAAAAACTGCCCTCTTCCAAGGAACAAACAAGCTTTTATTTTTACCTTTGTCTTAAAACCCTCATTGCACATAAATCTCTAAAAATTATAGCATAAAGAGAGAATTTCCTTTCCAACTTTGAAAAGTCGTATTGAAGGCTATGAGGGGTGGATTTAACCATAGAGAAACCACAACCAAGAAGAATAAGGGAGCATAAGAAAAGTATGCATTCACCATCAAAATAGCTAACCCTAATCACAAATAAAACCATAGTGATGAAGTGTGGTTTTCCAAGGGGTCTTTGTTCTCATCCAGCTTGTGACCAAGGCATAGAAGATGTTATAGAAGGCTAAGAGGAAGAAATTAGGCCTGAGGGGAAATTATAGTCAAGTTATGATGGATTTTTGAGGTGCTACAAGTTGTTACAGGTCTACGAAAATATGCTACAAGATGATCTATATTTCTATATGATTGCATCTGAGGGCATTTTTGTATCACCCCCTTCCCATATCTACCCAAGCAACCAGTCAGTCGGGGTAAATATGTGACAATAGGCTACTATAATGAGATTCAATATCCTATCTTACCTTAAGGAAGTGGAACTGATGGAAAACATGCATACAGACCGTGTACATCATCAATGACACCCCCAGGAGCTATCCCAACCTTCCAGTCCGCTTTTCGCAGGAATGACACAACAAGGTAGTGGTTGGGTGTATATAGCCATAGGAGAAACACAAAAATCATGTAGTCAGGGCCCCAATTGGCCAGTTTTGTGCCTGCAACTTTGGAATTTGAGCCACCTTTTTAGGCCCAGAGCCTAGGTCACTACCCGGAACTTCATGAAAAATTAGGGAATGATAAATAACAATAGGACAATGATAAAGAAGCAATAACATCAACAAGAAATCATTTTGACCCCTCCTAGCCATGACAAGAATTTTTTCAAACATGTCACAAACATTAAATATACAGGTGTAAGCAACATATTTAAGAATATGGGTATCACACTTATCTGAGAATCACTAAGAAGCATCTCTCCCTTAAATCATCAACTACAATACAATATATTTGACCATATATACATTTTTCATTCATTTACAAGTAAAAACATGGATATATCCATACATCATCACTGATAAAATACATGCTTATAACTAACATAATAACAACATAATTACCATGGATAAAACAACAATAAAATCCACATAATAACTAGTGAAATCATACTTCAAATACCAAAGGAATGAGCTTCTCATTAATGAGGGTAAAAACCAACCAAAGATGGGACTTCCAAGTTCCACCCGACCATAGATTGGCTGAGCCAAATATCTCTTCAGCCAATCACTCTCGTGCTAAACCACCAACCAGGGAATCCCGAGGCTAAACCACCTCACCCTCATCAATCATACGTGAGGCTTTACCATGATCCACACTTGATCACTAGGCCAACACAAGCATGGATATCACTGGATTATCTCCACCTATACCATGAGGAATTTTCCTGTCTCCTAGTCTCTCAGGATTTACTGCAACCCACAGTCTGAATCAGGGGCCACTAGGCCCTTAACCGAGACATACTCTCCAGGATTTGTCGTACATCCCAAACCTAGGATTCCTAGACCTGAATGGATATAAAACCACCTCTATGGATTACTGAAATCTAAACCAGGATTATTAGGCCCTAAAACAAGGCAACACATGAACCAGTTCCATAATCATTTGGAGATCCACTTCAGTCATCTTTGAATCCATCCGAAAAATATAGCTAAATCAAACATGAGAACTCCACAACACCATGGCTATCTGGAAATGTCAAGGCTAGGTTGAATACAATGTCACACCTAGAAAAAACCCATGCCAAGACATCAAAGAACCACTTGAAATACCATGCATGAAAAATATAGTAAGGAAATGATACATTGTAATCAATTCCTGAAAAGAATCTAGTTGTAGCTACTTGATTCATGTTCGTCCTTGCTTGCTTCCTCCTTCTTCCTTATTTATTTCCTTTATTTCTCCAATGAAAAAGTGATCCAAAACTCTAAGTGTCCAAGAGTGAGTGAGTGAGAGAGAGAGATAATAATAAGAGAGCTCCAAAAATGCACTGTCAAAAGGTACCAACTGGTCCTGAGAATCCTTTTTATAGAAGAGGCCTCTATTTTCGTCATTTTCCACTATTTTCCTTCCTTTTCCTCCTCACATGCAACCTGTGACGTTTCATCTCCCATTTCTCCCAATTTCCATTATTTTCATAAATAAATGTGCCAAATATGCCATTTTTCCTTTCCAAAGCCTTTGCCTTTTCCAATTTTCTTAACCATAATAAAACATTTTAACACCCACTAGGATATTTTCCCCAACATTCAGCTTGGAATAAGTGTCCCATCAACCATGGTTATTATTTTTAACTTTTATTACATGGGATTTTTCACCAGGGTTGTTAAAGAACCCTCCCTCTTGGGGGACACCGTCCTTGGTGTTCAACCACACATATGCCTTATCAAAACCATTGAAAAACAACCATACTTCCCATGGAGCTTTATAACATAGCTCAATGCAGTATTTACAATGATCACCCTACTGAAAAGAAAACCAACATGAAAACTACAATGACATGACACCATATTGCTTATTGGAGCTTTATAACATATCTCATGGTGGTATTTACATCCATACACATATGTACATACACCCGAACATCACATCAAAACATATATCAAAACATCACCAAAACATATACCAACATCACACCAAAACTACTTTGCCTCAACTGGAAAACAAGGAAGGATACATGGCTTGCATTTGATACTCCATCTCCCATGCATCTTCATCGGGCCCAAAGTGCTTCCATTGCACTTTATCTTTCTCTATTTCTCAGTTCCAAAGAATGAGCACCCTTTTTTGCAATATACACTGAGGCTCTAACTAGAATTATCCATCTGGTTCCACCTGCAATACAGACATGTCAATCACATGATCAACATATTTAACATACTTTTTAAGCAATGATATATGAAAAACATCATGGAATTTTAATGTGGAAGGCAGTGCAAGTTGATATGCCACTGGTCTGATCCTCTCAATAATCCTGAAGGGTTCACAAAACTGTGGTGCCAACTTGGCACATGATCCAATCCACAAGGAGATCTTCTTGGGCTTGATGCACAAGTACACTTGATCCCCAACTTGAAACTCCTTGAATGACTTTTTCATGTCTACTTAACTCTTCTGCCTATCTTGCGCTGCTTTCAAATTCCTCTTGATCACTTGCATTTCCTATTCCATTTATGCCAACATCTCTGGTCTAATCAGTACTTCGTTAACCGCATCACTCCAACTGATAGGAATGTTGAAACTCCACCCCTACATAGCCTCAAATGGACTCATCCTCAATGACTCCTAATACTCATTTTTGTAGGTGAACCCTACTAGTGGAAGATACTCTTCCCACTTGCATTGTTGATGCATCACATACATCCTCAACAAATCCTCCAATATCCTGTTCACCCTCTTATTATGTCCATCTGTTTGTGGATGATAAGTTGGGCTGAAGGCCAACTCAGTGCCCAAACCTACAAACAAATCCTTCCAAAACTTGGAAGTGAAATTTGCATCCCTATCCAACACAATATTTTTTATAACACCATGCAATATGAAAATGTCTATGATAAAAACCATGCAATATGACTATTTCTATGATAAACATCATGCAATATGAGTATGTCTATGCTACATCACTAGTTGAGTATGTAGGCTTCACCGAAGTGAAGTGTGCAACCTTTTTTAATCTTCCCACAACAACCATGATGGAATCATGTTTTCTAGCTGTGTTAGGAAAACCTATGATGAAGTCCATGGAAATGAACTCCCATTTCCACTCTAGAATCATAATCAGTTGTAGAAATCCACCTTTATTTTTACACTCTTCCTTATCCATATGAAAATCCAAACATCTGGCTACAAACCCTGCCACATCCTTCTTTAGATTTGGCCAATAGTAGAATCTCTTCACCGCAGTCAATGTATTTTGGTAGCTTGGGTGACCCAAATATGATTTCACATGAAACTCCATCAAGATCACATTCTTGAGCTCAATGTTGTCTGATACATATATCCTATCTCTAAATCTAACCAACCCATTTTCTTTGAGACGGTAATCCAAATATTGTACATATGTACCTGTACTTGTACTACCTGTACCAACACATATGCCTGTACCTATACCACACTTATACATGTACCTGTACCTATAATCTGTTGCAACCTATGCAAAATATCCATATACATGTGATCCTACTAACCCACCTGCAAGATCCTATCTTGTAAGTTTGTCCAATAGGAACTCATCGTTGCTAAGTGATTTACCTGTATTCGCCTGCTAAGAACATTTGTGACCCTATTCTCCTTTCCCTTTATGTACCTAATCTCGAATTCCAACTCATTGATCATACCCAACCATCTAGCCTGCCTGGAATTCAAATTTTGTTGGTCAAATAAGTACCTCAACCTAATGTGGTCACTCATCAATACAAACCACCTACCAAGAAGATAGTGCCTCCACATATTCAGTGCATGTATGACCATTGCTAGCTCAAGATCATGTGTTGGGTAGTTCTGCTCATGCTCGTTTAGTTTTCTCAACCCATAGCATACCACTTGTCCATTTTTCATAAGGACCCCACCAAGTCCTCTCTTGCAAGCATATGTACACACTAAAAAATCCTTATCCGGATCCACAATCTTTAACACTGGAGCATGTGTCAACAATTTCTTAAGCTGCTAAAAACTAGCCTCACACTCTTTTGTCCTATCAAACTTCTTACCTTTCCTCTGCAATGATGTAATAGGATAAGAAATTTGTATTAACATGTCAATCCCATGAATGATTTCACCTCATCTACATTCTTAGTAGCTACCCACTCCATGATGGCCCTTATCTTCTATGGATATACTAAAATTCTGTCCTTGGAGACAACATGTCCCAAGTAGTGTACCTCAGTCTGGAAGAAACTACATTTGATGAGCTTAGCATACAACTGATGCTATCTCAACAAACTCATCGTTGCTTCCAAATGATTGGCATGCTCTTCCTCATTTGTATATTGTATCAATATGTCATCAATAAACACAATGAAAAACTTATCCAAATAAGGATCCAACACACTGTTCATCAAACACATAAATGTAGTTGGGGCATTAGTCAAACTGAATGGAAATACAACAAATTCATAATGCTCGTACCTGGTCCTGAATGTGGTCTTATAGATGTCATGCTCTTTGATGTGTACTTGATGATATCCCTATCTCAAGTCGATCTTAGAGAATACTGTTGCTCCCTTAAGCTAATCAAACAAATCATCTATCCTTGGTAATGGGTACTTATTCTTGATGGTCACTTTGTTAAACTGCTTGTAGTAAATGCACAATCTTAGAGTGCCATCCTTCTTCTTCACAAACAACATTGGTGCACCCCATGGCGATACAATTGGCTTAATGTACCCTTTGTCAAGCATCTCTTTCAGTTGAAATTTTAATTCTACCAACTCATGTGTACTCATCCTGTAATGTGTCTTTGATGTTGGATGTGCCCCTGGCATAAACTCAATAGAGAAGTCTACTTCCATGTTCAGTGGAAACTCTGAAATATCTACTGGAAACACATCCTGAAACTGCTACAAAATTGGATACATGTTCAACACAATTGCATCCTCAACTTCCTTTCCTTTGTGACTAGAGATATGAACTGCAAATAGCACACACCCTTTCCTACTTATTCTTGATGGTCACTTTGTTCAGCTGCTTGTAGTCAATGCACAATCTTAGAGTGCCATCCTTCTTCTTCACGAACAACATTGGTGCGCCCCATGGCGATACAATTGGCTTTATGTACCCTTTGTCAATCATATATTTTAGTTGAAATTTTAATTCTACCAACTCATGTGTACTCATCCTGTAATGTGTCTTTGATGTTGGAGGTGCCCCTAGCATAAACTCAATAGATAAGTCTACTTCCCTATGTGGTGGAAACTCTAAAATATCTACTAGAAACACATCCTAAAAATACTACAAAATTGAATACATGTTCAACACATTTGCATCCTCAACTTCCTTTCCTTTGTCACTAGATATATGAACTTCAAATAGCACACACCCTTTCCTACGACTGTGCTTGGCCTGCATAGTTGTCACCATCTGATCCAGGTGGATATTGGTGGCCACCTGCCTATTCCACTTGGGGCCCTACCATTTTTTCTTTCAGTTTTTCAATTTCCTTAATTGTAGCACAATTTACTATTTTTAGCATTTTTTTGGGTCCTGAACTTCCGAAGCCGTTTTGAGGCCCTAAACGACGTTTTTTGGAAAACCCGGGAGAAACATGGAATTTCCTTTGATGTTGCTCACATCAATATTTTTAGTCCTCAGATAGAGATTTCAAACAAGGTATTTTGTGTGTCAAACGTAGATCGTATACAAAAGTTACGTCCTCGGGAAGATTGATGTACCAATTTACCCAAACGGGGCCTATAGTTTTGGCGCTTCATCTCCTAGGGTTAGGTTTTTGGATGTTTATGGTTATCCATTGTTTCTCAATAATAAATAGTCCCTCAAGCCTCATTTTAAAATAGTTCAAAGGATTGTAGCTGCCACATCTCTTCTTAGAAATAAGCTACCAGCACCCTAGCTAGTTTATTTCCATTCTGTCTATAAGCATATTTCAGTTATTTGTTATTAATGAAATGAAAATTTATTTTTGTTGCATCTTTGTTTTATGTGTATTTTTGTATTTCATTGTGTTCCCGCATAAAACTGTATCAGTGGTATCAGAGGTATTCTCTTTCTTGATCCTTCTTTGCATGTCCCCAACGAGGCCGGGGTATAAGGATTTAGGGCTAAATTTGGTTGAACCTTTGCAAGATCAGCCTCAGGAACTTCGATGACCGCCCATGGGGGAATAAAATAAATATGAGGGAGCAAGAGATCCTATCAAAATATTTATTGAGGTGGCCCTCGAGAAACAAAGGAACGCGATGATGGATAAATTTTCCCAGATCATTCAACGGCTGCCCACCGATGGTGCATCTACATCCAACAGTCACTCTCGACGCACCACTCCTTTTAAGGTAAAAGTAAACTTTTACATTCCCATATTTGAGGGCCAAATAGATGCATATGCCATAGATAAATGGTTGAATCTATTAGAAGGATAATTCTCGGTTCATGACTTTTCCAACCTAGAGAAGATTATTTTTGAACTCCTTAAAGCTGTCCCCCATGTCAAGGACCGGTGGGAAACCTACTGTGATAAAAAGGATGAGGGGGAAACCTCTTTGTTCTCAGTCGTAACCACTTGGAATTCTTTCCTAGATGCCATCAAGGAACAATATTACCCCGTGGGGAGCTATGAGGACAAGTACATGCAATAGACTACACTGCGACAACAAAGGGATCAAGATGTGCATGAGCTGATGAATATGTTCCATACCCTGCGCACAAAGTTGAGTATCAAATATTCAGAGAAACATTTGGTGCTAAAGTACCGCAGTTTTTTGTACAGATACATTCAGGAGGAAATGGAGTTCATCGACATCTCCTCTCTTGGTATGGCATACTGGTATGCTACCAATATTGAAAAGAAATTAAAACAGAATAAGCGAGACTTTGGATCTGCGAATCAAAAGCAAGGGAAAGGTGCCCCCAAACTGCAGAACAAAGGATAAAGCCAAGGCATGGCAACCCAAGACAACCTGTCAAAGCCGGAAGCAAAGAACAACACCGTGAAGCCGAAGAAGGACACGGGAAAGTGGTGTGAGTTCCATAAGATCTCCACTCACAACACAAGTGAGTGTTGCACCAAGCAGTCACTGGTGGCAAAGATGAAGGCTTATGAATAATATGCATGCTCCCACTTGTTGGAAATATTTTCATTGATGGAAAAGGAGTAGAAAGGAGTAACACTAGAATTATCAGTGATAGCAGAGGCGGCAGAGATAGCATAGGCAGCAGAGGCAGCGATAGGCAAAGGCGTGTAGCATACGCAGCGAAGGTAGCAGAGGAAGCGAGGGCAGTTGAACAGCGAAGGCAGAGGCATGCAACAGTTGAACAATGAAGGCAGCAGAGGCAACAAAGGCTAAACCTCGTGCACATCTTATGAGCGCGGTTAATGTTGATTTGGGATCAACGATACTGCCGGGGCATAAACACCCCGATGGTTAACCCAAAGGGGTGCCTCCGCAGTTGACCCACCCATCGGGCATTGACCTCAAATCGACGGTTTTCATTCATTGCGGTAGCACAAGCCCGATGATAATTCCATACCGATGATTGCCTCCGTAGTTCCGTGAACTAGGACCCGCTTTCTTAAAGCCCAAAAGTACATCGCAATCAAGTGGGACCCGATCGCATATCATACATCGCAAGCAGATGCGATGCGATCGCATATCGGACATCACAAGTGAATGCGATAGCCACTGGATGGATGAGAAAATTTGCGATGCAATGTGGCGATGCGAAGGGACATGTGGCAGCATAACGCAATATCACACATCGGCGATGTGAAGTTCATCGCATACCGCGAAGTGGCGATGTGATACGATGAGAAATGCGATGCGCTATGATTGGTCACTGTGTTGTGGGGCTCTTCAACCAAAGTTAAGTCTGGGGCTAAGTTTTTTATGAAGAAAACCATGGAAGTGGAGGTCCACTCTAGTTACAAAGGAAAGACCTAAAAATATGAAAAAGGAGCCGGAGCATGAGCAGAAAAATGTGATGAAGGATTAACCGTAGAGGCATGTAAATCATCGGCAATGGTCAAACAATACCTGGAACCGAAAAAAGGAAAATAAGCGGAACAGTGAAGGTAGGATTACAAAACCGGTAAGTGTTTGTCGCACCGCTTTTGGAAGATAAGTGGTAAAAGGTGAAACGAACGCGATAGCGTTAAGAGGGCGATGCGTGGCATTCTAAAACCACATATTTCGCGTAGGTTGGGAACAATTAAATAACATGCAACTTGGTGTGAAAATTCCGTCAGATTGGGAAGTTAAAAGAGGCGGAGTGTGATGACCGTTCAATCTATGAAAGGATGATGTGCATGTGGATATGCATAACGAACATTTACAAGAAAAGTGTGAGTGAATGCATCTCAAAAGACACAGGTAACGGAAGAAACAGAATAGTTATGCAGTAGAGCTAGAATATAACAACAGAAACTGAAAAGACATTGACAACAGCAAAAAAGACAAATATACGGTGAACCAAGAGCTAAAAGGGTTGAGTGAGATTTATCTGTTGCAACTGTAAATGTAAATGATTTTATTATTTTATTATATTTGATGCAAAGGCAAGTCTCCGTAGGCAAAGAAAAACTCCAATTTAATTCTGAAATGAGTAGATAGTGTTGTAACCTCCTGAAATGATGAGCGAGAAAATGATATGGTGGAAGGCAAAGAGTTGTGCCTGTTCACTTCATATTCCCTGTAGAATGCAAACAATCATAAATCTATATGTATAAAACATTTAATATCAGAATTCATAGTGAGGTTAGAGAGTGTAAGAAGAAGAAGGAGCAGAGAGAGGAGTTGTGAAGATCCAGAGATGATATAAAGCAAATTTGAAGGCTGGAAGGACAACAATAAAGAAGGAGAAAAAAAGAGCTGATATCCAGGTAAATCAGCATATGATTTTATTGTACAGTGAGGAAGTTGGTGCTTCCATATCAAGTTGTAGCTTGATATATGTCCAGTTGTAGCTGGCTGAGGTAGGAGCCTCCTATAGGTTGTAGCCTACAAAAAATAGATGGGAGTTGGAGCTTCCTTGCAAGTTGTAGCTTGCGGAATAGAGGTAGTAGCCTCCTGTAGGTTGGAGCCTATAGAAAATCAGTGGTGAGAGGGAGTTGGAGCTTTCCTTTGCATCACAAAAATAATAAGATGTGGTTTTCTCCCTTATGGGTTTCCACTTATATCTGTTGTCTATGTGCATGATGATTATGTGTTGATATTTTGTGTTTAATTTGCTTAATACCTGCTACTCACTTATTAATATTGTTGTTCCATTGTATATTAAGTTGATCACGAAATGAAGATGTAAATAAGTGTAAAATAAATTTTTACAAGACCATGACTGCATTAAACTGATTCACCCCCCCCCCCTCTCAGTTTAACCAAGGGTTCAACAATTGGTATAAGAGCAGGTTCCTTCTGTATCATTTTAACAACTAGAAGGAGATCCTAGGTCCCCAAGATGGCTAGTCTAGAAGGATGCTCAACAAATAAAGCCCCTTTGTTTACTGGTACAAATTATACCTTCTAGAAAATAAGAATGAGGATGTACATAATGTCTCTAGTGTTGGGAAAAATACTGAGAGGGGGGGGGGTGAATCAAGATTTAGGCATTTTAGGGCATACTCAAAACTTTTTACTTTTTCTTTCTCTAAAACCAATACGCTACTTTACTGAGCCCAACTCATGTATACATGCGGATATACTTCATACAACTCACGTATACACAGAGATCTTATTATGCATTTATTTCTTTACTTAGATCTTTGCAAAATTCATTCATCTGATGTTTATTTAACAGTAAGCATGTGCAGTAATAAAAGAATAAACCATCACACATAAGCATCACACATGAACACCAGGATTTAAGGTGGAAACCCAATTCGGGAGAAAACCACCGTTGTCGTCGTCTCAATCTTCAATATTTATTATATATAGAAAACATGTTACAACCATGTACTGGCGCAGACTCATACCAGCACGCAGGCACCCACCTACAGAAGGCCACAACCTTCTCTCGTTTACCAGCCTCTCCTGGAAGGGAGCTACGACCCCCTGCTCTCATTTACCAGCCTCACCTGAAAGGGAGTTACGACCCCCTGCTCTCGTTTACCAGCCTCACCTGGAAGGGAGCTACAACCCCCTGACTAAAGGCTTCAACCTTCAGCACCTTTGTGGACCAAATTTCATCAATTTTCATACTGGATCCAACCCACACAATTAAGCTAAAGGAACATTCATCAAACCAACAACTTGCTCTATAGCAGCATAATCAATATTCGAACAACCCAGATCATCATTGACAGATAGCAGTAAAACAACAAAACTGATCAGACATTTCTTTCCACACACTTCAGCAAACCCTAGATTACATACGTGCTTTTTCTTCACTGATCCTGCATATATACGCGCTTTCACAAATACCAACCCGCGTATACATCTACATACATTTCAGAGTTGACTTCAATTCCCATACGCGCTTTCGCTGAATACAAGCCGCGTATATACGCGCTTTCTCCTCGACGAACCTGCGTATAGATCTTCAGACATTTTAGGGCAGTGCAGCTCTCCAGAACAGATAAACAGCTCAGATCTTCATTCTTTACTTCAGCACAGATTCGCTAGATCACAGATCTAATCATTCCATAAACAGATCCAGAAGATACATATACATTTCAGATCTAGAGATCCCTCTTCATCATTTTCTTCATAGGTGCATCATAGATTCAGATCTATCATCAAACTGTTACCCTTTCCATTCAGACATACTTCAGAGTAAAGTATACATTCAAACCCAGACTCATGCACCCCCATCGCACAATGAATTTCTTCTCCTTAAATAGATCTAGCCTTTGACAATACCATGAGCCAAAACCACACAATTTCCGATGGTATTCCTGGACAGGATCACATAGACAATCCAGCGTTGAATACAATGGGTCAATACCATGGTAGTAACCCCTGGTTTTATTCTTTTAGAGCGCAATTTATCATATGCGACTTGGCACGTACTTTTCCACGTGCATACGCTACTTATCCTAAACAAACCCGCGTATGCTTTGTGTCACACACTTTTCATCATTGTTCTGGCCCTTATTGATATTTCTTTCTCTGGTACTTCTGAGCTACTTGTAGAACATCATATTTACATCATTAATAAACTCATCAAGCATCATTAATAAACTCATTAAGTAGGTTTCCATCATCTTCATCAAGTGGGTTGCCATCAAGGACAACACTATGCATCATATTGCCAACAATCTCCCCCTTTGGACTTGATGGAAACCACAATGGTGTTTGATCACCACAACAGATAAATACATTAAGCATAATGATATTCTCCCCTATTAAAACACCATGTCACTCTCCCCCTTTGACATCAAGGGAAAACGGAGGATAAAAACAAACACAAGGTTGTTTTCTCCTCATGTAGATAGAAGAGAGCTGTAGATCTGATGTGCACTGAAGTTACCATGCTCCCCCTGAGTTCATGCTGAATCTTCAAACATATTTTTCAATGAAGTACATGACTCTATGACCTTCCTATCAACAAGGACTCATACTTACATCAAAGATCCAACCAAGTGGATTTAAATATGAGACTCAAATACCCAACCAAGTGGGTTTACACAATTTGACTCAACTACCCAACCAAGAGGGTTTACACATTTTGACTCAAGTACCCAACCAAGTGGGTTTACATATTTGATCAAGTCCTTACATGACTGAATATTACAATTTTACATCATAGGTCTCAACATGACCTTTTCATCAAATTACAAATATGAATTTTTATGACCAGTACCAGAAAGACCTCAAGAAAGAGAGACCTTATTTCAGAATCATCATAATGCCAACAATGCATTACGCTCAGCAAGGCTAATGCTCCCCCTGAAAATGTGCATCCAAGCATCCTTTCCATATGACCAAGGCTCCTCCTTAGCTTGTGCAACCTGAAACTCTTTCAACAGCAAGTTATCAGCAACAATCTCTGCATGATCTGTCCTTATCTCTGAATCATAAGACTTCCATCTCATCCATGTGTGAAAACAAAGAATACTCTTCAGAAAAAAGCAAACAGGGCTCATCCATAATCTCATCATAAGAAACCATGTTTCATTTCATCAGCATGAGTAAAACCAGATACAATGTCAACAGTACAATCATTAGCAGTTGGACTGATGCTCCCCCTGAACCTATGCTCCTGATCTTCAGCTGTCATACTAATTAAGTGTATACGCGACTGTCTCCACTGTAACTCGCGTGTATACGTGGATTTAGTTCACAGAACCTGTGTATGGAAAGTGAAGCATTGAAAAATTCGCATTCCTTCATCTCCCCCTGAGTTTGTACCACCTGTACCTGTCTTCTTCACATCAGATGCTCTGTCAGAAATAAACATAACCAGAATAACCAAAACCATCATGGGAATCACCATACATCGCTCCCCCTGTGACGATACATTACTAATCCCTATAATGTATCTCACATCACTCCTACAGTCATTAAGAGAAGTAGGCTTTTAGAATCGGATGACTGCAGTAGGATTAATATTCCCTACGTTTCTGACCGATCCTCCTTCTTTTTCCAGCTTTTCTTGAAACTTCTTATTGTGTGCTGGAAATTATCCAATTTCTCAAATCTGTTCATCCTGCACTCCTTTTCCACATGCCCATACTTATTACAAGCATTACATCTTATGTGACCAGAAAAGTAAGCATAAGGATCATAGTATGTTTTTCTATTATTTCTTCTATTGCAATCAGCTGCTTTGTGACCATACTTGCTACATGAAAAACAATATCCTTTGAAGAAACTAGAGTACCTTTCTGTGTAGAATCTGTTTGTTTGTGACTGAAACAATCTGCTTCTGCAATTAGCTGCAACATGCCCATAATTATGACATTTAAAGAATTCAACATTATTGAATGATTTCCTTTGAGTGTTCATGATTGTCGGTTGAATTCTTGTTTCTTTCAACTCTTCAGGTTTTGCATTGACATCCTTTGACTCTTTAGCACTTCTTTGTGAACTAGATTCTCCTTTAACAGTTTCATGAAAACCAAGACCATGTTTAATAGCAGGAGACCTTTGACAACTAAGAATATTGTCCAGAATCTTAGTACTATCTTGAAACCTCAAGATTTTATTCTTTTCTTCCAATTTACCTTTTAGAATGTTTACCTCAACCTCCAATTTTTGGCATTGCTTCTTCATGATTTCTTCGACCCTTTTTCCTTCTTCTACTTGATCATTCAATTTTAAAATTTCTTCCTTCAACCAATTTCCTTGTTCTTCACATGTTTGAAGTAGTTCTTCATTCTTCTTATTTGATTTTTCCAGATCTTCTTTGAGAGAGATGATTTCTGCTTCAAGTCCTTCCTTTTCAAATGGTAGGGTTTCTTCATTCTTCTTATTTGATTTTTCCAGATCTTCTTTGAGAGAGATGATTTCAGCTTCAAGTCTTTCATTCTTCTTGTTTGACTTTTCCATATCTTCCTTCAGAGAGATGATTTCTGCTTCGATTTCTTTATTTCGATTGGTCACATTATCGTACACCCTTTGATACTTTCTATCCGTCTTTGATACATTTCCATCTGACCATTCATTGTTTCTATCTGTCCTTTCATTTGAGAGATCATTTCTTTATAGATAGATTCTTTCTCTTTAAGTGATATTTGTTGATCTTCAACTTTGATCTTGATAGCTTCCTCTAGATCCAAAACATTACTTTCACTATCTTCACCATTGCATGCACAAGAAAGTGAATCACAAGAACAACAATCAGTACCTGTTTTATCTTCTTCATTTTCTGCTGCACATGTTTTCTGAGATATCTCCTTTAGAGTAGCCTTCTTCTTTTGCTTCCTTCCCATTATGACGGATCTCCTTCAAGCGATCAAGCTTCTCCAGAAGGACCTGCTCTGATACCAATTGTTGGGAAAAATACTAAGAGGGGGGGGGGGGGGTGAATCAGTATTTAGGGCATACTAAAAACTTTTTACTTCTTCTTTCTCTAAAACCAATACGCTACTTTACTGAGCCCAACTCGCGTATACACGCGGATATACTTCATACAACTCGCGTATACACAGAGATCTTATTATGCATTTATTTCTTTACTTAGATCTTTGCAACATTCATTCATCTGATGTTTAGTTAACAGTAAGCATGTGCAGTAATAACAGAATAAACCATAACACATAAGAATCACACATGAACACCAGGATTTAAGGTGGAAACCCAAGTCGGGAGAAAACCACCGCTGCCGTCGTCTCAGTCTTCAATATTTATTATATATAGAAAACATGTTACAACCATGTATTGGCGCAGACTCATACCAGCACGCAGGCACCCACCTGCAGAAGGCCACAACCTTCTCTCATTTACCAGCCTCTCCTGGAAGGGAGCTACGACCCCCTGCTCTCGTTTACCAGCCTCACCTGGAAGGGAGCTACGACCCCCTGTTCTCATTTACCAGCCTCACCTGGAAGGGAGCTACAACCCCCTGACTAAAGGCTTCAACCTTCAGCACCTTTGTGGACCACATTTCATCAATTTTCATACTGGATCCAACCCACACAATTAAGCTAAAGGAACATTCATCAAACCAACAACTTGCTCTATAGCAGCATAATCAATATTCGAACAACCCAGATCATCATTGACAGATAGCAGTAAAACAACAGAATTGATCAGACATTTCTTTCCACACACTTCAGCAAACCCTAGATTACATACGCGCTTTTTCTTCACTGATCCTGCGTATATACGCGCTTTCACAAATACCAACCCGCGTATACATATGCATACATTTCAGAGTTGACTTCAATTCCCATACGCGCTTTCGCTGAATACAAGCCGCGTATATACACGCTTTCTCCTCGACGAACCTGCGTATAGATCTTCAGACATTTTAGGGAAGTGTAGCTCTCCAGAATAGATAAACAACTCAGATCTTCATTCTTTACTTCAGCATAGATTCGCCAGATCATAGATCTAATCATTCCATAAACATATCCAGAAGATACATATACATTTCAGATCTAGAGATCCATCTTCATCATTTTCTTCATAGGTGCATCATAGATTCAGATCTATCATCAAACTGTTACCCTTTCCATTCAGACATACTTCAGAGTAAAGTATACATTCAAACCCAGACTCATGCACCCCGATTGCACAATGAATTTCTTCTCCTTAAATAGATCTAGCCTTTGACAATACCATGAGCCAAAAACACACAACTTCTGATGGTATTCCTGGACGGGATCACATAGACAATCCAGCGCTCAATACAATGGGTCAATACCATGGTAGTAACCCCTGGTGTTTTTCTTTTAGAGCGCAATTGAGCATACGCGACTTGGCACGTACTTTTCCACGTGCATACGCTACTTATCCTAAACAAACCCGCGTATGCTTTGTGTCACACACTTTTCATCATTGTTCTGGCCCTTACTGATATTTCTTTCTCTGGTACTTCTAAGCTACTTGTAGAACATCAGATTTAAATCATTAATAAACTCATCAAGAATCATTAATAAACTCATTAAGTAGGTTGCCATCATCTTCGTCAAGTGGGTTGCCATCAAGGACAACACTCTGCATCATATTGCCAGCAATCTCCCCCTTTGGACTTGATGGCAACCACGATGGTGTTTGATCACCACAACAGATATATACATTAAGCATAATGATATTCTCCCCTATTCAAACACCATGTCACTCTCCCCCTTTGACATCAAGGGCAAAGGGCGGATCAAAACCAACACAAGGTTTTTTTCTCCTCATGTAGATAGAAGAGCATTGTAGATCTGATGTGCACTGAAGTTACCATGCTCCCCCTGAGTTCATGCTGAATCTTCAAACATATTTTTCAATGAATTACATGACTCTATGACCTTCCTATCACCAAGGACTCATACTTACATCAAAGATCCAACCAAGTGGATTTACATATGAGACTCAAATACCCAACCAAGTGGGTTTACATAATTTGACTCAACTACCCAACCAAGAGGGTTTACACATTTTGACACAAGTACCCAACCAAGTGGGTTTACATATTTGATCAAGTCCTTACATGACTGAAAATTACAATTTTACATCATAGGTATTAACATGACCTTTTCATCAAATTACAAATATGAATTTTTATGACCAATACCAGAAAGACCTCAAGAAAGAGAGATCTTATTTCAAAATCATCATAATGCCAACAATGCATTACGCTCAGCAAGGCTAATGTTCCCCCTGAAAATGTGCATCCAAGCATCCTTTCCATATGACCAAGGCTCCTCCTTAGCTTGTGCAACCTGAAACTCTTTCAACAGCAAGTTATCAGCAACGATCTCTGCATGATCTGTCCTTATCTCTGAATCATAAGACTTCCATCTCATCCATGTGTGAAAACAAAGAATACTCTTCAGCAAAAAGAAAACAGGGCTCATCCATAATCTCATCATAAGAAACCATGTTTCATTTCATCAGCATGAGTAAAACCAGATACAATGTCAACGGTACAATCATTAGCAGTTGGATTGATGCTCCCCCTGAACCTGTGCTCCTGATCTTCAGCTGTCATAATAATTAAGTGTATACGCGACTGTCTCAACTGTAACTTGCGTGTATACGCGGATTTAGTTCATAGAACCCGCATATGGAAAGTAAAGCATTGAAAACTTCGCATTCCTTCATCTCCCCCTAAGTTTGTACCACCTGTACTTGTCTTCTTCACATCAGATGCTCTGTCAGAAATAAACATAACCAGAATAACCAAAACCATCATGGGAATCACCATACATCACTCCCCCTGTGACGATACATTACTAATCCCTATAATGTATCTGACATCACTCCTGCAGTCATTAAGAGAAGTAGGCTTTTAGAAGCGGATGACTGCAGTAGGATTAATATTCCCTACGTTTCTGACCGGTCCTCCTTCTTTTTCCAGCTTTGCTTGAAACTTCTTATTGTGTGCTGGAAATTATCCAATTTCTCAAATCTGTTCATCCTGCACTCCTTTTCCACATGTCCGTACTTATTACAAGCATAACCTCTTATGTGACCAGAAAAGTAAGCATAAGGATCATAGTATGTTTTTCTATTCTTTCTTCTATTGCAATCAGCTGCTTTGTGACCATACTTGCTACATGAAAAACAATATCCTTTGAAGAAACTAGAGTACCTTTTTGTGTAGAATCTGTTTGTTTGTGACTGAAACAATCTGCTTCTACAATTGGCTGCAACATGCCCATAATTATGACATTTAAAGCATTCAACATTATTGAATGATTTCCTTTGAGTGTTCATGATTGTCGGTTGACTTCCTTTTTATTTCAACTCTTCAGGTTTTGCATTGACATCCTTTGACTCTTTAGCACTTCCTTGTGAACTAGATTCTCCTTTAACAGTTTCATGAAAACCAAAACCAAGTTTAATAGCAGGAGACCTTTGACTACTAAGAATATTGTCCAGAATCTTAGTACTATCTTGAAACCTCAAGAGTTTATCCTTTTCTTCCAATTTACCTTTTAGAATGTTTACCTAAACATCCAATTTTTGGCATTACTTCTTCATGATTTCTTCGACCCTTTTTCCTTCTTCTACTTGATCATTCAATTTTAAAATTTCTTCCTTCAACCAATTTCCTTGTTCTTCACATGTTTGTAGCAGTTCTTCATTCTTCTTATTTGAATTTTCTAGATCTTCTTTGAGAGATATGATTTCTGCTACAAGTCCTTCCTTTTCGCATGGTAGGGGTTCTTCATTCTTCTTATTTGATTTTTCCAGATCTTCTTTGAGAGAGATGATTTCAGCTTCAAGTCTTTCATTCTTCTTGTTTGACTTTTCCAGATCTTCCTTCAGAGAGATGATTTCTGCTTCGAGTTCTTTATTTCGATTGGTCACATTATCGTACACCCTTTGATACATTTCTATCCGTCTTTGATACATTTCCATCTGACCATTCATTGTTTCTATCTGTCCTTTCATTTGAGAGATCATTTCTTTACAGATAGATTCTTTCTCTTTAAGTGATCTTTGTTGATCTTTAACTTTGATCTTGATAGCTTCCTCTAGATCCAAAAAATTACTTTCACTATCTTCACCATTGCATGCACAAGAAAGTGAATCACAAGAACAACAATCAGTACCTGTTTTATCTTCTTCATTTTCTGCTGCACATGTTTTCTGAGATATCTCCTTTAGAGTAGCCTTCTTCTTTTGCTTCCTTCCCATTGTGATGGATCTCTCAAGCGATCAAGCTTCGGGCAGGCTGACCTGTCATACCAATTGTTGGGAAAAATAATTTGAGGGGGTGAATCAAGAACCCAGGGGTATACTCAAACTTTTTTACTTTTCTTTTCTTAAACAAATATGCTACTTTATCGAGCGCTCAACTTCGCGTATACATGCGGATATACTCTTATACAAATGCAGATACAGAGAATCTTATCATATTTATTTCTTTACTTATATATTTGCAACATTCATTCATCTAATGTTTATTTAACAGTAAGCATGTGCAGTAATAACAGAATAAACCATCACACATAAGCAACACACATGAACACCAGGATTTTAGGTGGAAACCCAAGTCGGGAGAAAACCACCGCTGCCGTTGTCTCAGCCTTCAATATTTTATTATAGAGAAAACATCTTACAACCATGTACTGGAACAGATTCATACCAGCACGCAGACACCCACTTGCAGAAGGCTACAACCTTCTCTCGTTTACCAGCCTCTCCTGGAAGGGAGCTACAACCCCCTGCTCTCGTTTACCAGCCTGTCCTGGAAGGGAGCTACAACCCCCTGCTCTCGTTTACCAGCCTCACCTGGAAGGGAGCTACAACCCCCTGACTGAAGGCTTCAACCTTTAGCACCTTTGTGGACCACGTTTCATCAATTTTCATACTAGATCCAACCCACACAATTAAGCTCAAGGAACATTCATCAAACCAACAACTTGCTCTATAGCAGCATAATAAATATTCGAACAATCCAGATCATCATTGATAGATAGAAGTAAAACAGCATAACAGATCAGAGATTTCATACCACATACTTCAGCAAACCCTAAATTACATATGCACTTTTTCTTCACTAATCCTGCGTATATACGCGCTTTCAGAAATACCAACCCGCTTTATACATTCGCATACATTTTATTTGACTTCAATTCTATAGCTACTAATACAGTCTCGCGTATATACACGCTTCTCCTCGACGAACCTCAAGATAGATCTTTATTTTAGGGCATTGCTCTCTCCAAAATGAGCAAATGTTTCTGTATATTCATTCTTTATCAAAGACACGTATTCACTGCATCACGTATCTAATTATTCCATAAAATGTATCCAAAGATACATATACATTTTGACCTGTAGATCCCTCTTCATCATTTTCTTCATAGGTGCATCATAGATTCGTATCTATCACACAACCGTTACCCTTCCATTCGTACATACTTCAGTAAAGTATACTGTTAAACCTGCATTCATGCACCCCTATTGCACAATGAATTCTTCTCCTTAAATAGATCTAGCCTTTGACAATACCATGAGCCAAAACCACACAACTTCTGATGGTATTCCTGGACGGGATCACATAGACAATCCATCGCTCAATACAATGGGTCAATACCATGGTAGTAACCCCTGGTTTTATTCTTTTAGAGCGCAATTGGGCATACACGACTTGGCACATACTTTTCCGCGTGCATACGCAATTTCCCCTAAACAAACCCGCGTATGCTTTGTGACACACCTTGTTCAACAATATTCTGGCACTTTCTGAATTCCTTTCTTCTACTACTTCTGAACTACTTGTAGAACATCAGATTGACATCATTAATAAACTCATCAAGCATCAAGAACAACTTCATTAATCAGGTTTCCATCATCTTCATCAAGTGGGTTGCCATCAAGGACAATACTCTGCATCATATTGCCAACAATCTCCCCCTTTGGACTTGATGGCAACCACGCAACCACAATGGTGTTTGATCACCACAACAGATAGATACATTAAGCATAATGATATTCTCCTCCATTCAAACACCATGTCACTCTCCCCCTTTAACATCAAGGGCAAAGGGTTGATCAAAACCAACACAAGGTTGTTTTCTCCTCATGTAGATAGAAGAGCATTGTAGATCTGATGTGCACTGAAGTTACCATGCTCCCCCTGAGTTCATGCTGAATCTTTGAACATATTTTTCAATGAATTACATGACTCTATGACCTTCCTATCACCAAGGACTCATACTTACATCAAATATCCAACCAAGTGGATTTACATCTAAGACTCAAATACCCAACCAAGTGGGTTTACACAATTTGACTCAACTACCCAACCAAGAGGGTTTACACATTTTGACTCAAGTACCCAACCAAGTGGGTTTACATATTTGATCAAGTCCTTACATGACTAAATATTACAATTTTACATCATAGGTCTCAACATGACCTTTTTATCAAATTACAAATATGACTTTTTATGACCAGTACCAAAAAGACCTCAAGAGAGAGAGATCTTATTTCAGTATCATCATAATGCCAACAATGCATTACGCTCAGCGAGGCTAATGCTCCCCCTGAAAGTGTTCATCCAAGCATCCTTTCCATATGACCAAGGCTCCTCCTTAGCTTGTGCAACCTGGAAATTTTTCAATAGCAAGTTATCAGCAACAATCTCTGCATGATTTGTCCTTATCTCTGAATCGTAAAACTTCGATCTCATCCATGTGTGTAAGCAAAGAATATTTTTTCAGCAAAAACCAAACAGGGCTCATCCATAATCTTATTACAAGAAACCATGTTTCATTTCATCAGCGTGAGTATAACCAGATACAATGTCAACAGTACAATCATTAGCAGTTGGACTGATGCTCCCCCTGAACCTATGCTCCTGATCTTCAGTTGTCATACTAATTAAGTGTATACGCGACTGTCTCCACTGTAACTCGCTGTATAGGCGGCTTTAGCTCATAGAACCTGCGTATGGAAAGTGAAGCATTGAAAACTTCACATTCCTTCATCTCCCCCTGAGTTTTTACCACCTGTACCTGTCTTCTTCACATCAGATGCTCTGTCAGAAATAAACATAACCAGAATAACCAAAACCATCATGGGAATCACCATACATCGCTCCCCCTGTGACGATACATTACTAATCCCTATAATTTATCTCACATCACTCCTACAGTCATTAAGAGAAGTAGGCTTTTAGAAGCGGATGACTGCAGTAGGATTAATATTCCCTACGTTTCTGACCGGTCCTCCTTCTTTTTCCAGCTTTTCTTGAAACTTCTTATTGTGTGCTGGAAATTATCCAATTTCTCAAATCTGTTCATCCTGCACTCCTTTTGCACATGTCCATACTTATTACAAGCATAACATCTTATGTGACCAAAAAATTAAGCATAAGGATCATAGTATGTTTTTCTATTCTTTCTTCTATTGCAATCAGCTGCTTTGTGACCATACTTGCTACATTAAAAACAATATCCTTTGAAGAAAGTAGAGTACCTTTCTGTGTAGAATCTGTTTGTTTGTGACTGAAACAATCTGCTTCTGCAATTGGCTGAAACATGCCCATAATTATGACATTTAAATCATTAAACATTATTGAATGATTTCCTTTGAGTGTTCATGATTGTCGGTTGACTTCTTGTTTCTTTCAACTCTTCAGGTTTTGCATTGACATCCTTTGACTCTTTAGCACTTCCTTGCGAACTAGATTCTCCTTTAACAGTTTCATGAAAACCAAGACCAAGTTTAATAGCAGGAGACCTTTGACTACTAAGAATATTGTCCAAAATCTTAGTACTATCTTGAAACCTCAAGAGTTTATCCTTTTCTTCCAATTTAACTTTTAGAATGTTTACCTCAAACTCCAATTTTTGGCATTTCTTATTCATGCTTTCTTCGACCCTTTTTCCTTCTTCTACTTGATCATTCAATTTTAAAATTTCTTCCTTCAACCAATTTCCTTATTCTTCACATGTTTGTGGCAGTTCTTCATTCTTCTTATTTGATTTTTCCAGATCTTCTTTGAGAGAGATGATTTCTACTTCAAGTCCTTCCTTTTCGAATGGTAGGGGTTCTTCATTCTTCTTATTTGATTTTTCCAGATCTTCTTTGAGAGAGATGATTTCAGCTTCAAGTCTTTCATTCTTCTTGTTTGAATTTTCCAGGTCTTCCTTCAGAGAGATGATTTCTTCTTCGAGTTCTTTATTTCGATTGGTCACATTATCGTACACCCTTTGATACATTTCTATATGTCTTTGATACATTTCCATCTGACCATTCATTGTTTCTATCTGTCCTTTCATTTGAGAGATCATTTCTTTATAGATAGATTCTTTCTCTTTAAGTGATCTTTTTTTATCTTCAACTTTGATCTTGATAGCTTCCTCTAGATCCAAAACATTACTTTCACTATCTTCACCATTGCATGCACAAGAAAGTGAATCACAAGAACAACAATCAGTACCTGTTTTATCTTCTTCATTTTCTGCTTCACATGTTTTCTGAGATATCTCCTTTAGAGTAGCCTTCCTCTTTTGCTTCCTTCCCATTGTGACGTATCTCCTTCAAGCGATCAAGCTTCTGCAGAAGGACCTGCTCTGATACCAATTGTTGGGAAAAATACTGAGAGGGGGGGGGGGGGTGAATCAGTATTTAGGGCATAGTGAAAACTTTTTACTTTTTCTTTCTCTAAAACCAATATGCTACTTTACTGAGCCCAACTCGCGTATACATGCGGATATACTTCATACAACTCGCGTATACACAGATATCTTATTATGTATTTATTTCTTTACTTAGATCTTTGCAAAATTCATTCATCTTATGTTTATTTAATAGTAAGCATGCGCAGTAATAACATAATAAACCATCACACATAAGCATCACACATGAACACCAGGATTTAAGGTGGAAACCCAAGTCGGGAGAAAACCACCGTTGCCATTGTCTTAGTCTTCAATATTTATTATATATAGAAAACATGTTACAACCATGTACTGGCACAGGCTCATACAAGCACGCAAGCACCCACCTGCAGAAGGCCACAACCTTCTCTCGTTTACCAGCCTCTCCTAGAAGGGAGCTACGATCCCCTGCTCTCATTTACCAGCCTCACCTGGAAGGGAGCTATGACCCCCTGCTCTCGTTTACTAGCCTCACCTGGAAGGGAGCTACAACCCCCTGACTGAAGGCTTCAACCTTCAGCACCTTTGTGGACCACATTTCATCAATTTTCATACTGGATCCAACCCACACAATTAAGCTTAAGGAACATTCATCAAACCAACAACTTGCTCTATAGCAGCATAATCAATATTCGAACAACCCAGATCATCATTGACAGATAGCAGTAAAATAGCAGAACTGATCAGACATTTCTTTCCACACACTTCAGCAAACCCTAGATTACATACACACTTTTTCTTCACTGATCCTGCGTATATACACACTTTCACAAATACCAACCCACGTATACATCTGCATACATTTCAGAGTTGACTTCAATTCCCATACGCGCTTTCGCGGAATACAAGCCGCGTATATACGCGCTTTCTCCTCGACGAACCTGCGTATAGATCTTCAGACATTTTAGGGTAGTGCAGCTCTCCAGAACAGATAAACAGCTTAGATCTTCATTCTTTACTTCAGCACAGATTTGCCAGATCACAGATCTAATCATTCCATAAATAGATCCAGAAGATACATATACATTTCAGATCTAGAGATCCCTCTTTCATTTTCTTCATAGGTGCATCATAGATTCAGATCTATCATCAAACTGTTACCCTTTCCATTCAGACATACTTCAGAGTAAAGTATACATTCAAACCCAGACTCATGCACCCCCATTGCACAATGAATTTCTTCTCCTTAAATAGATCTATCCTTTGACAATACCATGAACCAAAACCACACAACTTCCGATGGTATTCCTGGACGGGATCACATAGACAATCCAACGCTTAATACAATGGGTCAATACCATGGTAGTAACCCCTAGTTTTATTCTTTTAGAGCACAATTGAGCATACGCGACTTGGCACGTACTTTTCCGTGTGCATACGCTACTTATCCTAAACAAACCCGTGTATGCTTTGTGTCACACACTTTTCATCATTGTTCTGGCCCTTACTAATATTTATTTCTCTGGTACTTCTGAGCTACTTGTAGAACATCAGATTTACATCATTAATAAACTCATCAAGCATCATTAATAAACTCATTAAGTAGGTTGCCATCATATTCATCAAGTGGGTTGCCATCAAGGACAACACTCTACATCATATTGCCAACAATCTCCCCCTTTGGACTTGATGGCAACCACGATGGTGTTTGATCACCACAACAGATAGACACATTAAGCATAATGATATTCTCCCATATTCAAACACCATGTCACTCTCCCCCTTTGACATCAAGGGAAAAGGGCGGATCAAAACCAACACAAGTTTGTTTTCTCCTCATGTAGATAGAAGAGCGTTGTAGATCTAATGTGCACTAAAGTTACCATGCTCCCCCTGAGTTCATGCTGAATCTTCAAACATATTTTTCAATGAAGTACATGATTCTATGACCTTCCTATCACCAAGGACTCATACTTACATCAAAGATCCAACCAAGTGGATTTACATATGAGACTCAAATACCCAACCAAGTGGGTTTACACAATTTGACTCAAGTACCCAACCAAGAGGGTTTACACATTTTGACTCAAGTACCCAACCAAGTGGGTTTACATATTTTATCAAGTCCTTACATGACTTAATATTACAATTTTACATCATAGGTCTCAACATGACCTTTTCATCAAATTAAAAATATGAATTTTTATGACCAATACCAGAAAGACCTCAAGAGAGAGATCATATTTCAGAACCATCATAATGCCAACAATGCATTATACTCAGCAAGGCTAATGCTGCCCCTGAAAATTTCCATCCAAGAATCCTTTCCATATGACCAAGGCGCCTCCTTAGCTTGTGCAACCTGAAACTCTTTCAACAGCAAATTATCAGCAACAATCTCTGCATGATCTATCCTTATCTCTGAATCATAAGACTTCCATCTCATCCATGTGTGAAAACAAAGAATACTCTTCAGAAAAAAGAAAACATGGCTCATCCATAATCTCATCATAAGAAAACATGTATCATGTCATCGCATGAGTAAAACGCATACAATGTCAATAGTACAATAATTAGCACACTGCTGCTCCCCCCGAACCCGTGCCTCCCGATCTTCACTGTTATACTAATTAAGTGTATACACGACTGTTCTCCATCAGACCTGTATACACGGCTTTGTCTGCGTAACCCGTGTATGGAAAGTGAAACATTGAAAACTTCACATTCCTTCATCTCCCCCTGAATTTGTACCACTTGTACCTATCTTCTTCACATCAGATGCTACTGTTAGAAATAAACACAACTAGAATTATCAAACCAACCATGGGAATCATCATACATTGCTCCCCCTGTGATGATACATTACTGATTCCTATAATGTATCTCACATCATTCCTGCAGTCATTATGAGAAGTAAGCTTTAGAAGCGGATGACTGCAGTAGGGTCAATATTCCCTACGTTTCTGACCGGTCCTCCTTCCTTTTCCAGCTTTTCTTGAACTTTCTTATTGTGTGCTGAAAATTATCCAATTTCTCAAATTCGTTCATCCTGCACTCCTTTTCCACATCTCCATACTTATTACAAGCATTACATCTTATGTGACCAGAAAATTAAGCATAAGGATCATAGTATGTTTTTCTATTCTTTCTTCTATTACAATTAGCTGCTTTGTGACCATACTTGCTACATGAAAAACAATATCCTTTGAAGAAAGTAGAGTACCTTTCTGTGTAGAATCTGTTTGTTTGTGACTGAAACAATCTGCTTCTGCAATTGGCTGCAACATGCCCATAATTATGACATTTAATGCATTCAACATTATTGAATGATTTCCTTTGAGTGTTCATGATTGTCGGTTGACTTCTTGTTTCTTTCAACTCTTCAGGTTTTGCATTGACATCCTTTGACTCTTTAGCACTTCCTTGTGAACTAGATTCTCCTTTAACAGTTTCATGAAAAACAAGACCAAGTTTAATAGCAGGAGACCTTTGACTACTAAGAATATTGTCCAGAATCTTAGTACTATCTTGAAGCCTCAAGATTTTATCCTTTTATTCCAATTTAACTTTTAGAATGTTTACCTCAAACTCCAATTTTTGGCATTTCTTATTCATGCTTTCTTCGACCCTTTTTCCTTCTTCTACTTGATCATTCAATTTTAAAATTTCTTCCTTCAACCAATTTCCTTGTTCTTCACATGTTTGTGGCAGTTCTTCATTCTTCTTATTTGATTTTTCCAGATCTTCTTTGAGAGAGATGATTTCTACTTCAAGTCCTTCCTTTTCGAATGGTAGGGGTTCTTCATTCTTCTTATTTGATTTTTCCAGATCTTCTTTGAGAGAGATGATTTCAGCTTCAAGTCTTTCATTCTTCTTGTTTGAATTTTCCAGGTCTTCCTTCAGAGAGATGATTTCTGCTTCGTTCTTTATTTCGACTTTGCAAATTATCGTAATGCAACCTTTGATACTTGTCTATCTGTCCTTGATACATTTACATATGACCATTCATTGTTTCAATTTGTCTTTTCATTTGAGAGATCATTTCTTTATAGATAAATTCTTTCTCCTTAAGTGATCTTTGTTGATCTTCATCTTGATCTTGAGGGGCTTCCCTCTAGATCCAAACATTACTTTCTCACTATATCTTCACCATTGCATGCACAAGAAAGTGAATCACAAGAACAACAATCAAGCATCTTTATCTTCTTCATTTTCTCACACATGCTGATATATCTCCTTTAGAGGAGTCTTTTATCCCACAGACGTATCTCCTTCAAGCGATCAAGCTTCAGATGACCCGCTTCCGATACCAATTGTTGGGAAAATACTGAGGGGGGTGAATCGCATTTAGGCATAGTGAAAACTTTTTACTTTTTCATTCTTCTAAAACCAATATGCTACTTTATCGGAAATATAGAACTCTGCGTATATTAATTTTTCTATTATGTCATACAACTTGCGTATACACAGATATCTTATTATGCATTTATTTCTTTACTTAGATCTTTGCAAAATTCATTCATCTTATGTTTAGTTAACAGTAAGCATGCGCAGTAATAACATAATAAACCATCACACATAAGCATCACACATGAACACTAGGATTTAAGGTGGAAACCCAAGTCGGGAGAAAACCACCGTTGCCGTTGTCTTAGTCTTCAATATTTATTATATATAGAAAACATGTTACAACCATGTACTGGCACATGCTCATACAAGCACGCAAGCACCCACCTGCAGAAGGCCACAACCTTCTCTCATTTACCAGCCTCTCCTGGAAGGGAGCTACGATCCCCTGCTCTCATTTACCAGCCTCACCTGGAAGGGAGCTATGACCCCCTGCTCTCGTTTACCAGCCTCACCTGGAAGGGAGCTACAACCCCCTGACTGAAGGCTTCAACCTTCAGCACCTTTGTGGACCACATTTCATCAATTTTCATACTGGATCCAACCCACACAATTAAGCTTTAGGAACATTCATCAAACCAAAAACTTGCTCTATAGAAACATAATCAATATTCGAACAACCCAGATCATCATTGACAGATAGCAGTAAAACAACAGAACTGATTAGACATTTCTTTCCACACACTTCAGAAAACCCTAGATTACATACGCACTTTTTCTTCACTGATCTTGCGTATATACGCGCTTTCACAAATACCAACCTGCATATACATCTGCATACATTTCAGAGTTGACTTCAATTCCCATATGCACTTTCGCTGAATACAAGCCGCGTATATACACGCTTTCTCCTCGACGAACCTGCGTATAGATCGTCAGACATTTTAGGGCAGTGCAACTCTCCAGAACAGATAAAAAGCTCAGATCTTCATTCTTTACTTCAGCACATATTTTCCAGATCACAGATCTAATCATTCCATAAACAGATCCAGAAGATACATATACATTTCAGATCTAGAGATCCCTCTTCATCATTTTCTTCATAGGTGCATCATAGATTCAGATCTATCATCAAACTGTTACCCTTTCCATTCAGACATACTTCAGAGTGAAGTATACATTCAAACCCAGACTCATGCACACACCATTACACAATGAATTTCTTCTCCTTAAATAGATCTAGCCTTTGACAATACCATGAGCCAAAACCACACAACTTCCGATGGTATTCCTGGACGGGATCACATAGACAATCCAGCGCTAAATACAATGGGTTAATACCATGGTAGTAACCCCTGGTTTTATTCTTTTAGAGCGCAATTGAGCATACGTGACTTGGCGCGTACTTTTCTGCGTGCATACACTACTTCTCCTAAACAAACCCGCGTATGCTTTGTGTCACACACTTTTCATCATTGTTCTGGCCCTTACTGATATTTCTTCCTCTGGTACTTCTAAGCTACTTGTAGAACATCAGATTTACATCATTAATAAACTCATCAAGCATTAAGAACAACTTCATTAAGTAGGATGCCATCATCTTCATCAAATGGGTTGCCATCAAGGACAACACTCTGCATCATATTGCCAACAATCTCCCCCTTTGGACTTGATGGCAACCACGATGGTGTTTGATCACCACAATAGATAGATACATTAACCAAAGAATAATGATATTCTCCCTCATTCAAACACCATGTCACTCTCCCCCTTTGACATCAAGGGCAAAGGGCAGATCAAAACCAACACAAGGTTTTTTTCTCCTCATGTAGATAGAAGAGCGCTGTAGATCTGATGTGCACTGAAGTTACCATGCTGCCCCTGAGTTCATGCTGAATCTTCAAACATATTTTTCAATGAAGTACATGAATCTATGACCTTCCTATCACCAAGGACTCATACTTACATCAAAGATCCAACCAAGTGGATTTACATATGAGACTCAAATACCCAACCAAGTGGGTTTACATATTTGATCAAGTCCTTACATGACTGAATATTACAATTTTACATCATAGGTCTCAACATGACCTTTTCACCAAATTACAAATATGAATTTTCATGACCAGTACCAGAAAGACCTCAAGAAAGAGAGATCTTATTTCAGAATCATTATAATGCCAACAATGCATTACGCTCAGCAAGGCTAATGCTCCCCCTGAAAATGTGCATCCAAGCATCCTTTCCATATGACCAAGGCTCCTCCTTAGCTTATGCAACCTGAAACTCTTTCAACAACAAGTCATCAACAACAATCTCTGCATGATCTGTCATTATCTCTGAATCATAAGACTTCCATCTCATCCATGTGTGAAAACAAAGAATACTCTTCAGCAAAAAGAAAACAGGGCTCATCCATAATCTCATCATAAGAAACCATGTTTCATTTCATCAGCATGAGTAAAACTAGATACAATGTCAACAGTACAATCATTAGCAGTTGGACTGATGCTCCCCCTGAACCTGTGCTCCTGATATTTAGCTGTCATACTAATTAAGTGTATACGCGACTGTCTCCACTGTAACTCGCGTGTATACGCGGCTTTAGTTCACAGAACCTGCGTATGGAAAGTGAAACATTGAAAACTTCCCATTCCTTCATCTCCCCCTGAGTTTGTACCACCTGTACTTGTCTTCTTCACATCAGATGCTCTGTCAGAAATAAACATAACCAGAATAACCAAAACCATCATGGGAATCACCATACATCGCTCCCCCTGTGACGATACATTACTAATCCCTATAATGTATCTCACATCACTCCTGCAGTCATTAAGAGAAGTAGGCTTTTAGAAGCGGATGACTGCAGTAGGATTAATATTCCCTATGTTTCTAACCGGTCCTCCTTCTTTTTCCAGCTTTGCTTGAAACTTCTTATTGTGTGCTGGAAATTATCCAATTTCTCAAATCTGTTCATCCTGCACTCATTTTCCACATGTCCATACTTATTACAAGCATAACATCTTATGTGACCAGAAAATTAAGCATAAGGATCATAGTATTTTTTATATTCTTTATTCTATTGCAATCAGCTGCTTTGTGACCATACTTGCTACATGAAAAACAATATCCTTTGAAGAAACTAGAGTACCTTTCTGTGTAGAATCTTTTTGTTTGTGACTGAAACAATCTGCTTCTGCAATTGGCTGCAACATGCCCATAATTATGACATTTAAAGCATTCAACATTATTGAATGATTTCCTTTGAGTGTTCATGATTGTCGATTGACTTCTTGTTTCTTTCAACTCTTCAGGTTTTGCATTGACATCCTTTGACTCTTTAGCACTTCCTTGTGAACTAGATTCTCCTTTAATAGTTTCATGAAAACCAAGACCAAGTTTAGTAGCAGGAGACCTTTGACTACTAAGAATATTGTCCAGAATCTTAGTACTATCTTGAAACCTCAAGAGTTTATCCTTTTCTTCCAATTTACCTTTTAGAATGTTTACCTCAACCTCCAATTTTTGGCATTGCTTCTTCATGATTTCTTCGACCCTTTTTCCTTCTTCTACTTGATCATTCAATTTTAAAATTTCTTCCTTCAACCAATTTCCTTGTTCTCCACATGTTTGTAGCAGTTCTTCATTCTTCTTATTTGATTTTTCCAGATATTCTTTGAGAGAGATGATTTTTGCTTCAAGTCCTTCCTTTTCGAATGGTAGGGGTTCTTCATTCTTCTTATTTGATTTTTCCAGATATTTTTTGAGAGAGATGATTTCAGCTTCAAGTCTTTCATTCTTCTTGTTTGACTTTTCCAGATCTTCCTTCAGAGAGATGGTTTCTACTTCGAGTTCTTTATTTCGATTGGTCACATTATCGTACACCCTTTGATACATTTCTATCCGTCTTTGATACATTTACATCTGACCATTCATTGTTTCTATCTGTCCTTTAATTTGAGAGATCATTTCTTTATAGATAGATTCTTTCTCTTTAAGTGATCTTTGTTGATCTTCAACATTGATCTTGATAGCTTCCTCTAGATCCAAAACATTATTTTCACTATCTTCACCATTGCATGCACAAGAAAGTGAATCACAAGAACAACAATCAGTACCTTTTTTATATTATTCATTTTCTGCTGCACATGTTTTCTGAGATATCTCCTTTAGAGTAGCCTTCTTCTTTTTCTTCCTTCCCATTGTGACGGATCTCCTTCAAGCGATCAAGCTTCTGCAGAAGGACCTGCTCTGATACCAATTGTTGGGAAAAATATTGAGAGGGGGGGGGTGAATCAGTATTTAGGGCATACTCAAAACCTTTTACGTTTTCTTTCTCTAAAACCCATACGCTACTTTACTGAGCACAACTTGCGTATACACGCGGATATCCTTCAACCAAATCGTGTATACATAGAGATCTTATTATGCATTTATTTCTTTACTTAGATCTTTGCAACATTCATTCATCTTATGTTTAGTTAATAGTAAGCATGTGCAGTAATAACAGAATAAGCCATCACACATAAACATCACACATGAACACCGGGATTTAAGGTGGAAACCCAAGTCGGGAGAAAACCATCGCTACCATCGTCTGAGTCTTCAATATTTATTATATATAGAAAACATGTTACAACCACGTACTGGCGCAGACTCACACCAGCACGCAGGCACCCACCTGCAGAAAGCTACAACCTTCTCTCGTTTACCATCCTGTCCTGGAAGGGAGCTACAACCCCCTGCTCTCATTTACCAGCCTCACCTGGAAGGGAGCTACGACCCCCTGCTCTTGTTTACCGGCCTCACACGGAGAGGAGCTACAACCCCCTGATTGAAGGCTTCAACCTTCAACACCTTTGTGGACCACATTTCATCAATTTTCATACTGGATCCAACCCACACAATTAAGCTCAAGGAACATTCATCAAACCAACAACTTGCTCTATAGCAGCATAATCAATATTTGAACAACCGAGATCATCATTGACAGATAATAGTAAAACAACAGAACTGATCAGACATTTCTTTCCACACACTTCAGCAAACCCTAGATTACATACACGCTTTTTCTTCATTGATTCTGTGTATATACTCGCTTTCACAAATACCAACCCGCGTATACATCTGCACACATTTCAGAGCTGACTTCAATTCCCATACGCGCTTTTGAAGAATACCAGCCGCATATATACGCGATTTCTCCTCGATGAACCTGCGTATAGATCTTCAGACATTTTAGGGCAGTGCAGCTCTCCAGAACAGATAAACAGCTCAAATCTTCATTCTTTACTTCAACACAAATTCGCCAGATCACAAATCTAATCATTCCATACACATATCCAAAAGATACATATACATTTCAGATCTAGAGATACTTCTTCATCATTTTCTTCATAGGTGCATCATAGATTCAGATATAACATCACACTGTTACCCTTTCCATTTAGACATACTTCAGAGTGAAGTATCCATTCAAACCCAGACTCATGCACACCCATTGCACAATGAATTTCTTCTCCTTAAATAGATCTAGCCTTTGAAAATACCATGAGCCAAAACCACATAACTTCCGATGGTATTCCTGGACGGGATCACATAGAAAATTTAGCGCTCAATACAATGGGTCAATACCATGGTAGTAACCCCTGGTTTTATTCTTTTAGAGTGTAATTGAGCATACATGACTTGGCACGTATTTTTTTGCGTGCATACGCTACTTCTCCTAAACAAACCGCGTATGCTTTGTGTCACACTTTTTTCATCATTTTCTGGCCCATATTTGATATTTATTTCTCTGGTACTTCTAAGCTACGTGTAGAACATCATATTTACATCATTAATAAACTCATCAAGCATCATTAATAAACTCATTGATAGGTTGCCATCATCTTCATCAAGTGGGTTGCCATCGAGGACAGCACTGCATCATGTTGCCAGCATCTAGGAATAGAAGTTTGGGCTGCTATGGATTTGGGATATGCCCCAAAGGAGTCTGACACAAAGAAAGAAGCCAAACAAGATTTTATAGCTAATGCCAAAGCCATGAATGCTCTCTTAAGTGGTCTGTGTGAGGCAGAATTTATCAAAGTAATGCACAACAAGACTGCCAAAGAAATATGGGATACATTAGAAAGTATCCATGAGGGAGATAAAAAGGTGAATATGGCCAAACTACAAGTCTATCGAGCTCAATTTGAAAATATAAAAATGAATGAAGAAGAAGATGTTGCCACCTTCTTCTTAAAGGTTGCAGAAATTGTGAATAATATGAAAGCTGTAGGAGAAACCATTAGAGAATGTGTAATTGTTCAAAATATATTGAGATCTTTACCATCCAGTTTTAATCCCAAGGTTTCTTCCATAGAAGAAACAACTGATTGGTAAACTTTGACCATGAACCAATTACTTGGAAACTTAATAGCATATGAGATGAGACTTCCACAGAGGAAGTCAAATGTGAGGGAGGCAGCCTTTAAGGCTGAGAAGAGCAAAGAAGAAAAGGAAGATACATGCTCTTGCTCTGATGAAGAAGAGGAAAAATTTGTCAGAAGATTGGATAGAGGCTCAGGTAAGTATGAATGTAAGCTTCCATTTAAATGATTTAACTATGGAAGAGTTGGGCACTATGCATCAAAGTGTCCTTACAATAAAACAAAGAATCAGACTCAAGAGACAGATAAAACCAAAAAAAATAATTGGCCGAAAGGGAAGAGATTCAATAGAAAATCACTTTATGCTCAGCAAGATAGCAGTGCATCTGAAAACTCAGATGAATCCTCAAATGAAGAAGGAACCTCTAAATTTTTGTTGATGGCCAAGGAAGAGTCTAAAGGATTCCTTCTAGAAGATGAGGAAGAAGGTGAGGTATATCTTGAGGGGGAGCTAAGAAGTGCCCTGGAGGAAATAGATAGACTTAAACTCAAGTGCAGAAAACAGAAAGACATTCTTCTCAAATATGTAAAAGAGGTACCAAATTCAGAAGACCTCATTCAATTTAAAGTATAGCTTGAAGAAGCTAAGAAGGTGGAAGATACGTTACTAAAGAAAATTAAGGATAAAATTCAGAAGAAAGAAAAAATGGAAGAAGAAGTAGTATGCCTGAGAAAGAAATTAGAACACACCCAAAGGGAATTGACAATGAACACTCCTCGAATGACAAGCACTGAACAGTTGAATAAAATACTAAATGCTCAAACATCTCCTCTCATAAATACTGGGATAGGTTACAAAGGATAAACCAGCAAATCCAAGGTAGAGGATAATCAGAATGTCATTTTTGTGAAAGTTGTAAAAGAAAAAAATAACTCTCAGCAATATGAGATTATTACAGTTAGAAGACTAATAGAAGAAAGGAGCAGGGGGTGTAAGCAACTCGGAGAAGGAAGACATTGAAAGGAATGATGAAGCAGCTCAAAAAGGAACCACAAAAGTAGAAGCCAACAAGAACTTGATGTGTGATGAAACAAACAGAAACAAACAACAACATCAAGAGAAAAATAATGAGAGGAAGAAGCAAGCAGTTGCAAAAACTTCGATGGTTCCTGAAGATCAATTGAACAAGTTCGGAAGATCTCAAAGGATATTCTTTCCTTGTATGATAAATGTCACTTGTTTTGCCTGTCACAAACTGGGACATATTGTTGCATACTATTAGACAAAGATAATCGATTTCAACCAACAAAGTATGCAGAAATTGAAAAGACTACCTCAAGCAAACAAATGGAGAGGACAACCCTTCACCAAGTACATTAATTGTTTCCATGGGTATTTTTTTTGTTGTAAGGGGTTCAGCCATAAAGCCATGGAGTGCAGAATGTATGGACAAAGACTGATGTTTAAAACCTCAAGGAGATTCATGAACAATGGAGAAGTCACTTGTATACATAATCCATTCAGAAACACAATCAAATGCTTTGACTGCCATCAAATCGGGCACAATTCTAACAAATGTCCTCTCAAAGAATTTGGTCCATCTTCTCAGAAAAGGTACCAAACAAATAGCTGCATGTAGTGGAAAAAGAAGTTGAATAAGTGTGACCTGGCTCTAATAGCTCAAGATCAGAAAATTCAATGGTATATGGACAGTGGTTGCTCAAAGCATATGACTGGAGATCGAAGCAAGTTTGTAACCTTTTATGAAAAGAAATCTGGAAATGTTACATTCGGAAATGATAAAGCAGGGAAAATCAAAGGAAAAGGCCCAGTCAGTCTGAATAATGGAAGAGGAGAGGCTCAAGATGTACTATTTGTGGATGGGCTGAAAGAAAATCTGCTAAGCGTCAGTCAAATGTGTGATAAAGGCTGTGAGGTCCTTTTCAGAGCCCAATATTGTGAGGTAAGATCAAGCACCACAGGAAAGACCTTGATTAAAGGTGTTAGAACAGAAAGTAATGTCCATATAGTGAAAGAAGAGAATGAAGCATGCCACATAAGCAAACTTGATGAATCATGGTTATGGCATAGAATATTGGGACACCTAAACTTTGCCCACATCATCAGTATGAGCAAGAAAAATGCATTCAGAGATATTTCTGCAATAAAGAAGCCTCCAAATACCATATGTAAATCCTGCCAACTGGGCAAGCAGACCCGCACATCTTTCAAGACCAAAGAGAAGCTATCTACAAGTAGGCCTCTTCGTCTTGTTCACATGGACCTGTGTGGACCTTCAAGAACTAATGCATCAGATGGAGAATATTATTTCATGCTAATAATAGATGATTTTACCAGATTGACATGGGTGGCATTTCTCAAATATAAATCTGAAGCAATTGAGAAATTCAAGATATTCAAGGCATTGGCAAAAAATCAAACAGGATGCAAGATAAAATGTATCAGATCAGACAGAGGAGGTGAATTCACAGACTATGATTTTTCCGACCTAAGCAATGAACATGGGATAAAACAACAATTTACAATTGCAGGTACACCTCAATAGAATGTAGTAGAAGAAAGAAAAAATAGGTCAGCACAACAGATTTCTAGAGCCATGATGCAAGAAAGTAACATTCCCCAGACCTATTGGGCAGAAGAAGTACACACAGTTGTTCATATTATCAACAAAGCTCATCTAAGACCAAATTGTGATAAGACTCCTTACGAATTATGGCATGGTAAACCAACATCAATCAAGCACTTTAGAGTATTTGGAAGCAAGTGTTTCATAAAAAATAATGATGAAAATTTGGGGAAGTTTGATGCAAGAGATGATGAAGGAATATTTTTAGGATATGCATCCAAGAGTAAGGGTTACAGGTGTTACAACAAAAGACTGCACAAAATTGTGGAAATCATTGACGTAAGAGTTGACGAAGATCTACCAAAGAGTACAAGAAACACACGCTGCACCAATCTTCCTGATGATCATGAAGCTGAAAACCAAGATAATGATGAACATAAAAAGACAATAGAAGACACTGAATTAAACTCAAAGGGTCCCTCAAGATACACTCAAAATAACCATCCAGAATATCAAATCATTGGGGACAAAATTGTGGGAGTCCAGACAAGAAGACAGCTTGTTGAACAGACAGAAGAAGTATACCTAGCCATGCTATCTCAAATAGAGCCAAAGAAGTTCAAAGAAGCCAGCAAAGACAAAAAATGGGTAAATTCTATGAATGAAGAACTGGACCAAATTGAGAAGAACAATACCTGGGAATTAATTCCAAGACCCACTGGGAAAATTTTCATTGGCACAAAATGGATATTCAAGAATAAGATGAATGAACAAGGGAAGGTAATCAGAAATAATTCTAGACTTGTATGCAAGGGATATTCACAAATTGAAGGACTTGATTATGATGAAACCTTTGCCCCTGTAGCCAGGATGGAAGCAATCAGAATGTTTTTGGCCTTTGCATGCTATCATGATTTCAGGGTATATCAAATGGATGTGAAGTCTGCCTTTCTGAATGGATATTTAGAGGAAGAAGTATACATGGAACAACCTGAAGGATTATCATTTACAGAGAAACATGACTATGTGTGTAGATTAAAGAAAGCCTTATATGTTCTGAAACAAGCTCCTTGTGCATGGTATTCAAGGCTGGACAAATACTTGCAAAAACAAGGGTTTAAGAAAGGAGGGGTAGACAACAATTTGTACATAAAGGCTAATGAAGATGAACTCTTAATTGTAATAGTATATGTAGATGACATAATGTCTGGTAGCAACAAAGATGAGTTAGAAAAAGGATTTTCTGAAGAAATGAAATCAGAATTTGAGATGTCAATGATTGGAGAGCTCACCTTTTATTTAGGACTTAAAATTCAACAAAATAACATAGGAATATTCATTTCACAAGAAAAATACTTAAAATAAATGTTGAAAAAGTTTCAAATGGAATACTGCAAACTTGTGTCAACTCCCATGATTACTGGATGCAAACTATGTGCTAATGATGGATCAACAGATGTAGATCAAAAAATTTACAGATCCATGATAGGAAGTCTATTATATCTAACTACTTCCAGACCAGACATTATGTTGGCAGTAGGACTTGTGGCAAGATATCAAGCAACACCAAAACAAAATCACTTACTTGCAATCAAGAGAATATTTAGATATCTACAAGGAACCTCACATTATGGCCTATGGTATCCAAAAGGAAAAAGTTTCACATTGACAACATACACAGATGCAGATTGGGCCAGTTGCGTGGATGACAGGAAAAGCACAAGTGGAGGTGCATTTTATTTGGGAAAAAGTCTGGTGGCATGGATAAGAAAGAATCAAACTTCTATCTCTTTATCTACAACAGAAGTAGAATACATAGCAGCAGCAGCATGCTGCATACAAATAATGTGGATGAAACAAACTCTCCAAGACATGAAGGTAAGCATTGATGAACCCATCTCTATCAAATGTGACAATACAAGTGCAATAAGTATATCAAAAAATATTGTACTTCATTAAAAAACAAAGCACATCCCAATAAAGTACCACTTCCTCAAAGAACAAGTAGCACAGAAATTAGTGAAGTTGGAATATGTACCAACTAAGGAACAAACAACAGACATATTCTCAAAACCTCTTGCTGAAGAACCATTCGAATATCTAAGATTCAAACTAGGGGTAGTGTCTACAGATGTTACTCTCTGATATGATTAGAAATTCATATATATATATATATATATATATACACACACACACACATAAAGGTTGCATACAAGGAATGGGGTCAGTGCGGCAGACAAGTGATAATATGTATCAGACAAGAAAGCATCATTCGAGGGCGAGAGCAGTCAATAAAATTGTAACAAAAGAGCTAGAAAATTGGAGCAGTGCATGGAACGGGTCCTCAAGATCAGAGTATTATGAAAATATAGAAACCACACTGGGAAAATCGCAACCCTTTGCCATTGATGTCAAAGGGGGAGGAAAAGCAAGCAAAATAAGAAAGGCTCTTTTGTAAGGCAGGCAGAGGAAGAAAGATAAGATACTTCTCAGAATGAAAGGGGGAGGAATTCCTAAAGGAAGTATCAGAGTATTGGTGGATGTGTTGCCATCAATGCCAAAGGGGGAGACTGTTGGAAATATTGTCATTGATGGAAAAGGAGTAGAAAGGAGTAACACTAGAATTACCAGTGATAGCATAGGCGGCAGAGACAACATAGGCAGCAGAGGCAGCGATAGGCAAAGGAGTGCAACAGAGGCAACAGAGGCAGCGAGGGCAGTTGAACAGCGAAGGCAGAGGCGTGCAGCAGTTGAACAGTGAAGGAAGGAGAGGCAGCGAAGGCTAAACCTCGTGAAAATATTATGAGCGTGGTTAACATTGATCTGGGATCAACAGTACCGCGGGGGCACAAATAGCTTGATGGTTAACACAAGGGGGTGCCTCCACAGTTGACCCGCCCATCGAGTGTTGACCGCAGATCGATGGTTGTCATTCACTACAGTAGCACAAGCCCGATGATCATTCCGTACCGAGGAGTGCCTCCGCAATGTTGTGAACTGGGACCCACTTTCCTAAAGCCCAAAATTACATCGCAATCAAGTGGGACCCGATCGCATATCGGACATCACAAGCGGATGCGATGCGATTGCATATCGGACATCGCAAGCGAATGTGATAGCCGCTGGATGGATGAAAAAATTTTTGATGCGATGTGGCGATGCAAAGGGACACGTGGCAGCACATCGCAATATCACACATCGGCGATGCGAAGTTCATCGCATACCGCGAAGTGGCGATGTGATGCGATGCGAAATGTGATGCGTTGTGATTGGTCACTACGTTGTGGGACCCTTCAACCAAAGTTAAGTCTGGGGCTAAGTGTTTTATGAAGAAAACCATGGAAGCGGAGGTCGACTCGGGTTACAAAGGAAAGACCTGAAAATATGAAAAAGGACCCGGAGCATGAGCAGAACAGTGTGATGAAGGATTGATCGTAGAGGCATGTAAATCATCGGCAATGGTCAAACAATACGTGGAACCCGAAACGGAAAATAAGTGGAACAGTGAAGGCATGATTACAAAACCAGTAAGTGTTTGTTGCACCTCTTTTGGAAGATAAGTGGTAAAAGGTGAAACGAACGCGATAGCATTAAGAGGGCGACGCATGGCATTTTAAAACCACCTATTTCACGTAGGTTGGGAACAATTAAATAACATGCAACTTGATGTGCGAATTCCATCAGATTGGGAAGTTAAAAGAGGCAGAGTGCGATGACTGTTCAATCAATGAAAGGATGATGTGCATGTGGATATGAATAATGAACATTTACAAGAAAAGTGTGAGTGAACGCAGCTCAAAAGACACAGGTAACAGAAGAAACAAAACAGTTATGCAGCAGAGCTAGAATATAACAACAAAAACTGAAAAGACAGTGACAGCAGCAAAAAAGACAAATATACGGCGAACCAAGAGTTGAAAGGGTTGAGTGAGATTTATCTGTTGCAACTGTAAATGTAAATGATTTAATTATTTTATTGTATTTGATGCAAAGGAAAGTCTGTGTAAGCAAATCAAAACTCCAATTTAATTCTGAAATGAGTAGATAGTGTTGTAACCTCCTGAAATGATGAGCGAGAAAATGAGATGGTGGAAGGCAAAGAGTCGTGCATGTTCACTTCATATTCCCTGTAGAATGCAAATAGTGATAAATTTTTCTGTATAAAACATGTAATATCGGAATGCATAGTGAGGTTAGAGAGTGTAAGAAGAAGAAGGAGAAGAGAGAGGAGTTGTGAAGATCCAGAGATGATATAAATAAAATTTGAAGGCTAGAAGGACAGCAGTAAAGAAGGATAAAAACAGAGCTGATATCCAGGTAAATCACCATATGATTTTATTGTACAGTGAGGAAGTTGGTGCTTCCATATCAAGTTGTAGCTTGATATATGTCCAGTTGTAGCTGGCTGAGGTAGGAGCCTCCTGTAGGTTGTAGCCTGCAGAAAGTAGATGGGAGTTGGAGCTTCCTTGCAAGTTGTAGCTTGCAGAATTGAGGTAGTAGCCTCCTATAGGTTGGAGCCTACAGAAAATTAGTGGTGAGAGGGATTTGGAACTTGCCTTTACATCACAACAATAATAAGATGTGGTTTTCTCCCTTATGGGTTTCCACTTACATCTGTTTTCTATGTGCATGATGATTATGTGTTGATATTCTGTATTTAATCTGCTTAATACTTACTGCTCACTTATTAATATTGTTGTTCCATTGTATATTAAGTTGATCACAAAATGAAGATGTAAATAAGTGTAAAAGAATTTTCTAGACAACATTTGCATTAAAGCTTATTCACCCCCCCCCCCTCTTAGTTTTACCAAGGGTTCAACACCACTTTGAATCAGAACCCGACAAGGGGAATGAAAAAGGGAATCATATTATCGATACGGAGCCCAATGCCACCCATTTCCACCATGAAGATCCAGAAGGAGGAACCAGAAGATCCAGAAGGAGGAACCGAAAGATCCAGAGGAGGAGGAGTGTCTCTTCCACTCCCAGATGTGGGTAAAGGGTTCCCCGCTATAGTTCATTGTCGACAGTGGGAGGAAAAAGAACCTCATTTCAGCAGAGGTCGTGAAGCGGTTGGGCTTTCTGACCACAACACACCCACAATCATAAAACATCACGTGGATGTTTGTGCTCAACTTAGTGTTCCTAAATTGAGTTCATTAATTGTCAACCAGGGCTAGTAAACTGCTGAAGTGTGGTGCACTATATGTGCCTAGGTATTTGTTTCTCACTACGTTGTGTTTAGTGTTTTCTGATGTTTTTGGTTTTATGGTTTTATGTTTGAAAAGGGAAAGAACTAAATGCTGGTGAAAAGAAGCTATTGGTTATATTAAAGAAGAACAAGGCCTAAACTATGGATGGCAAACAACAAATGCAAATATTAAAACAGAACAAAGCCTAAACTATGGCGGGCAAACAAAAAATGAAAAGCTTGATAATGACTTCATTGCAAGGAAATAAATCACAACATGTGCTTGAACTTATCTAATTCATTCATTAAAGATGTGTTGGAAGAGCTTGAGAAATGGACAAGTTAAGTGTGAATGAAGTTCTCCTAAATAAACAATCAACTTACAATGTTACAACATCTCATCCATGGTTAAAGGTTTATTGGAACATATTTGGAAAAGAACATTTGTAGCACAATAATATTTTTACTCTAAACTAACTTCTAATTTTTTTCTGCAACTCAATTTAGCACCACTAGACCTCACTCAAAAGTTATAGGTTTCTTTTTTAAAATAGTCCTTGAGAAAAGGCTTATTTGTGAAATGGTAAAAAGGTTGCAAAATACTCCAGGCCTTAGACTGATACTAGCTTCTGTCCAGATGATTATGTATTAATATGAGGTTGGAACAAAAGAAGTTTTTGTAAATAATGAAGACCGTGGTATCTAAATTTAACAACTAATACAATTTAAAATGCAATGGATAACAACTAAACTGGAATGCTAATACAGTGAGCTAAGACTAAACTAGAGTGCTACTAATCTACTTGAAGTACAGTGAACAGAGCTGAACTAAATGTAGTGACAGAGCTGAACTAAATGAAATCATCCTCCGGAGTGTTATGACTAATAAACTAACATGCAGCTAGTCTATTGGAATTCTACAGCCCATCTTGTTCAATGTGAATGATATTTTGGAAGAGTTTGTAAAAACAATTTTGGCTGTATTATTCAATGCAATCGAACATAAACATAAGATTTGAAAGCAGATACAACTAAAATGTAAGATACCATAGCTGTTTCTTATTCATTGTTAATGATGTTTTGTAAGAGTTTGTAGGAGTAAGACCGGCTGTGACACTTAGTGTAAACAAGCATAAATCATAAAATTCGAAAGGAAATGCAACTAAAACATACAACACCACAGCTATGCCTTATTCATCGTGATGATATTTTGGAAGATTTTATAAGAGTAAGTCTAGCCATGATGATTAATGTAAACAAGTATGAAACATAAACTTCAGAAACGTGCTTAAGCTAGAAATGAAAAAAACGAGACTAAAATACTTATCTAAACCGTATAAACAAAGCTGCTCAGGAGGCAGGGACCCTCTACCATCGGAGTAGCATGCAAAATCTACTTCAATATTGACTCATTGCTTTCAATAAAGTGATACTTCTTGCATTAGAGAGAAATTACTTCAAAACAGAGTGTTTTCGTACTTCTGAAATCTAGCAGTCAAATACAAAATCTAACCTTGTCCCTCGGTTTCCCGAGCCATATTTATAATCAAAATTACATAACTGTCTTGAGATAACCTAGGGATAATTGTCTTTCCAAATTAAAATCAAACTAGGACTCTGATGGTGGTCTCGTAACATGATTAAGGACATCTGGACTGTCCTTGTCCTATTAGGAGTCTATCTCCTAGTTTGAGTTCCCACGTGCATAACCACCTACAGAATTCCGTTCAAACTTCGTGGAGAGAAAAAAATGATGAGGGAATGATGTGGAATATGCCCATATGTGTTTTTCTCCAAGATGACACCTGGAACCTGCGTAGACATGAAGACAGCTGCAGAATCGGCAACTAGCTACAGAATGTCTGCATTCTGTAGCTAGATCTAGTTCAAAAGTACTACAATGACAAAATCATAAAAACATAGCAAGTTAGTCATGATATACATTCTTAAAGAAATTTTAATTAATTCTATTGATCATTTGAGCCTGTGATTAATAATGGACAAAGGAAATGGAGTGGAATGTGGTGGAAGAAAGAACATCTTTGGAGCTCAACATACCCCCACTGCTAGGTTCTTGCATGTCCTCATGCAACTATTCCATGAACTCTGAGACCTCTGCAAGGACATCCAACCCTCTTCTTCTGCTTTGCCTGGTAGTCAAAGGCCTTCTGGGCTTTCTTATGACTAACTTGAATTTCAAATTTGTGAGTGCCCTGGTTAACTTTTTATTTCTCTTCTTCAATTTTTCACTGGCCTTGTACAACTTTTGCATTTGTAGAGACATAGTTGAATTCATATCAGTTTTCAGTTTAACCTGTTCTCTCAGAATTTCATTCTCATTCTTGATATGCCTGCTGAGTACTTCTAACTCATACTTATCTCTTCTTAGCATATCAATTTCAGACTTTGGTGGGCTAGGAGTTCTGTCTCTAGATTCTGAAGCTCTCCTCTCTAATGTTTCAACATAGTTGTAAATTTCTTGCTGTGCTGGGTCAATTTCTGGAACTTCTTCATCAAAATCCTCCTCAGTAGGTGTTTCTTCATCTTCTATGTTTATGAATCTAGTTTATTTAACCTTTGTTTTCTTTAGTATCCCTCTAAGTCCGTGGCTCCTTCTCGGTTGAGATGACCCTTCTCCTTTCTCTCTGGCAAATTTTCTTATTATCCTCTCTTTCCTAAGCTGCTTCTTAATCTGAGTCAATTTCTCAGAAATTATTTCTTCACTTCTTTCTTGTATTGTTTTACCAGTTTCAGTTTTGGAGGTTTTCCATCTTCTGCTTCTTTTTGTAGGTTTGTCTTCAGGTGGAGGTTCCTTGGGTTCCTCAAAGTGATTTCTCACTAAGAACTCTTCCCAATTATCTCCCATTTTGTTCAAATGATGTTCAATCAAAATTTTGACTAAACCATGGTGGTATAAGGTTGTTTCCAGAAATTGAATTCTCTTTTGAACACTTGAGGCCATTTTCTTTAAACTATGAAGCAAGAAAAAGGGCAAATTGAGTTCTTCTTCTAGGAAATGCATTATCAACCGAATATGATAGACATAGAAAGTACCATATCTTCCTTCACAAGTGATGAATTTTTGCAAGATAAGCAACATGTTCCTCCATTTGTTCTTTAGTGCAGGGCTAGGGATACCCTTTTTAAAAATGGTAACATCCATACCTGGTGACTTGAGTATCTGCTTCCATGCTTCGTTATGAAATTCTCTATTCTTGAACCACCTTTCTCCTTGTTTGGGAAATTCGGTTGCTTCTGCAATGGAAGCTTCTGTAATGGTGAATTTAATATCTCCTATCTCGACCTCAGCTCCTTTGAAGGATCTTGCAAACGTTTTGGTCACCTCTTTGTGAAACCCACTGAATTTTTCAAAGAATTGCAACCACCCTGCTTGTTGTAACATTTCTCTGACTTGAGGATAACCTTCCAAGTACTTAGTGCCAACCAGTTCAGTCCTCACTATAAGACCCATAACTCCTCTTTCCAACCTTCAAATTTTTGCTCCTCTGTTCACGGTGACAATGGTTGTTACAGAGATGCCTCTGTTTCACAGACCGGAATGGTTAAAAATTGGCTACGGGAAAGAGTGATATGGAGTGGTTACGGAATGAATATAATGAGGTGAGGATGATGTATATGAGTTGAAAGATATCACAGAAGAAAAGACCGCGGAGATATTTTGTAACGAATTCAAAATCATCATTAAATGCTTTGGCCTAGTGACGTGACTAATCCAATCACTTCAGCACTTTAACCGTTTAGATTTTTAAATGATGATCGAATATGGGATTTGAAATGGTGGAATAGAAGGAGTTTTATCCAAAGTTTTTGCGGGAGGTTGGTTAGGCATGATCAACAAAATTAATTAAAACAACTTTTTGAATTATTCATAACTTAACTATACTAAAATCTTTCATGATATGTCATTATAATCAGAACTTTTACCTTTTCCTTTCCTCTGATTTTTTTTGTGTTCTTCATATGCTTTGTTCTCTCCTGAAAATCATTAATTTTTGAGTCTTCATAACCTTCTTGATTTTTCTTGTTGTCATGGATATGCAGGATCATTTTATTTCAGATCGGGTGATTACTAGACAGTGCCTTCAGGATCTCTGGCTGCAGAATGTCTGTCTGGCTGCAGAATGTCTGACTGGCTGCAGAATGTCTGATTGATTGCAGAATGTACCTGTAGAGAACTTGAAACATGAAATGGAATGGTTTGGAGCATGAATGGAATGTTGTATGGAATGAGTGAGGATGGATAATAAAATATGGTGTAATGGAATATGAATGAAGTGAGTAATGGAGTGGAATGGATCACATCTTATGAAATGGAGTGAAGTATGAGAAGTGGCTTGCAATTCATGATATGTATTATTCAATTGCAGAAAAACATCAGACTTAAAAATCTGGGATGGAAATGAGGTGGACCATGGGGTGAAATGAATGAAGTGTGGATGAATGAATGAGATGGAGTATGGATGGATGAAATGAGATGGACCATAAGTGAAATGAATCTGCACTTATGATTTTGTAATAACTACTTGCAGAAAGAACAGAATTGAAAAGCTAGAGTGTCAGAAAGATTCTGATTTTCACTCCACCTTTTCTGTATAAACATGCCAATCAGTGATTGGTTTTCATGTTTATACTTTCTTTTTTTTTTCAATATCTGACTTCAGAAAATTCACTTAAGTTGATGAAGAAGAAAAATTCTTCTTCATTAAATTCATATCACTAATTTCCTGGAATTTCTTGACAAATTCTTCTCTTGAGAGTGGCTTATGATACAGCTTCAATCTATGACCATTCACAAGAAAAGTGACCTTCTCTTCATCTATTGTCCTGATTTTTTTTCACAAAGGAAAAATTCGTAATTTTATTAATGAAAAAAAAATTACATGTTACACTTTGCTATAATTTCAGAGACAGGAAAATACATTGTAGATATATGCTATATTACATGAGGAGTGAAAATTGAATTTTCCTCCCTTTTTTTTTTCAACCTTTCTCCATGGACCTGGTGATGGCAAGGTTGAGATAAGTGCGAGTTGATTTTAAGCTATGGTTGCTCCATTGTCCTTATCCGAATCAGATGTGTCTGAGTTGTGTTGTCTTTTGAATCCTCCATTTTCTGGTGCCTCATGGTCCAAAGACGCCTGAGCCATGTTTGTAGTCTCTTGCATATCCTGTTCTTGTGTCTCAGCTTCTGTTGTTGTCTAGTTGTTCTCTTTGGGGATGGGTTCTGTCTCATCCTCTTCCTTCCCCTGTTCTGGTTCGTCAGAGGGAAATTTCCAGCCCTTTGTAACTTTCCCTGTTTTCTTCTTTTTCCTGTTGTCTCTTTTGGCTTCTGGACAAGTGTTCTGTAAATGCCCCGTATTCCTGCATATTCTGCACCTAAATGCAGTGTTCTCGTAATCGAGATGCTGCGTCCATTTTTTCTATTTGTGAGTCAGTATGATGCATTCTAGTAGCCCTTTGCTGAGATCCACTTCCACGCAGATGCGTGCAAAGGTGTAGACCCGCTCCTCCATTCTTTGTGTGTCAGTTTTGATGTAATTCCCAATCATGTCTCCAATGTTGCCGAGAACGTCTTCATTCCAAAAATGAAGTGGGAGGTTGTAAAGCCTCACCCAAACCGGCATTTTAGAGACCTCCATGGTATTTGCGTCAAAATCTGGAAACCAAGGTGTGGTGAAAATTCTGGTGGATCCCCAGAACCATGGTCCAGCATTTTGGATGTGTTCTCTGGCCTCCTGGGAAAAGAATTTAACAATGAAGAATCCCTTTGAACAGAGGTGTATTTCACAGTTCGTCGTCTAGTTAGTGAAGATCCAATGAAATAGCTCCATTGGTTTGGGCCAGAAAAAATTAAATCTGCATATGAGTGCTTGTGTTTCAAAGACGGATCTATGTTCATCGATCTCAGGTAATTCGATCTGTAGTTCTGGAATCTGGTTGAGTTGTTCCACAATGTATGGTTTTGGGGCATTTTCTTCCTGTGCAGTAGGGACAGCAGATGTGTTTTTCCCCTTTAGTATATTCTTATAGGACATTCCCCGGGATCCCTGAGCACTTTTTTTCCCAACAGTACCACCTCTCAGTCTCAGATTGAGATAAATGGTGTCTGCAGGGCAAATGCCATAATCGCAGAGGTTGCTAGAGTCCTGTAAAGATTTCCCTCCATGGATAAGGGACTGTACATGGCATGGATATCCAGTGGTTTTCCAGATGGATTCTTTCAGGTCTGTAACCTGATCAGATACATTTAACCATAGCAATAAACTATTCCCCTCAGGGGTCTTGAGAAAAATATAAAATATGTATGTGCTTACCTGATTCTTATATGTAGTGATGTTGGTACTGAGCGCTAGCTCTTCCTGATACTTCTGCTTTAGAAGAGGCCAATCAGGACCTTGCGTCCCTGTGCAAATGTTGGTGGTCGGTTGCCCAAGAGCAGCCCACCAGCCGGGAGCAGCACAGTGAGTAAGCAGCCATTGAAGTGTTGCACGCAGAGAGTGCAGGTTTCGTTCAGGGTAAAGAGTGAGGTGTATGACCCCTGTGCTCGCCAGCAGACAAATCCGAGCGACTATGCCCCAGCCACCAAGTGGTAACGAATACAGCCTCTGAGTGTGAAAGGAACAGAGCACCCCAAACGCCGGTGGGAGGACTCCACGCTCACCAGACCACCAGTAACACACAGTTGCACAGAGGTCACACACAGTCGATGATAGGGGAAAAAATTCCGGGAGTGAAGTCAAATATGAACACATAGGCCGCCAATCAGGTCTGCAGGGTATTCATGAATCTTTCGCCTTGGGGATGCTCCACCAAGCCACAGTAAGCTTCCCATATGTCGCATGGCCGCAAAAGGGTAATATATGGTGCCATCGCCCCACCGATGCATCTCCGCGAGGGATAGCAGGGGAAGCACAGAGATCCAAACCATGGTGGCTTCCCCAGTGATATGAGTTCCGGCCTGCGGCGGCAACGAGAGATGCATGAAACCCTAGGCTGAAGGAAAATTTTCCCGCGCTCTCCATCTTTCTCCCAGATTGTCCTGATTTTTATTGCTCCATTGTCAAAAATTCTTATAATTTCATATGGCCCAAGCCAATGTGTTTGAAATTTACCTTGAAAATCTTTGAAATTTGAATCAAACAAGAGAGCCCAGTCACCTTCCTTGAACTTCTTTTCCTTGATGTACTTGTCATGCCATCTAGTCCTTTGTTGTTGGACTAGACTTGTTTTTTGAACTGCATCTTGTCTGATCTCATCCAATTCATTAATCTGCTCTAATCTGTGATTTTTTGCCTCTAATAAATCAAGTCCTAGCTGAACTGCCATTTTGAAAGTTTGAATCTGGAACTATATGGGAAACAAAACTTGCTTTCCATAAACAAGTTCATAAGGAGTATGGCCTTTTGTGCTTCTCCATGTAGTTCTATAGGCCCACAAGGCTTCAGAAAGCCTATCTACCCAATCTCTTCTATGTAAATGGACAGTCTTTGTTAGGATCCCTTCAATAACCTTATTAGTAGATTCCACTTGACCATTTGCTTGTGGATGATAGGGAGTATATTTTCTGTGTCTGATTTTATACCTCTCCATCGTTTGTTCCACTAGTCTTGATGTAAATTGAGCTCCTTGATCTGTAACAATTTCTCTTGGGACACCAAAACGAGTAAAAATATCCTCAAAAAGAAAATTAACTACAGATTCTTCAGTAGCAAAAATTAATGGCTTGGCCTCTACCCATTTAGTAACATAATCAGTGCAAACTAATATATATTTATTTTTTCTTAATGGACTAATAGGTCCTACAAAATCCAAAGCCCATTTTTCAAAAGGTTCAATATGTACCTAAGGTTGTAATGGCATCTCACCTGAAGGAGAAGGTTTCCCTACCCTTTGGCAACTGTCACACCTTTTGACATACTCTTTAACATCTTTAAAAAGGGATGGCCAATAATATCCTAAATTAAGGATCTTATAGGCTGTCCTTTTATCAGCATAGTGTCCGCCACAAGGTTCATCATGACATGCTTTGAGAATCTCAGGCATCTCATCTTCCCGAACACATCTCCTAATGATAAAATCTGGACCAGTCTTGTACAACTCATTAGCAACCCATGAATATTTTGCACTGTCATAAATGATTTTTATTTTATCTCTTGCATTCATTATTGAAGGAAATTTCCCTGAAACTAAATAATTAGCAATGTCAACAAACCAAGGAGTCTGAGTAGAAATTGCAAAAAGATATTCATCAGGAAATTGATCTTCAACTGGAGTGTCATCTTTGATGTTTTGGAGTCTAGATAGGAAATTAGCTACTATGTTTTGTTTTCCAGGCCTATCTAGAATGGTAATGTTGAATTCTTGTAAAAGCAATAACCATCTTATGACTCTGCCATTAGTAATTGATTTGTTCATTAAGTATCTAATTGCAGAATGATCTGTGTGAACAAAAGTTTCATAGCCTATTATATAGTGTCTGAATTTTTTTATGGCATGAACAACAGCTAAAAACTCTTTTTCAGTTACAGTATAGTTTAACTCTGCAGGAGTCAAATTTTTACTGGTATAGTAGATGGCATAAGTAATCAGGTCTTTTTGTCCCAATACTGCTCCTAGAGCTTTATCTGAGACATCTGTTGAAATATGAAAAGTTAAATTCCAGTTAGGTCCCCTTAAAATAGGTGCTTCAGAAAATTTTTTTTCAGGGTCTCAAAGGATAACTGGAAATCAGAATTCCATTTGAATTCACAGTCTTTGGTAAGTAATTTGAAGAGTGGAGATGCTATCTTGGTGAAGTTTTCTATAAATCTTCGATAATACCCTGTAAATCCTAGAAAACTCCTAACATATTTTTGAAAACTTGGAATAGATAAGTTAGAGATGACTTCAACTTTTGACTCATCAACTCTAATCCCATCCCCTGAAATGTGATGTCCTAAAAAAATTCCTTCAGTAAACATCATAAAACACTTTTCATGACTTAGTGAAAGATTTTCTTCTTTACATCTCTTTAAAAAAAATTCCAAGTTTACTAAGGCTTCTTCAAATGTGTTTCCATAAACTGTGAAATCATCCATATATACCTCTACACAATCATGTATTAGATCTGAAAAAATTCCTAGTACTGCTCTTTGAAATGTTGCAGGTGCATTGCATAATCCAAATGGAAATACTCGGTAAGCATAGGTACCCCAAGGACAGGTAAATGTGGTTTTGTCTTGGTCCTCAAGTGCTACTTGAATTTGATTATAACCATTAAACCCATCTAGAAATGAGAAGTACTTTTTGCCAGCTAAGGTAGCTAACACCTGATCTATGAAAGGTAGGGGAAAATGATCTTTAAGAGTAGCTTTGTTTAATTCTCGATAGTCAATACATACCCTCCATTTACCATTTTTATTTGGCACAATTACCAAAGGAGAGACCCACTGACTATCTGAAATAGGATAGATAAAGTTGACATTCAACAATTTCTGCAATTCTTCTTTAACAATCTCCCTAAGATTTGGATTCATCCGCCTTTGAGGTTGTCTGATTGGTTTACAATTTTCCTCTATGTAGATGTGATGAGTGCAAGTCTTGGGGCTTATCCCTTTCATATCAGTGTACTCCCATGCATATGCAGAAGAATGTCTCTGTAATATATTGACTAGCTCTTCTTGTTGAGATTTCTCTAGGTTCTTGTTTATGTTTAAAGTTTTGCCTGGAAATATCTCAATTGTAGAGCTGCCAAATTTATCCATGGAATAGAGAGACATCTGCCTTGATGAAAAAAACTCAATGTTGGATTCTTCTTGAAATTTTTCATGTTTATATTCCAAAGAGGATTCAAAATTTTCCAAGGTATTCAGAATCTGGCTATCTTCACTAATTTCTGAAATTGTGAAGAGAGGTTGTAAGTCTTCTTCATCCTCTATCCATTGAGTATCATCTAATTCTGTAATTGTTCTTGCTGGAGGATACAAGGTAAATTTCTTGGTTGAACTACCATAAGAGATGTACATATCACCGAATCTACAACTAATGAAAGCATCAGCTGTAGCTAACCAAGGTCTTCCTAATATAATAGGGTGTCCTCCTAGATTATTCTTAGGAGTTAGGATCATGAAATCCACAGGGTACTCCCAAGAATCTAGGGACACTGGAATGTCTTCTATTACCCCATCTGGTTTGATCACAGATCTGTCTGCTAATTGTAATAATGTGGGTGTAAAGAGAAGATTAGGAAGTTTCAGTTTATGCATGATTTGTCTACTCATGATATTGATTGCTGCTCCTAAATCAATGAGTGTGTTTTGGATCTCAATTCCATTGATGTGAATTTTAACAACTGGATTTCCTGGGTCTAGATACTTTGGAATAGCAATCTTACCCATCATGATATCTGCCATTTTTCCTGCCAGTTGAATTTTCTTTATCTCTCTTATTCTTTTTCTTGTTTTCTTCATGCTCAACTCCTTTATTGTCTTTGCTAAGATTGGAATTTCCTTGATAGCTTGCAATAATGGGATCTTAATAAAAACATTTCTCAGCTCATCTAGGAAATCATAATTAGGCACCATAATTTTTTTTTCTACACCCCTATCAATTTGTAATATTTCTGGAAAGGGAGGTGTAGAAGTGGATGTTGATGGCTGCTCTAATACAGGAGTTGAAATGATTGGTTCTTTTTGTTTTGATTTTTCAATGTTTGGGTCCTGAAAAGATGTGTCTTCTTCAAGACTTTTATTTTCCCGTAGAGAATCTTCCTCAGAGTTGTCTTGTTCTTGTATGATCACAGAAGGTTTTCTCTTTTCAAGTATTCTTCCAGACCTAAGTTGAACATCACTAAGGTCTAGAGGAGTAATTAAATAAGTTGGAAACTGTTGGCCTTCTATCATGTATGTATTCTGAGGATTTTTATTGTTGGGGTTTGGTATGGGTTGAGCAGGCAACTGATTTGATTTCTGAGGAAATGGTAAGGGGAGTGGTTGATTTTGATGTTGTGGATTTTGAGGATTCTGTTGAGGATTTTGTTGAGGATTTTGAGAAGAAAAATGTGGGTATGGTGGATAGGATGGTGGATATTGATAATATTGGGAGTATCTTCCATAGGGATTTTGTGCTCCTTGTGCCCAAGCTTGAGATTGATTTTGAAATTGGGGCCAAGGATGCTGCCAAGAATTCCAATTTGGTAGGGGTTTATTATACATTTGATCATGAAATCCTTGTGTTTGAGGTCCTTGCCAAGGCCTTCTAGAGACAAAATTGAGAGATTCTGTGGAACTTGTAGGAGTATCTTCTTGAAAGACAGCTTTAAGACCAGGAAGTGAAGGACAACTATTGGTCTCATGTTTTTCTGAACAAATTACACAGGTCTCTACAAATTTTTCATCCAAAGGACATTCTCTCAAGGCATGCTTCTTTCTACATTTGGGACAAAAGATTGCTAAAGCATCAGATTCAGCTTTTTGCTTGTTTTGTAACTTAAGGGTGTCTATTTGTTCACTAAGACTCCCTAAGATGTCAGATTTGAATTCATCAAGCATATGCCCTATCTCTGCCCTACTTACTGTCCCAGAAGCAGACTTACTTACCCTTGCAAGAGCAGGGTCTCTTGGTCCTTTCACAATTTTAGATTTTCCTCTTGAAAGGTTGATACATAACTCAGATATTTCAGGTAATGTGAGCTGAGATATATCCCCTTTTCCCATCATGTTAAGGATATCCAACCATTCATCCCTAATTGTCTTCAACAAGAGAGCTTTTAAGGTGTCTTGATCTAAGTTCTCCATTTTTTCTCTTTTTATGTTGTAATGGAATCTCTCCAACAAATCTTCCAGGTTTTCATCCTCTTTTTGTATCATCTTGAACACTTCCTCCTTATGATTGACTGGCATACAATAATCCAAATACCTTTCTAGAAATTCTTGTTTCATGTCTTCCCATGTCCTAATAGAACTGTTGATCAAACTCATAAACCACTTCAATGCTGCTCCTTTCAATGTTGAAGGAAATAGTTTAAGTTTTTGAGCATCTTGTAAGTAGTCATAAGTTCTACACAGGATTTCAAATTCAAATAGGAAGGTTTCAGGATCTTCAGTTTTAAGTCCATAGAAGTTTGGAAGGACATAGGGTGAAATGTTTTTCATGGTTGTATTGGTTTCTTCATCTATTATAGGGAACCCAAAAGAGCTTCCCATTTCTCTTCTACCTCTTCCTCTACCTCCTTCTCCTTTTGCACCTCTACCTCCTTCTCCTCTACCTCTACCTCTACCCCCTCCAAATAATGTGTGTTCTCCATTAAAGACTCCTCCTCCCCCTTCTTCTGCCATAGTTGATTCTTCTGTGGAAGTGGAAAAATTTGTGTCTCTAGCAGGGGTCCTTGAATCTTCTTCTAAGACAGGTTCAGTGGATGAAGTGGAAGGTATTTCTAATGGAATATCTGATCTTAAGTCTTCTAGAAGTCTAGGATCAGTAAAGGATGGAATGTGGGTCTGAGTTGGAGGTGTCCTAGCTCTTGGTCTAGGTGAAACAAGAGGTGTTCTAGGAATCAAACTTCTGCTTCTGCTTCTTATGAATCTACCCCTTGAGTCTCTCTCTCTACGCATATCATTGTTTTTGGGAGTTAAGAAACAAGGCTACCTAGTTACACTTCCCCGGCAACGACGCCAAAATTTTTGTGCTCAACTTAGTGTTCCTAAATTGAGTTCATTAATTGTCAACCAGGGCTAGTAAACTGCTGAAGTGTGGTGCACTATATGTGCCTAGGTATTTGTTTCTCACTACGTTGTGTTTAGTGTTTTCTGATGTTTTTGGTTTTATGGTTTTATGTTTGAAAAGGGAAAGAAATAAATGCTGGTGAAAAGAAGCTATTGGTTATATTAAAGCAGAACAAGGCCTAAACTATGGATGGCAAACAACAAATGCAAATATTAAAACAGAACAAAGCCTAAACTATGGATGGAAAACAACAAATGCAAAGCTTGATAATGACTTCATTGCAAGGAAATAAATCACAACATGAGCTTGAACTTATCCAATTAATTCATTAAATATGTGTTGGAAGATCTTGAGAAATGGACAAGTTAAGTGTGAATGAAGTTCTCCTAAATAAACAATCAACTTACAATGTTACAACATCTCATCCATGGTTAAAGGTTTATTGAAACATATTTGGAAAAGAACATTTGTAGCACAATAAGATTTCTACTCTAAACTAACTTCTAATTCTGTTCTGCAACTCAATTTAGCACCACTAGGCCTCACTCAAAAGTTATAGGTTTCTTTTTAGAATAGTCCTTGAGAAAAGGCTTATTTGTGAAATGGTAAAAAGGTTGCAAAATACTCCAGGCCTTAGACTGATACTAGCTTCTGTCCAGATGATTATGTATTAATATGAGGTTGGAACAAAAGAAGTTTTTTTTTTGTAAATAATGAAGACCGCGGTATCTAAATTTAACAACTAACACAATTTAAAATGAAATGGATAACAACTAAACTGGAATGCTAATACAATGAGCTAAGACTAAACTAGAATGCTACTAATCTACTTGAAGTACAGTGAACAGAGTTAAATTAAAATGCCATTATCAAACTTGAAATGTAGTGACAGAGCTGAACTAAATGAAATCATCCTCCGGAGTGTTATGAATAAACTAACATGCAGCTAGTCTATTGGAATTCTACAGCCCATCTTGTTCAATGTGAATGATATTTTGGAAGAGTTTGTAAAAACAATTCTGGATGTATTATTCAATGCAATTGAACATAAACATAAGATTTGAAAGCAAATACAACTAAAATGTAAGATACCACAGCTGTTTCTTATTCATTTTTAATGATGTTTTGGAAGAGTTTGTAGGAGTAAGACCGACTGTGACACTTAGTGTAAACAAGCATAAATCATAAAATTTGAAAGGAAATGAAACTAAAACCTACAACATCACAGCTATGCCTTATTCATCGTGATGATATTTTGGAAGAGTTTATAAGAGTAAGTCTAGTCGTGATGATTAATGTAAACAAGTATGAAACATAAACTTCAGAAACATGCTTAAGCTAGAAATGAAAAAAACGAGACTAAAATACTTATCTAAACCGTATAAAAAAAGCTACTCAGGAGGCAGGGGCCCTCTACCACCGGAGTAGCACGCAAAATCTACTTCAATATTGACTCAGTGCTTTCAATAAAGTGATACTTCTTGCATTAGAAAGAAATTACTTCAAAACAGAGTGTTTTCGTACTTCTGAAATCTAGCAGTCAAATACAAAATCTAACCTTGTCCCTCGGTTTCCCGAGCCATATTTATAATCAAAATTACATAAATGTCTTGAGATAACCTAGGGATAATTGTCTTTCCAAATTAAAATTGAACTAGGACTCTGATGGTGGTCTCGTAACATGATTAAGGACATTTGGACTGTCCTTGTCCTATTAGGAGTCTATCTCCTAGTTTGAGTTCCCACGTGCATAACCACCTACAGAATTCCGTTCAAACTTCGTGGAGAGCAAAAAATGATGAGGGAATGATGTGGAATACGCCCATATGTGTTTTTCTCCAAGATGACACCTGGAACCTGCGTAGACATGAAGACAACTGCAGAATCGGCAACTAGCTACAGAATGTCTGCATTCTGTAGCTAGATCTAGTTCAAAAAGTACTACAATGACAAAATCATAAAAACATAGCAAGTTAGTCATGATATTCATTCTTAAAGAAATTTTAACTAATTCTACTGATAATTTGAGCCTGTGATTAATAATGGACAAAGGAAATGGAGTGGAATGTGGTGGAAGAAAGAACATCTTTGGAGCTCAACAGTGGCTTCACCAAGGATGAGATCTCCACATCAGTCAATAGTGTTTCCTTCCCTGCAACATCAAGCCTTTCACGAATGAGGTATTATGTGACATTGTTCATCCTTATGTTTGTGATGTATTATTAGGCCAACCATATTTATGGAAGTGACATGTTATGTATGAGTCCAAGCCTGGCACTATTATTGTTACTTTGGGCAAGAAGTTGTATAGGATCCGAGAGGTACCACCACATGCCACTATCTCTTTGGTTACTGCAAAACAATGCAGTAAGATCTTATCTAAAACTGAGAAATTTTTTTTCCTGATGATCCGTCCTCAGGTCTAGAAGAATACTATGGCCATGACCTCTAGACAGGGCTCCTTCGCACGAAAACAATAATTGAACAAGGTAGTGGAGGAGTACGGGGAAATCTTCACCTTACCCACAAGGGTGCCTCTGCACTGTCAGGTTAAGAACTCCATCAAACTGACCCCTAGTGCGTTTTTTTCCAATGGACCAATCTATCGGCGATCTATTCTGGACAACGATGAAATCAAGAGGCAAATTCAGGAGCTGCTGCAAAAAGGTCATATCCGGCCGAGTTCATTGCCCTGTGGGAGCCTGATCGTGTTGGTACAGAAGAAGGATGGGACTTGGAGACTTTGTATTTACTATCGGGTGTTGAACAAGATCATTGTCCTGAATAGGTACCTGATCCCACAGATTGATGACCTTCTGGACTAACTCAAAGGAGAAAAATATTTTAGCAAGATTGACTTGAGGTATGGGTATCACCAGATACTAATCAAATCCTCTGTTGTGTGGAATACCGCCTTCAAATCTAAGGAGGGCCTTTTCAAATGGCTGGTCATGCCTTTCCAGTTGATGAATTCTCCCGCAACCTTCATGAGGCTGATGGAAGACATCTCGCGGCTATTAACCAACTCATTTGTAGTAGTGTACTTGAATGACATCCTGATCTTCAGCTAGAATTGGGAAGAGCACCTCCACCACATCCGACAGGTCCTCCAAACACTGCGGTAACACAAGTTGTGTGCCAATTTGGCGAAGTGCACTTTTGGCATGACCGAGGTTCAGTATCCAGGATACATTATTGATGAGCAGGGGGTACATGTGGATCCAGCCAAGATCCAAGTCATTCAGGATTGGCCAACCCCAACCACCCTAACAGAGCTTCAGAGCTTTCTGGATCTTGCTAATTTCTACCGCAGGTTCATGTTGGGATTCTCTCATATCACTTGGCCCTTGAGTCAAGTCACCAAGGGACAATCGAAATCAAAATTCTTTTGGTCGAAATCTCAACAGAAGGCATTTTCAGAATTTAAACATCACCTCTGCTTTGCCCCATTTCTCACATTACCAGACTTGAAACAACCATTTGCGATCGATACAGATGCCTCTGACTATGCTATTAGGAAAGTTCTTACTCAACAAGGGCATCCAGTGGCACATCACATTGAGACATTATCCAACACAGTCCGCAAGTATCCCACTTATGACAAAGAAATGTATTCCATTGTGGAGGCTTGCCGAAAATGGAAGAATTACATTTTGGGGAAGGAAACGGTCATCCACACAAACCACCAACCCCTTCATTTCATACATATGCAAGGAAAGTTGCAGAACAATCACCATCAAAAGTGGTCCACATATCTACAATAGTTTCATTTGAACATCAAGTACAAGAACGTCAGCACCAATAATGTTGTAGTCTGCCTTAGCCGACCATCGATCGTGCCGCTAACCATCGGTCTCAACTCTTGTGGGCATGATATTTCTGATTTTCCTCTTCTCTACAAGAGTGATCCATAATTTAGCCACCGATACAGGACACTCTTGGAGGGTACACAAGTTCCAAATTTTCACCTCCAAGATGCACTACTATGTCACCTGGGACACCTTTTTGTTCCTTCAAGTGAGCATGAAAAGATGATTTGGTAAGCACACTACATTCAGGTCGTTGGGCATTTTAGGGTCGAGAAAATAGTGGCAGTACTGCAGAAGTATTTTTATTGGCTGAACCTTCGACAGGATGTCAGGAAGTACATCAAATCCTGCACTGCTTGTGCTATTTCCAAACTGACCATCAAGAAGTAAGGCCTCTATCCTTTGTTACCTACCCCTATTTGACCTTGGGAATCCATCTCCATGGATTAAATTTTAGGTCTTCCTTCTACTAATCATGGAAATTACTGTGTTTTCGTGATCGTCGACAGATTCTCGAAGATGTCCATTATGGAGGCTTGCAAGAAGAATATCACAGCAAAAGCCACTGCTAAACTCTTCTTTGAACGAGAGTGGGTGAACTTTAGTATCCCACAATATATCATATCATATCAGGATAGCAAGTTCCTCAGCACATTTTCGTCCAACCCTTGGTCAATGCTCGACACCAAGCTCACCAAGTCCACAACCTTCCATCCCCAAACTAATGGTCAGACAAATGTTGTCAACAGGATGATCGTACACAGTCTGCCTATGTACAATTCAAAGAATCCACGCACATGGGATGAGATCCTTCCCTATGTACAACAAAATTATAATTGGGCTCTCCACAACTCAACTGACCACAACCCCTTTCAAGTGGCCTTAATATTCCAACCACTATGTCCCATTGACGTAGCCATTCCATTTGCATCTACTTAGGCCGATTCAGCTCATGTCCAGTCTAAATCTGACAAGGTGAACAGCTTCATTGAGCGCATTAAACACATCTACCAATAGGTTCATGACATATTGGACATAGCTAATGCTAAGTACAAGCAGTGACATGATCAACATCAGGTGCCACACAACTTCCAGGTGGGAGAAAATATGTGGCTACATTTACATAAGGAGCACCTCGTTGGACCGCACTGCAAGCTTTGCCCGCTTTGATATGGGCCATACACTATCACCAAAATTGTAGGGGCCAATTCCTTTGAGCTTAGTATTCCACCATTCCTTTTTCTACACCCAATGTTTAATGTGGACTACCTTCGGCGCTACTTCTCACGTCTACTCAAAACCTCCGACATTGCAGAACAACTCACATCAACATATTTAAACCCAGCCTTCATGGAACATGCCACCATCGATCGTATCATGGACATGAAAACCAAGAACACTCGCCAACATAAGATCTAAATGTATCAAGTTATCAAAGCTGGCCAACTCCTGCACCAAGGAAAATGGTTCACCAGGGAACAAGTTCAGTATAATTTTCCTCATTTCATGGAGGAACTCAACGCAATGGGGACCATTGCTTCCTAAGGGGGGAGGAATGATCCAGGTGGATATTGGTGCCCACCCACATATTCCACTTGAGGCCCCACCATTGTTTCTTTCAGTTTTTCAGTTTCATTAATTGTAGCAGAGTTTACTATTTTTATCAGTTTTTCAGGTCCTGAACTTCCAGAGCCGTTTTGAGGCCCTAAACGAAGTTTTTTTGAAAAACCAAGAGCAACATGGAATTTCCTTCAATGTTACTCACATCAAAATTTGTAGTCCTTGGAAACATATTTCTAACGAGGTATTGTGCGTGTCAAATAGAGATCGTATGCCAAATTTACGTCCCCGGGAAGATTGATGTACAAATTTACCCAAACGGGGGCCATAGTTTTGACGCTTCATCTCCCAGGGTTAGGTTTTTGGATGTTTAGGGTTATCCATTATTTCTCAGTAATAAATAGGCTCTCGAGCCTCATTTCAACATAGTTCATAGGCCTATAGCCACCACATCTCTTCTCATAGATAAGCTACCAATGCCCTAGATAGTTTATTTCCATTATGTGTGTAAGAATATTTCAGTGATTTGTTATTAATGAAATGAAGTTTTATTTCTGCTGCATCTCTGTTTTTATGTGTATTATTTTATTTAATTGTGTTCTTGCATAAATATGAATCACCATCCTAACTGATGTGGATTTCTTCTTCCTTGTAAGACTCTTGGTTCCCCACTATCATCCAAGAACTCAATAGCTTTGTCATAGAAATATACATTGGTCCTATGAAGATATAACCAATCCATACCCAATAGCATGTTGTAGGAACCCGCTGAAAATATGCTCAATTGTTTTGTTGTAGGCATGCCATTTAACTCAAATACACACACTCTTACCCAATGGTGAACTCTTTTCTTCGTACTTGTGGCTAAATTCACTAACCAATATTTTTCATGCATTTCCTTATTCAAACCACACTTATCCACCAAGTCAGGACTAACATATCTATAATTAGATCTAGGGTCAATAAAAATAGAAATAACTTTATCTCAAAGCTTACCGTCCATATTAATGATAGAAGCTCGGTGATCTACCTGCCTATAGTCCACTGCTGCATAAATACGAGGAATGCTCTGTCCAACATCCCCAACATTCTGTGCCTCCTGTGTACTATATATCTTAGGAATATCACCCTGATTCTGTGGAAAATATCTCTTAATATTATCCTCACCACATGTCCAACACTCCAACCATACCGTATTATTACCTACATGATGTTGTTGTGATATATGTTTTTTTTTGTGGCCTATGTCCCTGTCCACCTGCATTAAACTTCTTTTGTGGTGCCACATTTTCTTTCTCTTTTGCATTATAAGGCCTTTCTCTTTTTGGTTTTCATTTACCTTTACCTTTGTCCTTCCCTTTCCATCCTTGTTGAGACTCATTCTTGTTCTTTTATTGTTCATAGCAATGCTTCATCTTCCCAATGACTTCCTCCAGTGTATGAGACTCATCATACTCAATCCGATCTCTGAATGCTAATGGAAAACGACTGACAAATCACTGAAATTTAGCCTTCTCATCCTCAATATATGGTACATACCTCAATAGCTCAAATAAATTTGTTTTATACTCCCCATCTATCATTGAAACCATATTTAGCTCATAAAATTATTTGGCCTTGTTGTCATAGTACCTCTCTAACAAATATTTCTTCCTGAAAAGTCTTTTGAACTTATTCCAACTCAAGTCATTTGTCCCAATGTGTATAACCTGCTTCATATCTTCCCACCAGATGTCTGCTTTACATATAAGGCTGAATATAGAAATCCTAGCCTTCATGTTATCCAAGTACTCATGAAACTCAAAGAACATTTTCATCCCAAGTATTCGACATCTATCCCCTGTCACTCCTTCTGTAAGGATGATACCAATGACGATCATGAGATTGTATCTGAACCAGAACTAGTATGGTACTTCTACTCATCACCCCTCCTATCCAGAGTGTCCAAAAACCTGCCATCTCTCACTATATCGACTCTATCTGACCTTTTTCAACTAGGAGACCTACTGCCATATGCCCCATTAGTTTTTTCCTCATGTCCATAGATGATCCTAAGTGGCCCTTGTTTCTACAAATCTGACAAGATCCAAAGAAATATTGCATTCACCTCTGCTTATTTCTCTTGTGCATGTATGATCCTGTCATTATTCGCCTTACAACTCCTTATTTCTTCTTTTAGGCTTCTCAATGTGTCTGCCAAATCAGAAGTGTGACCACCATGCTGCTCATATGAATAATAGGGAGAGTCCTTGTATTCTACCATATTTATATCCATTTTGATCTTTCTCTTGCAAAGCATAATATTTCAGCTAAACCAAATAACAATAAACCAACTTACCTTAGTGTAATTTGGGGAGGATACATCCTGCAAGATCAAAAAATAAACATAATACATGTATATATATAATAATAGCAACATATAAACTCATAGAACATGGTATACTAGTGCCTAAACATCATTCTAGTTGGAGTCCAGTCATCAATTCATGTCCATACCAAATACACAACATGACCTAATGCATAACCATAACAATGCAACTTGACCACTCACCATAACAAGAACAGACCATACACAAGCATAAGAGACATGTAACCAAGCATGAAAAACCAATGTGTATTCAGCATATAACATCACTCAAGCAAGCATACATGGACAACACACAAGCATGACCAATATGTGACATAGCATAGATAAGCAATGCATATTCAACACATAGAAATATGTGATAAAGTGTGCACAAACAACACATAAGCATAAGCAACACATAAACAATCATATACACATGACAACATGTTGAAAACAACATCATCAGTCCTCCCATGGTGACACCACTACCACCGTGGCCAACACAACACGGATGCACACACACATACACCATAGGTATGAGAAACACATAAGAAATCAACAAAAGAATGACCAACACACTGCCCATCAAGTACAAGATTTGAAACATGATTTGATACCACTCTGTGGTATCATATATAACCCAAAGAGAACAGAAACCAAACACCACCACCCAAGGAGACTGCAACCATGCTCTGATGCCACTCTGTAACACCCCCTTCCCACATCTACCCAAGAAACTGTGCAGCTAGGGTAGATATGAAATGAGAGGCTACTATAATGAGATTCAACCTCCTATGTGACCTTAAGGAAGTGGAATTGACGGAAAACACACATATAAACCTTGTAAATCATCAATGACACCCCCAGGAGCTATCCCAACCTTCTAGCCTCTTGCCGCTAGGTCACACTGACTTTCTGACCACTTTGAGCCTTAGCCGTAGGTATGACACAAAAAGGTAACAGCTATGAGGCTATAGTTGCAGGCACAACACAACAAGCATGCGGACAAGGCCCCAATTGGCCGGTTTTGTGCCTACAACTCCGAGATTTGAGCCACCTTTTTAGGCCCATATCCCAAGTCACTGCCCAAAACTTCATGAAAACTTAGGGAATGATAAATAACAATAGGAAAATGATAAAAAATAAATCACATCAACAAGAACTCATCTGTACCCGTCCTATCCATGACAGGAATTTTGTCAAACATGTCACAAACATTGAATCTACAAGTGTGTTGGGTCTGTTTACTAGGTAAACTAACACAAGTATTTAATTATCAATCTGGGCTTGTAGAACTTAGAAGCATCTCCAAAATGTATGGATTTAAACTATAGTAAATTTTAGAGGATGAATTATTTAATTAAAGGAAATTCATATTACAAATATTAAACTTAACTAAATAATTTATAATTCAATTATTTAATAAGCAGAAGAAGAAGCTCCTAACTTATGAGAACTTGTTTGTCCTTCTCTACAATACTACTTCATGAACAAAAATCAAACCCACTACTGAGAAATAGCCCAAGATGCATAAAATAATAATAGAAGAGGCTCCTAACTAATGAGGTCCTTTCTTTCCTTCATTACAAATTCATTCATCATTAATGCCATTGTTAGAAAACTGGAAATTCAGAAAATCACTTAAAAGCAATAAAGATGAATTCTAGTTTCTAGTCCCTGATTAGATAGAAGGAGAGTTTAACTTAAAAACTGGTTTGACCCTTCATATGCAGATTATAAATTATATTAGCATTCATCAACAATAATAACATATCATCATACATCTAATTAACTTATTAGACATGAAACAAAACTAGTTCAGGAAATTGCAACTAAATTAACCAGAAAGTGCACTTAGCTCGGTGTGGGGGCCCTCCACCCTTGCCTCGCACACTGAGAATAATTTCTGCCACTGAAACTAAATCAATCATTCACCATATAGAACAACAGAAAAAAAATATAGAACTATTTCTTTAATTAGCTCTCCAAAGTTCAGAAATATCAAAGTGAAATTATAGAAATTCTACATGTTCCAATTGTTCATAAACTTGGCATAAATAGAGAAATGATGAACAAACTATGCTATTATGTCTCTAACAACCTTATGTTATCCTAACCCCATCCATATAGGTTGAAATCATCCATCCAATCACTCAAAATCTAGAAAATCCCATAAAAACCTAAATTTGGCCTATTTCCTAGGGATTTCCTGAATGATAGGTCATGTTTGACCAGCTTTGGCCGGGATTTCTTTAGCTCGGTTTGACCGAACCAATAGGTAGACGTCCATCCTTAGTTCCCAATATTTCTATATATGTGCTCATCTCTTGCCCAGGTGTCTTGCAAGTATGATTTCAATGGAGCCATTACGAGAATTTCCATTTCTGTCCAAAAATATTCTTAAAACCCAATTTTTACTAAAATTCCTAAAAATTGAAAAACTTAATCTAAGTACCTGATTATGAAAAATAAGGGTAAAATGAGGCATATGTGAGTGGGATAAGGTGGAATATGATGGTAAATAAGTGGGTTTATGATAAACAAAAATGACCAAAATTGAGGGCCAACATCTCCCCCTTGCTTAGTCTCAAGCATGTCCTCATGCTTACCTCTATTTATTTGAATTTCTACCTCTATATGATGACTGCCCTACTAATTTACCTATGAATCTAGCCCCCGATGACTAATTTACCTAATTTATTTGTGAATAATAAATGAATAAATGATTTATTTATCATTTTAAGGAAGTGGTTGAAGGATAATCAAATAAATAATGATTTATTTAATTATTTATGGGTGATTTAGTCATATTTAACAAGGAATATTATTTAAATAAGATTTAAATAATTATTCCTAGAAAATAATAGGATAAATAAAGATTTATCTAATTAATTTATTTGTTTTGGGTTAAACATGACCAGGAAAATCAAACAAATATAGGTTTGTTTAATATTTCCCTTTGGGGTTTCCTATTTAGACCATAAACAACCTAATAAATGTGTTTTATTAAGTTATTTTACATAGTGAAAGCAATTTTACTTAGGGTAAAATTGGTCTTACATGGTGTACTTGGGTCCATCTAATGATAGTAGGTTAAATGACCAAAAAATGGTGTAACAGATTGCCCCCCAGCGTGCGAGTGTTAGGAGCAAATCGTATGACCGAAGTACGTTGTAAGAACTCAATCACCAGACATCAAAAGGGAAGTCAGAGAGAGAAATGTGAGGTAGACTAATGTGCTGAAGAACTAGACCCTGAGGAGACGAGACTTATAGGTGCAACAAGTTTCTTTTTATGAGAGGGTACATGTGCTAAAGGTGGCGGGGGAGGCATACCTATGCCCGTCGAGACAAAGTACAAAAGAATAGTGTGTCCAGTAAACAAGGAACCGAACCATAAAGTACAGCCGGCATAAACATGAGCCAGATAAGAATACAATGAGGGATCCCATATACATGTTGTGCCTGGGATAACAGCCAGGACTTATACAATAATATCTGAGTACATGAGATACAAATACAACCCAAATTCCCCCTACAAGCGGGGAAGGGCTCACAAAATCTGACTGATACATGCAAATCAAAGAGGCGCTGCAAGCGGCTAAGGCCGACATCATCAAATATATGGAGTTGCATCGAAGGCTGCAATGAAGAGGTCATCCGGGCATGTGGGGGGCTACCTGCAGGGCCACCCCCTCATGAGGGCTGAGACATCTCACACACACCCGGGCATCACCAAGAGCTGCTGCTGCATCACTGGACCATCAAGCATACAGATCTCGATCATGCTGAAAGGAGCTGAAGTGGAGAAACAATCAAGTCAAATGGAAATGAGAGATCCCTTTGCCTGATCCGAGGCACCGAACAATAGTGGAATATGGAACCAAGGTACACCGCTCTCTAGACCTGTCCTCTGGAATGAAGGAGCTGATGTCGACAGAAGGAGGTATGCCGTAGGTGAGGCAATGAGAGATCCTCAACTAAGGCACGAGAGAAAATAGTAGAGCGACTGACAGACTAATACCAATGATGATGATGGAATGGAGGGGACTGAGTAGCAAATGGACGAATTCCCTTGCTAGAGCATAAAGGACATGAATGCCATGGCAGCGACTGACACAGTATCATGAGGGATAGGGGACAGTGGGACTGACGATCATAATGTGCGACACAAGAGAGAGACCAAGCAATGAAGGATGGAGGACTATAGCGGGGTACAAAGGGACTCGGGATAGACTCCATGAATGTGGTGATGACTCAACGTGGATGCTCTAAACAAGGGAGACTCGATGGTGCTACCACACAAGGTGCTGGGTCCCATGGGGGATCATGAAAACATGAGTTAAGATGGTAGCTCTGTGATGTAAAATCGACATGAACAATGACAAGTATGGAGGTAAAAGGCAGCCCCAAGTACAAGTGGGTTAGGGTGAGAAATGAGATTTGGGGGAGCAGGAAGTGACCCATCTTGACAAAATGTGTCCCGGTAGGTGAGTATCAAATCACGAGAAACTAATGTGATACCCATTTGAGGGCTTGGTGAGAGCTTTCCAATGGTGTAGAAGGTTTGTCAAATGGAGCTACGGTGTGGTCGCAGCAGGCGAAAGAAAAAACAAGGGTTTTCTTTTAATAAGGCAGTTTTCCCTCCAAATTCACTCATTTGCTAGTGTTGTTGTGGTGAATGTAGAGAGAAGGGAAGGCCCTAAATCTTGCGGCGAGCGTAGCGGACAAACCAACCATTGGAATCGAGATCCGTCAGTTGTAGGTAAGAGGCCTAACCTTTCTCTTTCATTTTGATGGATTGAAAGTTCAGATTAGGGCCCAGAATCTCAGCAACATACCCTCTTTCACCTCTACGGCTGGGTCGCACTTTTTGGGCCAAAAAATGCGACCTGGGAAGCAGGTTTTGAGCCAAAAACTGCAACCTATCCCAAGAATGGGCAGAAAAGTGCGACCTGGAGGGTGAATGAGATTTGAGTGCTGTTTTAGGGTTGAGATGTGAGTTTTTGTGATTGGTTACAGTGTTTCCTATCTGTATACTGACAAAGATGATGTGTTTGTGCAGATATGGCAGATATATGGGTCAAATGGAGAGAGAGAGACCTGGGTACATTACGGTCAGAGATTCAGGCAGATCAGGGTGTCCGTCGTGTATTGGCCAGATTTGGGGTTCTGAAGTTTTTGGAGAACCCTTTGATGAGAGCAGGGGAGCCCTTGTTGGCCCGTATTGTCAGTTATTGGGATCCAGATCATGAGGTCTTTGTAGTGCAGGGGCACAGGATCGAATTGACAGTCCAGGATCTGTATTTCCTGACTGGTCTCCCACCACTTGGGATGGTGGGAAATACACAGCCAGTGTTACCGCGGGGGCGGAACATCATGGAGTTTGTGGAGCGACATTGTCGACCGGGTCTCCAAGTCAAAGGGACTTGGATACCGATCGGGGACCTAGAGAGATTAGAGACCCGTGCAGTGGCCGCAGCGGTGCTGCGGATCCTGGGCAACCAGGCGCTCCATCACATCACTGGGGGGCAGATGATGATTGTGGAGAGTGTGTTGAGTGGGACCTACTATGGGTGGGCCCAAATGTTGTTGGTGTCGTTAAAATGACAGCTATCGCTTTGTAGGCGGCAAGTGAACCACGATTGCTCATATGGGACTTTATTGTGCTCCTTCTTTTTTGAGAAGATCCCGACCTTACGACCTCGTATACAGCTCCCATATGGGGGCCCGAGAGAGCCCAGGATGCGCCGGTGGGGGCGACTACTGTGCAGAGGAGGAGGAGGTGCGGTCGGACGGGTGTTTCGACCTGAGTTCTTTGCCCATTGGGATCAGATTCTGTTATACATAGACGACTATCCCTATAGTGGGATGAGTTATTGTGGGGATCCGGACCTACCACTTCCGCCTGGTCGAGTATGGGGACCCGATGGTAAGTGACAAGTAACTACTGTTTTTTGGGCATGTTAAAGTTATTGAACAGTAGATAGTGTACTGATTCATGTACTTTTGGTATGCAGATATAGCTCTGGTAAAACCGGCCGGATATATGGGACGACCGGCAGCATCAGGAGCTACAGGCCCGAGTGGATCGAGAGCGGCGCATAATGAGGATGCAGCCGCCCTCCTGGAGGACATCCACCGTAGATGTGAGAGGTTGATGACTGGTGTTTCAGAGCGCGGGTGGCAAGACTTAGATGACCAGTACATAGAGCCATGTATTGGTCTACCCTCGGAATGGCGAGGGGTCATGCAGCGCATGGCGATGGCCGGTCAAGGGATACGTGATCTACAGGCTGCAGGAGCAGATCCATTGGCTCGGGATCCGCTAGATAGTGATTAGGTGTGGGACAGGTGGTGCCCCCTAGTGTGTATGTAGGGACAGGTGGTGCCCCCAGTTTTGAGTTTTTTGTAACATGCTATGGGCATGTCGTATGTATCAGAGTAGATGGACTCTAAACACATGTTTTGCGACACATATTATGGATATGCATCTTTTTAATGATTATTATTGTTATTGTATTGTATAAAATGCGTGTGATAAATTCCAATATAGAACATGGTTTGCAATGCTATCTACATAGTGATTTTGTTCTCGAGGTACATGGTTGAAAGTTATGGTTTCAAATTCACGTATCAAGAGTTTCACTCGTAAATATCGTCTAAATAGCACAGGATTATGCACACGATAGACAACATTTAGTTTCATGACAAGAAGTAGGGAATCTAAACGAACATGTAGATGGAGGATGCGATGAGATAGGGCATCGGCTAAAAGACCCCGCACTGCATCGTATTCGGCCTGATTGTTGGTGGCAGGACCAATGCAGACCCCGTTTGAGAGAACAAGGGCATGCAAGGGGGTGAAAATGGCCCAACCTGCCGAGGCTAGATTCCGGGAGTAACGACTTGCACCATCGGCGTAACCGATATAGGGTGTGGACGGGAGGTCCTGCGGAATGGTGGTACAAGACAAAAAATGGGAGGAGGAGGAACAATGATGGCAGCGTGAGTGTATAGGAGACATCGAGTGGCAACTACGGGAGGGAGTGTGATGGTTAGGATGGCTATGACTCATATACGAACTAGATGGTGGTATATGAGGGCTATAGGAGGAATGGATGGGACTCGGGCTGCGGAGGTCAACATGGATAGGGGTGGTGTTATCCCGGTTATGGGCGGGGAGGATGAGGTCATGGGTGGAGAGGGCTTCCAAGAGGACATCCTGACGGGAACAGAGGGGATGACGAGAGGAAGGGAAACCACATGACGCGGCAAAGCTACCTAGATCATCTGTATGGGAAGAAAGGCTAACATACGGATCGTCACGGGGGATGACAGAGGAATAGATAAACAAATGGTCAAAGGATGTTAAGCCCAGGGTGGTTGCTGGAGGGGGAGCGAGCGAAACAACAGGGGAGGATTCAAAGGGAATGTTCTCCAAAGGTCTCACAGAGGATGATAGGTAGAGAATGTTGGTAGTAGACTCCGTCATCTGGACATCAGGGGGGGGGGAATGTCAATGGGAGCGGAGGGATCCTTAAGCTGACCTGAAGCATACTGCGCAAGTATGGGAGAGGCGGACTGATTTTGTTCAACCTCATACTCTCGAACTACCTCTAAAGAGGCGCGGTAATGTGTCAGGTGAGGACAATGGTGGGAGTAATGGCCATGAACACCGCATAAAGCACAGGGTTTGTTGGTGAGAATAGTCTTTGGGTTCTTGGTTACGGACGAGGACGAAATAGAGGGGTCAGGGACCGCAGACTCAGGGAACGCGACTTTAACCATGGTTTGAATACGGGGCAATTCAGGACAAGTATGTGTGGCGTGACCGACGACATCACACAAGGCGCAAGGCTTGGCAGGCAGAGGAGGAGCCGGGTCAGTCGGGGTGGCCTTGTCTTTGGCTGCCCCCCTGCGAGCTTTGCCTTTCTTTCCTAGAGCCGTCTCCACAGGGGCAGGGTCCTGGGGAGGTGCGGGGGGCATGGTGGCAACGGAGGAAGCGAGGGGGACTGGTTGAACTGGTGTCAAAGCAAGATAGGGTTTGGGGTGACCAGGTGGGGTAGCGACTGGAGGGTCAAGGTACCAGACGGGTATGCCCAGGGTCAGGTTAGGAAGAGAGAGGGTGGCCATGACAGGGATCGTATAGACTCCGGGAGGGGGATCCAAGAAAGGTATTTGACCAGCGGGATAATGACTAGGAGGGACGGCTCCGAGGTGGTTGAGGCCTGGGGGAACCGACCCAGGAGGATAGAGGGGTTGAGGGATACCAGCTGTAGGAGAAGGGCCAGAAGGAGGAGGTCCGGCTGGCTGAGATGAATGGCTAGGAGCGGGTTGTGGTGGGTGAGGTTGAGTCTGAGGTTGCTGACTAGTCGAAGCGGGTCGCTTAAGGGCAGCCCGAGATGATTGTATCATGCAAACATTCGATAAGCTGGGATCAGAGATAGGAGGAGGAGGTAGACCAGGGAAATTTCCAAGCAAAGAGGAGTCTTTGTAGACGCCGGGAGAGACACTAGTCAAGGAATAGACGGTTTTCTTATTGGCTACAGAAGAGATGGTCGTCTCAGGGGAGGTTTGAGACTTTGGCTCATGATACGTCAACTGGTCGATGGTGACTATCTTTCCATTGTGAGGAAAATACATCTTGCGAAAAACAGTGGAAGGGAAAGCAGACATGGCATAGGTGTAGCTTCACCCCAAGAGAATGTTGTAATCTAGAGGGGCGTCGATGACTTCGACGTCAACGCAAACAGTCTTGCCCGCAAGAGTGATAGGACAATTACGGAAGAAGCTGATAGGTTGGGAGGCGTGGCCATCCCACGCTCGAAGGGTGATCGTGGAAGGGGCCAACTCAGGAGATCCGAGTTGCTTCCAAACCGAAGTGGACATCACACAGGTGGATGCCCCCTCATCAATTATGCACCGAGAAACGTTAGCGTTCCGGATTTTGACTGGGATTTGGAAGGCTACGGAAGCAGGAAGGGGAGGATGTTCTGATTGATGGGCGTCGAAAACAATCATTTGGTCATCAGCAGGATCCACAGCACCCATGGCAGATAGGAGAGCCTTATTTTGGGAAGGGCACGATTGGAGGAGTTCCAATGTGGAAATGGCAGCAGAAGACTGTGCCAAATCATCTACTATGCTATACGAATGAGCAGCTTGACCAGGAGCAGCATTTCGGCGTAATGGTCCTTTAGGAATCTTGGTATGAACCTCAACTTTGGGTTGAGGGATATGCAAGGGACCATTAGATGTCGAAAGAGGCTCGGTGGAACCTGAAGAAGGGGACTCGAAGGCAGACTAAGCGGGAGGCTTGGGGTACTGGCGAGACCGAGTTTGAAGGTTAAGGTCGACGGTTGGGGATGGATTAGAGTTCATCATGAGGATCTGGTAATCGGAGGAACCAGAAGGGGAAGGTTGAGTGGTGACCTGTCCGTCAGGTGGTTGGGTAGCCACAAATCCTTACTAGGGGAAAGGATCGGTAAACACAGCCGGTTGAGTAGTGGCCACATTAGGGGGAGCATGAGGGGAGGCATGTTGTCCTCACAATGTGGCTTGAGACTCCCACATCTGCCTCATCTGTGGTAGAAGGGGACAATCGTGAGTGTAATGACCGTAAACACCGCAACACGAACAAGGCTTATTTGTGCGAATAGGTCTGTCCGGCTTGGGCTGAGTGCCCTGTTGCTGGTTAGCAGTGTTAGGGTCAGTACCTTGGGGATTGGGTCCATGAGTACCAGGGGCAGATTGATTTTGATTGCCTCTCCGCCTTCTTTGAGAGGAAGGGGGATTAGTCGCGCCCTGCTGTGCAAATACTTGCCCTGGAGAGGGCTGTAGGTATTGTTGCTGGGGTTGAGAAGGCAAGGGAGGTGGAAGTGCATATGCTGGAGGAGCTGGAGCGCCAGGCTGCGGATAAGGATAATGTTTTGGTTGGGAAACATTGAGGTAGGCAGGAGGTTGGGCAAAAGGATGAGGCATGTCGTATCCTGGATACATGCTACCTCGAGGGGGAAAAGTGCTAAAGGTGCTGGCCCCTCCCGGAGGGAGACCATAGCCCATAGGAGGTTGAGCATACGGATGAGAAAGGGCTCCAACGATACCGTCGGCAAAATGAGATGCCCCCGGGGCGTTAGCGCCACCGGGCCTGGGGAGGTCAGGAAGGATGGTATAAACATAACCAGACTGAGCGTAGATCAGGTCATATTTCAAGGCTATTTGGAGGGCGGCTTCTTCGGTTTGAGGGAAATGGGAGGCGACATATTTGCCAATGGGAGGTAAAAGAGTGTGAAGGAACCAGTCCATATAAACCCGATCCTCAAAGGTGGGAGCGCGACATAAGCTCCGTCTTCTCCGCCATTCCTGGACATGAGTGGAAAGGCGGGTTGAAGAGGTTTGACGGAAATAAGTCAAAAGCTCTGTACCAGTGTCGTATCGGAGAGGGAGCTGGAAATAAGATAAAAAGGCCTGGGAAATGGTCGCAAAGGTGGTATGGGAAGAGGTGGCCTGGTCAACGTACCATTTAGAAGCTTCGCCCGTAAGCGTGCGTTGGAACAACCGAAGATGAATGAAATCATCGGTAATGGAATTGGAGGAACACCACATGTGGAAAGATCGGACGTGGTTGGTTGGATCTTCTCCAGCAAGGCCTTCGAACTTACGGATGTCAGAGGGGAGCTTGGTTGGCATAGCAGGCCAACCAACATCGTGGCGGATAGGGTCATTGATCAACTGATTGAGATCGGGGAGGCTGAGGCCTGCCATGTAAGGGAGCAAGGGGGCAGCCGAGGTAGTTCCTGTGGCGGTTCCCCTAGTAGTAGTCTCGGCATTAGGGCCAAGATTCCCGCTAGCGTTAGGCCCTGGACCAGACATAGTCAAGGTGACAGGGGGAGAACCAAAAGTAAAAGGAGAACCCAATGAATCAGAAGAGGAGTCGGAGTGCGGACTCGGAGGAGGACTAACTCAACGACGGCGGGACGGAGTAGGTCGACCGACCGGAAACTGAGGGTGAAGGCCAAGAAGTCTCCGGGAGGTGCACCTTGGGGGCACAATGATGACAACACAAACACGGCACAAGGGGAAGAAGAACGACCAACAAGGGTAGGGAGGTGCAGACTCAAGTGATTACAATGTCGAAACAAGGGCAGAAAAGGTGTAGTGTCAATTGATTTTTCAATGTTTTAAAGTCTTTGCCTGGCGGTGTGAACCAGGCTCTTCTTCGCTTAGGGTGAGTGTGTGGCGTGCGTTAATTTTAATTTTTAAACCCTGACGTTTTGAGAGAAAAAGAAAAAGTGTGCTGCGTAACTGAAAATAAATCTGCAGAGAACAGTATATAATGCTGAAATAACAGAAAATTAACAGCTAACAATGCATCGATCTAACCCAAAAGGCCAGTCTCTCAAAACTAGTCTAACAGAGGGAAAAAATCTAGTCAAAACACACTACAAAGAGGCCAATAGATCTAGGGTCGAAAGGGACAGGGATCTAAAGGAGAAACCTACTGTAAAGAGGTGCAGAACACAGCCAAGAGGCAGAGGCAAGGTGGCTGGAAAAAGGAGGAAATCAGCAAAAAGCAGAAGGGACAAGGAGGAGGCCCTAAAGGTAGATCCAAAAAAAACTTCAGGAGGTGATTTGAAAGGGAGAAGAGCTGATTAAAAGGGATCTGAAAAGGAGGTATCAGATCTGAAAAAGGGGGGGCTGAAACTCTGAAAAAACAGACACCTGAAACAATTAAAACTCTTCCACAAAAAGTGGAGGGTACTAAAGCCCTAGGGGGTTGGTTTCCCACTTAGATGAGTAAAACAGATCAGAAACAGGTCTAAACGGGCTAAGACAGAGGTTGGAGAACCCTTACATAAGCTTCAGAAAAACCCAGAAAAATCGCAGAAAAATAGCAGAAAAAACAGGCAGGTCGCAGGTTCTGACCTGTTTTCTGTGCAGGTCGCAGATAATGGGCTGAAAAGTGTGACCTGGAGTCTAGGTCGCAATTTTTGGGCTGAAAAGTGCGACCTAAAGCTCCGGGTGTCCCGGCGGCAGATTTCCGAAAAAGTTGCCGTCTCAGTTGCGGCTGATGTCTGTCACCTGCGCAATAGGTCCAGAAACACGCGGAAGTTAGAAATTTTAATTTTTTAGGGTTTTAGGTGAGAAAAACAACATAAAAATAGGAAAAACAAAAAGCTGAAAAGAAACCCTAGGGTCTGAAGTAGCTGGATATGCAGGAATATGAAAAATGACAGCGGCCGTAATGGAAAACCCGTGTGGAGTCGCCAATTGTTAGTATGAATCTTTTGTCGAAGTGTACAAAAAAAAGACCACTTTAGCTACGCATAACTTATAGCCCTAACATCAAATGTGGCTGCCAATATCTTCAGATCTGCAGTTAGTTGATCAAGACAACTGCTGCAAAAAACCAGATCTATGCATAGAGAGACATTAAGCAGTAAAAATAAGGTTTTGCTCCATACATCCAATAGACAAGACAAGAACAATATTTTTTGAAAGAATTTTTGTATTAAGGGCACCTGGGAGGAAAACAAGAAGGTGTTTCCAATTCTCTTCAATGGGATGGGTTCTTGGAAGTCCTCAGCACTTCAGATCTAGTATTTCTCTCTCTTGTTGGTGTAGAAAACCCAGACAAAGATAGAACTCAAAGGGAGCTCACACAACAAATAATGGAAAATATGACAATGATAATGGCTCAAATTCTGACCAAGAGTTTAGATCTAGAGTGATCTAATAGGGAACAAAAGCTGAAGAATGGTAGGAAAAACCCTCCTATTTATAACAAAATATTGGGTCATTCTAGATCTTGGTGCATGATTAAAATAACATTAACCAAGTCTAGATCCACCTTTTATGGAATATTTTATTATATTTGTTGGAGGGAAAAGGTATTTGACTTGGATCAAATCCCTTTATTTGTGAATAATAAATAAATAAATGATTTATTTATCATTTTAAGGAAGTGGTTGAAGGATAATCAAATAAATAATGATTTATTTAATTATTTATGGGTGATTTAGTCATATTTAACAAGGAATATTATTTTAAATAAGATTTAAATAATTATTCCTAGAAAATAATAGGATAAATACAGATTTATCTAATTAATTTCTTTGTTTTGGGTTAAACATGACCAGGAAAATCAAACAAATATAGGTTTGTTTAATATTTCCTTTTGGGGTTTTCTGTTTAGACCATAAACAACCTAATAACTGTGTTTTATTAAGTTATTTTACATAGTGAAAGCAATTTTACTTAGGGTAAAATTGGTCTTACGTGGTGTACTTGGGTCCATCTAATGATAGTAGGTTAGATGACCAAAAAATGGTGTAACACTCATACTTAAATTTTCATCGTTTACAAATGAAAGTAACGATGAGATTTGAAATTATTGACCTTGTATTATGGAATTCCAACAATCAACATTAACTATGACCATGTGATGAAAAATATAGGCACAATTTATACATGAACTCCTTGGAGATCAATAAAACTAGGTAGATTCTTCTGATGCCCAAAATCACATAGAATATGAAATTCTCAATATGGTTATGGTCATAATCAATGATTATTTTCTTTATATGTAGGGTACCTTCATGCTTTTGAAACCTGTAGCTCTGAAGTTCTAACTTTCAACAAAAAGTTATATTCTTTATGTACCCTAAACATATTTTTGTGCCAATCTTGCAATGTTGCACAGTCAAAGAGAAGACACCAATTGAACACATCAAATATTCTTTCACTTGTGTAGGGGGTTTTCTTCTTTCTATATATCCACTACAAAATAACTTGTGCCAATCATTTTATGACTAGGCGTTCAGTTTCAATCTAGCCATTGTTTTACCCACGTAATCTACAAAATAGGGGTTGAAAGATCGAGGAAAATATCCCAAATAGAAATGAATTTGAGAAAATTGTCCACGTTGAGACTAATTGGGCTCGTTCTGAAGAAAACCCATGTTTTTATTTTTCAAATTTCATTTTAGTTTGCTTAGAAAAGAGAACAAAAAATAATGACTTCTTAAAATTTTTGAATTTTTGAAACTGTAGTTGAATTCAATATTTCTAGAAGATATGGTGCGTGAATCCTTACCTCCTTCCACTAATAGTTAGCTCGATATTCATTAAAAATTGAAATACCAATTTTTTTTTACTAAGTTTTAGCTCTAGTATTGAAATTTATTTTTGGAAAATATTAATGTTTCTTAGAGCCTTCTCAGAAATCGAATGCTAGAGATTTACTTTACATTGGAGAAATCAAAATGTTGAAGGTGATCTTATTTAAATAAATCAAAATGTCGGAGAAATCGAAATGCTGGAGAATGCTCAAGTTAACCAAGGGTGATCATAATTATGCTGAGCTACAAAATCCTCCTCAAAAATCAAAATTTGGAAAACAAAAATCCACCCATGGGTCTTGGGAAATCACAATTCATCTTTTCTCTTAGAATTTCTGTTCACTGCCTCTCCAGAAAGAAAATCTTGGAAGAAATCGATTTCTATGTGTTCTCCAACAGTTATCATTCGTTTTTTATTTGTTGCCGAGTTTAATTAATATCACTGAAGTTTAATTTGTAACAAATTTACACCTGGAGTTTGAACTACGAGATTTATTTAAATAAAATCCTAAATTCCGTAATCCTCTAACTGTTAATAAATTTTCGGGATTAATAGGTGGAAGAGGATTTTATGCAATCTGGGATTTGATTTTAAATTTGATGCTTACCTCTTCTGGAAGTTCACTGCATAATTTATTGGATTTCTCTGGCTTGGCACAAAATTCTCCTCAATCTAGCTGCTTCAACACTCCTCTTTCCATACGCAACTCGGTATTATCAATTTCGTCTCTATTCTTCTCAATTTGAAGTTCCAGACCTCTGCTTTCATGACTTAAGTGGTTGGGAGAGTGCTTTAGGCCTCTTGCCTTTGTTTTGCATAGCTACAACTTGTAGCTCTGATTCACAATTTTCCTTTTTACCTCACGAAAGCTCTGCGTTAGGGGATAATTGTCTTGCTTCGGGTAAAAACGATTTTCTACATCCGAGAACGTGCTCTGCACTATCGTTTATCCTTCAGGTCAGCTTGGAAATTTTTTTCACAGCCGGAAATATGATCTCGTGTTTGAAAGTTTTGACCATTTCTGATTTGAATTGATGTTAATTAATGCTGCCACATTCGTTTCATTAAAACCTTAACGCATATGTACCATGGCTTATTGTATTCGACATTTGTTAAATAGCTCATATATCATATCCATTATGTGCATTTTCATCATTTATTCTCTTGTATTTGATTTTAAAATGACCATAAATTTTTTTAGGTCAATTTTAAATCAAAATTTTTACAATGATACTAACTCGTTTTTTATTTTGTAGATGCATATGCCAATTTTTTCTTGAAGGAAGGAGATGTGGTTAACAAATTTGATCAAAATTTGTAAAAAAAATAGGGTTTAAAATGATAATGAATGTGGGTTAATAGGTGAATATATGGTGGATGAATGAATACATTTATAGGGTGATGAATGAATATAGGAATTTTCATATTCAAGTATTTAAACTAAATTATCAATTCTAGGAAAATTTTCAAAATCAAAGGCTCTAAAAATAATTTTAACTTACAGTACTTCCCTTTGATTTGATATATCATTACTCTTTTGTCATCACTTGACTTCTCAAAATGAATTCTTATTAATGCTAGACTATAGATAGATGTTTGTAGTATATTTTCAAGTCCCTTTTATATTGTTCTTGTTCAGGTCCCTTACTGATAGTTGTTGATGATGATGTTTCAGTTCCCTTATATAAAATGATGCTTGATATCAATACTTGTACTTGTACTTGTACTTCCATAATATCTTGATGTCAATGCTAACTGATGATGTCCTTTTCTAATTCGTCTATGCTTGACTCATGATGATGGTTCTTCAAAGATATTTTCTGATGGAATGTAGACACTAGTATTTGCTTATTTGTTTTATGTTTCTGCATCTGATATTGACTCAGGTCCCTTTTATTGTGTATTGATGTTGTTCAAGTCCCTTATGAAATGTTACTTTGAATGTTGTTTTTAGGTCTCTTATGCAATAATGATATCTCAAGTCCCTTCTGCAATACAATTGCTCAAACTATTTGCATAGTTTTATTATGAATCTTCCCCCTTGCTTATTTTAAGACTTGTCCTCAAGTATTGGAATGGTGGAGGATGATTTCTGCAAAATACACTGAAGAGAAATTATGGAATTCATATTGGCCAAACTAGTTGGTTTTCTGATATGAATTCGAGTTTGTAGTGTGCCAGTTTCCTGGATTTTCACAACCAAACTCCTTTTTTTTTTTTTTTTTTGAAAATGACATCATGAACAATATGGCTTATGAAATAATTCTTTGGAATTTTATGTGTCTTGACATGGTGCAAAACTTGACTTCTTCTTCTTATTATTAGTTTCACATCTTTTTCCTCGATCTCGATCATCTTGTAGGGTTGTTGGTGTTGTTGGTCAGCAACTGAAAGCAAGCTTCAAGAGTTTTGAGTTTTTTTTTTTTTGAATGAACTCAACATCAGGTGGATTCCCACTTCATTTTTATTTGAATATTTTCATTTCATATCCGTAGATATTAATTTTTTAAATATTGACTTTGAAAATGTTTCCTCCATGGAGTTGACCCCTCAAATCTTCCCGGGACCTGCAAAAACACAACGTTTTCCTGAAATACAATATTAAATGATGGAATAAGAGAGGTTTACAGTCTCTATTTTTCCAAGAAATATGTATATTAATTTCAATAAATTCTTAAAAACAAGTCCAAAGATGATATGCAAAGAAATTACATTTTTTTACCCTTTGAGGAATAATGGCCATCCTAGACTTCTTAAGGGTATTTTGTTCACAAAATATTTGTTTTTTGTCCAATTAGAGTGATTACAATGCAAATTTAAAGTGAATTCATATGGCTACTTCCAGTATAAACAGGTTTTCAAAATGGTTTAAAATTATATGGTAAAAATGATAAGGAGTACCATGTTTGATAGAGCTGCTTACGAATTTTTTACTAGACCAACAGTCACTATTTGACGTGTAATTTTTTCATGAAAGATCAGATTGACGTGATTCCACTTGGAGATTAAAGTATATCAATTTTTTATTTTTCCAATAGAAACAGGTTTTTAAAATATCTAGGTTTGATATCACAAAATTGCTAATGAACAGACGTAAGAGGCAAAGTTTTACTATGCTGATTTGAAGACATGCAGTCACTAAATGTGGCATAAAATTTTTCATTTGAATTCCAAATGGGATGATTCAAATTGTGTCTTAAAATAGACTTGAATAAATATCTCCCATATAAACAGGTTTTGAAAATAAAATGATTTGATATGTCAAATATGCTAATGAAAAGTCAAGATCTAAAATTGTCACCATGCAAAATTTTGGACAAGTAGTTAGTATTTTGAGAACATTTTTTTCATATGATATCCGATTGAGTTGATTCAATTTTTTTTGGAAACTAGATTCCAAGGGCTATCTTACCTATGAATATCGAGTAAAAATGTTTCCGTTAGACACCTCAAGTCTAGGTTGTAATAACTTTGTCTTCAAAGATTTCTCTTGAGATCTAGTGTTTATTTTTACCTTGTCTTTTTCATTTGTGATCCAAATTGAAAAATAAGTCTAAAAAATAGTTTTAAAGATATTATTTACTGCATTTTTCCATAAAGTCCTTCCAAATGAGTGTTGAACAATGGTTTGAAGAATTATTCATGAGAGTTTGAAATAAAATTATTATGGAAGTCTTATTGTGAGCTCATTCTACTTATTTATTTATTCTATTCTATCCTATTCTATTGTAGAAAAATAAATCATTATCTCAAGTATAAGAAAAATTCCAATGCATCCATTTTCATAGAAAGATCATAAGTAAACTCATATCCAAAAAATATACTTTAATGAATGATTGGACATGAAAATTTATTTGATCATAAAGATTTGATGCTAAGGAATATTAAAAAATGGAGTGGTGTTGTGACCTAATGACTAGTTGAAACCAAGTTTTAAGATGATCTTTGTTTGCTTGGCTCTCTTTAGTTGTCATATCACAAAGTTCTTCGTGTAACACTTATTCAAAATCTTGAATTCACAAGGGATCTTGTGATATACATGCTATAATTTCTTCAATTTCATGTTCTAATGTTTGAACTTCATCGCATTTGATACATGACTCATTCATCTCCTTACAAAGATAACTAGAAGAAGATTATAATTTTTCTTCTAGTGGATCCTCTTCATGGATGCTTTGTTCCTCTTCTAACTTCTGAAATGAATATTCATCCCTAGTGATCACTGTAACTTTTGGAAAAGGGTTTAAGAAGATCCTTGTGGTGGCATACTCTCCTTCTCTAAATGGCTTCTTTAACATCATGTTTTTTTTAGATCTTGTTTTGCAAATGGATTTTGTAGTTATCTTGTTGTTTTTTTTTGGGGGGGGGAGGGTTTGTTTTAGGAATCTACCTTTCTAATTTCTATGTTTAAGCATGAGTATCCATAATGAAAATTGTTTTTGTTTTTGTTTTTTTATTATTATGTATTTTCTAAACAATCTTCCTAATTGGCTATATTGAAGTATGCTTCCCCAACAACAACGCCAAAAATTTGTTTACTGGGTAAACTAACACAAGTCTTTTATTATCAATCCGAGCTTGTAGAACTTAGAAGCATCTCCAAAATATATGGATTTCAACTATAGTCAAGTTTAGAAGATGAATTATTGAAATTAAAGGAAATGCATATTACAAATATAAAATTTAACTAAATAATTTATAATTCAATTATGTAATAAGCAGAAGAAGAAGCTCCTAACTTAGGAGAACTTGTTTGTCCTTCTCTACAATACTACTTCATGAGAAAAATCAAAAATCACTAATGAACAATAGCTTAATATGCATAAAATAATAATATAAGAGGCTCTTAACTAAGGAGGTCCTTGCTGTCCTTCATTTCAAATTCATTCATCATTATTTCCATTGTTAGAAAACTGGAAATTCAGAAAATCGCTTAAAAATTAGGATTAGGATTCATCAAAAATCATAACATATCATCATACATCTAATTAAATAATTAAACATGAAACAAAACTAGTTCAGGAAATTGCAACTAAATTAACCAGAAAGTGCACTTAGCTCGGTGTGAGGGCCCTCCACCCTTACCTCGCATAATGAGAGTACTTTCAGCTACTAAAAATCAATAAATCATTCACCATATAGAACAACATAAATACCATGGATACAATAACAATATAATCCACATAATAACTAGTGCAATCATACTTCAAATACCAAAGGAATGAAATTCTCTTTAATTAGTGTAAAAACTAACCGGAGATGTGACTTCCACATTCCACCCGACCATAGATTGGCTGAACCAAATATCTCTTCATCCAATCACCCTTGTGCCATATTCCAAGCATTAATGTGAGACTCAAACCGAAATAACCAACGAGGGCATCCCAAGCCTAAACCAACTCACCCTCATCAATCATAAACCAGGCTTTACCATGATCCACACCCGATCATTAAGACCACAAGCATGGATATCACCAGATTCTCTCCACCTAAACCATAAGGAATTTTCCCGTCTCCTATTATCTCAGGCTTTACTACAACCCATAGTCTGAATCAGGGGTCACTAGGCCCTAAACCAAGACATACTCTCAAGGATTTACCATATATCCCAAACCCGAGATTCCTAGGCATGGATGGAGATAAAACGACCTCTCAGGCTTTACCGCAATCCAAACCCATATTACTAGGCCCTAAATCGAGGCAACACATGAACCGATTCCATAATCATTCGGAGCTCTACCTCACTCGGCTTTGAATCCATCCGAAAATCCAGCTAAACCAAACATGAGAACTCCACAAAACCATGGTTATCTGGAAATGACAAAGCTAGGTTGAATACACTATCACACCTGGAAAAAACCCATGCCAAGACAACAAAGGACCACACACAATACCATCCATGAAAAATCTATTAATGAAATCATACATGAAAATCATTACCTAAAAATAATCTCTTTGTAGTTGCTCGATTCCTGATCCTCCTTGCTTGCTTCCTCCTTCCTTATTTCTTGCCTTTTTTGCTCCAATTCCAAAGTGCTCCAAAAATCTAAGTGTCTAAGAGAGAGAGAGAGAGAGAGAGAGAATAATGAGATAGCTCCAAAAATTCATTGTCAAAAGGTACCAATTGATCCCCAAAAGCCTTTTTATAGAATAGGCCTCTATTTTCTTCATTTTCCATTATTTTCCTTCATTTTCCTCCTCACATGCAACATGTGACCTTTCATCTCCATTTTATCCTAATTTCCTTTATTTTCATAAATAAATGTGCCAAATATGCCATTTTTCCTTTCCAAAGCCTTTTCCTTTTTCGATTTCATTAGCCATAATAAACCAATTTAACACCCACTAAGATGTTTTTCCCAACATTTAGCTTGGAATAAGTGTCCCATAAATTGTGGTTATTATTTTTAGATTTTATTATATGGAAATTTTCACGAGGGTTGTTACAATTTTGAGGATTCCAGAGGTTTCCAAATGGTGGAAAAGGTGTCAGGAGGTTGGGAAAGGATGTGTAAGACCTTGCCAAGCCTAGAACTATTCAGAAGCCCATCTTGCACAAGAGGGAGAAGGTAAACTAATTGTCTCAAGAAAAACTATCATTTTTCTATGTACGGATAATTTGGAAGAGTGAGTGAAAATGGAATGAGGTTGTCAAGGGAGAGGGTGTGAATTCGATGGAGATGATGCCACTTTTCCCTATCAGCACATAGAGTTCACCTGCAATGAGAAAAAATATGTTTTTTTGCTTACAAATATTGTTAAAATGCATGAAAAGAACAATTATAATATTGTGTTTGTCCTTACAGAACCTACAACCAAGCGTCTTAAAAGAAAGGACTGAGAAATTTGCAAGAGAGAGGCCACCAAGGCCATGAATGAGGTACAATCAGGTGACTAAGTTTCTCTGAGGATGAGCAACACTTTTAGTAGGGGGTATGATGGGCCTCCCAAATAGGTACAATTCAAGGCCCATATGACCATTATTTATCACATTTAATCGCTCTTTTTGCATTTCATGACATATTTTTGAGCTATAATGTGTTTAATAGGAAGGTTTAGAGATAATTTCATATTTTGTGCCTAATATTATTTATTTTTGTAGAATATTGTGAGAATATTGGGAAGATTCTGAAGATTTGGAATATGATAGAATATAGGGACTTGCTCTCTGCTACAGGATGGACCAATAAATGAATAAAATATCAAACTATCATTGAAATATTATGTAGCTCCACTTATGTGTTCCCTACTACAAGAGAAGCCATAATTTTTATCTAGTGAAGATTCATATTGTTGAGAACCAAATCCACTTTTTAAGGGATTTTGGAGGGGAAAAATACCTCCTTTAAATGAGGATGCTTCCTCATTAGTTTTTATAAGTACCGATTTGAATTAGCCTCTAGGTTCATGTATTTCTTAGTATTCTTGTGGAGAAAACTTGTTATTTAACAATTCTACTTTCATTTCTAGCAGGGATTTACTTGGATTGAATTTAATAATGAAGTTTGGTGTCATTTTCAGCTTCTAAGGCTTGTTTTCCTTCATATAATTTTGAGTATCCTTAAGCTTGGCCATCCTAGAAGCCTCATAGCCCTGTTGTAAAAGTTATTTATCTTCTTTGAATTTTTTGTTCACTTTCATTTTCTATTCTTGCAATTCCTATTTATGTACTTAATATTCATGTTTCATTTGCTATAGGTTAGATTGGTTAAATTATTGAAATACTTTTTTTTTTCAATTCATTTATACATCTACAATTATGATTCATCCTTAGGACATATTTTTAAATTCATATTCATCATTAAACTACTTGGATTTGTTTACTAGTTCACAATTTTGGAATTTTTGGGATTATGTTGTAGCAAAATAGTAATAAATTTATGTTGAATCTTATCATGTGTTAATGAGATTCTATAAAGTTTATTCCAGTTGGATTGAAGCATAAAAAAATCCAACTTAATAACAAAAATTACCTCATATCATTTTCACTTGATTAGCTAAGGCATTTGGGTGCTTAGATCAGCTTACTAGCTCATTGTTCTGGAATTTTTGGTTTTTAGAGTAGCAATTTTCTGTTATTTTTTAGCACATGTTAACAAGGATATTTTATAGCAATTCCACTTGTATTGGAGTCCTAGGAAATCCTACGTAATATAAAAATTTACCCCACCTCATTTCCATTTGATTTTCTTCGTCATTCGATGAAATAACTTGGAGAACAAACTAGCTAGCAATCTTGTAGCAGTTTGTTTTCGAGCTCTTATTCACTCCAAATTCATGGTAGAAGTATATTTATAGCCTATAAATGCTCTAAGGCCACTTTGGTTGAGATAATGCTTGGTTACGTCACCATTTAACTCTTACATTTCTTGCTTATTGAATGTTTATTTATGTAATTAGTCTATATTTCTTTTCCACAATTTACTAAACAAAGTGTGATTTCCTTCTTGCAAGAGTAATCTAGGAATTTCCTTTCTTGAAAAATAGAATATATTTTCTTTAATGCCATTTCCTTTCCAACGAGATAGATTATTTTTTCTTGGGTTTCATTTTGATTTACATGTTTTCTAATAGAATAGATTTCCTTTCTGTCATTTACTTTCCAACAAAAGTAGAATAGGTTTGCTTATTTTTATTTAATTTTTTCAACTTAGGATTGGAAGCCTACCTATCTTTTCTCATTCGAAATTTTTTCATTTCCTTCTTTCACTTGCATTAAAGGGAGTCATACTAGGAAGAGGAAGGTGTCTGCTACACATACAATGTCGACCCCTCTTAAGTTTATATGAACCTCAGGTTGATACTTTAAGTTGGTAGCCTTGGGAGTTGCAACATTATTGTTGCAATACTAGGCCTCATCAATGATCCTATAACATGGATATTTCAGATGGAGCAATATTTGATCTACAACAAGTAGCATCCTTATACAAGGTAAATATTTCATCCATGTTTTCATAACAAGACCAACATGTGGTATCAATGGATTTGTGAAAGGAAAAAGGATTATGTTATATCTTGGTACATTTTTAAATAGGAATTGATTGCACCCTATGGGGATATTAAGAGCAATACATTCTTCATTCAGCTAGTAAATCTTCAGCAAAAAGGTCTAGTTACAGATAACATTCAACAATTCCAAAAGACACGTCATATGATAATTTGTTAGACCTATTTATGGGAACTTAAAAGGAAACTTATCCAACATGAGGTGCATCTATTTGAATCTAAATCTCTAGAGCATGCTTTCATTCTATAAATGAATTTGAAAGTAAAAATATGTTCACTAGAAAATGGGTCACTAATAACTATAGAGAAAATCATCTCCCTCTCCTAAACCGACAAGGTTTAATTCTCAAAAAATGGATGAAAGAAGAGAAAAGAGTTTGTTTCAATTGTGATAGAAAGTATAGTAAGGGGCATAAATGTAGTGAGAATAAATTCTTCCTAACATAGACTGTAAATATGAATAAGATCAAGAAGTGGAAACTTCACAAGAACTAAAGCTAGAAGATACCACTCCAACAATATCTTGTCATACATTAACCAGCATCAGTGCTCCAAAAATCCTCAAGATAGAAGGATATATCAAAAATAAAAAGGTAAAAATATTGATTGATTCATGTAGTATCCATAACTTCATCAATTACAAATTGGTAAAGGTTCTTCATTGTTTTGTATATTCAACACTAGAATTTCAAGCAATGATTGCAAATGGAGGTACCATAAATTGTTCAGGGAAGTGCAATAATATTAAGATGAATATGGGGGAGTATTTATTGGTTACTCCCATGATTTTAATACAAATGGGTGTTGTTGATGTTGTATTCGGGATCCAATGATTACAATCGTTGGGAAGAGTAGCCCTTAATTTTCAAAAAAAAGTCATAAGATTTTTCTCAGAGGGAAAGGAAATTGAGCTTAGAGGTATCCAAGGGAAACACAACAAAGTAATAAGCTCTAATAGCATGAAAAATTTGATAAAAAAGGGACACCAATATGTAATTGTACAATTATGTTCTTTAGATGTTAAAACATTTATACCCTCTGCTCGAATGAATCTCCAAAAATTTATCAACAATTATTCTAAGGTATTTGGATAAATGCCTAAGGGTCTTCCACTTGCCCGAGATCATAACCATGCTATTCACTTACAACTTGGAAATTTGTTTCCTTACAGGTATCCACATGCACAAAAAAGTGAGATTGAGCATATGGTTCAAGAAATACTAGATATGGGCATCAATCAACCTATCCAGAGTGCTTTATCTTCACTAGTGGTGTTAATTATCAACAAAGATCGTTCATGGTGTATGTGTCCAAATTACATACAACTAAACAAAATGGAAATCAAAGATAAGTTTCATATTCTTGCCATTGATGAATTATTAGATGAATTGCATGGAGAAATTTTCTTTACTAAGTTGGATCTTCATTTTGGATATAATCAAATCAAAATGAGTAAAGAATGCACTCCTAAAAAAACCTTTAGAACACATGAAGGTAATTATTACTTTTTCGTTTATTCCATTTGGACTTACAAATTTTCATTCAACATTTCAAAGCTGATGAATTCTATTTTCAAACAATTCCTTATAAAAGTTTTGTTAGTATTTTCTGATGACATAGTAATCTATAAAAAATCTTGGGAAGAGCATGAACAATATTTTTATAGGGTCTTAACACTATTAGAATATAAAAATCTATAGGCAAGGCCTTATGAGTGTTCCTTTGGGGTTTAAGAAGTGGAATATTTGCGTCATATTGCATCACGTTCAACAAGTGGAATTTTTGGGTCAATTTTATTGCATGAGGGTGTCAAGGTGGATCCTAGGAAAATCAAATATATAAGGGAATGGCCAATCCCCAATACCCTGAATAAACACAGAGGATTCTTAGGATTGACATGATATTACCACAAATTTTTCAATAATTATGGTTGAATAGCAACACCTATAACAAAAATTATTGAAGAAGGAAGCATTTTCTTGGACTAAAGAAGCAACCAAATATTTTGAAGAACATAAAGAGCCTATATGTACAACTCTTGTCATAGTGACACCAAACTTCACAAAAACTTTCATTGTGGAGTGTGATACCTCATGCCATTGAATTGGTGTAGTTTTGATGCAATAAGGAAGTCCCCTTTCCTTTGAAAGTAGTGAAATTAAAGTAAATAACTTACTCAGGCCCGTCTATAAAAAAGAAACCTATATGCAACTAAGAAATGACATCCTTACCAAATAGGAATACACTTCAAATTAAAAATTTATCATGATAGTCTAAACTACTTCTTGGAGAAAATACTCTCTTTATAAGAGTAACAAAAATGGGTCGCAAAGATGTTGGGATATGTCTTTGAAATTATCTACAAAAATGGAAAACAAAATATTGTAGTAGACACACTCTCATGGAAAGAGGAAGACATGAATGGTTTCCAATTAATTATTTACATTCAATAGTATGACTAGGTCAATGATGCAAAGACAGAATTGGGGCAAGATAGGAAGATGTGCAAGGTACTTCAAAAACTAAGGGAGGACCCCAATGGATTAGAATAATTTATGTTGAAAAATGATTTGTTATAGTATCAAGATTTCTTAAACTTATGTAAGAATTATAATCTCAAACAAAATTTCCTTTCAAAATTACACACTTCTCCTAAAGGAGGACCTTAATGGTTCTTGAAGACATACCGTAGGATCAAATAAAAAAAAATTGGAACGTCTTAAAGAATGTGTGCAAAATTTTGAGGCAGGGTGTGTGGTATGCCAAAAAAATAAGGGAGAGACAATAAAGACCCCATGGCTCCTTCACCCCTTTGTTATAGCATCATTTCTCACCTTCATATGATTTATGATTGCTTTTATGGCTTTGGGCACCCATTCCCACAGACTTGGACAAATTCACTTAAAAACAGTGTAAAAATCCCCATACGCGACTATGCCTAGCTTTTCCCGCGTGTATACGTGAGTCTGTATGCACTTTTCCGCGTATGCCATTAAAATCATGAAAAAATATATAAAAATTCCCTATTTCCGGGCTGGGTTGATGGTTACTCAGGTATTTCAACCACCCCAGCACGTGGCCAACTGTTTCCAACTGTTGAAACTACTTTGAGGGAGTATAAAAGCACCTCATGTGTATGGCCTAAGGGAGAGAGAGAATTTATTGATATTATACTCTGTTGGTATTCCCTATCCAAGTTTGATTCCCCGTGCCTCCTGCACTTTCCCAGTTCATTACAGGAAACCCTTGTTTCCTGGAGATGCTCATCTTCCTATATGTCATCTCGTATGCACCAGTTTGGAAGGAATCTTAGCGAGGCAAGGGCGGGACGGATCTGGACGACGGTCTGCTCGAAGATCGTGGAAGGATTCAGGTGATCTCTCCACTCGTTATTTTGTACATGCTATTTATAATACAGAAGTACCATCTTGTTCCCGAAATATACGTGTTAGTGTATGCTTACATATATGAGAAAATTGTTATTTAAGCATTCATTATGGTTTATTTAATGTTTTATATGGATTTCACTAACATTTAGAGTAGATATATGTTGTACAACCAGTTCTTCATGCTTGTTTCTTCTTGTCTTTCAGGTTAAGAAGGAAGGACGGTTGCTGGGGGTTTGGATCCCGCGGGATCTGCTTCAATCGTAGGACCTACAGGTAACTTCCTCGATCTACTCTATTTAGTTTTTCATGAACATGTATGGTTGTGTGAGTCCTTCTTAAGTAGCATGCCCCTGCTCTGTGGAGGTTGTAACCCAACGAACCTCTAGGGTGATATTCCCCGAAACAGAACTGGCGACTCCACTGGGGATCACATTCTTGTGATTCTCATGTTGGGTGGTTTCAGCTGTTTGATAGGTTGCCGACAGTTTTAACTTTCATTTGCAGTCCAGTTTACTTTTTCTCAGTCAGTCTGAAGTCCTGGTTTCTTATCCAGGCTTGATCCTTTTTGTTTTTTCACTATTTACCTTTGTATACGCGCTTTTTTCTGCACACAGTTGCGTATACACGCAATTTTGTCTAAAGGGAGTCGCGTATACACGAGTTTCCTTTATCACAGTCGCGTATGCACGCTTGTTGCTAAACTATGAAGTAGCGTATACCTAGGCAGATTTTGAATTTTTGGGTTTCTTGACTTTTTGGTCCTTTCTGGCTGTGGAGACCTGTTCCTACAGTGTCTTTGTACTCTCTGGATTGTGAAGGAAGTGGTTTTTGGTATTTTCTCTCTTCCGTTTGATTGAAAACTAGTCTTTTTGGCAAAGTGTTGTTTCTGGTGCTGGCACTTCTGGTTTGAGTACCAAGATCGCTTTCTGAGCATTCTTGGCTGTTCTGCTTTATCAGAACAGAGAGCTTCTGCTCGTTTACTCGTTCCTATCTTTATGGTTTGCTTTGCACTGCGATTTTTGCTCGTTTCTTGATTGTTTTTCTTGAGTTCAGTAGACTAGGGCTTGTTGCAACTTTTGAAGAGTCTTTTTGGTTCTTTGGAGTTTTTGTTTGCGGCAAGTTTCCACTATTCTTCTAGGCTGAGCGGCTGAGTTTTCTTGTCTTCTTTTTGCTCTTATTGATCTTGCTACTAGTTAGCCTTATAAGGTTTGGAGCATTGTTGAAGTTTGTGCTTGAAATTCAGTCTTGTTTGGTTTGGAATTTGATAGTTTTTCTTGGTCTTTTCGAGCTCTTTCTTTATAAAACTAAAAAGCTCAAAAAACATTTGCTTTGCTTTTTGTTTTTTCATTTCAAAAGCTCAAAAAACATTTTTTCTTGTTATTTTCTTTTGTTGTGGCATTTTCGTTTTCGTTTTGCTATATCTTTTGAAGCTTTTGTGAGGTTTCTTGCTTTTAGTTTTTGGCTTGATTTTGGGAGGAGTTGTCATTGATTTCTTCCTCTTGTTTTTAAGCATTTTTGGTTTCTTCGTATTAAGAGTTCTTGATTTCGGGAACTAGCTTTCTGGGCAACCAAAAAGAGTTAAAACTGAAGGAGCTTTTGGGAAATTTCAATCTGCTTTAGGAGATTTTGGATCTTAGAATTTCCATGCTTGTAGTGATTTGCATTAGGTGCACTTCAGCATTTAGTCAGTTTCATAGTTTTTGTGAGTGTGAGTTTGCTATTTGGAAAGAAAAATACAAATTTTTAATCTCGTAGAACCTGTATAGAGATTGCTTTTCATCGAAAGACAATAACTGCATTTGCATGTAGTTAGGTTTTTATTAATTTCTTTCTGCGTCAAAACATCATAAGTTTCATTTCCGCATCCTTGTGACTTAACATAACAACCCATTAAAATAAGCGATATAATTTAAAATCAACTAGCAAGTTTTCTAAGTGTCATACACCAACTAGCTAGGTTGTAGGGCCTTGGATTAGGTGAGTGGAGAGTTAAATCTCCAAGGCTGCTCAAACAAAACATAGAAGTTGATTAATTGAGCGAAATCCAACTCCGTTAGGTGGACCGGGAAAGATCTCCTCCAGAGAGTCAAGCGCGAGGGGAAGTGAAGGCTGAGAAGAGGGATACCCCCTCTCCGATTAGCTGAATCTGACCTCAAGACCGTTCCGCCCGACTTCTGACACGGATTGGTGCCCATAGTTGCCACTCCTAGGTTCCACACAGGTGACTGCGGGGGGGAATACCCGTGGTACCTGAGACAGACGTCGCATCACTTTCAGCAGTACTTCTGGGGGGTGCCCTTGCGAAGCTTGGGTGCTTGAGCCGGCAAAGGCTATCGTTAGGAGGTCGGCGTAACTGTTTCTGATACCTTCGCTAGTTTTTCTGGGCCCTAATCATCCCAGACTGCTTTCGGGAGGTCCTATATTTTGCTTTCCTGTATTTTGGTGTCCGGTCCTCATCACCCGGAGAGGAAATACTTGGAGGCTGTTTGCTTGATTGTATCTCAAGGATTTTTATTATAGTGAGTGCTCTTTGCTCCTAGCTTGCCTAACTTTTCACTTTTTTGAGTCTAATTTAAAATCTATAAAAGTGGCTGATCAAGCGCCTCGTCGTTCGAGGAGAATCCGGGGGTTATCTCCCGAGAGTCCAGAGCCTTCTTCGAGAAGGCGTAGGAGTGATTTAGCAGGTGGTTACCACCCTGTGGTGTCTGACGCAGTGGAGAGAGATCCTCCACAAAGGTCTGAAGGTTTCATAGCTGATTCTGGTGTCAGTCCCGAGAGGAGCATTCCGCTCACCTCGCGAGTTTTGTTTCCTCAAGAAGAATATTTTCAAATCGAAGACGTACCTGAGCCTCCTGCGATGGGTCCATCTCCTCTTCCTCCTGATTATCCGTTCGTTGTTCAATACATCGGACCTGAGTCGGAGAGACCGGAAGATCTTCCGTATCATTCTTACCTTTCGATGGCCACGACTGGGAACGTGGCTTCTGCTGTGAGTGCTGCAGGCATTCACACTCCTGCTTCTGTTGAAGAAGGGGGCACTATTGCTTCATCTTCGATTTCTTCTAGTGCTGCTGTGTTTGGCTCTGGTTTCACCCAAGCACATGCTTCTCATTCTGGTCCCTTCTGTTCAGGGATGCCCTCTAGTGGGAATCCCTCTTTTTCCTTTTCCGCTGCTTCAGCTGGATTTACGCCCATGTCTTCCATGGCTAGTGGATCAGCTTCGTTTCAAGGGTTCCCCTTCGGAACTGGACACATTCCTAGTTCGAATCCGTCTTTATGGTCCTTTCCGTTTACTTCTCAGACCCAGAGTTTCAACCCTTGGTCTGGGGGGCAAAGTTCGACTACTTTTACAGGATGGAACCCTGTATTTACTACAGCGGGGGCAGGGAATTAGTTTTATGCAGGTCATCAAGGGAATGCTTCTTTCCCTTTGTCGAGTGCTTATCAGACCCTTTCTCCTCTGTCTAATGCCTGGAACCCCTATCAGGGGCTTTCCTCTTCATTTCATACTTCAGCGGGGGGAACTGGTCTGGGTTTTGGTAACTCTGCGTTGGGAGGAGGTCCTTCTCCTTTTTCTATGAGTCCTTTCTGGCAACCTGGTGCCTCATCAAATCCAGGGTATTCTTTTCAGAATGTTTGGAATCCATCCCATCAAGGATGGAATCCTCAAGCTCCGCCTCGATTACCTTTTCTGGCAACGTTAAACTTGCCAGATCTATCGAAGTTGACTAATGATCTGATTTTTTATGGTCCGGGGTGGCCTCCGGTTCCCACCAAACTTCCTTCAGACATTCCAAAGTTTGAAGGTAAGAATGGAGAAGATCCGGCTGACCACATTACCACTTTCCATTTATGGTGTTCTTCGAACTCGCTGATCGATGATTCGATTAGGTTGAGATTATTTCAACACACCCTAACTGGAAACGCCGCCAAATGGTATATTGAGCTAACTGGGGGCAGTATTTCTACATTTGGAGAACTGGCTGTTACATTTTTGAACCATTTTCAGTTGCCTGTCCGATATGACGCTGGGACTGAACTCCTAGCCAATTTTAAGCAGGATGAGGCAAACCACATTTCTGATCACATTCAGGAATTGAGGAGAAGGAAGAGGCTTATCAAAGCTCATATTCCAGGTGAATTCCTTTTGGAATGGTTTCTCAAATCCCTGCAGTCAGATATTTCGAAGGATGTATCCCTTTCTGGGGTATTTTCCGAGGAGTAGGCCATTTTTAGGGCCCAGCAGCTAAAACTGATCTATTCTCAGTCTGGGGTCCTCCATAAATATCTGCCCAATGCTCCTCGCTCCAAATTAGATTTATCGAAAACTAAGCCCGGTCCTCATGGCGACGGACTAGTTGGATCGATCAATAGTGGTGCAGCCAGCCTGCTTTCTCAATTGCAGCGGTTGTCTTTACAATCTGCTCCTTCTGGTCAGGCTGTGCCTGCTGAATCATCGCCTTCCCAGTCTTTGTCCATAAATGCTGTCCAAGCTTCTGATCCCAAAGGAAATCAACAATCCGATGGGAAGAAGAAGGGATGAAATAACAAGAAGAAGGGCAAGAATGGGAAGGTTAATGCGAATAAAACCAACGAGCATGTTGGTGAGGGTCAAAAGGAGAAAAAGAAAGTGAAGTTTCCATGCAAGTTGTGTACTGGAGACCATCTCACACACCTTTGCCCTAAAATTCAGGATGCGCAGCGCTTGTTAGCCCAGCAGGGTTCTTCTAGTTCCCAGGCTGTGTTAACAAACGCTTTTCCCTAAGGGCAACAATTAGTTGTTGGCGCGAACCAAAATCCTGGGGCTTCCTCTGGGGGCACCCAAGAAGGGGAAATTCCATCGAACATTTTTATGATGAGTGCTCACGCGGATATCGCTACGAGATCCCGTGATTATGGCAGAGAAGAGTCTTCGAAAGCTAAGGAAGTTCCTGATGCTACTGAGCTGCTTCACATTACGAAGCCTACTGTTGAGTCTATGCCTCGGATGCCCAAGGCATCTTCTAAGCGGTCAACGATTAATCCAAATGCTAGGGCTGCCCAGAACTACTCGATTGTAGAAGATCTGGCGCAGATTCCTTGTGCTATGTTGGCTTTAGAGGTACTCCAGTCTTGTCCGGCTCAGCGCAGTGCTTCGCTCACTGCCATTGGGGCTATTGATCCGAAAAATTCTCTTCTGATTACTTTTGATATGACTAATTTTAAGAAGAGACTTCCTCATCACATGGCTTTTCATATTAAATCGTCGTACCGGAAGTGTAACATCTTTCGGACGGTTGTTGATGAGGGTGCTTCCACATGCGTGATGCCTCTCGCATGCTGGAAGACACTTGGATCTCCCAAAGTTGTTCCATCTAGCACTGTTCTTACTGCGTTCGATGGTCATTCTCACAGACCCCATGGTATTGTCCCAGCTTTGCCCATCTGTGTTGGGGGAAAAACTGTCAATATAGAGGTTGAGGTAGTGGATGCAAGCTTGGACTACAACCTTCTGTTGGGGAGAAATTGGATTTATGAGATGGATGCCATTGCATCCTCATTATTTCAAATTATATGTTTCCCCCACGAAGGGAGGATTGTTACAGTGGATCAACTGGACTGTCCTCCTGTAGACCCGAATGCGTCTACTGACTCATCTATTCCTAAGTTGGATAATACTAAGGCGCCTGTAGAGAATTTAGGAGTTGGAATGTATTCTTCCTTGATGGGTACTTTTGATATTCCTCCTCCTATGGTTCATATTAATGCTATTTCATCCTCCAAGGCTCCTCTTCGAAGAGAGTTCTTCAGAACTCATTATTTTTCGGACCCTTGGACCTTACCTTCCCCTACTGCCACATTAGCGGAAGGTCAAGTGGGTGGAATGGCATTTCCGATTTCTATAGCTGAGATTGCATATCAGTCTATTTTTGACACTGCATAAACCATCCCAGCTCCTCTTTCACCGGAAGAGTTAGATGGTGATGTGGCTCCGGCTTGGACGCTTAGTTCTTCTTCGGCCCAGGATTGCCTTGATACCACTCTTCCATCTGAAGAGGCCATCCTGGAAGCCATGACTGGTATAGATAGACTGTGGGATGATTTGTATCATCGGTCTTACTTCCTACCTGACTTGAGCGAAGTTGAAACTAGTTTTCCAAGTCCTCAGTATCCTGGTACTGTTCACCCAATCTTGAACCCTTTGGCACCAACACAGGTTTATGCTGAAGGGAACATGGCTGTGATCTCTCCTACTATCTCGGTGAACATTTCCAGGGATCCCAATATTATTGAGAATGTCTTCGTTGGAGCTGAATGTTCCCATGAAGAGATTCAAATTTACATCGAGCTCTTCAAAGAGTATAGGGATGTATTCGCTTGGTCTTATGAGGAAATGCCTGGCATAGACCCATCTATTGTCCAGCATGAGATCAAGACGTATGAAAACGCTAAGCCGATCAGGAAAAAACTTCGTCCGGTCAATCCTAGGAAGGCAGCAGCTATCAAAGCTGAAGTTGAAAAGCTGCTTAAGGCAGGATTCATTTTCCCTGTTCCTCTGACTGAATGGGTTTCAAACCCCGTTCCCGTAGATAAAAATCAAGGAACGATTCGAGTGTGCATCGATTTCAGAGACCTAAATAAAGCGTGTCCTAAAGATAATTACCCCACACCATTTATCGATCAGATCATTGACGAGTGTGCCGATAATGAGATTTTCTCCTTCATGGACGGTTTCTCCGGATATAATCAAATTACTATCCGTCCTGAAGATCAACATAAGACTGCCTTTATTTGTCCCTGGGGTACGTTTGCATACAAGAAGATGCCTTTTGGTCTTAAAAATTCTAGGGCTACCTTTTAGCGGGCCATGTCATATGCCTTTCATGACATCAAAAAGATTATTGAGGCATACTTGGATGATTTAGCTGCTCATTCTCGAAAGAGGATGGATCATCCTGGTCACCTCCGGCAAATATTTGAAAGATGTCGGTTCTATAAGATTAGATTGAATCCGAACAAGTGCGTTTTCGCGGTTACATTCGGTCGACTATTGGGATTCATTGTGTCTAGGGAAGGGATAAGGGTAGATCCCTTCAAGGTTGAGGCAATACTTCGGTTGCCTCCCCCGTTTTCCATCCGTCAGCTTCAATGTCTTCAAGGAAAGTCTAATTTTCTTCGGAGGTTTATCATCAATTATGCTGAAATTACAAAGGGATTTATGAGATTGTTGAAGAAAGGAGTTCCTTTTCTTTGGGACGACTACGCTCAACGCTCATTCGATGCTTTGAAGAAAGCATTGACCTCTGCTCCTTTACTGAGTCCACCTGATTATAGCAGAGATTTCCTTTTGTATCTTGCAGCAGCAGAATCTACCATTGGTATGGTTCTGGTTCAGGAGGATGATGCTCTTGCAGAGCATGTTATATACTATCTTAGTCGAGGATTGGTAGGACCTGAACTCCGGTATACTCCGATAGAAAAATTAGCTTTAGCAGCTATTCATGCTGTGCAGCGACTCCGGCATTACATTCTTCTATGAAAAACTTATGTTTTGGCAGCAGCCAATCCATTTCAGTTTGTTCTCAGTAGGTGAGTGATTGGGGGCAAATACAACAGATGGATTGTGATTTTGCAGGAATTTGATCTTGAGTTTATGTCTGCCAAGTCCAAGAAATCATTGGTTTTCGCAGAATTAATCCCGAGTTGCCACCTTGGAGAGATGATCTATGATGAGTCCTTTACGAACGAACACTTGTTTCCTTATCTCTCCACAGGATCCTTGGTATGGAGATATCATTGTATATCTTCAAACTGCGAAGTTTCCCTCTACTTTTTCGAAAGATGAGCGCCGTAAGTTGCGTCACTTGGCTAAGAATTACTTGATTATTGGTGATGCTTTATACCATCGAGGGGTTGATTCAATCCTAAGATGTTGCTTAACTCTCGAAGAAGCTGAGGCTGTGCTGAATGATTGCCACAGTGGAGCTTGTGGTGGTCATTTATCTGGGCTTGCTACAGCCCAAAAGATCTTGCGTGCTGGGTACTTTTGGCCTTCGATTTTCAAAGATTGTATGGAGTCGGTCAAAAAGTGTCATCCGTGTCAAGTTTATACTCGAAAAATGTGCGCTCATCCAGCTCCGCTTTTTCCAGTCATTACTGTCGGTCCCTTTACAAAGTGGGGTATTGATTATACTACTTGTAACCCGCCTTCGGCTAAAGGTCACAAGTACATTATCATAGCAGTAGACTACTTTACGAAGTGGGTCGAGGCTATGCCTACTTTTGGGAATGATGGTGAGACTGCAGCTCTTTTCCTTTTCAACCAGGTTATCGCTCGTTTTGGTATTCCTAGAGAGATTGTCACTGACCATGGCAGTCATTTTTAGAATAGTATGATGGCTGAGTTGGCTCTCAAATTGGGTTTCCGGCAGGAGCATTCATCTCCATATTATCCTCAGGCCAATGGGCAAGTGGAAGCCGTGAATAAATCCTTGAAGACAATTCTTCAGCGGACAATTGATAAACATAGATCAGCGCATGTCATGCTGTATCACACTTTGGGCATAGGGGACGTCGATGGCACCAGCGGCTTTACTCGGTTTCGACTGGTGCACGGGAGTGGGGTCAAGTATTTCTATTGAATGTGAATTCTTTCTCTTAAGTTATTGTGAAGTATATCGACACTTCTGAATGCAGCCCGAACGGCTTCTTCATCTGGAACATCTCGATGAGCGGTGTCGGGATGCCGCCACGATGAATGAAGCGCATAAAAACCGAGTCAAAGTTCAGTACGATAAGGCAGTTAAGCCTAGGGTCTTTTCCGAAGGTGACCTTGTTTTTGTCTATGCCCAAGAAAAAGATGCCTTGGGGGCAGGAAAGTTTAAATCGATGTGGTATGGCCCCTATATCGTTAAAAAAGTCCTTAAGAAAGGAGCTTATACCTTGGTTGATTTCGAAGGGAACGAGTTGCCGGAGCCCCAAAATGGGCTCTATTTGAAGAAGTATTATGCCTAGGCTTCGGCCTGGCATGTTGCTTTTGTATATAGTAGTTTTTTTCTTTGTACATATCTGATTGATTTTCGATCTTTGATGAGTTGGTGATGTTTTTTGATCTGCTTTGGCAGGTTGTGTTGGATGTCATGAGTCATTTTGGTTTCGTCGATGGTGCTAGTAGACACACCCGGAACTTAGCTTCCGCGGCTTGGGTGCTTCATTATCCATCCGGTCAGCTGTTAGTATCAAGAGGGGTCTGCATTGGTCCTGCTTCCAATAATATAGCAGAATACACTGCAGTTGTTCATCTACTCTTGGAGGCAATATCTTTGGGTGTTGATTCGTTGGTAGTTTTCTTGGACTCTCAGCTGGTGGTGTCGCAGTTGAACAACACTTATCAGGTACGAGATCCATTTTTATTACGATTTTTCTTGAGGGTACGTTTGTTACAAAGGTCATTTCAATTTTTAACTTTCATTCATATTCCTCGAGCTGACAATTGGTTTACTGACTCATTAGCTAATCAAGCATTGGATTGGCATATTAATCATTCCATACAATAATTTTAATCATCAAAAACATCATACATTTTGATACATTTATCACATCACATCAAATATCGCTGTATATATATCATCAGAGTGTTCAAAAACTTTACAAAATTTGGATCCATAAGGTCATACAAAATTTGGGCTTATGCCCCATCATGTTCAGTCTCAAAAAGAATATACAGTCATCTAAATATTTGTCTACTCCTGAGGTCCCTGCCTAGAAGTCGTGTTCCTATAGAATGTGACCGCGGTGGCAACTCGGCGGAATAATCGTACCCAGTCTCGGGGCAATCCTACCACCCGTCTCTGGATGGCTTCCGGCAGGTCCTCCACGGCAGCCATAGGTATTTGGCGGGTTAGTCCCTCCAAGTTCCTCTGCACGGCCTGGAGATTCCTGTCTGAATCCACAGTATCTGCTTCGCCCCTGCGACGCTTGTGGCGCGGGAGACCCTCAGTTCGAACTGGTCCAACATCTGAATCATGATCATTTTAAATTGTCAATCATTATGAATCCAATCAAAAACATGTTTGTTTTTCATTTTTTCATACATATTTGAAAAAATCCAAAAAAATTATATAAGTCAAAAAATTTTGCAAACTTACCGACTGTGCCCCATACTGTGCCTGGTGGAAGAACTAGATCTGGATCTCCACGAAAGTCCATCCCGGCATAGGGATAGTCATCCACTGCGATGATTTTTTCTCCCCACCAACGGAAGAACTCATCATCCCATGTGGTCCGGGGTACTTCACTACCCCCCAATCTCTTCATCATGTCCTTCCAACGGGAAATTCTTGGGTCCCGCGGGCTATTGATGGTAGAGATAACTCTGGGTCTCAATGCTGGTATCTTCTCAAAGAAGAATGTTGTCAAAATTGTACCGTATCCAAAGTGTTTGGTCTTTTCTTGGCGAATTGAGGTCAACTGTTGCTTCATGTTCAGTAATAGGGCTGTGCACCAATCATACACATGAGTCAAACATTCTACTGCTATGCTCATTTGCGTCCTGGACACCTGATGTAGGGAGGCAGATCCTGCCACTCTGCCGATGGTGAAAAGGAGGATTTTCATGTGCAAATCCCATAAATCTTTAATTGCAATCTGAGTTCCAACCTTTTTGGAACCCTGTACGCAATACACGTGGACATAATCTTCCACGGTTAACCCTCCCAGGGGCTTCCCGTGCAAGTCTACTGGTTCTCCCCTCCGGGAGAGTCCAGTGATAAAATATATGTCTTCCACTTCAATGCGTACTGGAATCTGATCTATCTATCACGAAGCAATCTTGATCTGGTTCCCAGTAATTCACGAGCATTTCTAGCAACTGAACATTGCTTTTCATATTTGGCATTTTGAAGAATTTGAACAATCCGCAATTCCGAAGGATATTTTGCGCTGCTCGATCTTGCATGACCTCTTGATCAATTGCGCTGTGCTCACGTTCTCTCCATGAGTTTTTCATCCAGTCAAATTTCATTAAATCATGCATTAGCCACGCTTTTTTAGTTTCGGACCTGCGCATACGCGAATTTTTCTTTGCACAGTCGCGTGTATACGCGACTTTCCTGTTATGAACCCGCGTATGCGCAAGTCCGCATTTTTTAGCAAGGGTTTTAATGGTAAAATTCACTAAATTTTAATTTCTAAATGGACAAAATGATTTGTAAGGATGATTGAGGAGCCTACCTCAAATTTCGGTGCGTTTCGACGGTCGGTTGTTCCTGATTTGACGAAAGAAGTTTTTTGCTCCAGAGCACCTTTTTCCAAATCAGCAATGCAATAATGAACCAAATATGAGGTAATTTGTCTATTTATGGCTAAAAAGTTGAAAATTTTCGCAAAAACTTGTTATGCTTATTTTTTCGATCTATCTTAAGCTGCATAACTCGGATGCTTGGAAGTGCCCAGTTTGGTATGTTTTCAGGTACATTTTGACGATTTTGAAATTTTTCCTGGTTTTTGATCCATGATTACTGACTCGTCACGGCAGGTATATGATCTTCACTGGCATATAGGTTAGTGAAATCACTTTTCGTTGCATCTTGCATACTAGCCTCCATACTGATCACTTGCCTTAGGGTCGATCCCATCAGGTCATGAGTATTACACCCATTTCACTCGCCGATTATTTAATCATGACTTGGTGGTAGAGCCTTCCTTTACATGGGCTTCCTAGTTGGTTCCTCGCTATCACTTGTTGCCCATGCTGCGTTTTATGTAGGCTCGGGAGTCCTCTTTAGTCCTGCCATGACTTATGTGTTGAAGCTTCATTCTTCTTCTTCTTCACTATCATTTTTCTGGCTATTACCCTAGAGGCTCCCTGGTGTTGTTGAGTTGTATTACTGCATTGCATATTGGCTACTTGTTTATCCTGGCCTTTAGCCGGCTTCATTTGGACTCGATGTTTAAGCCAACTTTTGACCTTGACTCTTTGTACAAGTTAACCATTGCATGCACTTAGCTATCACGACTTGACACCTTTTTATCCATGGATGGAACGTTCCTCTAAGTATCGCTTACCAGTTTTCGCCACCTTGCATTGAGCATAGGATTGTTCCAATCCCAGGAACTAGTGCATCTGATTTTTTGATACTCGTTCTATCCATTGTACCATAGCATTCTTTTATTCTTTTTTAGGCTTATTATATGAAAAAGACAAAAAAATCAAATATAACAAAAAGAGCGGGAACGGGATGTATCTTCGTTGTTTTGATGGCAGTACAGAGTCAGTTTGTCGCCCTTGAACAAAGCACATATACTTATATATATTTCCTACATTTTGGGATGGTTTTAGTTTTTGACCTAGGTTCAGCCTTTACCTTGTTTCACTTGTCAGTCCTCCCCCAGTTGGTTATCTCTTCCAATCATATGGAGAGTTTGTTCTGCCTCCTGCATAACAGACTTATATAGTGTCACTTTTTACTGCCATGGTCATCACGAGTCGTGCTTTTGTTCAAGGGAAGTCTAACCAGAGTCGGCCATTCTACGGTGTCTCTTGACTCATTATTCAGTCGGCCTTCCCGGTCTTGTCAGTATCTTGTTCTATCACATCAGATGTTTTGGTCTTCTGCTCGTGCTGGTTTGAGAAGGTCCCCATTGACTTCTTGTCGGCGGGTTTGTCTCTTATCGACTACGACACATTGCTCTGAGAGCAAACCTAGAGCCGCACCTTGGGCCTATTTCCATCATTGATAGGTGACCTCATGCTCAGCATTTGATCATCATCGTGGGTCTTTGACTGAGTGATTTCCCTTGTGTTCGACATCAGCACACATTATCACACTTGGGATTCGTGCGGTACCTTGATTTCCATTTGACCCTATCGGTGGATTTCTCGCCTCTGTGTCAGCTTTCATTATTGGTTGGTTCAGAGGGTTTCTTCCGTGCACTAGCTTCATCTTGTGCATGTCGGAAACGTACTTCGGTTTTGGTTCCATCACTCTACTTCGTCCGATTCCCTCCAAATCTTGGCCTGCGGGTTACACTCGCGCTGGACTGATGTGGGATGCCTTAATGCCTTCCTTCCAGCAGATCTTTTCCCATCGACTCCGACTCATTGCTCTAGGAATAAGGTCTAGAGTCTTTTTGTCAGTACCTTAGGGTTTGCAGTCATCAGTGGTAGACTCTTCGCTATCGACAGTGGGGATTCATCATTGCCTCTTGATTGGTAGATTCTTTCAAGTGTTTGACTTCAACTCATTCATTCGCACTTGTCAGATTGTACTGGGGCACCTTGACACTCATTATCATTATCGGTGGGTTGTCTCGCGTTGGTTAACGGTATACATCATTGACTGGTAATCCAACGATTTCTCACATGGTCGACTTCAGCTCATTTATTCCCATTGTGTAGAATTGTGCCATAATGATCGGTGAAGACCTCGGGTTGCATCAGCATTTCTCGGTTCACTTTTGACAGTCCATTCAGTTTCTGCCAGTGATGTCGTCCACCCTTATATGTTGCAGTTCAGTACAGCAGCATCCTATATGTTGGCTCCCGAGTTGCGTGATAGTACCGTTTGTTCCACCTCTTATGATTCGGTACTTGGAGATTCAGTTACTTATATGATCAGACATCCAGTTGCACCATCCTTGATCAGATTTTTATATGTGATACTTGGACATTGATTCAGACTTATATTTCCGGGCCATGCTCAGATGATTCATTGTGTACTTTCGGTTCAGTTATACTTGTATACATGTTGGATCCATTCAGTACTTTCCATATGATGTATTTTTGACTGAGCATGGGTATGCCCGCCTCAGCATGAGTTGACTCTCTGTTTTCTTTCATTGGTTTTTGGCAAGCTGAAATCTGGTGAAGTCCTCTCTTGTCCTTGTGAAGTTCTTTCTATGTGCATAATACATTTCGGCCATCATGTACCCCTTCTGACCTCATATATTAGGGGGCATCTGTTATAGCATCATTTCTCACCTTCATATGATTTATGATTGCTTTTATGGCTTTGGGCACCCATTCCCACAGACTTGGACAAATTCACTTAAAAACAGTGTAAAAATCCCCATACGCGACTATGCCCAGCTTTTTCCGCGTGTATACGCGAGTCTGTATGCACTTTTCCGTGTATGCCATTAAAATCATGAAAAAATATATGAAAATTCCCTATTTTTGGGCTGGGTTGATGGTTACTCAGGTATTTCAACCACCCCAGCACGTGGCCAACTGTTTCCAACTGTTGAAACTACTTTGAGGGAGTATAAAAGCACCTCATGTGTATGGCCTAAGGGAGAGAGAGAATTTATTGATATTATACTCTGTTGGTATTCCCTATCCAAGTCTGATTCCCCATGCCTCCTGCACTTTCCCAGTTCATTACAGGAAACCCTTGTTTCCTTGAGATGCTCATCTCCCTATATGTCATCTCGTATGCACCAGTTTGGAAGGAATCTTAGTGAGGCAAGGGCGGGACGGATCCGGACGACGGTCTGCTCGAAGATTGTGGAAGGATTCAGGTGATCTCTCCACTCGTTATTTCTTTACATGCTATTTATAATACAGAAGTACCATCTTGTTCCCGAAATATACGTGTTAGTGTCTGCTTACATATATGAGAATATTGTTATTTAAGCATTCATTATGGTTTATTTAATGTTTTATATGGATTTCACTAACATTTAGAGTAGATATATGCTGTACAACCAGTTCTTCGTGCTTGTTTCTTCTTGTCTTTCAGGTTAAGAAAGAAGGACGGTTGCTGGGGGTTTGGACCCGCGGGATCTGCTTCAACCGTAGGACCTACGGGTAGCTTCCTCGATCTACTCTATTTAGTTTTTATGAACATGTATGGTTGTGTGAGTCCTTCTTAAGTAGCATGCCCCTGCTCTGTGGAGGTTGTAACCCAACGAACCTCTAGGGTGATATTCCCCGAAACACCCTTAGCCATAACCAAGCTAGCAATGGGAAGAAGTTTCCATGCATTTTATTATAGGTTTTCCCAAATTTGAAGGAAAGAGTGTCATTACAGTAGTTGCAGATTAAATGACAAAGTATTCCCATTTTTAGTCTCTTTCTCATCCTTTTAAAGAAGGTAAAGTGGTATAAAAATTCATGAAAACAATCCAAAAGCTACATGGAATATGAAATATTATTTTAGTGACATAGATCTAGTTTTCAGTGGAAAATTTTGCACTGAATTATTTTCTTGTTTGGGTACTCAATTAGCTCATAGATCATCTTACCATCCTCCATCTTATGGGGAAATTGAGATTGTGAATCAATTTTAAGGATATTTACATTGCATTTCATATGATGAGCAAACACAATGGGTCAAATGGTTGCTCTTGGTAGGATGGTGGTACAACACTTCCTCCCATATCTCAACAAATATGTCATCATTTATGGCACTTTATTAATATCATCCTCCATCAATCACATCACATTTGAAATGGACTATAAAGGATCAAGCAGTAACGGGCCACATATGACAACAACAAGAGGTTCTCAAACTATTAAAGGAAAACTTGGTTATGGCACAAAATAGGATGAAATAACAAGAAAATAAACATTGCAAAGAAATGGAATTTGAAGAGGGGGATTTGGTATTTTGAGATTACAACCATATAAACAAATTTCCCTCAAACAAAAAACGAAATAAAATAAAATAACACCAAGGTATTATGTGCCCTATAAGGTGTTGCAGAGGATTGGAAGTGTGACTTATAAATTAGAGCTTCCTCCATATTATCATATACATCTAGTCTTCCATGATTCTTGCTTAAAGAAGCTAATTTATGATAAGATCCCAATCCAAACTATTCTACGAGAGATTAATGAAGAAGGAAATATAATACTAGAACTAGAAACAATCTTAGGAACAAGGATTAAGCATTTGAGAAAGAAATTAGTTACTAGGTACCTTATTAAATGGAAGAGCCTACCAATAGAGGAAGCAACATGGGGAGATGACTTGTTCATGTAGAAATATCCACAGATAGTCAAGTGTTCAAGACAACACGTATTTGAAGGGGAGAAGCATGTTATGCTTCCATATAAGACCCATGTTAACCCTAGAACCCTTTATTAATCCCTATATATTGAGGGATTACATTTTTTATATATATTATTTTGTAGGCTAGAACTCCTCGTGGTCCCATTTTATTATAATTGTACCCTTTCTCTCCTATATATACTAAGGGGGCATAGTCTTAGGATCATAAAATATTGTCTTTTAGATTGTATTCATTGTAAAAGGAGGTTTCTCCCTTGAATAGGATTGAAATTATTGGTTTCTTATCATTTTGAAGGTGCAAGATTCATAACAAAATGATTATCGAGCATGAAAACCAAACATGGCATACATTTAACCTATTTTTAATTTTTTCATTGTTAATTTTATTTTCAAAAAATATGAGTTTAAACATTTGATTTCGACCTCAAATGTAGTAGTGCTATCACAAGAAGGAAAGAGGGTCGAATTTCCACTTTGTTTTAGAGAAAAATCCTGAAGCCCTAGGAAAGGAAGGAAACATAAAAGAGAGAAGTTCACTATATTAATATGGTTTTTTATAATAATTTATTTTGGGATCTAGGTGAACTAGGGTACTTTAATCAAGGTTCACAAGAAATAGGGAATAACATCAAACTGAAAAAGGAAACCAAACTAATTTGTAGTTGATGTATCAATAATATTTCATGTACTAACTAAACCAGATGCTGGAAATTAAATATATGAGAAATGAAAATATATTATCCTAAAAAATGTCGTATTTGTTGAACCTAATTTTGCTAAAGATGGGAGTTTTTTCAAACCTCCAAGCTAATATATTTACTCCACCCAAACAAACCCACTCACATTGCTATACCTTCTCACAAAATAGACCTAATACCAATCAATCCTTTATAGAATGTAATAATAACAACCATATCTACCATATAAATTATTAAATAATGAATTTTTGTATGACAACCTAGAGTTCCCTTAAATATGTGGTACTTCTCTTGGTTTAGTCATGATAGAACCTCCCTTAAGCTAATAAGGTTGAATACTCCAGGGTGTTTGAAGAGACTAAGCCAATGGAAATGCCCTAGGATAGTAAAACAAGCCTTCAAAGAAGAAACCAAATTAAATCCAAACATTCCTATAGTGGTGTTGGAGATCATAAGAACAAGCAATCCAAAATCATGTAAAATGAGTTAGAGAAGTAAATCACAATTTGATGCCAATTTGGTAGAGTTCTTGAAAGATAAGTTGTGAAAGATATAAGATGCAAAGATACTTTACAAATAGTAATATACTAACATAATTAGGTAAAGGAATTACCTCAAGGCATAAGTGAATCTCAGGCTACACATTGGAGAGAGTGATTTGTACAAAAAATTATACCATATATTTTTACATTAAATTGTAGGTTGTTCAATTTGTGCTAGTAATATTTTTCCTAAAATATTCCCTTTGATCCATAATACATGACCTACAATCATGGTGTTGTCTAAGGAAGTCACAATTCACTTGATTCCAAAAATAACATGAAGAGATAGTAGATATTTTACCATGTAAACCCCCCACTTAAGTGACCCAAAAAATATTTAGGTCGTTTACAACAAAAAATGAAACAACCAAAGAAACTATTAGCCAAATTAAAGGCTCAAATCCCCCAAACCTATCCCATAAATTAATTGAGTACCCTAAAGTAATTGAGTGCCCTAGAGGGTCTAAAATATCCAAACCTATGATAAAGGACCAAATACATAAGGGCGAGGTGAATAGGGGATCCTTACCTATATATTATATGCCCCAAGGATGATATATGTCTAGAATATGGCGAAATGACTAAGGGAAGAGTGGCATGGCACATAAGAATCTTTATAAAAGAAGAATAAAATATAGTCATATAATCATAAGGTAGGTAATGCATGGACATGACACAAAAGTAGGATTTACCACAACATCTTTAGTGAGTAGGCATATGTGAGTAATAAAGTGTTAAATCCACATGATAAATATTGTCCCTATTGCGTGATTTTCTATCCATGAGATGACATTGTAGAAATTTTGTAGGAGAGACACACTAGTAAAAATTTAATTGAATACAAAGATAAAATAAGAGCAATAATGATGGAAAAGCATTGATGCACGAGGGAAGGTTCCCACTAGTGCATGTAATATGATTAATACAACATCACCATAAGGAAATTATTCACTTTGTTAAAGTATCATATCTAATGTTATCATGGTGACCTCTTGTTGTGCAGGTAAATCCCCTCTGCGTACAGAGGTGATCGCTCTATCTCTGGAGTGGGTCTAGAAACAAGGGAAAAAGATGGACTTTTAGACTCCTAGCTTATAAATGAAAATGAGTTAGGATATATGGCCTACCTTGGTCCAACGCTTTTGTTGTCGTTTTCAGTGGTAATCCGCTAATATTTGTCTCCGCACGTCGCGGTCTTTTAGTGATAATGTCCGTGTACCTGCACAAGGATAAAGTGAACGGTGACAGCATATGAAAACATATTTCATTCACAACTATTCGATTGGTCAAGGAGAATCAAACACTTTGCATATTATCAAACACAAAATTGGAACCAAAAAACTAGTCTTGTATTAAATATAGAGAAAAGAAGTTTAAAACCTAAAAGCCTTGACGTTGCAGCCTCCTTCAACGGGTTCAGTCAAACACGTCTCAAGCATTCGTCGGGGATTGGAATTGGTGAGGAAATGGGCCTAAAATCTCTCTCGACAATGGATTCCTCTCTGCCTTATTCTCACACCAGATATAGTAAGGATTGTTCAGCCAGTTAAAACTATGTGAGAAGGATGTATTTATAGGAGAGGAGGAGGCGGTTTGGGATCCCTCATAAGGTGGAAGAGAGGCCTTATCCTTTGGGGAGTTGCTCAATTATAGGAAACAAGAATCCAAAGGAAGGACTTCGATGTTATTCAGTCGAACAAACCATGATAACTTTTCTCACGAAGTGGTTGGAAATGGAAACTTCATTTCTATTTTTAAAAAATTTCCAAAAATAGCTCAGCGCGGGCAGTCCAATGAGACATAGTGCCAATGGGCACGAAGCCATAACTGCCTACCAGCGCCGACCCAAAATAATATGTTTTTGAGAGCCTGCTCCAAGAATTATCTACAAAGGAAATGGTCTTCACATGCCAAGGGATGCAATGACACTTTTTGCAAGGTATGACAATACACAGGAGTCACTGAAATAATCCTCCAATGTTCGGGATGGGGATTGCAGGGATGGTGACAAAATACTGTGTAACAGATGCTCCCTAAAGCATGAGGTCCGAGAGAGAGGGAGGGGTAAAATTCTTTACGAGAACATGATAAAACTAAACACCACCATCGAAAGACCTGCAAGTATAAGTAAAACTGATATCTCTGATACATGAATATGTGGTATGGGCATAACCATCCATAATAGATTACATATAAAAATAAGATCCGAGGTATGGACGCAGCCATCCAACAAGAAGGATCAAGAAATAGACTCAGGTATGGTTGCAGCCATCTAATCAAAAGATTCATGCATATAGTCATGATAAACCAAAAATTCTCGCAGCTTGGATTTTATCAGACAAAACCTAGGGTATTTTGCTTCATCTCGACCCAAACAAGTACAAATTCAAGCATGAAAATGAGTGAGATGAAGTCAAACATGCAAGAAAGTCACCTGATTACCAACCAATGATGGAAGTTGTTAACAGGCGCAATAGAAACCACCAATAATGACAATGGATCTCAAGGTACAACTAGTACAATCCACGAAATGTGAATAGTGAGCTGGCGTCGAACACCCATGGAACCACTCAATCTAAGGCCAATGATGAGGACTTTTCGCTGTGCGAAGAACTTGCCATTGAGGCATGCTAGCTCCAAGGTACCGGAAGGGAGTCTCTAGATCAACTTCCTAGATAATGAGTTAATGTTGACAAGAAGTGACCTGGTCGAAGGAGGGCCATAATGTTTCCCACATCATCAACATGAGATATAGGAATAATATGATAGTGAATCAGGACCACACAGAGGATCAGAGGTTGAAAACTGCAGAAGGAAACTTCTCTTGAACATATTGGCAACACAACTCCGGAATTTGGCAGTGTTTGACATCGGGGGATCTGATGTCATGATGACGTGGCAAAGAGTAGATGAGAGGTCAAAACAGATTACCCAAACCCATGGAGGAAAAAATGATGAAATGGTATGTCCTCAACCCGACACGAATTGCAGACGAGTGTCATGTTCAAGAGCGACGTACTGCCGACAAGACTGAGAACTGGTTCCATTTTCCCCCACCATTTCTGGTGAGTACCCCAATTATTTTTAGAAACAATCTTAAAGGGGATAGCATATGCTTGTCATATAAGTTTTTCCTTCAGAAAAATCCATCCTAGTACATTTTACGAGCCATAGGAAGGAGGAACTCAGTTACGTCATGATGAAGATTTCTGATGTCATGTAGGTTTAACAAGTCTGACAAAGGAAGAACTCAATGTCTTTTCATATTTAGAGAGTTTGAAAAGAAGCGGAAAGGAAAACTCCAACAAGTCCCTTTTCGTAGGTAGTCTCACAGATCCGAAAGGTAGAAAATGATATCTGAGAGAACCTCTTAGTCGTGATAGGCTAAGGTATTCCTTTTTCGTAAATAATCTATCCTAGCCCGAAAAAGGGGTAAATGTATACTGGGTATACATCATCTCATAGCCTTTAATGAGTTCAAAACAACAAAAGTCTCGGCAATCTTTTCAATTTTCGAGAGTCAGAAAAGAGTTGAAAGATGACTCCAAGGGGTGACTTTTTCGTGTTTTTACCAAGTCCGAAAAAGTAATAAAATGCAACTCGTCAGTTCATCACCGTCACGTTGAGGACCTGTTGTTGCACAAGAAACGCACGTAAAACCCATTTTTCGAGATAAATAGAAAAATAATCGAAAAATATGCTCAAAAACCTAATTAGGGTTCTGAAAAGTTTATAAAATGCCAAAAACAGTAAAAATAAATTACTTTTCACTTTTACCTCTTGTGAGCACTTTTTACCCTTTTTCACTGTGATTTTGTAGAGCTGATAGTGGAAAATCCATAAGGCCAATCACGAATCCGTCTTTTCTAGGTGATATTTCATGTCCTTGCCTGCATTTTTATGTAAATTTTATTACCTGCAATCCATTCTTTATATTTGTGGTGGGTTTTGTTCAATTTAGGGCACGAAGGTCGGTGCAGGTTTCAGGAATAGACTCGCGCCAACCTGCCTTGAATTCAAACAGGGGTGCGCCAATTGGCGCAATTTTTTTTACCAACCACAGCCACGAATTTTGGTTATGAATTCAAATAATTAGCCCATTTTAAACACTCCAATAGAAAATTATTTGACTAATGAAAGCCACATTTATGTTTTTGTAGGTGTGTGAAAGCAAATGGTGATCGAATGGAAGGAAAGAGAACATAGTGAAGAAGATGAGAAAGCCTTAGGAAATTTAAGATGCATGGATGTACTTAGGAACTACGGGCTTAAAAAATTATTCATGGCACCATGTCTCCGAGCTCAACTGGAGCTATTACAGTAAAAAAGGGTAAATGGATTCCTCTCTACCTTATTATCACACCATCTATAGTAAGGATTGTTCATCTAGCTGAAACTATGTGAGAAGGATGTATTTATAGGAGAGGAGGAGGTGGTTTTGGATCCCTCATAAGGTGGAAGGGAGGCCTTATCCTTTGGGGAGTTGATCAATTATAGAAAAAAAGAATCCAAAGGAAGGACTTCGATGTTATTCAGTTGAAAAAACCATGATGACTCCGCTCACGAAGTGGTTGGACATGGAAACTTCGTTTCTATTTTAAAAAAAATTCTAAAAACAACTCGGCGTGGCCAGTCCACTGAGACAGAGCGCCAATGGGCGCGAGGCCCAATGTTAATTTCTCTATGGGCGCGAGGCCATAACTGCCTACCAGCGCTGACCCAAAATCATATTTTTTTGAGAGCCTAATCCAGGAATGATAAACATGTGAAATGTTCTTCACATGCCAAGGGATGCAATGAAACTTTTTGCAAGGTATGAAAATATACAGAAGTCACTGAAATGGTCCTCCAATGTTCGGGATGGGGATTGCAGGGACGATGAAAAAATATTGTGTAACACCTCCATGCTCAAATAATTGATGTAATAAAATCCATAAGGTTTCATTGTAGGTGATATGATATTAGGCAAGAAAAATACAAGAAGAAAAGAAGAATGATACTAAAATAAATCATGTCAAGTAGAGAATGTTGGATGGTATACAAGTGATTCTAACTAATATGAAAGAACGTATCAACTAAATTATGAAATTAGATGTAAGAAAATTTAACTACCATGTAAATGAAATAATAAATAGAATTTGGATTGAGATATAAATAAGTTTAATCACTATGCAGATATAATATTAGCTAGATTATGAAAATAATTGTATAAAAGAAATGATAGGAGTAGATATGAGATCAATACTTTAAATTAACTAAGTGTAAGCAATGAAATCTTAAGAGCCCTTTTTTGGGTGTGCTGGTAGAAAGAATTCTTAGGCATGACATTAAGCTAGATGTGAGTAATGCAAATAAAAACTACAAAGTGAAATAAAATGGAATGCAAAAAGGAATGAGGAGAATTAGAGACACTAGGTATGTACTTACTTGAGGATGTTAAGGTAGGAAAGTATTAAAGTGTGTAAAAGGTGTGGGCATGGTAATATCGATGTCAAAGCAAGTTGCATACCTATGAAACAAGGGTTAGTGAATTCCCCAACTAGGTAAGTTATGGTAACACCAAATCTCAAGAAAATGGAAACAATAGAAAAAAGGAAAGGTAAAGAAAGAGGGAAAATAGGCACTCATGCTATGATAGAAATAACAAATGTAAGAGGTAAGAGACAAAAAATTTAGTGTATAACCATTGAAGGTGTAGGAGGAAAAAATGCTAGGCTCTTAGCTAGTTAGGGTGCAAGAGATGGTAACATTGATAAAGCTTGAGAAAGTGCAAGATGAAATAATACGAGCACAATCCTAGAAAGAGAACAAGATATGGTGATACTTGACATGTACCAATGAAGGTAGTGGAAATGGTAATGGAAAAATCAACTTACAATTAGAGAGGGCATAATATACTATAAGATAATATTATTAACTCCCAACAAGTGACCACTAAAGCAGGTCACAGGGATTGTTGGATAAAATGATGCCAATACAAAGTGGGATTGTTGAAGTGACTCTTATAAAAATAGAATGTAGAAAGAAAAAATGTGAATCTAATATAATTCATGTGGGAACAATATCCAGATTGCATAATTGGAAGTCACTCCAAGATAAATATGTACGATATAATTAGATCAAGGTTATGGAAAACAGAAATTAGGAATGAACAACGTGTCCCATAATTTATTGGATATATATATATATATATATATATATATATACATATCTCCTAGCATATGATGCTTAAAGGAGGAAGCTCAAGATAGAGGGATACCTAGAAGAAGCATTGGATGATGTATGTTGTTATTATCTATAAAAGGAGGTGCACCACTAGATTTAGGATGATCTCAGTAGATTATTGGTGTGGGGTCTAGATTGGCTAAAATGATGATGCATATGTGAAGTTTGGGTGGTAACTGATCTCTAATCAATGCCCAAGTCACTATCCATATGTTTCTTCATGCTTTTAGAAAAGGGGAGCATCGTAAAGAAGGAAATGATATATTGAGTGGATGCTTCCATAAATTTTGATTGGATTGAATGATAATGGAGATGGAAGGTCTCCTATATGTAAATGGAAAAACATAAATGATTTGGGAATCTAAAAATGGTAGAGATAATATATTCTATAAATAAATAATGGAACCTCACTCTGATATTATAGTAAATGGAGTAGTGGAGATAAAGTGATCCCTTTTCTCAGCCTCTTGAAGATAGAAACGTTGGTGTATCCTTTTTATGTGTTAATATGATGATGAACCTCTATGAAAGTCCTACAAGATCCTACTATGAATTGGCCTAGTGAAATGCAAAGAGCGTGCATCCAATGGTGAAGAGTGCATTGTGGTTGAACAATGAGTCAAACTATTAACTCCAAAATTGCTTGATATAGAAGGCCATCTTTGGGTGCACCCCACATGGGGTTAGACCAATTGGTTTGGATATGGTACTTATATATGCCATCTTTGATGAGTTTTTTCAACTTATGTTTGAGAAGAAGGTTACCAAGCCTTATTTAAGGAGTATATGAAAAAAGGAATATTGTACATCTAAATTCCTATGGACTCCGTGTGAATTGAGACCCTCATAAACCAACATCAATTCCATCCTTGTGGCCCTTAGAAGAGGCAATGGTCGTTGAGGACCAATAAGCCAAGTGTGGTTATGTATCTTACTCCTTTCTTGAATCAATGAAGCTGTTGTTAAAAGATAATGGATAAAGATAGTTGTTTGATAGGATTGAGACTCTAAGATTAGGTCTTAGATCTTAATATCTAGGGAGTGGTTGGAACCACCCCGTTAGTGTGAAAGCCTATATGTTTGAGGCTCTTCTAACTAAATAGTCAATTCATTGTGTGGAGCGTTTGTGCACTCTCCAGGTATTTCACCTGGAGAGAAACTTAGTTAATAGATTATCTATTTTTAACATGGTATCATAGCACAAGATCAGAGTCCTGGTCTTGTGTGTTGTGAGGCAAAGTCCTTGGAGGCCAAGGAGAATCGCTGGAGGAAATGATAATTAGTGATGGATCATTGCTATTATGTTTCAATTGGTCAAGTACAATGACATCTCACTCACCCTGGTGGGGAACGATCCCATTTTTTTTTCAATGTAGAGTGTTTCGCTTACCTTGAAGTTATTGTCTGAGGCTGCGTGGAGAGTGCTGCAAGAGAGTGCAGCTGCATGGAGAGAGTTGCGTGGAGAGTGAAACAACGTGGAGGCATGGTGACGTTTGCTACATGAGCCGGAGGTGTTGACTCCCTCACCGGCCGAGGCTTCCATTACCTTGATATCTAAGACTCTAGCGTGGATCTGCGATGAGGTCGTGGTGTGGAGGTGGATCAAAACTCAAAGGCATATTGGATCGGATCTCACCTATTTTTAATCGAATGGCATCACGATTGTGCTCACCGACGAAACAGAAACATGGACTGTGGATCGTGAGGGAGAAGCACCCACATGTGGAAGTTGACCAGCATTGGTTCGCTCGAATCTGATCTCAATGAACTGTGAAGGGCAGAATCATTAGTGGTGTTATTGTAATGAGCGCATTGTCTGAGAATCACAATAGTTTGTGAGTTTGAGATCTGAGTATAGTGGATTTCATGGAGTGTTGAGACGGCGTATTGAATCCATGGTTGGATGTTTACCAGTAGACTTGATGCCCGTTACATGCCTATTGTGTGGGTATGATAATGGATTTGCTACGATTTTTTAGTGTGGAGATGACACGGATTCTATAGGCGGTAGTTTCTGGATTTTGGAGCAGCAGATAAACAAACAATCATCTGCAAATAATCAAGTTCAGGTTAAATAAGTGGTTTTTTCTTCAGATTTGTGTGTGTGGCAGAGAAGCCACAATCTACAAGGTTCTACAGTTGAAAAGATGCCAAAGGGAGAATTTTCTTGCCTGCGTGGTAACAGGGTTGTTGGAGCTCGTAAGAGAACTGAGTGGAGTCAGAAATAAATCTGGAAGCGAGATAAGCTGGAATTTTTCAATATGGCTACCCTTTTAGACATATTTGACCCTGATGATATTTTCTTCATGACGCGTGGTTGTCTTATTAATGACCATGATTATCGAGGGATACTATATGTTCTGCAATAGCGTGAGATTGAATACTCACAAGTTGTTCCTCAGGAAGGATGTAAAGAGGAACATGTGGTTGAAGATCAAGAAGACCCACTAGTCGTCCTCGAGGAAGGAAGTAAAGAGTAACATATTGTTGAAGATCATTGGACAAGCCACATGAAGCTGATTGCAAAGACTTGGCAGAATAAGACAAAGATGGAGAGAATTCAATATATGACGATTTCATGAATATTCTTGTGTGTGCAGATGTTAGCAACAACAACAAGGAAGAAGCAACAAAGTTTGAAGAGGAATTGAAGTTTCTTGAAGCATGGCTTGAAACACCATGTTTTTATGATGTCAACACAAAGGTTGCATCAATGAATGTTGAAGACAACATCGCTGGCGTTTAGATGTTTGACACCGGAAATAGTGAGAGGAAAAATTATCCTATCAAGCTTGTCATAATTTTGAGAAGGGTGAGGATAAGAGTTCAAGTACTCTGTCATTGGTGAAGAAAACGTAGAAAGGAGATGAAGATCTATCACTACCTCATGGCGAGAAAAGTAAAGATGAGGCCTCACCTAGGAATGAACAAGCATGGACTCTCAAGCAAGAAGACCAAAATGAAAACCTTTGTTACCAAGCTTTTCATGTTTTTATTGTAAGCCTTGCTGAGACTAGACCAGGAGGCATATGTTATTCTTTTAATACCCTTTCTCCATTAATGGGGAGTGTTAAAAGATAATGGAGAAAGCTAGTTGTTTGATAGGATTGAGACTCTAAGATTAGGTCTCAGATCCTAATATATAGGGAGTGGTTGGAACCACCCCGTTAGTGTGAAAGCCAATATTTTTGAGGCTCTTCTGACTGAATATTCAGTTCATTGTGTGGATTATTTGTGCACTCTCAAGGTATTTCACCTAGACAACCACTTAGTTAATAGATTATCTATTTTTAACAGCTCTAAACCTAATAAAAAAGAGAAATTAAATTGAACATTGTCTCAAGTTGGAAGTGTCATTCACTAAACTATGCAAGATGATATGCTAAGGGACTCCCTATTAGCATCTAACAATGTGATAAATAAGAAGGGTTGATATCCACTTGAATAAGGCATACTTAGACTCTAAGAAAAAAGGTCCTCAAAGCTTTGATCCATAGAGGATAGTAAACTAGATAAGAGAGTTTATGAGAGATAACTTGGATGAGATGTCTTAAAAATGGTGATGAAAATGTTGTCTCTCAAGAAGAACTAGGGATTCATATCCATTATTAACTTGAGGCTATAAAGGAAAATACAAATTGAAGCAAGGTCCTACGAAATATATTTCCAAATATGTGGAGTTTTTGGTGATCTTAATCTCCTCCCCTCTAAAAAATAAATGAAGGATTGAGAGGGTCCTCTTCATCCAGTTAAAGATCATAACCTTGGTTTTACCCAGGTTAACCATTAGTTTTTTAATATCACAAAAGAGAGCTAGGACATCCATATGTTTCTAAAATTCATATAGAGATGAGTCTAATAGGACCATTTAATCCACAAAAATTAGAATAGATATTAACATATGCTAAAGGATACATTTGTAACTATCTTAGATATGGTAAGGAAATAAAATCTCCAACTCATCAATATAGATCACAAATAAGGTGAGGGATAGGGGACAAACGTGTTTAACCACAATAGTACTATAGATAAAGCATGATGTCCGATGAGTTGTGTGGAGATGACCAATGAAAAATTAATATGGGTGCATAATATTTTTCAATAGGGTCTCAAATGTTCCATTGTCTATAAGCCTCTAAAATAGGAGTTCCTAAGGAATGCAATCAAAATATTTTTGAAATTCTACAAAAAATAAATATACTTTAAAAGAGTGATGTTGTTCCTCCTCAATGATATATATAAGGGTGAAAATATGGTGAATGGTATTATAAGAAGTTATTAATTCATAATGTCCTCTAGCTCTAAGTTTCATATCCTCAAGCTATCTAACAAGATTCCTATGGAGGACCATTTGATGGAGGTTTGAGAATGTGTGATCTACCATGATTGTTTTGTAGTTTTTGGGATCTAAACTAGGGCATAATGTGTGTATAAGGTGAATGATGTGATGTGACCATGTGGATGAGAAACTATAGTAGTTCACGTGATTGAAATTATTATCTAAGTAGTTGTCCAAAGTGTGGAGACCATCCTTGAAGTATTATACTTAAAAACCTTCCTCATTCTATGCTTTACTAGTATCTATTTCCCAAACATCCTATTGGATATCTCGATATGTGAATATGAAACATGAAGAGGGTGGATAAGTAACTTCAATGAAGGGTTACATGAGAGTATCATAAAAAGTGTAAATATCATCAAATAAGGATGCAATTATAACATTGGTTGGAGGGAGGAGTGGCATGGGAAAACAATGTGCCATTATTGTTTTGGAGAAATTTTGAGGGAATCACTTAATTGATGTATCTTCTGGGAGATGAATAGATTTTTTTTTGGTGTAGGAGGCTCTAATACTAGTATATTATGGTTTATCATTGTTGGGTACAAATTTTGGTACTTCTAACCACCTTATTCCAACCTTTTCTATCTTCAGTTTCGAATCAAAATTATTCCATTTTATCAATTTTGTGGGGCTAATGGTATGAAAAGGTTAAAACAAAAGTAATTATATTTCATAATAAAAATATTATTTTTTTATTCTATAAATATTTATTAGAAGAATTTATTCATGTACTAATTTTCATAACAACAATCTACATGAATTCTTGTAATTACAGAAAATCAACAAAAATAGAATTCTTGTAATTCTTCCAAGCTCTATGGGGTTCCATGTCATCCAATCTGATTTTTACACTTAGATTGCATTCCAAATTTTAATTTAATGGATAATTGCATATCTATCCTCCTTGTATATGGTTGCAACCCTCAATTCAATGACTAGTCAACACAGGGTGTCTACTCAACAATTCCTGCAGTTAGTTCAGAAATTATTGTAATCAGTTAGAAAAATCAGCAGATTTGTCTCCAACGGCTAGAATTCGAATATCATGGCTTAAGGATCAATATTTTAAGTCAAAGAAGATTAAGGAATATTGTACAACCTCACATAAGATCCCTACTATCCATTTGAGATATTCTATTTTCCTAACTAAGCTTAATTGAACCTCATTCTTGACCAAATTCGGTTCTATCATTTTTTATTGATAAATTATGTATAAATAAATCCTCATGAAGAGAAGAAGGAGTTAGTCAATCATTATTTTTCATATGCTTATTTTGAGGAAGGACTATTATTTTTACCAAATATTAAATTTATTTTAATACAAAGACTTCTTTTTTGATATTGTGTCGCATTTTTCTAAAAATCCTTAGTACTTTTCACAATATATTTCAGGAGGCCCCCTAGTATTTGTTGTCTATTTGATTTTACTTTATTTAGAAATGATTAATCATGTTTAAATTCACTCCATTATCCCTTTTCATATATTAACACATAAACTGTAAATTCTTGTAATTTCCTGTAGTGATCATGTAATTACATGGAATTCCCTATAATTTTCCTGTAGTGATCTTGTAATCACATTGAATTTCCTGTAATTAATACTATGTTTTCATGTAATAATAATGTTTTGATGTCATAACGTGGGTAAAAGACAAGATTTATTACAAATTTATTACTACTATAATTTAAAGATATTTATTAGAATTAGTTAGAGTCAATAATGCTTCAGTTAATTATTTAAATCATGATTAGAAATATTTGAGTTATGAATTTAAGAGTCATTGTCATTAAATTGGTATGAATTTGCTTATAAAATTAGAACATTGAGTTCATTTAGAGTTATTTTTCATTACATTCTCAAACCAATTTTGACCAAATAACTACAATTTCAGAAAGAGAATTTAGTGTGAAAGTGTAATGTATATGTCTAAATCTGCAATCTTATTCCAACAAGGCCAATAATTGAATTTAGAATTATCAAAACAGTTTTAAGTTGGAATTAGCTCTAAGATTTACTTGTACTTGGTTTGTGATTTATTTTTGCATAGGAAAACACCTAGGTATCCAATTTGTACATATTATGTTTCCCCTCGTATTTTACTTACCCTAGGTTGAAAAATAAACGTTGATAAATATAGCCCACTATATTACTTGAAAATAATGAGAGAAGACATGTCAAAGATGGCGATGGAGTGTTCATACAATCTGAGCCATACCAATGTTTCATGGTATAAGACTCAAGTTTTTGGAAATAAAATATGGAGTGGGAGATGAAGGGATAACACTTGAGGGTATTATCCCAAATAATAGATGAAAGAAAAGTGTATTTGGCCGAGGTAGATTCAAGGGATGAGAACTTGGATTTGGAAGGGAGGATTTGACGAAGATAAGATGAGCATATATTGGGGACTCTTTCATCAAAAAGTAAAATGGTCCAAGGTGGACCCATGGAGGGGAGTGAGGGTAGGAGGGTCACCACAAAGGAAGAAGGAAAAAATATTATGATCGACTAAAGGGATGGGGGTTACTGAAAATGGCATGTGTGGAGAAGAAAATATTAGATGGACATGGCATAATTTAGTGCACTAGATCCTCCACCATGGGGGAGACATGTGAAGTAACTAGAATTATGGAAACAAGGAATGACATCGAGGACCAAGAGCTTGTGAAATTCCCCAAGCCTCAAAAGGTGGCTTCCATATGTTACAATGAACCCTAAAATGTTGTTGGAGATGTGGTGAAGTCCCACTGAATATGGATCAATATCCTAGGTATAGATTGCATCTTCAAGAAAATTATGAAGAAGGATATGGATATTTATAATGTTGGCATTGAAGCCCCCTAATATGATGAACACTTGATGTATTTAATATTGAGTGGTGTTGATTTACAAATCAAGCTAGGGGTCTCTAACCAAAATCATTGTAAATAGAGAATGGAAGTAGCATACTACTTTGTAGATGCCTTTTTTAATGGAGATAACCAATGAATATGAATCCACATGAAACAAGAAAACTAATTTGAGGACACCATAGATACCCTTCCCTAAAGTGATTCCCTAGTCAAATAATCAACCACACCCTACCCTATGACAGCTCCTTAAATTGGTTTCCTACCGATAAAATAAAAGACAATGGTGTACTACTATGTCATGAATAGGATGGATGAGGGTCTCATGAGTCTTAGTGATAAATATAATGTATGACAAACCAAAAACATCATGATTCATCCCTAAAAATGACCAAAAATCCCCACTTCCATTACATCATCCCACTGAAATACTAAATCAATGTCGCCTCTCCCAATGGGCCTGTAATTTGGAGAATAATAGGTGATACCATCTCAAAATAGGGTATCCCAAGTTATAGCTTCGAGATCTTTGATAAATATCCTTTTCCTTTCGTTATGTGGTATGACTACCTAATCCCTAAAGTGTTTAGACCCTATGAACTAGGATCTAGTGAGGTTCTCATCAAGAAATATCTTGTCGGGAAGGGAAAATAGCTTTTGATTTACCTAGAGCGATCAAATTACATGACTCGTCAACTTGAAACAAAGGAAAAACTTGGAGTCATATTAGATCTAGGCCCTTTCAGGGGTGATATTTACGAGATTGAGGGTATTTTAGAGGAATAGTGTACCAACACGCAAAGGGTCAAGTGGTGGAGAGGTTTAAAAAAGTCCCCTCACCTTAAGGTTTAGCTTTTGGGCCCACCTTATGCATTCCTCAAGGAGCTTGGTCTACATTGTTCCTCAAGAAACATAATTAGAGGGGCCTTTTCCTTTCAATGAAAAACCTCTTCCCATGAGTTAATGTGGGTCGCAGTTTCATGTTTGAGTGTGGCTTTTGTATGAGGAAATAATGCTAACATTACAACACTGAAGGTAATAGGGAGACACACAAATGTTAGCATGGAGTTAGAGAGGGCATGAGAGGAGAATAAAGAGAGAGTACATGCAGAAGGAAGGGAATGTGGTGGTTATGTTGAAGTAGAACTAACAAAAACAAGAGCCACTAGGGAGGAGGCATTAGAGTATGGAAATGACTTTGCAACTATGAGTTACAAGGTGCAACAACTAAATCCAATAATCCAATATATTAAGGATGTGACCAGTTGAAGGAAGTATGACCAATCCCAACTAGGGAGAAGTCATCTCAAATCAAGCCATGCCTAAAAAAAATCATGACAAAACCAACCAATAGCAAATTGAGCAAGAGAGAAAATGGAAGCACTATTTATTTTCTTAGAACATCAAAGCTAATTCAATGTACTCAACATTAAGAAAATTAGCTCCTAACGAGTTCTTACCAAGCCCCATATTAGATAAAGTGTTTCTTTTAGATAGATAAATTAGTAGGAAGTATTCCTATAATGTAATAAAATATATGATAACTAGTAATAGAGTAAGTAAAATAGTAAATTACACATTTGTTCACATTTAATAAACTATTTGGTAAAGAAAAATAATAGATACATGCAATACTAATGATATAACACTTAGGTTATCCTAGAAAATGTCTCATTTGAGGTTGAGTTTCATTCATCTTGGTAAACCATATTAAAATATGGAAATGATATGAGGTTGTTATAACCCAAGATCAAGGAAATACTAGGAACAAGGGGCATAACTTTCCTTGAGTCTCTAGGGGAAGAGGGAAAAATAATAAGAGGTAAGAATAAATTGGAGAGGAGATACTACCTTGAATTGGTTAAGGAAGGAGAGAGGGAGGGGATGAAGGATTAAGTGACCTAGAAAGAGCCATTGGATGGGTAGGGAGTATATTGCAACTACTACAAGAAGGATAAGGATGGAAAAACCCTCCTAATATAGGCAAGAAAATAAGGATAGAAATGGGTGCCAAGTAGAAGGGAAATCTCAAGAGTATTACTAAACTGAGGAGAGAAGGAAGAGATTGGGATGGATCCATCCATAAGGGATGTCATATACTCAAATCCGTGTTATTCCATGTTAAAAAAAAATTTACTTGCTCTGAAATCACTATAATGTACCCAAATCATAAGATACTTTAAGAAATATAAATCTTGAACTGATTCTCAAACTCTAATATAGTTTACATCAATTTAAGAAATATGTAACAAGAAAGAAACTCAAGAAAACATTAAGAAACTTATGCATTAAACAAAAAATACATATCTATCACACAATGCATAGCATTGATATATATGCACAACATAAACAGTAAGATGAGACAGAGTAAGCACAACATGAATCAATTTATAGAGAACACTTATCTTTCTTAAAGGATTACACCAAAAAGCTACTAACATTAGACGGTTCGCCAGATTATACACCATGCTTCTCCAAAACTCTCAATAGCAGGCCACCCCCAAGCTTAGGTTATGAATCTATAAGGATGGGTGCCTAGGTCAACTCTATTATCATACAGATAGTCAAAACTCCCATGCTCTCACAATTTACATAGTCACACAACAAGCCCATGTTGTCACAAAATACTCAACCAGTCACACAATAATGTCAATTTACGATATCTCTTTCCCTCTTAGCTGACACAATCCAAGGAAAGGAATACCCTTCTCTGCAATGTAATTCATCAAGATATTACATTTTTCTTTGATGATCCAATGCTACTACTAATGAAATATCAATATTTGAAGCTATATATATTATAAATTGTGGATAAATTTTCATCAACATGCCAAAGCATCCATGCATGTAGGCATCTTCACATGCTATACAATAACCAATATTAACACAACCAAATAGCAATGGTTATTTTCTACTTAAATCTTTATTCTATCCAGGAAGAAAAAGCAAAAATTAATGAGAAAAAATGAATGAGGAATTCCCCTTGATCATTAAAAACAATTTTTAATATATGAATTCTCACAATGTGCCATATATATTCCCCCATGAAGTTCATGTAACTACTTTTCTCCACTGATTCAATTATGAGATTAATAAAACATGATACAAGTTTGGTTTATCCTCTCTAGCAACCCCTACCCTCTCTCGTGTAATCAGAGCCCTTTATAAATCTTGTTTTTTACCATCTATAGTTCATGATGTTTCTTATTATTAATATTTTAAAACTATTACAAGGGATAGTGATAGTTAAGGATATGAGGATGTAAACATAGATGATGAGAGAAAAGAAGAAGAAGACTAGAGAGGGCATCCTATGAGGAAAAATGTTCAAAATAAATGAAGCTTTAGGGAAAAGGGTCACTAGGTGGTCAAGGAAAAAAAGGAGGATGAGAAGACATCGAGGAAATCCTATCATCTAACCACCCATCATAGTTAAAGTGAAATAGAGAAGGTTTTTCCTCTATATTTTAGAGATTAATTTTAAAAAGACCTATGAAATGGGATGGAATCTCAACAGAAATGGGAGGTGCATCATTCTAAGCTTGAGTTATATAATATATCTAAGCATCATCAATTCATACCCAAGCTTAGGTTCAGATATAGAAGTGTTAATTTGAGATGATGTAACTTGGAGAAGTGCATTATTTAAAGGTAGAAAATTGAATAGGGGTAATAGATCATGTGCCTTACCAAGAAGAGGAAAGATTCTTCAATTTAAGGATACAAAATTTAGTGGTTGTATGCATATTGTGTTTATGATACTTATCATCACTTGTATAAACTAAGGTGAGAACTATCATCTACATCTTTGTGACTTCTTGTCTAATTGGATTAAGACTTATATTTCTTGCATAATTTACATGGAGGTGCATATGAATGAATGAAAGGAGAGGCCCGAGGCTTGACTTAGTGTTGATCAACATACATTGATAAAATTGAAGGTCAATTGTTTCTCTTTTCAATGTAACATATTATGCTCATGAAGACCCAAAAAGGTTAAAGCGTTTAAAATCAATTCAAGATGTGATGCTTCTTTTTAAAATGATAATCAAGATGGTTTCTCCTTTGGAAAATAAAAGGTTTAAAAAATAAAGAAATTACATGTGTTCATCTTTCCAATGGATGTCCCTATGTCATCCATCACATTAAAGAACCAAAAACAAAAATTATTTTCCTAAGATATTACAATTCTCATTTTATCTACCTAAATTTATCCATTGTTTGTCCTTTTACGATTTATCTTTTACATTTACCATTTAATACTATATCTTTTCCATTTACCATGAACCATTATCTATTATTTTATTGAATCTATAATGAAGATCATTTGCCTAATATATTACAATTTTCATTTTATCTTCCTAAATGTATCCATTGTTTATTTTATTATTTTTATCCTAAATTCTTTTGGAATACTTCCCTATGACATGTGGTAGCCTAGACATATCCCAGAACAACATTTCGAGGGAATTTATTGGACACTAGTGACTGAATGATTAATTGGTGGACAAAGCAAAAAAGTTTTCACTTTCCACAAACTGCATAAAAATCTATGATTCTCTATTCTTAATACAAAAAATATGTAATGGAAATTTTATTAATACATATGTTGAAGTGTGCATGTGGGATTAAAAATATGTATTTAAAAATCAAAGGCAAAGATTCACGTTGAGAAAATAAACAATAGTTGAGTCACAAATTATCGGAGGCCATCACTTGAGTTCTTGATGTTTGATTTAGGAAAGCGAGAGCTCATTAGAAATACAGAAGCATGAAAAAAATCATGGGAGTGGTTTCTAGGGATAAATTTATAGATATCGTCTTAGAAAATTAAAAGAAGAGCCATGGTCCATTTTGGCCCTATCACCAAATTACTTTTTGAAAATTATTTATAAAAAGGGAAATCTAGATTGTCTAAAGCGGGACCCAGCTTGGAGAATTAATTCCTGACTTCATATTTTCAAAATAGATATTCATTTAGTTAACACAGAGAGAAAAAACCCAACCATTAAGTAGTTGAAAAAGGTGTTAGAGAAGATTATAAAGTGAGAAAATCATATTCAAAAGGAGGGTTGCTTTTGGGTTATTTAGTTGAAGATAAGTTTGTCTTTCCAAAAACAATTATGAAACAATAGGTTCAACTTTCCCTTTCACATATTCTTCTACATTCATATTTCCATTATAATTTCCATGTGTGCTCATCTACAAGAATATCTAGGTATGATTATGTATTCTAATCTCTTGTAAGTATTTTATATTATATTTTAGATCCAAGGGGGCAAGATCCCTGCTTGTAATAAATACATTGTAGTTTAATTACAATTTATTTATTTTTCATTTAGGAGGTTGTTTTAGATTTTTAGACACTTTTAAACTTGTCACGTTGGGATATTATTGTTAATTCCTCCCACAAAAAATCCATTTAAGTTTCATGCTTCAAGAATGAGTCTGTATGGTGATATATCATTGGATTTTTGTGCAATTGAAACTTTACAAACTTGTTCCATTCTAATGTATGAAATTCTTTAGATTTATTTGAATAATTATCCATATTTTTATTTTTATTTCATATTGTAAATTCATAGCTGATTCTAGAATATTTTAAAGAAGAAAGAAAATTACTTGTTGAAGATAGACCCAAATACATAAAATATTTGTTTTCATATACATTTATTAGGTGCTTATTGAATAAATCTATTGTATGAGAGCTTTGTTGGAATATTTGTTGGGGTTTTATGTTTATAACTCACCCATTGTATTTATCCAAGACCATAGTAAAAGTATTCCACGTATTAGAGAGGAGTACCACCTCTCTAAAAACAAAGCATGAATACAATATCCCAACCAATGCAAGATATAATTCGGACCTCATATCAGAGAGAACCCTTGTGATTATTGTTGGGTCATTTATCCATGTAAACATTCCCCTTCTCTTTTATCCTCATCGCATTGAGTATACCAATCCACTACCCTTTGTGTGTCATCAATTTTCCTTATGCACTCTCTAGCATAATAGAATGACTCATATACCATGTAACCCTACACCATAGATCCCTTTGGTTGTTCCCTTTTACAAATGAACCTATTTAATTACTCCATGCACCTCTCTAATAATAAATTCAATGGTAAGAGAGCACCATAGCTAATTCAGCCTTATCAAGTACATGAATTAGAAGATGGACCTACTAATCCATAAAACTCGTGGGAAGTTCCTTCTCAAACATACAAATAATCTTAGTTGTCTCTCAATGCCACTGTGGAATGATAGCCATATGAATTTAATTTGATATCATCTAACATAAAAATGCATATAAGTTTGATGTGGCATGTCACAAGTCCCAGGGGAAGTCATGGTTCACACAACCATGTTCAAGCAAAGGATAAGGACATTACACAATAAACACGCACATTAGAGTTAGTTGACATTACATTGTTAGTGAATAATATCTTTTAACATAAATTACTATAGAAAAAGAATCATGTATTTTAAATACAAACCCTTAGAAGGTTCATATGATCATATTATTTCAACCTCGACAAATGTGCTTCTACAATAAAGCGATGCCATAGGGTCAACTGATATAAATAAGGTGCCTTCACACCCAATACAATATCTTTCACCATAGAAATATCATATTTCTTCAAAATGCATGGGTCATCACATTATTTAAAAGGCCAAGAGGTATCACCAACCTCTTCTCTCCTTTATTTTCTTAGCGAATGTGTATTTTTAATATTTGAAGCAATAAGATCTCCTAACAATGAATGTGTCACTTTTACTTGGTGATATGTTGTCCATAAAGAAGATTAAACATTTTTTTAATATATACATTGGATATAACAAGTGGGAAATCCCTAAATGCTCCCAATATAGAAGTTAATAAAATATAGATTAGTGTAGGTTTTTAACCATGTACATAAATTATCTGCAAATGAATCTTAACAACAAAAAATAACCAATAGCAAGAGAATAAAACATAAAACATATATACACAGATATTTTCCCCTGGATCCCAAATCGGGACTACCAGCTTGATTTTTCATTATATTCCTTTTAGTGTTACAACACATATATACATGTCGTAGCATTCATAAACCCCAATCCATTAACCCTGGATTAGAACATAACCATAGTTCCCTTTAACGGATCTAAAAAATACCAGGGGCCGAAAACCATCATGCCTCAAAACCATGTGCAAACCCATGCACAAAACCATGGGTGGGTCCGCCCACTGAAAAATAGGGTCCAAATTTTTTTTCACGAGGCGTGCGACTAATCATGGAAAGAATATAACACATACCCAACAATTAGTTTTTCACCCCAATGGGAATTTTCTCAACATATGTGTCAGAAAAAATTGGATCCTCAAAAATAGGTTCCCCATTTCAATCAAAGAATTATACAATTTCCTAATCCTTTTATGTATGATATGCTCTAATTCAATCGATTGGTTTCATTTTTCAATTCTTTGAGTTATCTCTGGTTTGTCATTCAAATCATATGCAAGTATTCTATAAAGGTGGTCTTTTGAGAAAAATACCCTAGAACAGTTGTACATCGGCTTTCATAGGAGTTTGGATAACCTAGCCTTTTATAGAAGGTCTACAACATTTACATACATGATACCCTTTTGTTACAAGACATGAAATTTTATTGTGTACAAATTATGTCAACATCAAAAACAATAGTTGCACCAAATTAAGTTTGAAAAATGACATTAAATATATAAACAAATCAATGAAAATTCTTACCAGAGAATACACCTAGTCTTGATAATCATGCGTAGTATACGCACATATGACATACAATAAAAAAATATATTTCCATTGGGATACATATTGGTACATCCTATACATGTATCCCTTCCCATAATTTCCTAAATTGATCAATCAATTGTTGGAGGTAGACATCCATTCTCCTCACTCATTTCCTATTGGGACTATAAGAGCCAACATAAGAAGTTAATTATTCATGAAAAACCATGTGGGGATATTGTTAGTGATCACTATTATTTTCCAAAAATAATAGTTGGTTCTTTGGACAAAATACAAGTTAACTCCATCCATGGATATGCCTAAATGAAGGCTCCATATTTTATCTTTGAATTTATCAATTCATGTGTCCTCTATATGTTTCATGGTCATTTAATCTGCTAGGATTTGCATAACTCCTAGCTCACTTCTATATGAGGCATTCCACCTCTACAATATGGCTAGTTATCCACAATGAAATACCCTTTGAATCCTTGGAATTATTAGCATGTGCCACAATATCTTATGAGTAGGGACACATGCTTTATCCTTGTTTTTTTTTTGTACCTATCAGGCCCACATTCCAAACATTTTCTTTGTTCACATATTAAACTCTATATGAAATAAAATTATTAGGACATTCATGGTATGATATGTACTCAACCAACCTTTTTATCATTTTCTTTACCTCTACACAATTTTTGTGAAATACATTAGAGGAAATCTTAGCCTAAAAGTGGCCTTCTAAGGAAAAATAATAAAATAATAGTTAAAATAATAAAACAAGAGTTATGAATTTTGGAGGGAATAGAAGAAAACTACTTTTTTAGTTGTATTTTTGGCTGATCTCCTTATAGGTTTACTCAAATTTCAAGTGTAGACACTCGTTGGATGCAGAATTAAATTCCACATCCAACGAGTACCCATTATGCACACTACATGTTTTTTTAATGTATCTTCAATTTTCCTAATTGAAGATACATTAAAAAACATGTAGTGTGCCTAATGGGTACTCGTTGGATATGGAATTTAATTCTACATCCAACGAGTGTCTACACTTGAAATTTGAGTAAACCTATAAGGAGATAATCCAAAAATAAAATTAAAAAAAGTAGTTTTCTTCTTTTCCCTCCAAAATATTTACATGTATCTCTTTTTTAATTTAAAGGATTTTTTATTGGTTTACATATTATGTACATGAAAATATCATGGGAACTTTTAGGCTAAAATTTCCTCTAATGTAAATGTATATTGTCATCAAGCCACATAAATTCAACCATTTTCAATGTTTATTATCTAACGATATTTGTAAAAAAATTGGGAAACTTAATAGTTAGTTATCTCAAATGTGTCTACAAACATGCATTTTACATATCATACATTTCATTCAAGTTGTACAATAAAAATATACCTATTTGGATAGAATTTAACGCCCCATTTTTTCAGATTGCATCTAAGAGCATTCCCTCCATGACATGTTATCTTGTAATAAATCATCAATACCAACCTCTATATCATTTCCAAGTTCTGCTAGAAAACATGCAAAGAAATAGTGTTATTGTAGAGGTTTTCAATTGTTGACTCAGGAGGTAGTGGAATCTCAGTAGGTGGTCGATTCAACCATGATTGGTGTGCTTCCTCTCTTAATTGTGCTTGTTTAACAACAAGCTCTTAATTTGACGTTGTAGTGGGGTGTAACTATAGATGGTAGACATGTATCCCCTCATTAAAATCCCATTTGTAAATATATTGAAAATTACATCGATAATATTAGTAACATAATGCATTTAGTATGTTTAGAAATTATACGAAACATTTACTAGAAGCATGGAATTTTTTTGTAATAATAAACACACAACCAACCACTTTATAAAACAAATGTAAAAAAAAGTAACACATTTACAATGATCAATTCACAATTGGGGTGTCATTCTAAATTAAGGGATCTAATTCATGGCATAGTACCATTGACATAGGCTAGTTGTTAGAAGATGTCATGCTACAATTGATAGGGTAAAGTGGTTGTCCATTTTTTTCAAACATATGACTCCATTATCTTTCTCCTTATAAGACCTTGGGAATTTTTGCACCGATGGAATATATTTCACATTTAAAATCAATTCTAAATTTTGATCCTACAAAATTCAATGAAAAAATAATCAAATGGATGTGCATAAATAACATAAATTAAATTATTAAAGAAGAAAAAAAAAGAGCTAGACTTACTGAAAATGGAGGGGTAGAACTAGAAATGATATGGAATAAGCTTGAAATTGAATATTTGATATTATAATTTTTTTCCTTGCAATTGAGCCAAAACTATCATGGATACATAAATTTATTTTGAAATGAAAGTTTAGGAAGCATAAAACAATCTAAGAATAGTTTATATTTATCTCCAAAGTAGTTATGATTTTTTTTTACTAAATAATTTGATACTCGGGAAGGAAGGGCTTGGAAGGTTTGTGGATGGAGGTGATGGGCTACAGTTTGGAGAAATCCATAAGGGAAGCTCTTCTTCCCCTTAGTAAACTTGTTTTAAATTTTCACTTTTCACCTGGCAGATAGTTTTCATATGCAATAGGGTGGTAGGAGTCAACATGGTTTCAATTTATTTGTCTTTGGTTTCTTCTCAGAGAAGAATATGCAGGTTAACTATTATGAGACACTTCACAGTTTAGGTGGTTCTGACATCTTCCGATCTAGCACCCTATAATAGGCTGTAGCTAAGCCATGGAGGATGCAGTGGACTATGATTTCGCAAGTATCAAGGGAAGCCCTGTTTTCAAAGAATAGAAGGAGATAATAGCCACCCAGTACGCTAAGAGTCAGACAACAAAAGGATCTACTCTACTACAATTTTTACCCATGGTTTCAACCCCGATGAAGGAAAGAGGGAAGGGAACACAATCTCAAGTTTTTTCATATCAACCAACCATTAACATCGACTCTCATGCAGTTGCTTTATTATTTTTCTCTCAAGCATAAGAATTGTTGGAAGGTTTCTAGGTACACAACATGGTTTCCACTCCCATCTCTGGTTTTTTTAGTTCACATGCAGTACTGGAAGTGGGGTTCCAAACAGACTCAAACACTGTAAGCTTGTCATCTGTTACAATTTCTCGAGGGGAGGAAAGAACCAGATATCTATAGGATTTGTTTCGGCCTTTGAAAAACCTCTTGCAGCAAACCCTCACAGGGATGGATGTGCTAGAGGGTATAAACCCATGATTGAGTAGGCTCAAATCCCTCCTATGAACCCTTGTGTTCCAAAAAATGTAGGGGAGGGTGTTGATATTCAAGGAGATGATTAGGAATAGAACAATAAGGCCATATCAATGAAGGCCCCTAAAGACATAATGGGACTTCTATCCACACTACAAGGGGAGAACAAGAAAAAATTATTAAAAGGAGGAAAACCCCTTTGAGGTGCAACCTCTTTTTGGGGGTCGATGTCTGCATGCAGGAAGTGGTGATGATGGTGCATAGAACCCTAGTCGGTAGAACGCAAAGGTAGAAAATTAATATTAAAACGCTACAGGAATGGGTCACAATAGAGGTATTTCCATTAGTAATAAAGGCTCCCAAAGTTTTTCTTCTCTCCAAAGCGTGGATTCAGCTCAACTTTAAATCCCAAAAGGAAACCATAACCATTTCTCAAAAGGTATGGAGTAAAGACTTGACCCCTATTTTATTTAAATTTTGGATGCCTCTTTTCAAAGCAAACCAAGAATGATTAGATGTAGCTCCAGTTTGGGTGTGGTTTCTGAGCTGGTCGTCGGAGTTATGGAAGGAAGAAATTTTCAAGGATGTGGGAAATAGTTTGGGGACTTATCTGGATGCATACTTCTCTTTCCTTCAGAAAAAATACAAGTCGATGGCCAGGATTTTGGTAAACATTGACCTAAGAGAGGGTTTATCTAAATTATTGGACATGGCCGATGGTAATGGTACCCTCCAACCTCTAGACTATGAAGTGGTGCCATTCAAAATGTCATATATGTCACCAATATGGACATATGTGCAAGATTTATATGTTTTCCTTCAACAAAAAGAAAAATAAGAAGGCTCAAAAAAATCAAGCATAGAGGGATACTGAAAAATATTTGTTGGATAGAAATTAGCCTCCTCAACCCAAGAATGACTCTTCTTTGGATTCTCCAAATATCACTATAGTCAATCTTTAGATCCCTCCACTAGCTCCAGAGAACCCAATAGAGGGAATCGCTCAAACACTAGTAGGAGGTGATCCAAGTCAATTATATCCCACTGGAGTTTCAACAGCCTCCATTCTTACTATGTAATAACTTTTTCCTCCACTTTCCTCTCTTGAGTATTTTTCAACTCTACGTCATGAGTGGGTATTATAATATGTGTTCCTTTCTTCAGAGTCTTCTTGTCATTTGGTCACTCCCTTATGCTTACATTTTACATCCTACACTCTCCCTACAGGTCTGTCTGGACCTTCATCTCCCTCTCTCCTAAATCCATGTGCCTTTTTTAAACCCGACTCATCAAACAACCAGATCCTTCAAAATTTGCGCAACAAGCCCATTTTCACTCTTCCTATGGCCTAGTCAGGAGGGCTGGGTAGGATTGAGCCCCTATCAGGAAGAAAATGAGGAAGGGGTAGGAGATCCAATATGTAAAAATATAAATAACGAGAAAAAATTGATATGGTTGTCAGTATGAAATAGTCCATAGACGGGGCGCTTAGAGCCATGGCCACCTAGGGAGACGTGGACTAATGAAATCTTTATCCTTCAACTGCATAGGGTTGGAACTTCGCTCCAAGAAATGTGTCTTAAAATGCCTGGTTTCAATTCATAATCCTAATATCATAATGCTCCAGGAAACTTTGGGGTTTGGTGATGATGTATTCAAACTCCTTGAATCTCTTATTGGGAGTTGGAATTTAGTTGTTATAGATATGCATGGGCGTTCGGGTGGGTTAGCAGTTGGTTGTCACACTTTGTGCATAAAACATGTGTCCTTTTGGAGAAAAATTTCTAGTATTGGCTTTGATTTCTTCTCCCTAGAATTGAATCAAGATCTTACCATTGTGAATTTATGTGGCCCTAATGGGGACAAATGATAGCTTTGGGATGGATTTTTCTCAAAATCCCTTCTCTTTAAATAAATACATATCATAGGAGGATATTTCAATTTTGACCTCAGTGAGTCAGAGTCTTGGGGTCCCAGAGAAACCACATACCCTCTCCTGAACTTTGTCATCCATTACCTTACAGAAAAAAAATCTCATTGGCATTGAGCCCTTGAAAATCAAGCCGACTTGGCGAAACTGTCGAGCTATGCCAGACAAGGTAGAAAAAATATTAGATAAATTAATGTTATATAAGAATTTCATGGATAGCCTAAGTTATTCTAGACAATGGATCAATCTAGGGGGTGAATCAGATCACTCCCTTATTTTTTGGGGAATCAAGGGAGGAAGAAAAAATCCACCAATTCCTTTCAAAATGAATTCCTCCTAAATTCTAGAAGAGGAGTTTATAAACTTGGTTAAGTAAAATTGGAATAAATTTGACCAAATATTTAGGGGATCCATATTAGAGCAGTTTGAATTGAATCTCAGATGCCTAAAAGCTCACATAAAGGAGTGGGCTAAGAAAAAATAAGAGAAATAGGAATTCGACTTATTGGTAATCGATCAGGAGTTAAAGGTAATTGTTTAGATAGGAAAGGAATGGTTCTCATGCCCAGCCTCCAAGGACGCCCTTCAATCCCTGAAAAGAAAAAATAAAAAAAAAGAAGGAAAATTTAGCCTCTAGGGAAGCTGCATAACGCCTCAAAAGCAGTGTTATTTGGCTCCAATGTGGGGACGAAAACATAATTTTTTTTAGGCGTATGAAAAATGGCACATGATGCAAAACACCATCTGGAGTATGAAGGACTATGAAAATATAAAAGTATCCTCATTCAAAGGATTGGCTAAGATGGGAAAGTCACACTTTCAGTGTCTCTTCAAGGAAGATCCCCAGAAATCTATAATAGAGATACTTCAAGTGGCTCGACACTTTCTAAGTTATGTAAGGGACGAAGATGTAGAATATTTACAAGTTGAAGTAACCCTAGAAGAGGTCAAGGAGGTTCTTTCTATATTTTAGAAGGACAAAAACCAAAGAAAATATGGGTGGGAAATTGAAGTGTTTTAAACTCTGTTTGAGGTGGTTCGTTAATATCTATTGGAAGTAGTAAATGATTCCAAAACTAAAGGCAACGTTTTTAGCATATTTCAACTCTACTTTCATTTTCCTTATTCGAAAAGGTGAAAATCCCCAGTCCTTGGATGAATTTCAGCCAATCTCTTTGTGCAACAACATTAAAGTCATAGAAAAATTTATTTCTTGAAGGATTGAACCTATTTTTTCCAGGCCTAACTCCAAAGAGAAGTTTGGTTTTTCGGAGGGAAGACAAAATCATGAATTAATATTGCTCAAGAATTTGTACACAATATGAAGGTCCATCGGATTAAAGGAGTCGTCTTAAAGATCAATATATCGAAATCCTATGACAAGGTGAGTTGGGTTTACCTAAAGCTTATCCTCACACAAGCAAGCGTCCCTCCTTTTTTTGTTAATTGGATCATGGGTTGCATCCAATCAGTCTCCTTCATATTCCTAAGAAATGGTTCATCTTCTCCATTATTTCATGCATCCAGAGGCATAAGGAAAGGTTTTCCTTTAGCCCCTCCCCTTTTTCTACTAGCATCCGAAAGTATTAGCCTCCTACTTCTTGACGAAAAAATATGAGGTGATTTTTATGGTTTGAATATTTCTCCAGGTATGACTATCTCACATCTACTCTTTTGCAATGGTGCTATGAGAGAAGCTGGAAATTTTTTTGAAGTCATTGCACTCTTTGGGAAAGAAAATGAAATGGAAATCAATGCGAGAAAGTAATCAATTTCCTATGTTAATTTAGAAGTTGAAGAAATAATGTGTATTTCAAGGATGTTCTCTTTAAAATTGTGGAAGTTTGAAGAAGGATTAAAATATATGGGGTTTTAGTTGAAACTGTATAATTATTCAAAAGCATATTGGGCATGGTTTTTAGCAAAGCTTGAAAAGAGGCTCAAAGGCTATAGTTTTTTAGGGTTATCAAAGGAAGGTAGATTAATTTTGGTTAAATTAGTCCTGGAGGCCATCGCAGCCTATTGGATTTCTCTCACCTAGATCCCAAAGGGAGTCCTTGAAAAATCCAGAATAATTTGTTTCCCTTCCTGTGGATGGACCAAAAATATCACTATGTTGCTCCCTAGGTCAGATGGAAGAAGATAACTTCCAAAAGAATTAGGAGGATGGGTACTCAAGAACATCTTCAATTTTTTTGAGGCATTAGCAAAAAATTATGGATGGTGAATAATCTCCCCTGAAAATATATGGACTCAAGTGGTCACAGGAAAATATATTTCCCCCATAAATTTGGAAGAATAGTTGTGAATCCCTCTCAATCCAATAATGAACATCTATATAGTATGGAGAGAGGTATTGAATTATTTTGATATTGTCAGCAAAGGCTTGGCATGTGAGACACATCAAAATAGGTATATACCCCTAGGCAGGTAGTGGGGACATGTTCAAAATTTCAGCTCAAGTGGTCAATCGGCTCAGGGACAAAGGAATCAAAATATTAGCACAAGTTGAAGACCCCAACTATACAACTCGTTGGCAACAATGTTGGAGGTTGGAAAGATCTCTTGGGTTGATTGGTCATCTCCGGGAATAATGGAATGGATATGTGATTACATTGCAAGAATTGAATTTCAGGTTAACTCATCGAGAGGATAAAATAATTTGTTCCTTCTCACCTTTGGGGCTCTACACCCTAAAGCTTGGATATCTCCATATCAACCCAAGGATACATCAAATTAAAAAGGAATGGTGGTGTAAAATCATATGGCATATGAAGTGTCCATTAAAGTATCAGATATTTATGTGGTTCCTCCTTACAAGGAAATATCCCACATGGGATGTTATGCAAAATTGCTCAAATGTCGGACTTTGTTGGTAATTCCTATGTAGGTTTCCTAAAGAATATATTAGCCACTTATTCATCAATTGTCCCTTTTCCAAGGGAGTTGAGACTACTCTTAAAACCTCATTTTTCTTAGTGTGTGTATGGGAGGGATATATCATAGTGGGCTACTGGAGGGATTGGTTTCATAACTCAGCTACCAAAATTTTCAAAGCACTTCCCCTCATAGTCTCCTCGGGCATATGGCTGGTCCGCAACAATTACATATTTCAGTATTCTTGTCCTTTTCTTGAGTTGGTTGTTGTTGAGGGAATGTAAATCCTCTCATTATTACCTCAACTGTCAACCTCTTCGAATGTGTGCCTTATGAAATAAAAGAACACTGACAAATATATTCCTTGGGGTTATTTAGATGAAGCCTCCTAGAAATCCAACTAGTGCAGCGGGGGTGGCGGTTGTCTTATTTCTTTATCAGGACCATATTTTCCACGCCAAGATTGGTTATGGGAGGGGTATTATTAACTTTGTTTAAATTCTTGAATTCAAGGCCCTTTTTTTTTTGTTTTGGATAAGGGATATGATCAGATTCAAGTTTATGGTGATTCTTTTATTATTGTCAATTAGGTCAACAACCGCAATCAGTGTCAAAAAAAAATTCTCATGAATATGCTTCAAGATATACTGCGTATGAAGAGATATTTTTATTACTTTTTATGTGCTCATATCTACAGGGAAAGGAACAAGATAGCATATTTCCTTTCTAAATAGGGTTTTCTCATGGATCGGGGTCCCTAGCACATCACAAAATACATAGGCCCTTATCACTATGAGTTTTTTCACAGGAATTTCATGGATGAGATAGACCAGGTTGTTGTAGTTGAAGGATAAGTCTCACTGTAACAGCCCTGGGGAAAATTTCATGTAAAATGTAATAAAGGAAAAAATAATGACCATGGTTGATGGGACACTTATTCCAAGTTGAACATTGGAAAAAAACATCCTAGTGGGTGTTCATTTCAGTTATTATGGCTAAAGGAAATTGGAAAAGGAAATGGCTAAGGAATTAAAAAGTAAAAATTTATTTTTGGCACATTTATTTATGAAAATAATGGAGAAAAGGAGAAAAGGGAGGTGAAAGGTCACAGGTTGCATGTGAGGAGGAAAATGGAGGAAAATAATGGAAAATAAAGAAAATAGAGACCTCATCAATAAAAAGGCTTTTGAGGATCATTTGGAAAGATTTTGTTGGTTCAACCTTTTGTCAGTTCAGTTTTGAAGCTCTCTCATTATTCTCTCTCTCTCTCTCACTCTTTGACACACAAAATTTCTCAGATCATTTTGGCATTGGAGCAGGAAATTAAAGAAAGCAAGAAGAAGGAAGGAGAAAGAAAGCAAGAGTAGGATCAAGCATCTACAGTGGGATTTTTTTCAAGTAATGATTTGCATGTGTGATTTCCTTGCTAGATCTGGAATGTGTGGTATTGGATTGTTGGAAATATTGTCATTGATGGAAAAGGAGCACAAAGGAGCATCACCTGAACTATCACTAAGGCAAAGGAGCAAAGAAGAACCAGCAATAAGGAAAAGGAGCAGATCAGACAATTATGTAGTAAGAAAACATAAAAGGAGCACAAAGGAGCAACACCTAAACTATCACTAAGGGAAAGGAGCAGATCAGGCAATTATGCAGTAAGAAAGCATAAAAGAGAGGAAGAGGAGCAGCAGAAAGGCAAGGAGAAGCATTAGACTATCAGCAGAGGCAGCAAACAAGCAAATGCAGCTAAGAAGCAAGGCATACAAGGAGCAGAGGCAGCTGAGGCAGCAAAGGTAACACCTAAGCAACAAAGGCAGAGGAACAACAAAAGCAGAGAGGTAGCATAGTTTCAAGATACAGCAAGGGCCAAATATATTATACAAAACAAGCTCAAGAGGGAGTTGCACTAAAGAAAAGAAATGTTCGAGGTCTTTAGAGATCTGCAGAGTGTGTGAGTGCTTCAGTTTGGGCAAACAAGGGTTTGTTCTTGTAAGCCTACGAGCAGTTGAAAAGGGCCATTTGATTTGAAGATCTGGTCAAGACAAGAAGCCTTTGTAAGTAATTTCATCTGCATATATGAGGAATCTGTTTCAGTATTACATGGGTATCATTTGGTTTAAGGTTTGTGTGATAGGATTTGAGTTTCAATAAGAAATCGTATAAGAAATAGTACGTGATAAACTCTGTGTTAAGGGTTAGTTTCAATGTTTGATTCATAAGCAATTCGAATATGCCAAGGGTTATGTTATAAAGTTTTGATTCTGGAATGAATAAATTCAAATCGATGCTATTGAATTGAAATTCCATGAACCTTTATCAAAGGCCAAAATTTCTTGACCGGAATAGGTATTGAATAAGGCAATTGAAGGAAACTTACAAGTTTCATTGTGTAATTATGGTGCCATAAAGTTCTGGATTTCAAAGTCCATATAGGGCTTTTATTGTAATGGGAGTTGAATTGAGGTTGCAAGAGCATGAAACTTGAAGGCACAAAGTAACAATCCTTAAATATGTCGAGAGGAAGAAGGCACGTTGGAGAGGTTTAATTACTGGGTGGAACCCTAATTCTGTTAAACTGTGAAAGAGAACCAGTGTTTTTACAATCACGAATTTGAGGTTCGGTAATGAATTGAAAGCAGTCTTCAATAAAGAAGAACTGGAGCACCGCTGAATGAATCGAGTGGAAGCACCATAAGTGATGGCATGGTTTGAAGAGAAGTGAAACTATGGTTATGTAGCAGAAATCAAGTTAAAGAGACGTGATCAAATTAGAAGGTGCTGGGGTTAATGAACTGAAATCTAATGGTTCGTCTAGTAAATAAGAAGGCGGAACCATGAATAAATGAGAAGGCGGAACAATGAATGAGGAAGAATTTTTGAGAAATAAAACCAGCAGTATCGCGTGGCTAATTAATTGGTAAGTTTTTTTGCCTTTTTGAACGCAATAAGGTTAGCCAGTGGACGCGTGGCAAAGAGTGGTTTTTAAAAACCATTTTTATCGCGTAATTTCTGAGAAATAAGCTTCGTGCATCTTGGTAGCGCGATGATCGTTGGATGGGTGAGTAATTGAGTTTTGGAATGTGAGGAGAGATAGACTGTTGGATCACAAGTGAAGTAGCACAAGCGAAAGGTACATTAAAAGAATAGTGGGACCAAACGGGCATTCATATATTTGCGGGGTTTGGTTTTAAATTAAAATCAAGGTTTTATTATAATGTGGAAGGCGAAATATATGTTAACATATCATGGTTGATGTGAGATGGTAAGGCCGTGAGCTATTATTATATTGAGCTTTGAATAAAATTCGAAGAGTGAGATTAAGGTGAATTGGTAAGTGTGAAAACCCAAGATTTAATTTGAAGCATAAATGAAATTCGAATAGTTGATTCGATAATTCATAAGGTGGTTTTTTTTCTTATGGTTTGCTAAAAATTAAAGCCTCCACTTTGAAAGGTTTCCAGATTGAGAAATAGGTGTGACACATAAAGACACAGGGCATTTTATATGCATATAGAAGAGAACTACTTCAATATCTCAAATCTGTGATTTGAGATATAGAAGCTTCAGAAATCATTATTATTATTGAATTTTCCCAGAAAATGACTTTAGATTGGGCACTAATGGAAATGCATTTTACTCATAAGTGTATTGACTGAGGTTAGAATTTGGGCTTAATTGTATATGCATATTTGAAGTATGAAAATTACCATATGTATGGTTTCATAACCATAGATGAAAGAAGCTTCCGCATAAGTTTAAATTGCCAGTTCAGAAATTAAAACATTGAAATTTCCAGATTGGGAATTTGTGTTGGATTTAAAATTAGAGATGCATCTTTATATGCATGAGATTAGGGAATGTGGGTTTTGGTAAAGCTGCCAGATTTAGAACATAATTTGGGAAAGGCATTCTACATGCATAGAAAGAAGGAGAGTATGTAGAACTATTACACTACAGCAGCAGAAAAGACAAACACACAGTGAGCCAACAACTGAAAGGGTTGAATGAGATATATCTGTTGCAAATGTAAATGTAAAATTTTTAATTAATTTTATATTGTTTGTGATGCAAAGGCAAGTCTCCGTAGGCAAACAAAACTCCATTGTAAAAATGAAATATGTACATATTACTATATTCTTTTGAACGAGATGAAAAAGAAATGAGAAGGTGGAAGGTAAAGTGTCATGGCTGTTCATTTCAAATTGCAACCAGGAATAGCGATTGTGGGGGCAAATCACATAAATAATATTGTAACATATGCATAAAAAAAGTGGTTGGGGATAGAGAAATGAGGTAGAGAGGGTAAGAAAGAGAGGTACGGATAGAGAAGCGCGAAGGTCGGGAAGATATAGTGCAGATATGTGAAGGCTGGTCGAGGGTGGGGCGGCAGGGGCCAATATCCGGGTAAACAGCATGTGGTTTTTAAAAGAGAGAGTTGGCACTTCCATATCAGGTTGTGAATTGATAGATGTCGGTTATGTTGGTGGGGGATGAGAACCTCACAACAGGTTGTAGCCTGCAGAAAACAAATGGGAGTTGGAACTTCCTTACACTTTTTAGCTTGCAGAATTGAGGTAGTAGCCTCCTGTAGGTTGGAGCCTACAGAAAATTAGTGGTGAGAGGGACTTTGAGCTTGCCTTTTCATCACAACAATAATAAGATGTGGTTTCTCCCTTATGGGTTTCCACTTATATCTGTTGTCTATGTGCATGATGTTTATGTGTTGATATGGTGTATCTAATCTGCTTAATACTTGTTGCTCACATAGTAAGAATGTTGTTACATTATGTAATAAGTTGATCATGAAATGAAGGTATAACTAAGTTTAAAGGAAAGTTTAAAAAGTCCATGAATGTGTTAAACTGATTCACCCCCCCTCTCAGTTTAACTAAGGGTTCAACAATTGGTATAAGAGAGGGTTCCTTTGGTGTAAGCCTTATAGCTTGAAGGAGATCCGGTTGAGTCATGGACTATCAAAATGTACCCGTGCTAAATACAACAAACTTTCCTGAATGGATAGATAAGGTTAAAACAGATTTAATGGCTTATGAACCTAAGGTATGGAAGCTTGTATGTGATGGTTATTGCACAGACTCTACCTCTTTGCAAGAACAACAGTGGAATGCCAAGGAAAAATGTGTGATATATAACAGTCTTCATGTTGAAATTTGGTTACCGGAGGACAGGTGGTTCCCTAAGGCTTTGATCTTTGGCCTAGGGAAAAGTGTCCAAAAGAATTTAATTTTTCTCCTAAAGTGACTTTATAATTTTTATAAAGTCAAATCTAATTTAAAAGTGACTTTAAGTGATAAAGTTACTAAAGTATAATTTTAAAGTGACTTTAATAAAGTCAATGTAAAATTAGAAAGGAAAAATGACTTTGGAAATAAATGACTAAGTGGGTCTTTATTAAAGTGGGGTGAATTAAAAAATAGAAAGTGAGATTTAAATGAGCATTTAATCTCAGCCCTAGATCTCAATCTATTTCAGCCATTGGATTTAGGGATTCCCCAAAAGTCACTTAGGGTTAGATTAAAAGAGGGAAAGGAGGAAAAGGTCATTCATTCTTTCATGAGCAGATTGGGAGAAGAGAAGGAGAGCTGGAGGCTTTTTCTGAAGAGAGCTTGAGAAGATGAAGGAGAGGCAAACTCAACAAATCCGTACAGTAGCAAGGAGGGCACGGTTTTCGAGGCAGTAAGAGATTGCACGGATACCAAGGTAGCTTGGTCGTACAAAAGCACAGAAATCTGTACAACAGTCCGTACAGCGGTATTGAGGCACGGTTTTCAAGGGGAAAGGCAGCACATTTTTCGAGGAATAGTACAGCAGCAAGGGGGCTCGATTTTCTAGGTGGCTGGGCAAGTTTATCGAGGCAGCCAGCACTGTTTTCGAGAAAGACAGCTTGCTGGAAAATTCCGTACAGTCTGTACAGTTCGTACGACTGTTCAGCTAAGTTCTGGGCACAAATTTCTGAACTGTTATTTGCTGTAATAAATTTCTGTTTTGAGTATTTTGCTGTTCTGGCACATTTTCCAAGGCGGAGGCAAGCACGGAAAACCAGATAAGTCTGTAATTAATTTGCTGGAATTTTTTCTGTATATTTCACCTCTCTGTAAAAGCATTTTCCAGAAATAAGAAGGAGCTCTCAAACTGGTTTTCCCCAAGAGTTGTAGGGGGTTTTTCCAGGGTCATGTTGACCAAAAATATCTGTGTTAAAATGTGTGAATGACTGTTTTAAGCTTGCTGATTTTTATTTCTACATTTTCCAGCATTCTGTAAATTTTCCAGAATTTGTGTTTTCAGCAAAAAAAATTATTTTCCAGTTTGTTGAATGTAAGGATATGGGAAAGGGCATTTAACTATTTGGAGAAATAAGGTGAAATTGAAAACCGGGGTGGGAAACAGGAAATTTCTACATGGTATCAAAGCTTGAGACTGATAGTGCAGCTGGATATCTCACAAAGATTACTAATGTGAGAGATGATTTGGCAGCAATTGGAGAGGTAATTCAACCCACTGAGTTGGTGTGAATAGCAGTGAATGGCCTCCCCAGTTCATGGATGAACTTTTCTAATGGGGTTTGTGCACGTGAGACCCTTCCCACATGGGAGAGGTTTTGGGATGATTGCATTCAGACAAAGATCAGGAAAGGTCATCTTGGGGCAGCCAAGCCAGTTGAGCAGGGTGAGGATGTAGCACTGTTGGCAGGAGGCAAGAAAGGCAAAGGGAAGAAGCAGGCTTCCACAAGAAATGGTGGGGGAAAAGGCAAAGGTAAAGGTAAACAGGGTAACACATAGAAGGACTATTCCAAGGTGAAGTGTTGGAATTTTCAGAATATGGGACACTATGCAGTTGTGTGTCTGGAGAAGAAGAATAAGGGGAAGAACCAGAGCATGGCAGCATCAGCAGAGGTTGAGGACTTTGCAGACCGCTTTAACCAGGAGTTTGGGTTCATTGCGTGTGAGTCCTCTAGTGCAGGATTACCTACCACAGAGGTTCAGAGGGAGCATGCATTTCCCTCGACTAGCGGAGCATCTTCAGGTATATGGTATGTGGACAGTGGGGCTTCACGTCATATGACAGGAGTCTGTGAGTACTTCTCAGAGCTTTCAGAGAGTGGCACTGATATAGAGGTAATACTCGGTGATGACAGAGTTGTTAGAGCAGTCGATGTGGGAACACTAACATTTCAGAGGGGGTCTAAACCTCCCTTGAAGGTGTCAGATGTTCTTTATGTGCCAGGGATGAGGAAGAACCTCATATCCGTCTCAGCTTTGGAGGACAGAGGATATGAGATACTTTTCAGGGGTGGATAGGTGCTGATGTATCCCAGGGGCGCTCCAGCTGATTCAGCTAGAGTGATATGTGTACGCCATGCAAAGGTGTACAAGTTTGCATTTCAGCCCCTTTTGGCATTGAGCAGTAGCACCGACAGCAGAGCTAGCAGTTCTGAGCTGTGTGAGATTTGGCACCACAGGATGGGGCATATGTATCATGGAGCCTTGAGGAATTTGCGGGAGATCACTACAGGTGTGCTAGATTTCAGTACTGATCACTTTGATACTTGCAGAGGATGTGTGATGGGAAAGTTTTCCAAATCCCCTTTTCCCAGCAGTGACAGCAGAGCAACTGGGATACTTGATTTGATTCATTCCGATGTGAGCGGTCGGATGTCTCATGTTTCCTTGAGTGGATATGAGTACTATATTTTATTCATTGATGATCACTCCAGGAGGACCTGGATTTATTTCTTGAAGACCAAGAGTGAGGTCTTCAAGCGGTTTCAGGAGTTCAGAGCTCTTGTGGAGACACGGACAGGTCGGAAGATCAAGTCCCTGAGGTCGGACAATGGAGGAGAGTACACCCTTGGAGAGTTTGTTGACTATTGTGCGGAGGCAGGCATTAGGAGGGAGCTCACTGTTCCTTACAACCCCCAGCAGAACGGGGTTGCGGAGAGGAAGAACAGATCCATCGGAGGGGCTTCCAAAGCCATGTTACATGATCAGGGGTTGCCATTGTTTTTGTGGGCAGAGGCCTGCAACACAGCTGTTTACTTGCAGAACAGGAGTCCGCATCGTGCCTTGGGGCACATGACTCCGAAGGAGGCTTTTTCTGGGAAGAAGCCTGATATTGGTCATCTTCGTATCTTTGGGTGTATCACATACTCCTACATACCCAAGGAAAAGAGGACCAAACTAGAGCCCACCGCAGAGAAGGGTATCTTTGTGGGCTATAGTGAGACCTCAAAGGCCTTTTGGATTTACATTCCTGCACAGAGGAAAGTTGTTGTCAGGCGGGATGTGAAGTTCGAGGAGGATAGGGCCTTTAGGAGGTCACGAGAGTTGGAGTATCTGGATCAGCCAGACCCTCAGTAGCAGTTGAGTCAGTCGCAGGGATCCAGTGGGTAGGGATCAGGAGGATCCAGAGGTACATCTATGACGATGTTTGCTCCGTTAGTGAGCAGTGGCTCGCAGATTTAAAGGGGTGGTGCTTCGGACCGCTTGCAGAGCAGTCCACAGAGCAGTTCAGTAGGGAGTCCACTGATGGACAGTTCACACGATACCTCAGCTTCTACAGGTTCAGGTGCAGGCAGGAGGACAGCAGACAGACAATCAGGAGTTCAGGCTCCTGATGATGATGAGGAGGAGGAGTTTCATTCTCCAATGGGAGAAGTATGCTCAGGGAAGAGGAAGCCCAAGTGGCTTCAGGACACCTTGAGAGAGGCCACATCTGTTGCTGGGCCTAAGAGGCCAGTCAGAGAGAGCAGACCACCTAAGAGGTTTTGTAGCTATATGGAAATGGCTACCAGCATCCTTGACTCTGAGCCTTCTAGCTATGAGGAGGCAGCTAGCCAGCAGGTCTGGAGAGAGGCCATGCAGGAGGAGTATTCTTCTATCATGAAGAATGATGTTTGGGAGGTGGTGCCGAGGCCTGAGGGAAAATCCATGGTTACTTCCAGATGGCTTTACAAGGTAAAGCATGCTGCAGATGGCAGCATTGAGAAATTCAAAGCAAGGTTTGTGGCTAGAGGGTTCTCCCAGGTAGAGGGAGTTGATTATGAGGAAACCTTCGCTCCCGTGGCTCGATATACTTCGATTCGCTCCATTATATCGATAGCAGCAGAGATGGGTTGGAAGATCCACCAGATGGATGTGAAGACCGCATTTCTCAATGGCTTCATACAGGAGGAGGTGTACATTGAGCAGCCACGGGGCTTTGAGGTGCATGGGAAGGAGTCCCATGTGTGCAGACTGAAGAAGGCCCTTTATGGCCTGAAGCAAGCTCCCAGAGCTTGGTACTCCAGGATAGATACTTACTTGCAGAAGATGGGTTTCACAAAGAGTGAGTCAGATCCGAACCTTTACTATATTGTGATAGGTGAGGAGCCTCTCATTCTGGTGCTGTATGTGGATGACTTATTCATTACAGGTGCAGAGAGACTCATAGAGCACTGCAAGAGAGATCTTGCGGCGGAGTTTGAGATGAAGGACATCGGCTTGATGCATTACTTTTTGGGTTTGGAGGTGTGGCAAGAGGAGGGGCATTTCTTCCTGGGACAGGGGAAGTATATTGTGGACATCCTTGGCAGATTCCACATGGAGGATTGTAGACCCATGTCGACACCGATGATCACCAACTGGAAGAAGCTTCATGCTTCGGATTCCGAGTTAGTGGATCCCACATTGTACAGACAGCTGATTGGTTCCTTGATGTATTTGGTCAACACTAGACCAGATATTTGTTTTGCAGTCAACACGATGAGTCAGTTTATGTGTGAGCCTAGGAAGTTTCACTGGGTGGCTGCAAAACACATTTTGCGGTACTTGCAGGGGACAGTGGATTATTGTCTGGACTACAGGCAGGGGGATGGAGTGAGATTGGCAGGTTACATTGATTCTGATTGGGCAGGTTGTGCTTCTAATAGGAAGAGCACTTCAGGGTGTTGTTTTGGGTTGGGTTCGGCAGTGGTGTCATGGTTCAGCCGAAAGCAGCAGTCAGTAGCATTGAGTTTAGCGGAAGCAGAGTATATGGCAGCCAGTCTAGCTAGTTGTGAGGCCATCTAGCTTCGCAAGATGTTTTTTGGCTTATTTGGTCAGCCGTTGAGACCTTCAGTGATTTACTGTGATAATCAGAGTTGCATTAAACTCACGAAGAATCCAGTATTTCATGACAGGTCAAAGCATATCAGGATCAAATATCATTTCATCAGAGACAGGTGGTTCCCTAAGGCTTTGATCTTTGGCCTAGGGAAAAGTGTCCAAAAGAATTTAATTTTTCTCCTAAAGTGACTTTATAATTTTTATAAAGTCAAATCTAATTTAAAAGTGACTTTAAGTGATAAAGTTACTAAAGTCTAATTTTAAAGTGACTTTAAGTGATAAAGTTACTAAAGTCTAATTTTAAAGTGACTTTAATAAAATTAAATATAAAATTAGAGAAGGAAAAGTGACTTTGGAAATAAATGACTAAGTGGGTCTTTATTAAAGTGGGGTGAATTAAAAAATAGAAAGTGAGATTTAAATGAGCATTTAATCTCAGCCCTAGATCTCAATCTATTTCAGCCATTAGATTTAGGGATTCCCCAAAAGTCACTTAGGGTTAGGTTAAAGGAGGAAAAGGAGGGAAAAGGTCATTCATTCTTTCATGAGCAGATTGAGAGAGGAAGAGAAAGAGAGCTGGAGACTTTTTCTGAAGAGAGCTTGAGAAGGTGAAGGAGAGGAAAACTCAACAAATCCGTACAGAAGCAAGGAGGGCACGATTTTCGAGGCAGTAAGAGATTTCACGGATACCGAGGCATCTTGACCGTACAACAGCACAGAAATCTGTGCAGCAGTTCGTACAGCAGTCCGTACAATGGCATTGAGGCATGGTTTTCAAGGGGAAAGGCAACACATTTTTTGAGGAATAGTACAGCAGCAAGGGGGCTCGATTTTCTAGGTGGCTGGGCATGTTTATCGAGGCAGCCAGCACTGTTTTCGAGAAAGACAGCTTGCTGTAAAATTCCGTACAGTCCGTACATTCCGTACGGCTGTTCAGCTAGGTTTTGGGCACGAATTTCTGAATTGTCATTTGCTGTAATAAATTTCTGTTTTGAGTATTTTGTTGTTCTGGCACGTTTTCCAAGGCGGAGGCAAGTATGGAAAACCAGATAAGTCTGTAATTAATTTGCTAGAATTTTTTCTGTATATTTCACCTCTCTGTAAAAGCATTTTCCAGAAATAAGAAGGAGCTCTCAAACTGGTTTTCCCCAAGAGTTGTAGGGGGTTTTTCCAGGGTCATGTTGACCAAAAATATCTGTGTTAAAATGTGTGAATGTTGTTTTTAAACATGATTTTATTTCTGCATTTACAGCATTCTGAAAAATTTCCAGAATTTGTGTTTTCAGCAAAATTTATTTTCCAGTTATTAAATGTAAGGATATGGGAAAGGGCATTTAACTATTTGGAGAAATAAGGTGAAACTGAAAATCGGGGTGGGAAACAGGAAATTTCTACACTTCATAACAAGGATCTTGACTTAATAATGGATCTAACCTCTGCAAAAGAAATCTGGGATAGATTGCATTTCATGCATGAAGTAGACACTAGGGGTTGGATTGTCAAGAAGGAGAAGAGAATCAAGAAGAAGAAAAATTCATGTCAAAAGGAAAATGTTCAATCAAATGAGGTACCTGCTAGTGTGAATGGAAGTAAGTTCCATGAAGAAATTATAGTGAAAGAACAAACCAAACTTGACATTGCCTTGACTGAAATAGGAAGATTGAAGAATGAAAACAAAGACCTGAAGAAATTGGTGCAAATATGTGATGAGAAAGAATATGAAGATAAGAAAGAAATTGTTGGCCTAAATACACAACTTGAAGAAGCAAGGAAAGTAGAAGACACTCTACTAAAGCAAATAAAGGATAAAATTCAGAAGCAAGAGAACAAAATATTATACATCAGCTCAAACATACCTTGGTAAAATAAGATGTTATGTATGCCTCAAGCTTGGTCACAAAGCAAAAGACTGTAAACTACCATATACATTAAAGAACTCTAGACAGATGATGGAATCCAATCCAATCCGACAAAACTGTGAATCAAAAAGAAGTGTAGACATTATGAAGAACCCTAATAAAGTTTGGAAGGAAAAGAGAAAGGGGGAGCCTGTTAACTCAATAACATAATGAATCCATCACAGTTTCAGGGGGAGTTGCTCTAAGAAGAAGCATCACAGGGGGAGAGCAGTCCATAAATAGTCCCCATGGAAGTAGTCTAAGAAGAGCTCCTTGGAATGAGAACAGCTATAAGATCAGGAAGGGAAAGGACAATTTCTCTAACAGAGAACTATAGAGGAAGAAGAATACCTGAAGCACACAATAGCCAACAGGTTGATGGAAGGAGAGAAGGTAGCAAGTAGCCATGATGGTAGAGGGAACATCAGCCATGAACATGTAAGCTAAGAAGACATCAGCACATTAAGTGATGAATGGTTAAAATAAAATAAAAATTATGTTTCGAGCTACAGAACTGGAAATACCCATAAAGGATGATCACATTGTGCATCATACTGCTAGAATTAACAATGAATCACATTAAGAAGGATGAGTAAGAGAAGTGCCTATCATCATTATATCATTACATCATTCATTTATGAAAATTGCCCTTGGAGGAATGCAGTTAAGTGAGTGATAAATATCTGAGTGATCTGCCCATGAAGATTCCTAGTATAGAAATTGAAGATGTCTTCCTGAAGATCATTATGTTAGAACAGTTGAATTGAATATAAATCAAAAATGATTCTGGAGAAGTCCTTGAAAGGAACATGCAATGGCATTCCTTTGAACAGAATGATAGAATAAGAAAAATGGTTAATGATGCCAAGATCAAATCAGTATATTGATGATTGTTGGTGTGAACAGTGGAAAGCTCAATAGTAGAAACTATGAAGGTTGTCTTAACTATGGGTTCATGTGCGAGCTGAAGTGAAAGTAGTATCAATTGGTATTTGGTACAAGCAGCATGCCTAGCAACAGAATAGCAAGTGTTATCAGTGGAGCAGTGGTATGGTACAGGTCCTCAGGATCAAAGGATTATGGAAAAAGTACATCAAGGTAGTATACCGAGTGTTATCTGCATTATTAAAGCATAAAAGGGTCAATGAAAGGGCAAAAGGTTCATTATCTTGTTTACACTTGAAGTAGTATATTGAGCATTGAAGCAGTATCTATTTCTAGATATAACTGCATGCCTTCCTCAAGTCAGTACAGATATATCTTCAACGCCTCTTTCTTAAGATCATTCATAAAACTGTGTGAAGTCTTTTTGCTGAGATTTCAATTAAACAACTTGAAGATGTTTTGCTGAAGATCATCATGATAGAACAATTAAAGTATCGGAAGTATGAAGGACTAGTTGTGTTAATATTACAGTTGAAGCTCAAAATTCTGTTATTGATTCATCAAAAGCATACTTTAGTAGAAAGGATTTGTTGGTATTTCACCATTAAAGAGAGGTTGATCGTTGACATACATACCCCCTTATGTCATAAATAAAATTGCATAGTTGATAAGTGAGACTGACCAATACATTGAATGTATCGAGCCTCATGGGTTTGTTTTGAAATTACATTGTACAAGCAGTGAAGTCGTTTGGTCTCTTATATTGAAAGATATTTTCTAATCTCACAATAAGTTGTAAGCTCTGTTTTGATTCATTGATCACATCAGTAACAAGGACCGTTCAACTATTAAGTGTAATATCCTTGTCAGCAGAAAAACTCATATCACCACCAACAGGAAGTAAAGGTGAACCACAGCCATAAAAGATATATTGGCATCGTCATATTTGAATATATGTGTACTACAGATATGTGTCTCAGATGAATATCATAATATGGACTGAAGTATATTTGGAGTAGACTTTGTATGACGTATGGACCATTCTCAGTACTTTAGTATTATTCCAATGATGCATATCTGATTATATAATTCTGGTACAATGTGTTCTATGAAGTGTCCTTATCATCACTTTCAACTTTATACAAGTGCAAGAATTCCGAGCTTTGGGATGATATCAAATTACTGTGTATATACATACAAGTTCAATGATTCTCAAAGTGTTCTCCCAACAACTCTTGTACACCAGTTTGGAGCAGTATGGTACACATTCAGAAGAAGAAGGCCTAAACACAACTCAGAGAGAGGAAATGAAAAGATAGAAAGTACATTGGGAAAGGTGCAACCCTTTTCCATTGATGTCAAAGGGGGAGGAAAAGCAAGCAAAAGAATAAATTCTCTTCTGAAAAGCAAGCAGTGGAAGATGAGACACTTCTCAGAATGAGAAGGGGGAGGAGTCCTGAAGAAAGTATTGGAGTATTGCCATCAATGCTAAAGGGGGAGACTATTGGAAATATTGTCATTGATGGAAAATGAGCACAAAGGAGTAGCACCTGAACTATAACTAAGGAAAAGGAGCATAGAAGAACCAGCAATAAGGCAAAGGAGCAGATCAGGCAATTATGTAGTAAGAAAACATAAAAGGAGCACAAAGGAGCAGCACCTGAAATATCACTAAGGCAAAGGAGCAGAGAAGAACCAACAATAAAGAAAAGGAGCAGATCAGGCAATTGTGCAGTAAGAAAGCATAAAAGAGAGGAAGACGAGCAGCAGAAAGGGAAGGAGCAGCATTAGACTATCAGTAGAGGCAGCAAAGAAGCGAATGCATCTATGAAGCATGGCAGACAAGGAGCAGAGGAAGCTGAGGCAGCAAAGGTAACACCTAAGCAACAAAGGTAGAGGAACAGCAGAAGAAGAGAGGTAGCGGAGTTGCAAGATACAGCAAGGGCAAAAGATCTTATACAGAACAAGCTCAGGAGGGAGTTGTGCTAAAGAAAATAAAGGTTTTGGGTCTTTAGAGATATGCAGAGTGTGTGAGTGCTTCAGTTTGGGAAAACAGGGGTTTGTTCCTGTAAGCCTACGGGCAGTTGAAAAGGGTCATTTGATTTGAAGATCTGGTCAAGACAAGAAGCCTTTGTAAGTAATTTCATCTGCATATATGAGGACTCTGTTTCAGTATTACATGGGTATCATTTGGTTTAAGGTCTGTGTGGTAGGCTTTGAGTTTCAATAAGAAATCGTATAAGAAACAGTACGTGATAAACTCTGTGTTAAGGGTTAATGTCAATGTTTTATTCATAAGCAATTCGAATATTTCAAGGGTTATGTTATAAAGTTTTGATTCTGGAATGAATAAATTCAAATCGATGCTATTGAATTGAAATTCCATGAACCTTTATCGAAGGCCAAAATTGCTTGACCGGAATAGGTATTGAATAAGGCAATTGAAGGAAATTTACAAGTTCCGTTGTGTAATTATGGTGCCATAAAGTTCTGGGTTTCGAAGTCCATATAGGGCTTTTATTGTAATGGGAGTTGAATTGAGGTTGCAGGAGCATGAAACTTGAAGGCACAAAGTAACAATCCTTGAATGTGTCGAGATGAAGAAGGTACATTGGAGAGGTTTAATTACTGGGTGGAACCTTGATTCTGTTAAACTATGAAAGAGAACCAGTCTTTTTACAATCACAAATTTGAGGTTCGGTAATGAATTGAAAGCAGTCTTCAATAAAGAAGAACTGGAGCACCGTCGAATGAATCGAGTGGAAGCACCATAAGTGATGGTGCGGTTTGAAGAGAAGCGGAACTCTGGTTATGTAGAAGAAATCAATTTAAAGAGGCGTGATTGAATTAGAAGGTGCTAGGTTTAATGAACTGAAACCCAATGGTTCGTTGAGTAAATAAGAAGGCAGAACCATGAATAAACGAGAAGTCGGAACAGTGAATAAGGAGGCAGTTTTGAGAAATAAAACCAGTAGTATCGCTTGGCTAATTAAGTGGTAATTTTTTTTTCCTTTTTGAACGCGATAAGGTTAGCCGGTGGACGCGTGGCAAAGAGTGGTTTTTAAAAACCATTTTTATCGCGTAATTTCTGAGAAATAATCTTCGTGCATCTTGGTAGCACGATGATCGTCGGATGGGTGATTAATTGAGTTTTGGAATGTGAGGAGAGATAGACCGTTGGATCACAAGTGAAGTAGCACGGGCGAAAGGTACGTTAAAAGAATAGTGGGACCAAACGGGCATTCATATATTTGCGGGGTTTGGTTTTAAATTAAAATCAAGGTTTTATTATAATGTGGAAGGCGAAATATATGTTAACATATCATGGTTGATGTGAGATGGTAAGGCCGCGAGCCATTATTATATTGAGCTTTGAATAAATTTCGAAGAGTGAGATTAAGGTGAATTGGTAAGCGTGAAAACCCAAGATTTAATTTGAACCATAAATGAAATTCGAATAGTTGATTCGACAATTCATAAGGTGGTTTTTTTTCTTATGGTTTGTTAAAAAGTAAAGCCTCCACTTTGAAAGGTTTCCAGATTGAGAAATAGGTGTGACACATAAAGACACAGGGCATTTTATATGCATATATAAGAGAACTACTTCAATATCTCAAATCTGTGATTTGAGATATAGAAGCTTCAGAAATCATTATTATTATTGAATTTGCCTAGAAAGTGAATTTAGATTGGGCACTAATGGAAATGAATTTTACTCATAAGTGTATTGACTGAGGTTAGAATTTGGGCTTAATTGTATATGCATATTTGAAGTATGAATATTACCATATGTATGGTTTCATAACCATAGATGAAAGAAACTTCCGCATAAATTTAAATTTCCAGTTCAGAAATTAAAACATTGAAATTGCCAGATTGGGAATTTGAGTTGGATTGAAAATTGGAGATGCATATTTATATGCATGAGAGTAGAGAATGTGGGTTTTGGTAAAGCTGCCAGATTTAGAACATAATTTGGGAAATGCATTCTACATGCATAGAAAGCAGGAGAGTATGCAGAACTGTTACACTACAGCAGCAGAAAAGAAAAACACACAGTGAGCCAAGAACTGAAAGTGTTGAATGAGATATATCTGTTGCAAATGTAAATGTAAATTTTTTAATTAATTTTATATTGTTTGTGATGCAAAGGCAAGTCTCCGTAGGAAAACAAAACTCCACTGTAAAACTGAAATATGTACATATTACTATATTCTTTTGAACGAGATGAAAAAGAAATGAGAAGGTGGAAGGCAAAGAGTCCTGGATGTTCATTTCAAATTCCCTGTGGAATGCAAACAGTTATGAGGTGATCTCCATAAATAATGTTACCAACATATGCATAAAAAAAGTGGTTAGAGAATGGAGAAATGAGGCAGAGAGGGTAATAAGAAGGATGAGTAGATAGAGAAGCTGTGAATATTTAGAGATGATATAAGGCAAATATGAAGGCTGGTGGACAACAGTGAAGAAGGAACATAATAGAGCTGATGTCCAAGTAAATCAGCATGTGGTTTTTTTTTAAAGAGTGAGGAAGTTGGTGCTTCCATATCAAGTTATAGCTTGATAGATGTCAGTTGTAGCTGGCTGAGGTAGGAGCTTCCTGTAGGTTGTAGCCTGCAGAAAACAGATGGGAGTTGGAGCTTCCTTGCAAGTTGTAGCTTGCAGAATTGAGGTAGTAGCCTCCTGTAGGTTGGAGCCTACAAAAAGTCAGTGGTGAGAGGGATTTGGAGCTTGCCTTTGCATCACAACAATAATAATATGTGGTCTTCTCCCTTACGGGTTTCCACTTATATCTGTTGTCTATGTGCATGATGTTTATGTGTTGATATGGTGTATCTAATCTGCTTAATACTTGTTTCTCACATATTAAGATTGTTGTTACATTATGTAATAAGTTGATCATGAAATGAAGGTGTAAATAAGTTTAAAGGAAAGTTTTAAAATTCCATGAATGTGTTAAACTGATTCACCCCCCCTCTCACTTTAACTAAGGGTTCAACATGCATGTGGTTCTTTTCTTCCTTGGCATGGTTTTTTTCCAGGTGTGACAGTGTTTTTAGCCTAGCCTTGCCATTTCCAAATAGCCTTGATGAGATGGGTTCTCATACTTCAGTTGATCTCGATTTCTAGATTGGATTCGAAGTTGAGTGAGATGGATCTTCGAATTGATATAATGCATGGCCTAGTAACCCCTGAACCGGACTGTGAGTTGAAGTAAATTCGGATATTGATTTGCCTCGGTGGGCCTAGGAATCCTCGACCTGTGAATGGTGTGATATATGGTAAACCCTAGAGGTGGTTTGCCTCAGTTTAGGGCCTAGTGATCCGGGATGGATTGCAGTAAAGCCTGAGAGGTGGGTGCTCTCTATTTTGGCATAGTAGTCTCGGGGTGGGATGTAAAGTAAATCCTGGAGAGTATGTCTCGGTTTACGGCTTAGTGATCCTTTATTTAGACTGTGGATTATGGTAAATCCTGAGAGACTACGAGATAGGAAATTCCCCATGGTGTAGGTGGATAACTTCGGTATCATTCATGCTTGTTTGGTTTTTTTTGGTTGGTTATGAGTCCCACATTCATGCTTGGAATATGGCACGGGGGTGATTGGATGAAGAGGGATTTGGGTCAGCCACTCTATGGTCAGGTGTAACATGGAAGTCCCATCTCCGGTTGTTTTTTACATTCGTTAACAATAAGCTCATTCCTTTGGTATTTGATGTATAACTGCACTGGTTCATATGTGGATTTTATTGCTATTGTATCCATGATATTTTTGTTCTTATTATGATGGTTATAATCATGTATTTTATCAATGATGTTGTATGGTTCTATCCATATTTTTACTTGTAAATGAATTCACATTGTATCTATGGTAAAAATATTTTATTGTAGCTAATTATGTAAGGGAGAAATTCTTCTTAATGATTATCACATAAGTATGAGACCCCTTTTCTCTGTTCTTTTTTTTATACCTATAGTTTTCATGTTTGTGACATGTTTGAAAAAATGCTTGTCATGGCTAGGATGGGTCCACGTGAGTTCTTATTGATGTGATTTATTTTGAATCATTTTCCTATTTTTATTTATCATCTATGAACTTTTCATGAAGTTCTCGCAGAGCATTGGGTTTTGGGCCTGAAAATGTGGCTCAATTCATGGGGAGGTTGACACAGAACTTACGAATTGGGGACTTGAATGCTAGGATGTTTTGTTATTCCTTCCTCTATAGCCTCCTGGACGCTAGCATGTAAGATTGTGCCTGCGTTTATGGCTCAAAGAGGTCAAAAGGTTAGTTTGACCCAGGGGTTGGAGGCTTGAATGGTTGGGTTACCTCTTGGGGGTGTTGTTGTTGATGTACAAGGTATGTATGTTATTTTTTCATCAGTTCCACTTCCTTAAGGTTACCTAGGAGGTTGAATCTGATTATAGTAGCCTCTCATTGCATATTTCCCCTGATTTTCTGCTTTCCTGGGTAGATGTGGTAAGGGGGTGTTACAGAGTGGTATCATAGCATGGTTCAACCCTCTATATGGGTAGTTTGTTGATCATGCATTCATGTTGGTTGCATATGTTTTTAGTATGCTTGTGATCTATATGTTCTTGTTGCATCCATGTTGTGTTTACCATGGTGGAAATGGTGTCGCCATGAAATTGATGATGATGCCATTGTCAACATGTTGCCATGAGTGTATGACTAGTTATGTGTTGCGGATGCATGTGTATTGTACATTCATTTCTTTCTTATTCTAGGGTTACATATTGGTCATGCTTCAGTGTTTTCTGTGTATGATTTCTTGTGTGATGTCATATGTTGAACATGCATTGGTCATTCATAATTGGTTATACATGTCAAGTGGGTGCATATGGTCAAGTTTGCATTTGTTTGAGTGAGGTTTTTGTGCATAAGGTCATTGTATGCAATTAGGTAATCAAATGATATTGGTATGTTATGATGCTAATGTGTTGGCTAAAATAGAGTACGACATGTAGATCATTAAAGTGAAGTTACAACAATGGAATTTGGGGTAAGAGTAGATCGACGTACAAGCTTGTATGTTTGGCATGCAGGTATGTGATTCATGTTTGTTGCAAGTATTATCACTTTGACATATATCTAAGGTTGAAGAATAAATCCCAACAGAGGCAACCACAAACCAATATTTTAGCTTGGTGGCTAGCCCTACCAATATGGAGAGGTCTCTCTCCACAAATCATAGCCAAGAGGGCTAGATGAATTAGGGTTTTAGGCTAGGTATGAGTACAGGTTTTCATTTGTTTGAATTTGGATTGTTGGATGGGTGAATTAGTTCGAAGAGGATAGGCCAGGGAAAATAAGATTAGGGTTGTAGAGATTAAATGGGGAAAATTAGGTAGAAAACCTAACACTTTAGGGTTTTAGGGTGAGATGGATCATACTAATGAGGAGATAGAAAGAGCAAGGAAAGGCATGAATTCTTTCTAAATTGAAGAAGATGAAAAAACTATGAAGGTTTTCCCAAAGACAGAGCATGAGAGATGAATTATGATTATCAGCTTGAAAAATAGAATATCATAGAAATGAAATGGATCATGAAACAAAACATTCATACATAATGAGACATAATAAAAATAATGCTAAATTATCATACCACAGGTATCCCAAAGAAATAGCTACAACATTTTCATTAATTTCCTACCAAATAGATTACACTAGAGTCTCTGATCAATGCAACAACATCCAACCTTGTATAATGAGTGAAGAGGTGAAAGATATAGGAAAGAAACAACTTCTCCGAACCTCAGTGGTTGAATCCATGAGTTGAGGAGATGATCCACAATAATCTAAACTGATACCTAAAGTGTAGGGAGGTTCAAAGTGACTCATCCCTCACTTCCATGAAATTGATTCATTTGACTTCATGATGATATTTACATAACGTATTTAACCCTAGGTAACTAATAGAAATTATAATTATATTTAATTGCATCAATCACATAAGTAAAAACATTATTTCCCAAGGTGAAAATAAAAATTACAGAGAAAACTCAGAAAAATCAGATACTGGTCAGGAGTGTAGCGCCAGTGTCAGGTGTACAGCGCCAGTGTCAAGAGCGCCCTCCATCTTTCAGCTGAGTTTTGGATGGGTTGCAGGTGTCCAAACTAAGCTCAGGATAGCTCATTGGAAAGCTTATCTAGTATAAATTCCATATATATGATTTTTTTGTAGATTTGACTTGATTTGACCTCCCAAAAAGTGATTTTCCCAAGACTGCTTAGGAGTGTAGCACAAAGCTGAAAAAGGAGGTAGAATTGTGATATTCTAAGTGTTTTTTGACTTTTTCACCTGCCAATTTGACCAAAAAAGACTAGAAAATAAGTTGACATGTATGTTTTCCCTACTATGAATCTAATGGTGGTCTCCTTTTGACCAAAAGATGCCCCAAACGGAAGCGCAGTGCCTAGGGAATTACGCTCCTGACAATCCAATTGTCACATGACTGTCAAGGAATGCACAAAAACTTCAAAAATTTGCAAAAGTGTATCAAAAATTTCCAAAATTTGTTGAATCATGGTTGATGATGAGGGTGAGGCATGGAGTGATGCTTCAACAAGGATATCAAGCCTTCTTTTCTCTTCTTTCATGGTTATGGTTTCAATTTTTGCATTGGATTTTTAAAGTTTTGACCTTGCAATTTTGTTTCTCTTGGAATAGTGCTTTGCCATCCTTATCTGAATATCATTGCCTTTCTTGGCCCTTTTCAACAACTTCTCAAGGTGTTCATTTATTTCATGAATCCAACCTTCTTTAATCTCATTGATTACAACTGCAAATTTCTCAGTAAGAGTGACCTCATCTGCTAGTTCCCTTTCTTTCTACCTTTCTAGTTATAGGGATCTTTTCAAACCTCTATTCCTTGGCCTTCTTCTTGGTAATTGTTCTTATGGTTCATCTAGCACACCATATTTAGCATCTCTTCAAGTAATACTTTAGCTTTTTTTTCCTCTCTTTGATCTTTGATTAATTTCACTTCATCAATGAAGTGTTTGGTTTTTAACTGTTTGTTCTCCTGCTCAAGAAGTAATGACAAATTTGGATCTATCAAGATTATTTTCTAGCTCTCTAATCTTGGATTCTTTTTCCTTGATGACTATTCTAGTGATCTCAAAATCATCTTGATGATCCAATTCAACAAGTTCAAACTCCATTTCTGTCTCATGAATATTTCCCTCCTCATGCCTAATCTCTTCCTGAATATCTGTCTCTGTCATATTTTTCTTTCCTTTGTCTACCTGCTTTTCCGATGAAGAAGGAAAGGCCCCTTCCACAATCTGTGTAGCAAACACTTTCCTATGGCCTCTTTGATATGTTTTTTCCAATGCCTCTATCTAAGCCACTTTGTTATTTTGAAGCTCATTGATCTTAGCTCTCCTAGATGATGCAATATATGTGTGTGAAATGGTGACGATTGTGTTGAAATGGGTGAAGTATTTTGAGCTGATGAAGAATTAGGTACTGTGGGATGAGATGGAGGAATGTATGTGGAAGGATGAGATGGTGGAGGCACAGCTTGAGCATGTTGAATTGGTGGAGCAATAAAGATGTAATTAGCTATGAAAGTGTCCCATGAGATGTTCAATTGATTGAGGTGATGGAGGACAATGATCTTGATGAGAGAGTGGTGAAAAATAATTTTCATCTATTGGTCATAATATCTCTTTTGAACAATGTATGCCATTTTTTCAATGTTCCTAAAGAGATAATAAGGCATGTTGAGCATTTTGACCCTTGTGAAGTTCATTAATAACCGGATATGGTAGGTGTAGAGTCTACAGAACCTCACTTCATAAGAAAAGTACTTCATGATGATTTTCATCATGGGGGAATACCTATCCAGGAGGTAAGAGAAAGGAAAGACCGTCTTTCCTTCATTCTTGTACCTTGGCTTGATGTATGGCTCATAGTAATGATATTCCAAGTCTTTTGCCTTGAACCACTTTTCACCAACATTTGGAATTCCAGTGGCAACTGATATGATGGTTGTGGATACTGTGAAAGTGACACCAGCAAGGGTTACCTGGTTGTCATGAAGATTAGAGATGAAAATCCTGCTCAAAATAGGGTGATGTTGGAACCTTTTTATTTTTTCACAAAATTATAATCATCCCACATGCTTTAAACATGGCATAGCCATGGGAGAGGCCATGAGTTCTTTAGTTTTTGTAGGTTCAAGTCTGAGGATCCTTCCTCCTTTGTGTGGCCTTCTCCCTTCCCTTTCTTCTTCCTCACTAAATTCTCTGTTTTCTTCTTCCATAGTGTCTTGGCTAGAAACCACACGAAGATGAATTCGGAGTGAAATGTAGTATTAGGGAGCGGGGAATGGGATGGAAAAAATTATGGAGATGGGGGAAGGGATTATTAAATTTATGGAGGTGACAGGGAGTAGAAATTTTGTGGGATTTGGGAATAGGAATTTTATTACATGTATGGGGATTTGGGAGCCTAGGAAATTGAAATATCTAGGTCTTAGGGTTTAGAGGATAAAGGGATTTGGAGAAAGGGATATAGTAAAATAGGGGTTGGGAAAGGTTAATTGTAATGTGGGAAGGGTAGTGGAAGTCTTAGGAAGTGTAATTGAGAATTAGGAATGGAAATAGTGTTTATAACAAAGAAGACACCAAATTTTGTATAGAAAATTCAAACACCTCAAAAATTTGAGATGAGGAATGCTAGGAGATATCAATTAGGTGTTACTTGCTAGAGGGCGAAGGCAACCAATGAAGAAGGTTTAGAGTGATGGCACTTCATTTTGGAGCTCGCTGAGAAAGTCGTGCAGGTGCGCAGCGCCTGTGGGAGGAGCACAACGCCTCCTCTGCAAGGAGCACAATTCCTGAAGGCTATGTGCAACGTGTGATGTAGGAGCACAGTGCGACCAGTCCAGGAGCGCAGCGCTACAACTTTTCTCCAAATTTCACTCTCTACATTTGAAAATTGTGCCGTGGAGATGGTTGCTCAATGTTGTAGGGGAAAAATGAGAATAGATCTTATGTCTTGAGGGCTTTTATACTTGGTGAATTGTGATTTTTATGTTTTTGGAACCCACTTTGCTATGTTCAAATTCACCTTTAAACTTCACAATTAAACCCCTTCACTTTGATTTCTTTCCTTTGATAATTGATCATTTTGATGGACTAAGAGAAATCTTTGAATTTGACTTTTGGTGGTTTGGCATCTTTGGAACAGTGATTTAGCAGCTTGGAATGGTGTAATTATTACATTTTGAAAGACATAAAACTACAAAATGAAAATATAAAAAATTACATTTGAACTCAAAATTACATGATGAGATAAGAATTTCTCTTTACAAATCATCTTCACATGGTGAAGATATATTTATTGGATCACCCTTTACTTGTTGGTCTTATGAAATGGCGATGAAGTTTTATTAGACCATGGAAACCATAATGACCTAATGGCAACCTTGAAAAAACCTAAAATACATAATGAGACCTTGAAGGGCTAAATTTCAAGATGACATTGATTGATATTGACTTTATGAATGGTGTAGTGTCAGCAAGGTATGAAACTATTCCAACAATTAATTAAATTTGAGTAAGAGTGATGTTTTTGGACTAGGGCTACCATCAGTGACTAATTTTTTGCATGACCTAGTGGAATGAATAACAATTTCTGAGTGGGACTTTTAAAATGATATGAAAAGAGGATTTTGATCACTGATGGCAAGATGCATATACTGACACTAACAATAAGCATTAGGGTTACTTATATGTTTATCATTCCATTTTTATTTTGGTTACATGTATGATAAATGCTAGTTGATCAGTGTAGTCATATGCGTTACGGTTCTGTGTATGCCTTTGATTCTATTGATTTTATGGTTACATACATGATAGACGTTAGTTAACTAGTGTGATCATATGTACATGTGTTGGTTAGTCAATCATGGTAATAACTTAATGACTATGTTATATGTTGTTAATGAATATGTCATAGGTTAAATTGTAGTTAGATCAATGATTATGTTATATGTTATGGGTGAGTATGTTATATGCTAACTTATTGTTGTTATATGTTAGTTAACTTGATGAGTAGGGTTATAGAATTAATATCTTGATGTCATATGTATCATTATAAATTGGATTGGCCTATGCAGGTGATTAGGGTTATGAAATTTAGGTATGATTCTACTTATTTGTGATATTATGTCATACTAATATAGGTTGACTGTGCATATGTGATTATTATGCATGAATGACATTTGTTTATGAGTTTATGATATGAACATGTTAGCTAGTTACTATTATGGATATCATGACCTTATTTAGGTTGAGTTGATGTGTTGTGAAGTTATATCATCCAGAAAAGATAGCCTCCCCAGAGATACATTGAGGTATGAGTTTTCTTATTTCATCTACTTGGTGTTTGAATGTTTGATTATGTCGTTTATTCAGTGTTTGAGTGTTTGGTGTCTATTATGTCATTTATTTTTTGTATTAATTTTAGAATTAATTGCATGATATGAGTATGTTCCTATAGGATTTCTTGAAGAAATGGTCTTGTTCTAAGATGGTTGTACTAACAATCTATGTGTTGAGATAGTTGATGTGTACTTCAGTATAAGTAGGTGATAGTTGTAGTATTATGATTTATAATATTAATTGATTATGACATGGTTGTTAGTCTTTCTAGAGGTTGATTTTAGTTAATAGACATGATGCCTTGGTACTTGGAACATGTGATTAACATGTATGAAAAGTTGCAGGGAAACGTGCTTGGTATTAACATGACAAGGTAATAGTTGAATTGTTTATATAACTAATAGTGGGGTGATGTGATAGAATATAGTAAGACTCAATTGTATCAAGGTAAATGGTAAAAGAAACGAATTGAGTGAGATTCCTCGGGGTATGTTTAGAAACCATAATTATAAACCAATGAGCGCTTTTCATGGAAACAATGAGTCTTCTTAACCATGACTTTATCTGAAATTATGTGGATATATGCTATATTCGTGAAAATGTATTTGACAGGTATAAAAACTCCTTTCTATCTATGGACGGATTCATCAAGTAATTGGATTTTCTTGAGGGGTGTATGTATTCGGTTACAAGGAAACATGCTTGGCACAACGAGGTAAGATAAATGATATACTGTATGTTTAAATTATACATTCACAATTATTTTTTTATGGCGGTATGATGTAGGGGATTGCATGGAAAAAGAGACTGCCATGAAATCTTGGAGAAGGATAAGGTTGATTTTCCCTAGAAAGCACTAGGAACCATGGGGATTGAGTCATGGTGTTTGTTGATATTCTTGTTATTTTGGCCTCTTGTGATTTGTTGTGCTTGATTTACGGTCCTGATTACGTCTAGTGCATGGCCATGCCACTTTGTTGAGGTGTTGTATTGCTTGTGTTTTTTCATGGTATTCTTCTTTCTTTCTCTTGTTCTTGCCTTTTATGTTTTGAGAGTCTTGGGAATTGGTTTGGGAAAGAGGAAATTTAATGGATCTCAGGGAGATCTATGTGTTACCCAATAGGTAATTAAAGACAAGATGAAGCTCGATGCATGAGTAAGCACAACACAAGGTAAGAATATGAAATTCGGTTGTACTAGTTGGGTCCATTGTGGTAAATGGACGGTGGCAGTACAGACATGATAAAGGAAACAAAAAAGGTAAAGAAAATGTATCTGAGGTGTTAGATTCCTTGGCTATGTTGGAACTATTTTTCTCCACATTGTGCACGAATAAAGGAATTTTTCTTAACCTAGACCTTATGATATCTAGAAATTGTGTTGTGATCATGATTATGGTTATATATGTATACATGTATGTATGTATGCATGTCGTGTCTGATAGGGCCATCATGGATCATTATTGTTTAATGCTAATGTTGATAAGTATATGTGTATATGTATGTCTTCGTCTGACAGTATCATGATCGTTTTATGCTAATGACTGTATATATGTGTGTATATATCTATGTCATTGTACAACAGGGTTTTCAAGGATCATTCTTATGGAGGAATGATTTCTTATGCGAGTGAATGGCATGAAGAGGTTCTTGGTCTTATGAGGAATCAAGTGGGAAGAGTAACTCTAATAGATCTATGAGGTCGGTATCATGTGGATATGATTTAATGTTATATGCTTGTACTATGCCTATGTCTAAGTTATGGATAGGTAATTTTGAGGGGTACATCAACGAAGTAAAAGTAGTGTGATGTAATATTCCCAAATGGGGAATGCAGCAATACAATGTCGAATGATAGGAAAATAACACATATCATCCTAGAAAAATCAAGAGGAAAATATGGAGACCCTTAATTTGTATTTACAAAAGAAAAATATATGTAAAATTTGGCCCATAAGATGCATAACAGGAAACACAAGTCTCCAATGTAAGAAAATCCTCAGAAAGAGGTGTTGCGACCATGTATAAAGACTGAACAAGCCTTACAACGTTTTTTTATTAGAAAGAAATAGATGTATATTACACATTATATCTAGAGCAGATAAGTGCATAAAAATTCAGATCTATAATGGATCCATACACTTTATAAGCTCCACTACATAATCCCCTTGGGGTTTTCAGCATTACACCATGTACAACTTGTAGATATGAGTCCTAAGTCTGCAGATCTACAGAAATCTTCAGATTTGGAAAGTGGATCTAATCTAATATGAAAAATAGGATGATCACCTCCAAAATATCTCCAAGGTGAAGGGCAAATCGCTAACACTTGAAAACCAACTCTCCAAATGGTGTGCCAAAACACCCTACAACTACACCTACAGGAATAATGCAGATCTGGAAGCAAACCTGCATTGTAGGGATCAAAATGTGGTTGGCCACATGTCAAGATCAGAAAATGAAGCTCAAGTCCTTCAATACTCTCCTCCCAATGGATTAAAAGCCTCCTCCACTAAAAAGGAGCACTGAAATGGCCTAGATCTGAAAATATCTAGCCTACACTTGCTACAGCTTGCAAAGAAAACCAAACCTTCAATAGGATATGCATTGTAGTTGAAAGAAGAAGCTTGGCTTTCAACCAGATAGTGGACAATACAATGAAAAATCTCCCAAGAGCTACTTAATAGGAAGAGGTGGGATTCCCAACAAGGAACGCCCAATGCTAAACAACATTCATTCTCAGCTAAACAATAAGAGAAAGATATATGACTAAACAGACAATATATTTAGAAATATAATGTTCATCAACAACCTTCTAATGCTGCCATCCTCTTCCTTTTATAATTTAAGAGCTTGCCAACCCTAAACAACTTCCAATGAGATCACTTCTTTCACACAAGGCATCTCCATCCAAAACTGCATTGTGCCTCATTGATGGCCACTCCTCCAAGACAGTGTTGTAGATTTGGTCAAGTTTGACCCAGTCAAAATGTATAGCCCCTTTCACACCTAAGGGTGATTGATTTAGCAGCCAAGATTCAACCTTTTTACATTTGGTATTGATTTATTCATTATTTAGGAGTATTATGGACCTCCTTTACACTTTTATTCTTTACACAAAGAAATAAAACAAAAATGAATATTCCAATTAGCTCATGACTAATTGGGAATATTACAGTCCTCCCCTCCCAAATGTTGCTTGTCCTCAAGCAACTGACAAGGTGAGTGATGCATCTCTTCTCCTCCTCCATTTTTGACACCAACATGTGATAAGCTTCCTCCATAAGCTAAGTGTTCACCAATCCATCCCTCCATGAATTTCTCCTCCAAAGTTCTCATGAGATGTAAATAGTCCATCCCATAAGGTGATAATAGCTCAATTGAAACAAACATGGCTTGCCCAATGTTCTCCTTGAAACATGTAGCATAAGATACATGGAGAACCTCCATCCCATAGGGCACATACATACCTCCCATCCTCACTCCACATATTCCCATAAAAAGTACAAGTACATCATCAATGTATGGGATCAAAATCAAATACATACAAACATAATTTTGTGCATATGGAGGTGGGTCATAGTCCCACATGTGGAACTAGCACAGTGCATCTCCTGACTGCATCAGATCATGATGTGGTAAGTGGTTTCCCCACCACTTACTTGCTTCCCATGTCATCTCACCATGGCTGAAATTTTGAGATATATTTGGTGCGTTAGGAATGCACCCATCATGAAACAAAATCTCCCTTTGTCCTCCAAGGGAGTGGCCATGTTCAGAATTTTTTGTGGCCCAAATTTGGCCATGAAGCTTATAAGGTAAAATACTCCTCCTTGGATTCATGGCCTGCATATACATGGTGAAAGAATGCAAACAATAATCAAATGAAAAATTATTTACAAGATCACATTTTTCACCGAAGGTCCTCCTTAAACAAATGGAGTGGTGCATAGATCTGTCCCCTTCCTCAAAAAGAGAAATAAATGGCTGAATTAACTCTTCCATAGAGTTATGTTGCTGCCCCATCTCCACATGGTACATTCATCTTTGAAAATTTTGATATAGTTCTCCTCCAAAGCCTTTCCAAGTATAGCTCCTCATGATGATGTTGCAGAATCTCATGGAATATGTGTGGTTGAAATAGAACTCTTCATAGGCCCTTTGTAGTAACTTCTCCTTGAGCTTGGAGGATCTAGACAAGAATATCCTACCATGATAATAGATGACTCCTTCTTGGAATAAATATCCCTCTTCATGTAGCTGGTCATCAAGTATCATGCATGTGTGCAGATCCTTGGAATAATCCACCAACATTTGGGATTTCCAGTATGGATCAATCTCCCATAGTGACAGCGTTGATGATCTATCAACATAAATGTCTGTCATATGGCTGCTCTCCTCCTTGACATCTCCCATGCCAAAGGTATAAGTTGGAAGGTCATTCCTTCCATGCATCTCCTCCCACAACGCAGAATCTGAAGTGAGAGTGGGTAATGATGATGTTGGGAGAAGATCTCCCTCCGCTTTGAGCCTACCCAAGACTCCCAGCATTGTATCATTGTCTCCCAATGCTCCCATCCCTCCTAGATCTATGCTTGGAGCATCATGTTGTGAGATATCTCCCACAAGATCTGAATCATATGGCCTCCCAGGTGGTTTTCCACTAGATAATAGTGTCCCATGCAGCAATATCATGAGCATGATAGATGGGACTGTAAGGTCCTTTCTTCCACTGTGAAAATCCATCTCTATTTTCTATGTGGAAGTTGTATGTGAGGGATATGTATGCATTCCTTTGATCATTTGAGTTTCACCACTCTTCCTATCCACCCATTCCATTTGCAAAGCCTCCCAATCAGTGGTGACTTTCCCCAATGTAATCAACCATTGAACACCCAATATCACATTTGTGTCAGGTATGTCAACCACAAAAAAGTGATCAATCAAATTATATGTCCCCATGGTGACTGATAGGGATGGTACATAATGCATGCATTACATTGTTCTATCTCCTAGGACCAAAACAAATAATCCATCAAAAGCATCAGAGGGTATTTCCCTTCTTTGCACTAGTTGGGAATCAATGAAATTGTGGGTAGCCCCACTGTAAATCAAAACAAAAACCCTCTGATTCAATATGGAAACTTGAACTCTTAAGGTCAAGTACTTAGGTACTCCTCTCAAAGATTCAAGAGCCCCTCCAATAAGAGAAAATTCTCCATTCCCATCTCCTGATGGTGTTGGTTCTCCTCCTGTAGTGTCAGCGTTGTGACCTCTTCTTGGTTCATCTTCTTCTTCCTCATCATCATCTGAGAAGACCTCTATGTAATGTGCTTTTCCAGAAACACATCTATGTCCCGGTGCCCATGATTCTTAGCAAGTGAAGAAAAGCTTCCTTCTTCTTAGATCTCTTCGGAAATCATCATCAAGAGGTTTCTTGTATGAGCTCTCCTTGGAAAGAGAAGCTTTTTCTTCCTTTCCCTTTGAAGGAAAAGAGGGCTTATGCTGAAAAGTTTCCTTTGCTTTAGGCAAGGCATCTTGAAGGTCTCTAGCCCTTTCAATAGCATCATGTAGGGTAGTCGGCTTGGTATATTTAACCAACCCATGAAGAGGTTCATCTAAACCATCAATGAACATGTACACCCTTCTTGTTGCAGAAAAATCAGGAACCATAACAGAAAGTCTTAAAAATTTAGAGATATAATTTTTTGTATTACCTGATTGTTTCAACTTTGCAAGGCTCATGAATGGTGCCTCTGGATCTCTTCTATCAAATATTTCCACCAAACTTCTAGTGAACTATGAATAAGCAGTCACATTGGCATGACCCAATGTAGACAAACCATGGAACCACCAGTCATGTGCTTCACCTTCAAGGTGCAGCACTGCAATCTTGATAGCCTCCATCTCTGGAACCTTGTTCAGCTGAAAGTAGATGTGAAGTTTTTCTACCCAATATTTGGCAGAACACTTGGATGATCCATCAAAATTAGGTAAAAATAATCTGCCCATATTGTGGTGTTGATCATGATTCTGAATGAATTCACCACCTCTGTGATGATGCCTTGGTCTTCTATTGTCCTTTATGTGAAAAAACTCTTGAAAACTAAAGTGATATTTGAATCTCTGATTTTGAGACTCGTATTCTTCAAAATAGTCTTCAAGGGATTCATGCTCTTGAAACCCTTCATTTCCCATAGCCAAAAATGTAGGCATGGTAGAGTGTTGGGAAACTTGTGGTTGATGCACTGGTTGATCATTACAGTGATGAGACATGCTATAGCCTTCTACAATATGGAATCCTTTAGGGGATTCTTTGATTATATCCATTCTCATCTCTTTGATCTCCCTAGCAAGATCTTGCATGGCTCTAAGAAGGATCTTAGGAAAACCCTTATCTTCATCTTCGCCTCCAAATAAAGGGGCTTTACCCTTGTCTTCATTACCATTTGTGTAATCAAAATTCTTATGTCTTCTCTTTAGATACCTCTTCTCTCTGTCAGTAAGAGGCTCTTCTTTTTCAGAAGACATATTGGCTTCTTAGAAAGCACAAGTTGTGCCAAGATGATGCTCTGATACCACTGTAATATTCCCAAATGGGGAATGCAGTAATACAATGCAGAATGATAGGAAAATAACGCAGATCATCCTAGAAAAATAAGGAGGCAAATATGGAGACCCTTCATTTATATTTACAGCAACAAAATAGATGTAAAAGCTGGCCCATAAGATGCATAATAGGAAATACAAGTCTCCAATGTAAGAAAATCCTCAAAAATAGGTGTTGCAACCATGTATAAATACTGAAAAAGCCTTACAACATTATTTTATTAGAATAAAATAGATGTATATTACACATTAGATCTAGATCAGATAAGTGCATAAAAATGCAGATCTATAATGGATCCATACACTTTATAAGCTCCTCTACAGAATCCCCTTGGGGTTTTCAGCATTACACGATGTACAGCTTGTAGATCTGAGTCCTAAGTCTGCATATCTATAGAAATCTTCAGATCTGGAAAGTGGATCTGATCTGATATGAACAATAGGATGATCACCTCCAAAATATCTCAAAGGTGAAGGGCAGATCCCCAACACTTGAAAACCAACTCTCCAAATGGTGTGCCAAAACACCCTGCAATTGCACCTACAGGAATAACACAGATCTGGAAGAAAAACTGTGTTGCGGGGATCAAAATGTGGTTGGACACATGCCAATATCATAAAATGAAGCTCAAGTCCTCCAATACTCTCCTCCAAATGGATTAGAAGCCTCCTCCACTGAAAAGGAGCACTGAAATGGCCTAGATATGAAAAGATCTAGCCTCTACTTGCTGCAGCTTGCAAAGACAACCAAACCCTCAACATGATCTGTGTTGTAGTTGAAATAAGAAGCTTGGCCTTCATCTAGATAGTGGAAAATACAATGCAAACTCTCCCAAGAGATACTCAATGGGAAGAGGTGGGATACCCGACTAGGAACACCCAATGCTAAACAACATTCATTCTCAGCTAAACGTCAAGAGAAGATATATTTCTAAACAGACAATATATTCAAAAATATAATGTTCATCAACAACCCTCTAATTCTTCCATCCTCTTCCTTTTATAATTTAAGATATTTCCAACCCTAAATCACTTCCAATGAGATCACTTCTTTCACACAAGGAATCTCCATCCAAAACTGCATTGTGCCTCATTGATGGCCACTCCTCCAAGACAGCACTATAGATTTGGTCAAGGTTGACCCAGTCAAAATGTCCGGCCCCTTTCACACCTAAGGGTGCTTGATTTAGGAGCCAATATTCAGCCTTTTTACATTTGGCATTGATTTATTCATTATTTAGGAGTATTATGGACCTCCTTTACACTTTTATTCTTTAAACAAAGAAATAAAACAAAAATGAATATTCCAATTAGCTCATGACTAATTGGGAATATTACATGTGATTTGCAACATGTTATGATAGGCATGGATAGTGGAAAGACACTAGAAGCAAGTTTTCTTGTGGGGTTAGTGTGTGGTCTGTTAGTGTCCAATATTCAGTGATCAATATGTACTCTTTCAAATTTTTCTAGCAGTGGTTCTGGGTCAAAATTTTACATTTCCAAGTCAGTTTTCAAATACAATTTTGATCGCTGGATATGTCTAGGTTTTTAAAAGCTACTCCCTCCAATTTATTCATGGTTATTGTCATTTCATGGGGCATGTACTTCATTTTCATATAGAGTCTCAGGTCAAGTTTCCATGTTTTTACCTAGGTCAGTGTCTAGGTGTCTTTCATTTCGCCACCATAAAGGTCCAAAATCTATCATAAAGAAGGCAAAAAGAAGGTTCATTCAGTTCCTCATACAAAGTCATCATTAAAAGGGAGTTAGCTTAGGTAGGAAAATAAAAAATATGTGTCTTCTTTCAAAAGCTTGTTGCATTGTCAATTTATTCAAAAAGAAAAGTGTTCCTCAAAAAGGTCATGTTTTCACTAAATGACAAAAAGGGATTTTTATTGATGTTATAAAAAGGAAAAAAGTAATCTCTTTCATTATTTATTCTCCTCTTTCTCGATAAAGTGCATCTCTCACCTTCAGAATACCTTACCATTGTGAAAGGTGGAAGAAAACTGGAAAAAATTATGGAGGCATTGCAACATTTCCGAATGATCATCACGATGTTTCTGAAGGATAAACGTGACATTTCTGGGGCAGCACGACGTTTCTGGCTATTGGTGCTACGCTTCTAGGACAATGCTACGGTTCTGCAAAGACTACTATGTTTTTTCTTTTCACCCTTCAAATCAGGTTCTCAAGCCTCAAAACCAGTGTGCAAACCTCCAGTGTCCTCCAAAACCAGTAAGTGGACGCTCCATCTGCCTTCTTCAAGTCAATTCATGTTTGTATAAGTGTTTTCTATCATTACAATTTTTCTCTCCTATGTTTTAGGGTTTATCCTTTCCTGATTGTTTTTAGCCATTGGAGACCCTTTTCCCACCATCTAAACCTTCACTCATCATTCAAAAACCATACCCTAAACAACCCTTACGACTCACAAGCCTCCTTACCATTTTTCATCAAAACCCTAAGCCCCCACTACACTTCCACAAGAAAACTGGAAAATATTTGTTTTTTCCTATTTTGATACATTTCCCCATACCCATTTCAAGTAATTCCACTTGTATCCTCAAGCTAATACGTTACCCTACTGCCTCAATTTTTTGGGGAATTTTCCTCAACCTCCTTATACCTCATCACAGCCCCTAAACCTACCCTATCCATATCCCCTGTTTTCCCAAATTCACCATCCCTACTCACTCATTTCATCTAGGAGGGCTTCATATTGTTCACAAATAGCATGGAGGATGAGAATAAAGCTCACAAGGCAGGATGCCACTCTATATTTGAGCCATCCACATTGCAAGAACTTAATGCCTCCCCATATGCTAAAATATGTTTTGAAAACAATGAATGTATGAGATTTTGTGAGAAGATCATGGAGGTAGGATGTCATGCCACATTGACTACCCTTTTTGCCAACAACATCAGCAGAGACAAGGCCACCATTGTATGCATTGAATTCACTCTATCGGTAGAGGCCATCAATTCAGCAACAAGGATTCCAAATGAAGGAGAAGTCTAGTTCAAGGGCATGGAATTGGACCTTGAAAACTACCTAATGTTCCTTAAACCTCATTGCAGAGATGAACCTTAACATGTTTTCCCTTTCAGGAATCTACTTGATAAATATACCCCATTAATGAAGTTGATCATGAAATATTTCACATGCAGGGGAATATTTTCAAGATTGTACCAATACCATGTCAGGTTACTAATGCACTTCACAGCTACCAAATCACTCATTTTGTCAAACTATCTATTTAGGAGTTTGGTCAAGATCGCGGAAAAAGTACAAATAAAAGGTAGAAATACTCATTCCATTCTATTTCACCATAGTTTGGTTAAGTTTATTGTTATGCACCATCTCTCAGCAAACAAAATGACATGGGAAGCTTCTAAAGAATGCTAAAAATAGCAATAACCTCTAGAGACATATGGCCAATCACTATTGTTACATGAACAAAATTTCCCAAATCAGGCTCAAGCAAGTGAATAAAAAGCTTAAAGAAGCTCAAGGATAAAGACAAATTAGACCTCCTTTCTGAGGCATCCATGGTTGTTTATCCTATCCTCCATAGGTTTTATAGAACAAATTTTGGTCAATTTTGTGTAATTTTCTTTTATTTTTGATGATTTTTTCACAAATCTGAAAAAATTGTCGCCTCAGAAGTGTCGCGCCAAGGCACAATGCTTTCTCTGAGACCTTACAAATCAAGATTTTCTCACATGGATGGGTGAATATTAACTATTACATGCCATATTTGGACTTGTTTTTCCATGAAAAGCTCTGGTTTTGAAGAAAAATGAAAAATTTTTCCTAATTTCTATGTTTCTGCCAGTGTTTTGGACTAGGCGCGGCGCTTCTGGAGTGAGGTTAGGAAAAACCACTTGTGGACACCTTCCTATGGGTTTTTTCCAAAAATTCAAGGTGCATTGAAAACTATACTCATAGGGCTACTTAGCACAACTTTAATATTTTTATTTGGATGCTCCTAAGTGGGTGAAAATCACCCTTCAACTGGCACAACACTTCTTCCGGACAGGCGCGACGTTTCTTCTACATGTGCGACGTTTTTGCATAGGATTCCTCTCAGACAGTTGGAATGCCCAGAAAACTCTAGAAATTCGATGCTAGCTGTCCCATGGGTCTCATTTGATTTTTTTGAGTTTTTTTTTCCCTCTATGATGAGGAAACATGTAATTTAATGGAGGAGACACACACCCCTAGTCTTTAGCTAAATTTCAGGGATAAGTTTCTAACTTCCCCAGATTCTAGGAAGTGACTCATGTGATGTAATTATGATGATTTTTGGATAGGATTTAAACCCTGTGAGGTGTCATGAACTCTATTTTTTATAAGTATTCCACCTCAAGTCATTTGTACAAGTTTTTGTTAATGAAATCAAAGAGAGTGTTGCAAACATACTGTTGAGACTCCAGTGGTATGCCTTTGAGTATTTTTTTTTCCTCAGTAAACTTATCATTTTGAATGTTATGTTATCCCTATTTCACATATATGCTTCTTTATGTTAATTCTTATCATTTTTTATTACAGAAGTCATGCTTTCCATGCTCTTTTTTCTATAGTATTTTCATGAAATTGTCTTTGTTCTTCTTATGAATGAATTCAGTTTATTAATCATTCTGACTCCCTCTCAGTTCACTCTATACACAATGAAAAATTAATCATTCTTCTTCACTTACCTGGCCTCACCCTTACCTTTGCAAATAAACCTTTGAATTATGACCAAAACCCTAGAATTAGTTTCCCAACTATCATTCCTATCGAGCAAAACTCCAAACAAATGAAAAACCTAATCTACTGAGCATCATAACTAGCCTAAAACATTATATTCACTCATCCTTTTAACTGCAAAGTGACAATGAGAGAGCCCTCTCTGGTCTTGGTAGGGCTAGCTACCTAACCTAAAGGTTGGTCTGTGGTTACCTTCGTTTAGCTCCATTCTCAACCTTGGGAAGCAGGGAGGAGTGATAACATGGTCTATGGATGCGCGGTACTACTATTGTGTATATGTTGCGAATTTTTTGTATTCAATGATTGTAATTATGGTGATGTGTACATGTAACATATGTAGTATTGTGTATGTATGATGTTGTATGTTTATTGTATATATGGTGTTGTGTGTATATTGCATATACAGTGCTAGGTATAGATGGTGTTATGTACATGTTGGATGTGCGGTGTTGTTTGCCTACCATATTGTCTGCATGTTGGATATGTGGTGTTGTATGCATGTTGGATATGTGGTGTTGTATGCATGTTGGATATGCGGTGTTGTGTGCATATGGTGTTGTGTTCATATTGGATATGTGGTGTTGTGTACGTATGGTGCTATGTACATGTTGTATATGTAGTGCTATGTACATATGGTGTTGTGTGTGTGTTGTACATATGGTGCTATGTACATATGGTTTTGTGTGCATGATTGTACATGTGGTGTTTTGTACTTGTTGTACATATGGGGTTGTGCGTAGGTGGTTCCATGTACATGTTGTGTATGTTGCATTGTGTACATGTCATGCATGTGGTGCTATGTACATGTGGTATTGTGTACACATTGTATAGGTGGTGTGGTGTACATTTGGCATTGTGTACATGTTGTGTAGGTGGTTTCGTGTAAATATGATGTTTTTAACACGTTGTTCAGGTAGTGTTGTGTACATGTGGTATTGTGTACATGTTTTGCATATGGTACTGGTGTACATGTGGTATTGTGTGCATGTCGTACATGTTTTGTTGCGGGCATGCGATACTATGACATATGTGCATGGTGTAGTCATGGTATCGTGACATGTATATTCCTTGTGTTGTAATCTTTATATCTATATGTATTTTGTGTTGTTGTACATCATATGTAGGTGTATGTATTGTGTTGTGTCATACACCGGATGTAGGTGTATGTGTTGTGTTGTACGCCTAAATGCAGGTATATGTGTTGTATTGTATGCCTCGTGTAGGTGTATTTGTGGTATGTCGGGTATAGGTGCATGTATTTTATGGTGTTATATGTCATATGTGGTCGAAAGTGTGTGATATGCCCTATGTGTTTGTGTACATGGTTGAAGAGAAGCATTGGGGGCTTGTTGGGTGTGTCAACCGATCTGGTGTGTGTATGGAAAACAACAAAGGCATAAGTAAGGACCGATGAAGGATAAGTATTGGAATTTTATTTCAGTCTCATTATGCATGTGATTTGTGATTCTAACTTATGATGGTTACATGTGATTTATGATTATGGTTTATGGTGATTTCATGCGATTCATGATTTTAATTTATGATGGTTGCATTTTGAGCTAACCGGATGTGATATATTTATACATCACGATTGATCAAACAACTAGTTTGACTTGTTGTGATAGGAACTGAACATGATTGCAAGTGTACCTTGTTTATGAGCTACTGATGAGGTAAGATTTGAGTATATTTCAATTTATTTTGAACCTAATGGAAGTTATGTACTTGGTATAGGAAGTATGGAAATTCCTGGTTGGGTGGTTTAAACCAACTGCAAGCATTAGCAGCAAAAACAAAAGGAATTCAAATAGGAAATAGTATGTTGGTAAAGCACTCCAAGAGCAGGGCCATTATGGGACACTAGTACCCAATAGTGCCTTGTTTGTTTGAACTTTCGATGCGATGAAGCCTTGCCAAAGGATAGATTTCCCGAGATGGGGGTGCCAACGGAACTTGCAAGGTGTGTGACTGCATAGTATGCGGAGACTGGATCACCCGAGGGATTGTGTAGTAGAGAAGGGAGGGTTGGGGATGGATTTTGTTTTGTCATTAGCATTCCCAGATGGAATCATATGCACATTGGCAGTGTGCCCAGGAAAAATGAGCTAGTAACTGTTCACTAAGAGGAAAAATGGTGCAAGATTGTAGTGTTGGACATTGGATGAAGATTTGACTATGAGAGTGGATTTTAGACTTCTTGGGAAGCAAGTGAATCCTGGTACAAATTTTAGGGTGGAAGAGTGAGCCTATGGATTCCATTGTTGTAGATGCAAGCATCATATCCCTTTTATTCGTTGGTTGATAAATGCGTATGAGTATATATGTGTATATTATTGTAAATACTGTAATGAGTTGTGTTATAAAGCTCCAGTACATGATATGATTGTCATGATGGTTTTTGCTTTTGATAAGGTTATTAATTGTAAATACTGCAACGAGTTGTGTTATAATGCGCCATAGGCAGTATGTTTTATTTTCAGTGGTTTTCTGGTTTGTAGGTGTAATTGTACACCAAGGACAGTGTTCCCCCAAGGGGGAGGGTTCTATAACATCCCTGGTGAAAATTCTATGTAAAATGTAATAAAGGAAAGAATAATTACCATGGTTGATGGGACACTTATAAAAATTTGAATGTTGGGAAAAAACATCATAGTGGGTGTTCATTTCGGTTATCATGGCTAAAGGAAATGGGCAAAGGCAATGGCTAAGGCATTAAATAGGCAAAAATTATTTTTGGCACATTTATTTATGAAAATAATGGAAAATATGAGAAAAGGGAGGTGAAAGGTCACAAGTTGCATGTGAGGAGTAAAATGAAGTAAAATAATGGAAAATGAATAAAATAGAAGCCTCATCAATAAAAATACTTATGAGGATCAATTGGAAAGCTTTTGTTGCTTCAACCTTTTGTCAGTTCAGTTTTGGAGCTCTCTCATTATTCTCTCTCTCTCTCTCTCTCTCTCTCTAACTCTTGGACACTTATAGTTTATTGGATCATTTTGGCATTGGAGCAAGAAAGGCAAGAAAGAAAGAAGAAGGAAGGAGCAAGCAAGGAAGAGCAAGATCAATCAACTACAATAGGATTCTTTGTAGGTATTGATTTTCATGTGTGATTTACCTGCTAGCTCTGGCATGCATGGTATTTCATGTGGTTATTTTTTGTCTTGGCATGGTTTTTTTCCAGGTGTGACAGTTTTTTCATCCTAGCCTTTCCATTTATGAATAACCTTGATGAGATGGGGTCTCATACTTCGGTTTAGCTATATTTATAGATTAGATTCGAAGTTAGGTGAGGTGGATCTCTGAATTGATATAACACATGGCCTAGTAACCCTTGAACCGTACTATGGGTTGTGGTAAATTCGGACAATGTGTTGCCTCGGTGGGCCCAGGAACCCTCAACCTGTGAATGGCAAGATATACGGTAAATCCAAGAGGTCGTTTGCCTCGGTTTAGGGCCTAGTGATCTGGGATGGATTGTGGTAAATCCTGAGAGGTGGGTTCTCTATGTTTTGGCCTACTAGCCCCAGGATGACAGGTACGGTAAAGAATGGAGAGTATGTCTTGGTTTAGGGCCTAGTGGTTCCTGATTCAGACTTTGGATTACGATAAAGCCTAAGAGAGTAGGAGACAGTAAAATTACTCATGGTGTAGGTAGAGAACTCTGATAGAATTCATGCATGTTTGGTTCTTTTTGGTCGGTTACGAGTCCCACATTAATGTTTGGAATATGGCACGAGGGTGATTGGCTGAAGAGAGATTTGGATCAGCCAATCTATGGTCGAGTGGAATGTGGAAGTACCATTTTTGGTTGGTTTTTACATTCATTAATGAGAAGTTAATTCCTTTGGTATTTGATGTATAAATTCATGGGTTCATATGTGGATTTTATTGTTGTTGTAGCGATGATATTTATTTTTTTATTATGTTGGTTATAAGCATGTATTTTATCTCTGATGATATATGGTTTTGTCCATGTTTTTACTTGTAAATGAATTCACACTATATCTATGGAAAAAATATTGTATTGCAGCTAATGATGTAAGGGAGAAATGCTTCTTAGTTATTCTCACATAAGCATGAGACCCCTTTACTATGTTCTATTGTTTATACCTATTGCTTTCATGTTTGTGACATGTTTGACAAAATTCCTGTCATGGATAGGAGGGGTCCAGATGAGTTTTTATTGATGTGATTTCTTCCAAATCATTGTCTTGTTGTTATTTATCATCTCTGAACTTTTCATGAATTTATGGGCAAAGCATTAGGTTCAAGGCCTGAAAATTTGGCTCAATTCCCGGGGATGCTGGCACAAAACTAAGGAATTGGGGCCCTGGACGCTGGCATGTTGTGTTATGCAGGTGTCTATAGTGTCCTAGACATTGGCATGCAAACATGTTCCTGTGTCTATGGCTCAAAGAGGTAAAACTATCAGTGTGACTCAGGGGTAAGAGGCCTAAATGGTTGGGTTACCTCTTGGGGGTGTTGTTGTTGTACAAGGTTTGTATGTCATGTTTCTATCGGTTCCACTTCCTTAAGGTCACATAGGATATTGAATCTTATTATAGTAGCCTCTCATCGCATATTTACCCCGACTGGTCGGTTGCTTGGGTATATGTGGGAAGGGGGTGTTACACTCACCAATGATTATGATTTAATTTTTATTTTCTCTATATATGTCCATACTGGACTCTTTATATATGTTGTTATCACAACTGGTTTAGAGGAATTTTCAAAATTCTTGAACTGATACATGCTTTTTGTCAGCTACTTTTTGTTAGTCTCAGAGATCTAGAATCTCACCAGTGTTTAAAATCATGTTTCTTATATTTTTTTGATGCACATTTTATATATTTTATGATGTCAAATATTTGTAGGGTTTTTGGTGGCATTCCAAAGGTCTCAAAATGCACTCTTGAAGTGTAAAAAAAATGTAATTATTGATTCAAAGGAATGAAATTACGGATTTTTTTCACAGGAAAAAATAAAACACAATCAAACTTCAAAAAAAATATCTAATGGATTGTGAATGTTATCAATGAGGTTAATTACTTAATAACACACATGTGCTAATTTATATGACAAACACGTTGATGTGTCACGTAACAAAAAACACTAGAGTTTGGCCTTTGCTTTTGCCTCCATTAAGTAAAACCTTCACAATTAATTTTTTGCAAAAGTTTACATTTGCATTTTTTAATTTAAATTATATAGTGGTCCATTGTATTATTTAGTGATCATCGACGCACTTAGAACAACACGGACGCACCATTAAAGTGAGATAAGAAAAAAATAACGTGCCTTTATCATTAATGAGTAAAGAAAACAGTGGTAATTTTTTTGTAAATTAATAAATTATGTTTATCCATCAACAAGTCATACATAAAACTATTCTTCGCCATGGTCTCCCAATAGGGAAACCTGACTATCGATGGAATAATAATTATTTTTTCCAGAAATAGATATTTAGGATACAAAATTTGTTACTATGGAGAGTATTTCCATGAGTACATTTATATGCAAAAAAAAATAACATGCTAGCCAAAAGAAGGTTGTTCAAGTGTCGCAAGCTCTGCACTGTGGACGTCGTGAGACTGTCACTATGATTCCCCATAGAACCAAGACAACCAATTGTGGAAGTGTAACAAGTTGCATTGCAACCGAAGGGAACCCATGTCATGAGAAGAGGATTTACAATATCCCAGTAGTACCTCTCCCCACTTATATAGACATCCACCGTAAGAAAATAACTCCAGACGACCAGAATGACTCAAACCTTTCTCGAATAATGAGCCAAAAAAAATGCATACAATAGAGATTCAAATTCAATATTATGGATGTCCAAGTCACGAGGACCTAGAGATTCCCCAGTAGTGAAAATGGAAACAAAAATACTCCATGTTGAATAGATGAAAGAGGAGAGTGAAGAGTGACTTCATTGTTTCTTGAGAATTATGAAACTATAGCACAGGAGTCATAATGAACCTAGTATTTTCCACATCACTTGCCTTGATACTTTCCTTAAGGTGTGAGTCATTGAGAGTACTCACCATATTAATTGTGTCATGAGTGCATCCAAGTGGAGAGAAATTTGTCCCAACCTCCCCCCTCTGATAATTGAGTGATAGTGGGTTGCATGTTTCCTCATACCTCACACTCTTAGTGCACTTACCACCCTGAACAAGGAAAATAAATAGGAATTTACCTTTTCATAAATTTATGTTTATACATTACAATCATAATCCTTATTTTGTTACTTCAAATTTTGGAGAGAGATGTGTAGAAGAGAAATTTACCAGCAAACACTTTAGAGTGAGTAAATTTTTGGAAATGTTGAATTTGTAAAGAATCGTTGTCATCACATAGTAATCTACATAGGAAAATTTCCAGGTCTGTGATTTCATTTTATTGATCATCTCAGTCTTTCCCCTATTTGATTCAAAAAAAACTCTCTGCGTTTTTCAAAAAAAGATAAGGGACTTTCATAATTATTAAATTTGTGTTTATAAAAGAGGCACTAATCCTTATTTCATTCATTTTCCAAAATCCATAAATGATACTTGTGTTGCAAAAGGGATTTAGCATTAGACTTTGAAGTGGGCAATTTTTTTTAGTCTAATTTGTGAGAGATCATTATGGGTCACATATAAATCTATAGAAAAAAATTTCAACTATGTCACTTCATTCCCTTAATCATGTCAATCTTTTTCCTATTTCATTCAAATATTTTTAGTGTATTCTCAAAAAAATAGAAGCATTTCATAGTCATTTCATAGTCAATATTGAATTTTTATATTTTCTTATTTTAGGTTTTAATAGGGTTTTTAATTGTATATGGGGCATTTGGTTTCCATTTAAATTGGGCCCCTAATTGCATTGGATCCAAAATTGTCATGTCGTTGTTAAGGTTTTTCAAAAAAAATATTTTCATGGTTGTTGGTGCACATGTTACAATAGACATGCACCAATACATATAATTTATTGACCAATATTGTTTATGTAAAAATTTAATTGAGAAATCAAAATTGTTTTCTTGAATTTCTTCATAGATTCAATGGTGTATATTAAATAGTAAAGTGGAATATGTGTGTATTTTACTTTATAAATATCTATGTGAATATAATAACTTGAAAACAAAAACCAAAATCCAGTGTGAGTCAATGATATTCTTGCACATATGTATAACGCATTAGTGCTTATATATATGTATAATGTAGAGATGTGTATGTATGTGTATAACACAAAAAACATGCACTAGTATTTCCTATGTTAAAATGCGCAAAGATATATGATTTTTAAAGAAAATTAATAATGTTTAATACCATATATATATATATATATATATATATATATATATATATATATAGTACAACATGGGAAATAAAAGTTCAAGGAAAACAACTTATTATGGTAAGTGTGATGGGAACTCATCCCAAAAAGTAGATAAGCCAAAAATAAGTATTGGTTAATGCATGTCTTGCAAAGTAAAAACATGAATAAACTTCATAAGGTTCTCTACAACTTGAGTGAAAAAGAGGGTAAAATCTTGTTGAAAAGGTTGCAAAGAGAGGGATCAAGTGGATCAAAAGGTAATCAACATACTCTCTCTCTCTCTCTCTCTATTTGTGTGTATGTAATAGCCTTGGTGAAAAATCCATGTAATTAAATTTAATAAAGGAAAAATAATACCAAGGTCATGGGACACATATTCCAAGCTGAATGTTGGGAAAAAAATCCTAGTGTGGGTGTTCATATTGTTTATTATGGCTATGGAAATTGGCAAAGGCAGTGGCTAAGGCTTTGGAAAGGAAAAGTGGCATTTATTGGCATTTATTTATGAAAATAATGGAAAATAGGAGAAAAAGGAGGTGAAAGGTGGCAGGTTGTATGTGAGGAGTAAAATGAAGGAAAATAATGGAAAATTAATAAAATGGAGGTCTCATTAATAAAAAGGCTTCTAAGGATCAGTTCATGGTTTTTGGTCAGTGTAGTTTTGGAGCTTTCATTAATCTCTCTCTCTCTCTCTCATACTATTCGATACTTAGAGTTTTTTTGGAGCACTCTTGGAGAGTGTGGCATACTTGGAGATTTGGAGCAAGATAACAAAGGAATAGGAGGAAAGTGCAAGAGTACATCGGTATCAGCAGCTACAACGAATTTTGTTTGTAGGTATTGAGTTGCATGTATGTTTTCCTCACTATTTTTGGCATGCATTACATATGCATGTGGTTTCTTAGTCATGATCTATCATTGGCACGGAGGATTTCCTAGTTTGACAGTGTATTTACCTATCCTTGTCATTTCCTGGATAACCATGGTGTTATGGGTTCATTTCATTGCTTGTTTTTTTTTGGTTGGTTCTCATGTGCTTTTGGTTGTCGATTAAGTTATTAGTTCCTAGAAGCCTTGGTTGGAAAAACATTATGGAAGCCATGTAACAGCTTGGGTTGAGTTACTAGTCCTGGAAGCCTTGGTTGGACAAACACTCTAGAAGCCCTTAGTGGGTTGAGTTACTAGTCCTAGAAGCCTTGGTTGGAAAAACACTCTAGAATCTTGGTGGCAATTTTGGGTTGAGTTACTAGCCCTTGAAGCCTTAGTTGGAGCAACTGCTATGGAGCCCTGGAAAACTTGGGTAGAGACCAATTTGGTGATGGTTGTTATGTACGGCCATGAGGTGGAATCACTAGTTGAGGGTTGAGGTATTTTGGCCTCTGGAATCCCTGGTTTGGTTTTGATTGATGAGTTTTATGAGATCCCACATTCATGCTTGGAATATGGCACATGGGTGATTAGATGAAGAGAGATTTGGCTCAGCCATGTCTATGGTCGAGTGGAACGTGGAAGTACCAGACTGGGTTGCATTTTTCTTATGGAAATAAGAGATCTTTTCCTCTTGTATTGATGGGTAATTATGCTTTTTATTATGTGACCTATATGGTTGTTATATTCTTGTCATTTATGTTTCTTATTAATGTGTTCTATGATGAATATGATGTATGTCTCTCATCATGTTTTGAGTTTTAAATGAATGAACAATGCATCCATGACCTAATATATGATAATGTAGTTAATGAGATGAGGCAACAATGACTCTTAGCGATTCTTAGATAAGTATGAGACCCCTATTCTCATATATGTTATTTAAACATGTATATTACATATTTGTGGCATGTTTGACGAAATGATTGTCATGGCTAATAGGGGTCTATTCAAGTCTCTGGTCAAGTATTTGCTTTTTAATCATTATTCTATTGTTATATTTCATTTCTCAAAGTGTTATGGTGTTATGGGAAAGGACCTCAGCTCTGGGCCTAAAAAAGTGGCACATAAATCAGGATCACGGGCTCAAAACTACAAGTAAAAGTCCCTAGTCGCATGCATTCCATGTTGTTTGTGCGACTGGATTGTTCCAATGGCACTCTTTCCCATGTCAAGGGAGTTATTGGGGGGGTTGATGCTTGAAAAGGCCAATTTATTGCAGGGGCTAGACTTCTGGAAGGTTGTTGTGGCTCATAGGTGTCTTGTAGCTTGTGCAAAAGGTCTGTGTTGTTATGTGGTGCCGGTTCCACTTCCTTAAGGTGACCTGGGAGGTTGAATGAGATCATAGTAACTCTTTGTGACATGTTTACCTCAGTTGATCGGTTACTTGGGTAGATGTGGGAGGAGGGTGTTATAGAGTGGTATTAGAGCATCATTCACCCCTTGGACTAGATGGGTGGTGTGTTGGTCATACATTCTTGTTGGTGGTATATGTGTTTCTTATGCTTTTGGTCTATGTGCTTGTTTCATATGCATGGTGTTGGTGATGGTTGTAGTGATGTCTCCATGTGGGAGTTGATGGCGTTATTGTGAATGGTTTTTTCATGAGTGTATGACTGATTATGTTTTGTTTATATGTGTCAAGTGCTTACATGTTTTCAAGTGTACATTGGTATGGTCATGCATTGATGACTGGACTCTAGCTAGAATGATGTTCATGTGTTGATATACGTATGTGTTATACATCTATATGTTGTTATGACTATGTCTATACATGTATTAGGTTGATTGGTTGATCTTGTAGAAGATATATCTTCCCCAAATTATGCTAAGGTACGTTGGTTTATCGAGATTTGGTTTACCTGACATGAGATGCCTTGCAGGAAGAAAAAAAATATGACTAACAAGATGGTAGACTACAAAGATTCTCCTTATGAATCAGATGAGAAGCATGGTTTTGGGCACTCTTCTGACTTAACAGACACATTGAGAATTTTTAAGGAATAAATAAGGATTTGTAAAGAAAATAATGACAAAATCATACAAGCACATGAAAAGAAAGAAAAGGTTAATGCAGTAATCCTTCAAAGTTTTTCATATTTGCAGCGACAAGAACCACTTTGGATCAGCTATGGACAGGAGGATGGGACTAATGGGGCATATGGAAGTAGGTCTCTTGGTGGTCATAGGTCAGGTAGATATGACACGATTAGAGATGGCAGGTTCTTGGACACTCCAGATAGGAAAGGTGACAGACACATGTACTATTCTAGTTTTGATTTTGACGGGCATTATGATCGTCATTATCATCCTTACAGGAGGAGTGATAGGGGATATTTTCCGAATGAGTTTAAGAAAGAAAATCCACCCACATTTGATGGAGAGATGAAGAAATCACACGATAAAGAGGCATGGTTTCTTGGTATTAGGAAGTTATTTACATGAAAGCCATAATAACTACATTCAGCCTCAAAGATAAAGCAGATATTTGGTGGGAAGATGTGAAGAATGTTAGGGATATTTATGAGGAGGAAATGACTTGGAGTGAGTTCGAGAGGTTATTCCAGAATAATTATCTATCGGAGAGATACTACGATGACAGGGAAAAGGAATTTTATGAACTAAAGATGGGATCTATGACTGATAAGGAGTACACTAGCAGATTTATGGAGTTGTTGAGGCATGTACCTTACCTTAAGGAGGAGAAGGCAAAGATTCAGAGACTCATCAGTGGGTTTTTGATAGCATTCAAAGACAACATTGAGTTTGATAAGCCTAGATCATTGGAGGAGTCCATCCAAAAATAAAAGCATTGTTATGAGCAATCAAAGCGCAGATATGAGACAAATCTGGACAATAAATGCAATGATAAGAATAAAGGAAAATGGGAAAAGAAGCGAGAAAGACCTTTGGATATAAGTCAAAAAGAGAATGTTGCACCACCTAAGAATTTAAATCCATTTGGAAGAGGACAGGTACTTTGATCTAGGATCGGAATAAGCTTGAAGGTTGGAAGCCTATACAATGTTGTACTTGTTGCAAAGATCATAGCAGGATATATTTTCCAAAACATTAGGGTGGTAGACCGTAGATCTACAGTGCACATGAGGCACAGATAGTGGGAGATGTTGGATAAAGTATTCTCGGGATCACCGGGCATTTATTATCGAGATGGACATTAAGCTTTGTGATCAATTTGTTTCTATTTTGATTGAACCTGGATCTAATTATATTTATGTTAATCCTAGCCTGGTGGATAAGTGTGGTTTGAATAAAGAAGTGCATGGAGAGTCTTGGTTAGTGCAGTTGGCTTCAGGTACCAAGAAGAGAGTTCACCATTGGGTAAGAGCTTTTGCATTTGAGTTGAATGGTATGTCCACATCAGCACATTTGAATGTATTGTTGTTGGGTTTGTATAACATGCTTTTGGTTATGGACTAGTTGTATTTTCATAGGACCAAGGTGGATTGTTATGACAAGGCTATTGAGTTCTTGGATGACAATGGGGAATAAAGAGTCTTACAGGGAAAGAATAAATCAACATGACTAGTTAGAATGGTTACATGTATGTAGGCCAAGCGTAGTCACAGGAAAGGGTTTTTTCTATTTGCAGTGCACATTTCTAGTGACAAAGGTAAGTGATCAGGAGCTCAAGTCCAAGCCATGGAAAAAGCTCAAAATTGAAAGTGTTAAAAATCACTTTCAACCTGAAAAAATGGATAGGCCTCGTCGATACGATATTGTAGCCACGAACAACACTCAAATCCGACACTGTATGTGAAAGTTATTCAAGTTTGAAAATTCACAATTTCAGGCAAAAGACCAGTTTGACCAGGTTTGACTTTCAAATTTGAAAAAATTAAAAAAGGAATATTCCTAGAATATTCCTCAAAATATTCCTTGGAATATTCCACCTAGGCCAATCTACGTTTGACAAGTGGCATGTGTCTATTTGATGCTTGTTTGACTTTTGAAGATTCTGGCCAATCGGAGGGTGCCACGTGGCAAGCCCAGAGGCCGCCACATGGCCCCATGTCGTGGTGAAATATTGGCTATGTAAAATTTTGTATGGTCTGCAAGTTTTGAACCGATGACCTATCGGATGCCAGCGCTCCGATCCGACCAACCAGACTACCGTTACAACTTAACACATATAGCAGAAGGTTTATTATGAAGTTTTAAAATAAATCGGGCGGAAAGCCAAAGGGGCTAGCCCAACCATACCACACGTTATATGACCCATACGACCAGGGCGCAATGGACCTTGGTATAAATTTTAACCACGGTAGGGTGGTTACAAATCGCGGGATGATGGGACATGTGGCCACTACTAAACCCGAACATCTGACGATTTCATTTACGGTTACGATAACCACCATACCAAACCGCAGAGGGTGCGGACATGTGTCCACCCTAACCGCCAAACACTAAATGCTAACTTTTAACTAACCGCTTATCTTGGAGGAGCGCACCAAAGTTGGCGGGCTGGCCAGTTTAGTCGGCCTAACTCTAGTTTCTCCACATTCGGTGGAGTTTGTTTAGGGGATATTGGGCAAATACTGTTTTGGCCATAACCTCTCCATTACTGAACCTTTTTGGACGATTTTTTTTTTTTTCGGGTATTTAGAGCATTCTGGATCCATTGGAACAATTTTCAGAGCCATTGGAGTTGATCTTCAGTCCCTTTTTCTTTAGGGAAGCAATGAGAGCCATGAGGGCCAAGAGGGAGTTGGAGCTGTGTTGAGCTATGGTTAACCATTTGAGGTGAACCAAAAGTCATTTTTGACTATTTTCAACATTCCAGAGCCATTGAGATAGGTTCCAAAGGTATTAGAGGTGTTCTACAGCCATTTTAGCTTCAGGGAATATTTTTGAGCCACAAGGGCCATTTTGGTAATAGAGCTGCATCGGGTTGTACCTTTCTGTTTAAGGTGAACCAAAGACCATGTTAAGCTATTTTACACCTTTGAAACCAATGGAAGAGGTTTCAGAACTTTTTAAAGACTTTTAGAGGCCGAAAACCTTCAGGAGAGTTTTCAGGCCACCAGGGCCATTTTGGGGTTGGAGATGTTTTGAGTTGTACCTCTCTGTTTGAGGTGAACCAAAGATCATTTTCAGCTAATTTCGACCTTTTGAACCTAATGGAAGAGTTTTTAGACCTATTTGAGGACTTCTACAGCCAAAAAAAATACATAGGAGTTCGAAGAGTTGTTAGGGCCTTATTGAAGAAATAACTATTTATGGTAATTCTTCACTGTTTAGTGAATTTAGAAAGGCATTATTAGCTTTTTCATGTCTTATGAATCAGTATTTGCATTCAGATTTTTCTATTGAGACACTTTTAAACTTGTATTATCATTTTGAAGCATTTTAATACAAGAGGACAAGCTCATTTTGGGAGGCTTGATCCAGCAGACGTAGCCCAGGAGGGGTGAACTGCTCACCAAACATCTGTGTCATGTTATGCTGAAGTTATCTTGCTATACATTTATGATTTAATATGTTAAACAACAAATAAAAGTAGTTTCATTTTCAGATCATGAGTGTTAACTTCTACAATTTCTAAAGACAAAGTCTGTAAAGGGCCAGGTAGCCTCTGGATCTCATCCTTTTATCAAAGGTGACATATTCAGTAAATTCCCCTACAGTCAATCTCTGGAACAGATCTAAGAAGTTGCATTTTCAGATCAGTTAATTTAAATTTCCTTCACACATAAACTCTTATATAGTTACCAAAAACACTTTGTTTTATGCAACAAGACATGGAGAATTTTGCACACATTTAATTAATGGAAATGGATACCTTGCACACATTTTCAAGTACTTCCATTTTTAGATCAGTAAGGAAGTTGAGGATGCAAATTTTTTCATTAGGTACCCAGATCTACAATAGCTTCAGGATATATTTCCCGCAGATATTGTAGAGTTTCCATATCACAGGGAAGTATACTTTTTATTGATTTGGTACCAAGAGAAGTGCCATCATCTAAGGCACCTTACGGGATGAGCACACTGGAGTTGGTAGATTTGAAGTTGTAGTTGAAGGACATGTTGGAAAAGGGATACATTAGGCCAAGTGTATCACCATGGGACACACTGGTATTGTCTGTGAAGAAGAAAGTTAGTACTCTCAGACTATGCATCGATTATAGGCAGTTGAACAAAGTGACCATCAAGAACATGTATACGTTCCCAAGGATTGATAACTTGTTTGATTAGTTGAAGGGAGCAGCAGTGCTCTCGAAGATTTATCTGAGATCAAGATATCATCAGGTATGCATTAAAGAACATCACATTCACAAGAAAACCTTCCAAACCAGGTATGGGAATTATGAGTTTGTTATAGTTCCATTCGGTTTGACTAACACTCCATCTAGTTTTATGTGCTTGACGAATAGTGTGTTGCATCCTTACCTGGACAAATTTGTTATTGTATTCATTGATGATATATTGGTATATTATAAGAATGAAGAAGAGCATGATGAACATTTAGCTTCATTTTTTCATATTTCTAAGAGAGCATCAGTTGTATGCTAATCTTAGAAAATGTAGTTTCTTTCAGACAAAGGTACATTACTTGGGACATGTTGTCCCCAAGGAGGGCATAATAGTGGATCCAAATAATATAAGATTTATCATGGAGAGGGCAGCTCCTAGGAATTTGGATGAGGTAAGATCATTCATGTGGTTAGCAGGTTATTATAGGAGGTTCATCGGGAACTTATCATAGATTGCTTATCCTATCACATCATTGCAAAGGAAAGGTAAGAAGTTTGAATGGACAGAGGAATCTGCGACTAGTTTTGAGTAGCTAAAGCAGTTGTTGACACATGCTCTAGTGTAAAAGATCGAAGATCTGGACAAAAATTTTGTGGTATGTAAATATTATTGCAAGAGAGGTCTTGGTGGATTCCTTATGCAGGAAGAACATGTGGTATGTTATGAGTTGCGAAAACTAAATGAGCATGTGCATAAATATCTGACACATGATCTTGAGTTGGCAATGATCATCCATGCATTGAAAATGTGTAGGCACTATCTTCTTGGCAGGAGATTTATACTGATGAGTGATCACAGTGGGTTGAGATAATTATTTGACCATATGAATCTGAACACCAGGTAAGCAATATGTTTGGCCACAATCAGTAAGTTTGAATTTTTTGATCAAGTATATTAAAGTTAAAGAGAACAAAGTTGCAGATGCTCTTAGCGGGTGGATGCAGGTGAATCATATAGTAGCTATGAGTTCCTATGGGATATATCTACAAGATATTATCTTGTAGGAAGATCAGCAGTATATCAGGCATATGGAGCATAGGCACAAATTGCAGCAAAGTATAGGTACAGGTATAGGTGCAGGAGCAAAGGATGTGGAATATCATCTCACATTAAATGGCTTGGTCAGGTTTAGAGACATGATATATGTGCCAGACAGTAGTGAGCTCAAGAAGGTGATCTTGAGGGAGTTTCATTTGAAATAATATTCAAGTCACCCAAGATATCAGAAGACATTCACTGCAGTAATGAAGTTTTGCTATTGGCGGAAATTGAAGAGAGGTGTATCAGAGTTTGTGGCTAGGTGTTTCGATTTCCAACAATTCAAGGCAGAGTGTAAACATCCAGGTGGACTACAACAAATTATTTTGATTCCATAATGGAAATGGGAGGTAATTTCCATGGAATTTATCACAAGTTTACCGAGGGCATCTAGACATCATGACTCCATCATGGTTGTGGTGGACAGGTTGACGAATCCAATGCACTTCATTCCTGTGAAGTCCACATAATCAGTGAATGACGTAGCATATTTATTTATCATGGATTTGGTTATATTGCATGGCGTTCCGCAGAAAATTGTGTAAGATAGGGATGTGAAGTTCACTTCCAACTTTTGGAAGGAATTGTTTGCAGGTTTGGGAACAGAGTTTGCCTTCAATACAGCTTATCATCCGCAGATAGATGGACAGACAGAGAGGGTCAATAAGATAATTGAGGACATGTTGAGGATGTATGTGAAGCATCAACAACAAAAGTGGGAAGAGTATCTTCCACTAGTATATTTTTCTTACAACAATGGGTATCGGGAATCTTTGAGGATGGATTTGTTTGAGGCATTGTATGGGTGGAGTTTTAATACTCCCAATAGTTTGAGTGATCCAGTTAACAAGGTATTGATTGGAACGCATATGTTGGTAGAGATGGAATAGGAAATATTGGTAATTAAGAAGAATCTGAAAGCATCACAGGATAGGCAGAAAATTTATGAAGATCAGAACAGGTTGTTTAAGGAGTTTTAGGTTGGGGAACATGTGTACTTGTGCATCCATCCTAAGAATATATCCATGAGGATTGGATAATGTGCCAAGTTGGCACCTCAGTTTTTTGGACCTTTCAATATTCTTGAGAGGATTGGGTCAGTAGCCTATCGAATCGCAATGCCTCCGACTGTGAAATTCCATGATGTTTTCCATGTGTCATTTCTTAAGAAGTAATTTAAATATGTTTATCATGTGATTGACTGGTTTTTATTGCATGTGTAGCTAGAAGGACAATTCTAGTTGGAACCTCAGTGCATTTTGCAGATAAAGACGCTCATGCTTCAGAATCGAGCATTCGAGTAGGCTAAAGTGCAATGGAAGAAATTTGGGCCTGATGAAGCAACATGGGAGATGGTGGATCAGATACGAGCCATGTATCCTTCCTTATTCATTGGTTGAGTGAATGTTTTGGCATGTGTTTTGGTATGATTTTTTGGTATATGTACATATTTATATGGATGTAAATACCACTATGAGATATGTTATAAATATCCAATAAGTGGTATGGGTTTCATGTCATTATGATGTTATAGTTGTCATGTTGTCATGTTGGTTTTCTTCTCAGTAGGTTGATCATTATAAATACTGCAACGAGTTAAGTTGTAAAGCTACATGAGAAGTATGTTTTTCTTACAACAGCCTTGTTGGTTGTAGGTTTTGTTGAACACTGAGGACAGTGTTCCCCCAAGGGGGAGGGTTATGTAACATCCCTGGTGAAATTTCCATGTAATAAAATTTAATAAAGGAAAAATAATAACCAAGGTTATGGGAGATGTATTCCAAGTTTAATGTTGGGAAAAATATCCTAGCGTGGGTGTTCATATTGGAGAACATGTTAGCCTTGTTTGTAGGTTTGAGAACATAGTTGGCCTTCAGTAAAACTTATCATCCGCAAACGGATGGATAGAAAGAGAGGGTCAGCTAGATATTGGAGGAAATGTTGAGGATGTATGTGATGCATCAGCAGCGAAAGTGGGAAGAGTATCTTCCACTTGTAGAGTTTTCTTACAATAATGAGTATCAGGAATGTTTGAGGATGAGTTTGTTTGAGGCATTGTATGGGCGGAGTTGTAATACTCCCATCAGTTGGAGTGATATAGTTAATAGGGTATTAATTGGACCGGATATGTTGGCAAAGATGGAATAGGAAATGCAGGTAATCAAGAAGAATCTGAAAGAATCACGGGATAGGAAGAAAATTTATGCAGATCAAAACAAGTTGTTTAAGGAGTTTTAGGTTGGGGAACAAGTGTACTTGCGCATCAAGCCCAAGAAGATATCCTTGAGGATTGGATCATGTGCCAAGTTGTCACCTTGGTTTTCTAGACCTTTCAATATTCTTGAGAGGATTGGGTCAGTAGCCTATCGACTCGCACTACCTCCGATGGTGAAATTCCATGATATTTTCCATGTCTCATTGCTTAAGAAGTATGTTAAAGATTTTGATCATGTGATTGATTGGTTTGTATTTCATGTGTAGCTAGAAGGACAATTCCAGTCGAAACCTCAGTGCATTTTTCAGATAAAGACGCTCATATTCTGGAATTGAGAAATCAAGAATGTTAAAGTGCAATGGAAGAACTTTGGGCCCGATGAAGCAACATGGGAGATTGCAGATCAAATACAGGCCATGTATCCTTCCTTATTCGTTGGTCGGGCGAATGTTTTGGAATGTGTTTTGGTATGATTTTTTGGTATATGTACATATGTATATGGATGTAAATACTGCCATGAGATATGCTATAAATATCCAATAAGCGGTATGGGTTTCATGTCATTAATATGTTATATTTTCCATGTTGTCATGTAGGTTTGCTTCTCATCAGGTTGATCATTGTAAATTTTGCAACGAGCTAAGTTATAAAACTCCATGGGTAGTATGTTTTGCTTACAACAGTCTTGTTGGTTGTAGGTTTCGTTGAACATCGAGGACAGTGTTCCCCCATGGGGAAGGGTTCTGTAACATCCCTTGTGATAATTCCATGTAATAACATTTAATAAAGGAAAAATAATAACGAAGGTCATGGGTCATGTATTCCAAGCTAAATGTTGCGAAAAACATCCTAGTGTGGGTGTTCATATGGTTTATTATGGCTATGGAAATTGGAAAAGTGTTGAGATTGCAACAAGATGATGAGCTTAGTGGAAAGAAGTCGCCTTCACTAAGTGGGCCCGCAGGCTATTTTTGGCGCAAAGTCTATTTTTAGACTATGTCTATTTTTAGACATATGAATCATGTTCTATGAGTTGCAGGATGCTATTTGTGGATGGTTGGTCAAGTCGGGAAAAATAGATGGACTTCTATTTTTAGACATATTGGGCGGAATCTATTTTTAGATTTCCAGTCTAAAAATAGATATGTCGAATATTATTAGCTCTTAATAATATTTGGACTATAAACATTATCTTATTCTCTTGGAGCACTTCACTTAAGTGCACAGATGTGGCACAGGAGCTGACAGAAGGAATTACGCTATTCCTGAGGGTTAAGTGGAGCTATTGCATGGATACTTCAGTTAGAACTCATGTGACAGAGTTTGGTGGAGTTGATTGAGGAGTTAATGGAGTTGTGTTCAGTTTAACTAATCTAAACATATTTGAGCTAGTTGTATTTAGTCTAACTGATTAATACACTAGTGAAGAGTGGTGTGAATTAATTATTAACTAATTCACTAATTATAAACTCATTAATCAACTAAATAATACATCAGTTAAATTCAGTGCATGGACAGTTTCAGTGGAGACCAGTGCAGAGATAGGTGAAAGAGCAGGTTAACTATCAGTTGTGACTATACTGTTTCATATTTGCAACAACCAGTGATTGGAGAAGCCCATGAGGATTGCACAGTACAAGCCAGGTGGTTCAAGTTATTTAATGAGCCATCATACAACATTGATTACGCAATAGAGGCTGGCTATCAGGTGGCAGAGATTGGAGCATGTGTTTTGCTAGATCTAGCTTGATTAGTGTGTAGCAATTAGAGGTTGTGCTGAGAGCTTGTGAGAAGCTTTGTACAATGATTGTTACATGATCTATATGAAATATAATATACAGATAGTTGGGGGTTTTCAGCTTTAAGCTTTCCCATGAAATTCTGTGTTCATATGTGTGATTGTTTATGGTTTTAATGTGCGCATGCGATTGTTTTTATTTCCGCAATTAATGATCAATGGTAGAAGAGATTCTGTATTGTGCATGAAGTTAAAATAGTGTGTGATCAGGAGAATATTGGTGAATAATATATCAGTTATTCAAATTTCTACATGGTATCAGAGCGATATTGATCATTGGAGCAAAAACAAAACATTGAAGCGATTGAGTTTTGAGCTGGTGGAATTCGAATTTGTAGTAGTGTTTTCTTGGTGTTGAAGTTGAGATGTCTTTCAACGGATTGCGATTGGAGTATGCCCTTGAGGGAAACTCGAATTATATTGCATGGAAGGACAGGATGGAGGCGGTGCTGGATGACAATGGTTTGAAGGAGTTCATAGATGCAGAAGTTCCAAAACCTACTTCTAGCGATGTTGCCGTACTTGACGCATGGCAAAAGAAGACAACAAAGTGTCGAAGGATTCTATTGGAAGGTGTGAAGGATCACATAGTGTCTAGCTTTCATGGTAATGCTTCTCCATTCTTGATGTGGAAAGCTTTGACAGATTTATTCCAAAGTAAGAGCGACCAGAGGAAGTTGGCGCTCAAGGATAAACTCAGGAACATAAAAATGGAGAAAGGTGACAGTATGCCCAAGTACCTCACGAAATTCATCCAATGCAGGGATGAGCTGGGAAGTGCGGGGGTTACTGTTGATGATGATGACTTGGTGAGCTTGGCTCTCCTTGGGCTTCCGAAGAGTTGGCATTCCTATCAGGACTCTGTCAATGGTCGGGAGAAATTTCCAGGATGGGAGCGACTTTGGTCGGATCTTTTGCAAGAGGAGATAAGGCGAAGTACCAGGGACGGATCTTCATCAAAGAACTCTGATGAAGAAAATTTCACTTTGGATGCCAAAGCAAAGAAGGGGAAGAGCAAGAAATCTTCTCAATCCGGTGCGAAAGGCAAGAAGTAGGACATGTCCAAGGTGAAGTGCTTTCACTGTCACCAACACGGACATTACGCCACTAATTGTCCACAGAAGAAGAAAAATAAGCAGGCTGTTGGATCTGTAGTGAGAGAGGCCTTAGCCTCGCAGTTTGAGCTAGATTTTTCGCTGATCGCATGCTTGGTCTCAAGTGTGATGGGTTCAATGTGGTTTCTTGACAATGGTGCGTCTTTTCACATGACAGGAGATCGATATTTGTTTACTGATCTGGATGAGAAAGATCTTGGAGTGCACATCGAGATGGGTGATGATGGTAGATACAGTGCGACTGGTATCAGTACCATTTCCTTTGAGAGGGAGTCTGGTAAAAACTTCGTATTGAAGGAAGTAATTCATGTTCCAGGATTGAAGAAGAATCTTATCTCTGTGGCGATGTTAGAAGACAAGGGATATGATGTTGTCTTTAGCGAGGGAAAGGATTTCCTGCGCAGTAAGGCAACTGGTGAGACCCAGAGGATAGGGGTTCGAGTTAAGAACCTTTATCAATTGCAGGTAGATGGCTGCGCAGCAATGGCAGACAAGGCAGAAGGAGTGGTGAGCCGGGATGATGGCGAGTTGTGGCACCAGAGATTGGGTCACCTTCACCATGGAGCTTTGAAGATACTACAGCAAATTTCTACTGAGCTTCCTAAGGGTACTCTTGCGTAGTCCGATCAGTGCAAGGGATGTACCTTGGGAAAATTTGTGAAATCCACCTTTCACAAGAAGGATAGTCGTGCCACAAAGATCCTTGAGAGAATTCACACAGATGTATGTGGACCTTTCTCAGTAGCTTCGACAGAAAAGCATAGGTACTATGTGATATTTGTTGATGATTTTTCTCGTAAGTGCTGGATCTTCTTCATGCAGAAGAAGAGCGAGACATACTCAAAGTTCTATGAGTTCAAGGCACTGGTTGAGAAAGAATCGGAGAAGCAGGTGAAGGCTCTTAGGAGCGACAATGGTGGTGAATTCATCTCTGGTGAATTCAAGGACTTTCGGAGTGCAGAAGGAATTCGATGAGAGATCATAGCACCTCATAAACCACAGCAGAATGGGGTTGCAGAGCGGAAGAACAGAACGATCGTGGGTGCTGCACGGGCGATGTTGCATGATTAGGGGCTTCCCATACACTTGTGGGTTGAGGCATGCAATACTGCAGTATATGTGCAGAACCGTTGTCCTCACAGGATACTTGGCATGAGTACACCCGAGGAGGCGTTTTCTGGTAAGAAGCCTGATATTTCCCATTTGAGGATTTTTGGCTCACCTGTTTACATTCATGTGACGAAGAATGCCAGGAAGAAGTTGGAGCCGACTACAGAAGTTGGGATATTTTTGGGGCACACAGAAACACCCCATAACTATCGTGTGTATTTTCCGGACAGTCGCAAGACTATTGTGCGGCGGGATATCAAATTTCATGAGGAGAAAGCCATGAAGTGTTCGCTTGAGAGGGAGCCACACTTGCATGCAGATGAGGAGCTATTAGTTCCTAAGGATGAGTCTCTGGATGTGGATAAGCCACAAGAGGAGGTTCATGGAGTGGAAGAGACCACTTAGGCAGTGCCAACCATCAGAGGGCGGAAGCGCACTACAGAAGCTGAGCGACTGGCTCAAGATGCAGAGAAGGTTGTAGGAGCACCTACATCACAGCGCAGACAGAGACAGTCACCTGACCGGTATACTAGATACATGGCTCTTATGAGAAAGTGTATCGTGACAGAGCCATCCTCTTTCGAGGAAGCTGTGGAGGACCCCGCATGGGTAGATGCCATGGTGGAAGAGTATGATTCGATTGTCAGAAACAGTGCATGGGATATTGTCCCGAGACCGGAGGGGAAATCAGTGGTGGGTTCGAGATGGATCTACAAAGTTAAGCAAGCAGCTGACGGGAGTGTGGAGAAGTACAAGGCAAGATTTGTTGCCCGAGGCTTTTCACAGATAGAGGGGATCGATTATGAGGAGACCTTTGCACCTGTAGTAAGGTATTCTTCCATACAGATGATTCTTTCTCTCTCAGCGCAGATGGGGTGGCACATTCATCAGATGGATGTGAAGACCGCGTTCCTCAATGGAGTCATTGAGGAGGAGGTGTACATAGAACAACCCGAAGGTTTCGAGATCTTTAGCAGGGAGTCGCATGTGTGCAGGCTCAAGAGAGTGCTGCATGGGTTGAAACAAGCACCTCGTGCTTGGTACACACGGATAGATAGTTATTTCACCGGACTTGGATTCTCCAAGAGTGAGGCGGATCCTAACCTATACCAGATTGTGGTGGAGGGTAAGTTGCTGATCATTGTACTTTATGTAGATGATTTGATTTTGACAGGTGATGAGTTGTTGATACACTCATGCAAGGATGATCTTGCAAAGGAGTTTGAGATGAAGGACTTGGGCCTCCTTCATTATTTCCTGGGATTGGAAATTTGGCAGCACAGTGGTGGACTATTTTTTTCTCAGGGTAAGTATGCTCGGGAGATACTGGAGAAGTTCAACATGCATGGCTGCAAGCCCGTTGATACTCCTCTTCCTGGTGGATGGAGGAAGGAGGATGCTACTTCGGCGGAGGTAGTGGATGCCACTGTTTATCAACAGTTGGTGGGGTCGCTTATGTATCTGGTCAATACACGACCCGACATATGCTATGCTATTAACCATCTTTCACAAGCTATGGTTAAGCCTACCAAGCTCTTCTGGAAGGCAGGCAAGCATGTATTGAGATATCTCAGAGGCACATCGGGATATGGATTATGGTACAGACAATCGGATGAGGTGAGGCTATGTGGCTTCACAGATGCAGATTGGGCAGGGAGCCCAACGGACAGAAAGAGCACATCTGGAGGGATTTTCAGTATCGGGTCGACAGCAGTTTCTTGGTACAGTAGGAAGCAGAGATCCGTGGCACTCAGTTCAACAGAGGCCGAGTATATGGCAGCGAGTTTGGCTGCATGCGAGGCTATATGGATGAGGAAGATCCTGGTCGGGTTGTTCGGTTCACACTTAGATCCTACTGTGATATATTGTGATAATCAGAGTTGCATCAAACTCTCGGTTAATCCAGTATTTCATGATATATCTAAACACATTGACATCCGGTATCATCATATCAGAGATTGTGTGCAGCGGAAGATCATGTTACTTTCATACATTCCCACAGAGGATCGGGATGCTGATATCTTGACGAAGGTGCTCACCAGGAGCAAATTCGAATACCACAGAGGCAGGATAGGGGTGGCAGATAATCCTTATCTTGTTGAGAGGGAGTGTTGAGATTGCAACAAGATGATGATCTTAGTGGAAAGAAGTCGCCTTCACTAAGTGGGCTCGCAGGCTATTTTTGGTGCAAGTATATTTTTAGACTATGTCTATTTTTAGACATGTCGATCATATTCTATGAGTTGCAGGATGCTATTTGTGGATGGTTGGTCAAGTTGGAAAAATAGATGGACTTCTATTTTTAGACATATTGGGCGGAATCTATTTTTAGATTGTCAGCCTAAAAATAGATATGTCGAATATTATTAGCTCTTAATAATATTTGGACTATAAACATTATCTTATTCTCTTGGAGCACTTCAGTTAAGTGCACAGATGTGGCACAGGAGCTGACAGAAGGAATTAAACTATTCCTAAGGGTTATGTGGAGCTATTGCATGGATACTTCAATTAGAACTCATGTGACAGAGTTTGGTGGAGTTGATTGAGGAGTTAATGGAGTTGTGTTCAGTTTAACTAATCTAAACATAGTTGAGCTAGTTGTATTTAGTCTAACTGATTAATACACTAGTGAAGAGTGGTGTGAATTAATTATTAATTAATTCACTAATTATGCACTCATTAATCAACTAAAGAATACATCAGTTAACTTCAGTGCATGGACAGTTTCAGTGGAGACCAGTGCAGAGATAGGTGAAAGAGCAGGTTAACTATCAGTTGTGACTATACTGTTGCATATTTTCAACAACCAGTGAATGGAGAAGCCCATGAGGATTGCACAGTACAAGCCAGGTGGTTCAAGTTATTTAATGAGCCATCCTATAGCATTGATTACGCAATAGAGGCTGGCTATCAGGTGGCAGAGATTGGAGCATGTGTTTTGCTAGATCTAGCTTGATTAGTGTGTAGCAATTAGAGGTTGTGCTAAGAGCTTGTGAGGAGCTTTGTACAATGATTGTTACATGATCTCTATGACATATAATATACAGATAGTTGGGGGTTTTCAGCTTTAAGCTTTCCCATGAAATACTGTGTTCATATGTGTGATTGTTTATGGTTTTAATGTGTGCATGCGATTGTTTTTATTTCCGTAATTAATGATCAATGGTAGAAGAGATTCTGTATTGTGCATGAAGTTAAAATAGTGTGTGATCAAGAGAATCTCGGTGAATAATATATCAGTTATTCAAATTTCTACAAAAAGGCAATGGCTAAGGCTTTGGAAAGGAAAAGTGGAATTTATTGGCATTTATTTATGAAAATAATGGAAAATAGGAGAAAATGGAGGCCTCATTAATAAAAAGGATTTTGAGGATCAGTTCATGGCTTTTGGTTAGTTCAGTTTTGGAGCTCTCATTATTCTCTCTCTCTCTCTCATAATATTGGATACTTATAGTTTTCTTGGAGCACTCTTAGAGAGTGTGGAATAATTGGATATTTGGAGTAAGAAGGAAAGGAAGAGTAGGATAGTGCAAGAGGACATCGGGATCAACAACTATAGTGTATTCTGTTTGTAGGTACCGAGTTGCATGTATGTTTTCCTCACTAGTTTTGGCATGCATAAAATATCCATGTGGTTTCTTGGTCATGATCTATCATTGGCATGGAGGATTTCCTGGATTAACAGTGGATTATCCTAACCTTGATTTTTTTTTTTTTTTTTTTTTTTTGGTTCTCATGTGCTCTTGTTTGTGGGTTGATTTATTAGTTCTTAGAAGCGTTGGTTGGAAAAACGCTCTAGAAGCCCTGTAACATCTTGGGTTGAGTTACTATTCCTAGAAGCCTTGGTTGGAAAAATGCTCTGGAAGCCCTTGGTGGGTTGATTTACTAGTCCTGGAAGCCTTGGTTGGAAAAACACTCTAGAGGCCTTATGGAAGCTGTGGGTTGAGTTACTAGTCCTGGAATCCCTAGTTGGAACAAATTCTCTAGAGCCTTGGACAACTTGGGTAGAGACCAATCTGGTGATGGTTGTGATGTCCAACGATGAGGTGGAATCATTGGTTGAGGGTTGAGGTGATTTGGCCTCTGGAAGCCCTAGTATGGTTTTGATTGATGGGAATTATGATATCCCACATTCATGCTTGGAATATAGCACGGGGGTGACTGCCTGAAGAGAGATTTGGCTCAACCATGTCTATGATTGGGTCGAATGTGGAAGTCCAAGACTTGGTTGCATTTTTCTTATGGCAATAAGAGATATTTTCCTCTTGTATTGATGGGTAAATATGCTTGTTATTATGTGGCTTATATGGTTGTGATGGGCTTGTCATTTCTATTATCTATATGTTGGCTATAAATGTGTTTTATGATGGATATGATGTATGGATCTCCTCATTTTTTTAGTTGTAAATGAATGAAAAATGTATCTATGACCTAATAGATGATAATGCAGTTAATGAGATGAGGCAACAATTCTTCTTAGTGATTCTCATATAAGTATGAGACCCCTATGCTCAGATCTATTAGTTAAACCTGTAGATTACATATTTGTGACATGTTTGATGAAATGCATGTCATGGCTATTATGGGTCCAGTCAAGTCCTAGTTCAAGTATTTTCTTTTGCATCATTATTTCGCTGTTATATTTCATTTCTGAAAGTGTCATGGTGTTCTGGGCAGTGACCTGGGCTCTTGGCCTAAAAAGTTAGCACAAAAATCATGGTCACAGCCTCAGAACTACTGGGAAAAGTCCCTAGTCGCATGCATGCCATGTTGTGTGTGTGACTGAAGGGTTCCAACCGCACTCTTTCCCATGTCAAGGGAGCGACTCAGGGGTTTGATGCTTGAAAAGGGCAATTTGATGCAGGGGCTAGCCTTCTAGAAGGTTGTCATGGCTCTTGGGTGTCTTGTAGCTTGTGCAAAAGGTCGGTCTTGTTATGTGGTGTCAGTTCCACTTCCTTAAGGTGACCTGGGAGGTTGAATCAGATCATAGTAACTCTTCATCACATGTGTACACCAGTTGGTTGGTTACTTGGGTAGATGTGGGAGGAGAGTGTTACAATGTATATGTGTAATGAATTGGTGCTTATATATATATGTGTGTGTGTGTGTGTGTGTGTGTGTATAATGCACTAGTATTTCCTATGTTAAGGTGCGCAAAGATATATGATTTTGCAATAAGTTTGATAATTTTTTATACCATATACATATAGATGTTCATTTTTTCCAAAAATAATTTTCTTAACATTAATTGCTAATGTGATTTAAACACTAGATTTCATAGTTTTTAATTTTGTGTGGGGATCGATAGTGAGGGAATCAAATGTTGTGATAAGAGGATAAAATTATGAAGGATGTAAATGATGATCAATTAGTACACAATTCATCTCAAGTGGTGCTAGAAGTTAATGAGAGTGAGGAACTTTTTTACAAAACTATGAGAGATATCCTATAAAGAACGTATAGATGTCCTTTCCACTTATAATACAAAAATTAGTCCAATGAGTCGAAGAATCAAGTTATACATAATAAAAATAAGACTCGTGAGACTTGAAATAAAATAATAATAATAATAATAATAATAAATAATAATAATAATAATAAAATAAATAAATAAAAAGCAACATTTAAAAAGTATCATTACTCAAAATAATTTTCTATAATATATCTCAAAAATTAACAAAAAAAAAAAAAAAAATGCTATGTATGTTTTCATGTTGATTTAAATTCAAATTATTATGACTTTTGTTTTTCAGGAAGGTTATATGAATTCTAAAAGAGAAATGAAGGTAAACCAAATACATGCCAGTAGGGATGTCCAAAAATGTGTACAATGAGATTGTAGAAGAAATGAACATAATTGCATTGTAGGAGGAGCTATTTCAATAGAAACATACATTAAAGGCATGTAATCATTGATTTATTATTTTCTATACATCAAATTGTATGAAATACTAATTTTCAATTGTTTTGATGTAGGAAAGAAAACAAAATGAAGTCATTTAGCACATGTGACACGAAGACAAGGAAGAAAAAGATTGATCGCAAAGTATGTCAATACTTACATTTTTTGTCTCGCTAATGATTTTATATTTGTTGTGATCTTTAAATATTTACATAACTAATTTACAGTCATCCATGGATATTACTTGATAGGTGCCAACATACAAATAAGAGCCATCTAAATCATTAGAATTAGTCAACATTGAGTTAAGTAAATGTTATAAGTATATGTTGAAGTATCAAGGGCTAATTGAACAATTTGTCAGTAGGTATACTCTCTAACTTCACTCATTTTATAATAAATGGAACAACAAAAAGCCTTTATATTAATTATATTTATGCATTGTCATGGCATATAACTAAACATGCAAGAAACAAAGTATGGTGTGGAACAAATGGAATATATTTTGAGAGAAGGAAGGCATCATAGTTTTAACAAAATATATATTGTTTATGAATCATATGCCATTATGGTGTGCTTTTTTTATTTATATAATCATATAAATTCTACTATATAAATGTAGATATATTCATTACACTTTTTTTTTCTCTTTGTAGATGGAACATGAAGAGATGAAACATAAAAAACAAGTGGATAAAAAAAAATTTAGCTTAAATAATCTAAGTACAATATCGCTTATATCAATATAATTTAATGTTACTGTGAATTGAATATTTTGGAATATTTCTCTATCAAAAACAAGTATTTTGTTTAATTTACTCCATGAAATATTGTCCCAATTACATGAATATTTGTTACCAATAACTATAACGATTACATATTTAACATTTCAATTAATATATTGGACATTGTTTGAATTGGTTTAGATATATTACCAACCGCGTATTTTTTAAGGATTCAAATATTATGCTTAAGCATAGTATTATAGGCGACTATTTTGGTTTGAAAAATCATACATATATAATGTCGACAAATATTCAATAAAAAACATGTTTAATATTAAAATTATTAATTTTTTGGTAAAAAGCAACAGTTTAATCATATATATTTAAAAATAAGTTATTTTTAAACCAAATATATGAATATATATATTTTTTAATTAACAAAAATACACAATTGGTGAAATTTCCTCCCTAAAAAATTCCCTAGTTACCAATACGTGTAATAATTACATATTGGATGCATTTTGAATTTTTTGGTCCTTCACATTGTCCCATTTTGTATGATGTTGGGTTGATTAATTAATATATGGATTATTTAAGGGGTGGCGGGAAGGGGAGGGGTTCTCTATGGCCCCAAGGAAGTCAAAGTTGCAGAGTATTCATGAAGCTTAAAATGTGTGGCAAACAACCTAGTTGAAGCTCATGCTCTCTACTAGAGGATTCAGTTATCCAAACAAAATCACGTAGCATCTCTCACTATTTTGGGAGACTCCCTCCTTCTTATTCAACATTTGGTGAAGGGTTCCTCTCCAAGAAACAAAAAATTAGAAGGTCTTATGAAAAGAATTTTAAAAATCAGCAAAAGGGTTCTCTTCAATAGCATATTTCAATGTTATTCATGATCTCAATAAAGATGTAGACTTGTGTGTTAATGAAAGGTGTAAATCAAGATTGGGATATTTAAAAATCAATGGTCGAATCAGGCCCTCCCCTATTCCTTGGAACTAAATGGATTGGCATTACACAGTTATGAAGGATTGCATTATTAATCGGTAATAATATGACATGTACATTTCATTTTTTGTCGGATTAGTTTTGTAAGATATGCGCCTACAAAACCTCATTTTTTGTTGTCCAATTTGGAGTCTCTATAGAAAAATTATAGTTTTGGTGGATAAAACAACTCAGGAAGAAATTTCGAAGACATAGTTATGTACTATCTCATGTATCTTGCATATAAATACAAAATTCTCATTTTAGTTTACACACATACAAAAATATAATATGTTAAAT